>OX456488.1:3672857-4896310 GCA_949748235.1 Platypus cylindrus | reverse complement strand
AATATGGCACCGTTAGATTTGATTGGTCGGGCGAATGGTGAGTCGTCCGGCGTCCATTAGCGTCACCATGGTTATTGTCCAGTTAATTTTAACGCCATTTTGTCCATTTAATGAGAGTCGCTTAATTACTTTAAAGAAAAAAGGCTGCATGCAGATGTAAAAACCATCGAGGCCAGACGGTCTGACGTTATTTGAAAAGCCAAAAAGTTAAGTGATTTTTAATTGGCAGGTTGATAAGCTACCCTCTATGACGATTATCATTTCTTGTCATAGACGATGAAGAATGTGCTCTTAACAATAATATCATTTGAATGGTATTAAGAATTATCTAGTAAAATTTGTGGTTATCTACACATGAGATTGAGAAGGTCGAAAAGCCACCCTCTACTGCAGACAGATGTAAAAACCATCGAGGCCAGACGGTCTGACGTTATTTGAAAAGCCAAAAAGTTAAGTGATTTTTAATTGGCAGGTTGATAAGCTACCCTGAATATAAAAATAATCTAATCTTCAATAGGGTAGATTTCTGTTACCTTGAGAAACCAACTAAGTACATAGACGATGAAGAATGTGCTCTTAACAATAATATCATTTGAATGCTATTAAGAATTATCTAGTAAAATTTGTGGTTATCTACACATGAGATTGAGAAGGTTGAAAAGCCACCCTCTAAGACGATTATCATTTCTTTTTTTTCCAATATAAATATGGGCTCATGTGAGCTATTTGTCAAATACAGTTTCATCTTCAACAACTACATAAAATATTGAAGTTTAAACAATACATATCGAGTGTTTAAATAATTTGGTTTGATAATTCTAATAGGCTACAGGTAAATATTAACATTTTGGATTTAATATTGGTTTTGCAATGAAATATTTATTTTTCCAGTAATGGATTGTGCAATTGACCTAAGCCATGAAGTTATCCGAATTGTTACCGAAGCCACAAAACTATTACAAAATTCCAGAGAAAAGAAAAATTGGATTAAAAAAATTAATACAAGCATCCGACAGTTAACGAAAATATCAAAAGAAGGGCAACTATCAACTGGTAAATACAGAAAGATTTTAACCAATATCACTCATTTAAAACGATTGCGAATTCTATTACAAACTAATAACATACATATTGGCGGGGGTGACAATGGAGTAAAACGTAGTGATAGGGTTAGGTGGGAAAATATTAACGCTGCATTTAATAGTCGCATTAGAACTGGGATTATTTATAATTTAAAACATATAGACATTTTAGAATTTTTTAAAGACGCTTTCCAATTAGTCAAACGTAGAATTCTTAATATATTTAAATCTATTAAAACAATAAAACTAAACACTTGTTTTTGCGGTGAATATATTATTAAGAAGAACAATCTAGATACGTTTGAATATAAATATTTTATTACCAAAAACATAATTATTGACATTGGAAGCAATCTATCAGACTGGTTCCAAACAAATGTTGTGGAAAAAGTATTAACAGCAATGAGTGAATTCCAAGAGCGCGATAGTGGTTGGGCATTACATAAGTTAATTAGTTTGGAAATAAATATTAATAAGCATACATTTGGAAACGGTGCTTCATCTTTTATTAAACTACCGGATGAAATTCGTGTTAAACGCGCTTGCATAAACATTAAGAATTTCGATAATGCTTGTTTTTATTGGAGCGTCATCGCAGCTCTTTATCCTACTCATAATTCAGATAGAGTATCATCTTATCCTCATTACAATAATGTATTAATAACCGAAGGCTTAACTTTACCTATTACCATAGACCAAATTCCAAAATTTGAAAGATTAAACAATATTTCTGTTAATGTTTATATACTTGAACTTATTGAAAATAAGAAAGGTAAGCATTTTTCAGTAGTACCATGTCGAATAACGGACTCGAAATTAAGTAAACATATAAATTTATTATTAATACAAGACACATATTATCCAAATATAAACGATTATGATCCACTACCTGCAGAGAGTAATAAATTTGAGGAAATTTCATATCACTACTCTCTTATAACAAATCTTTCTAGGCTTATCTCGAAACAAATAAATAATAAACAACATGCCATTTTTGTATGCGATCGCTGCTTGAATTATTTTAATGATGAGGATAAATTAAATGATCATTTAGAGTTATGTGAACAGAAAAAATTTTGTAAGATAACTTTCCCAAAGTATGATTATGTTGAATTTAAAAGTTTTACGTATAAACAAAAATCGCCCTTTATAATTTATTTGGATTTCGAATGTGTTCTAGAAAAAGTACATAATAAAAATTTCTATCAACAACATAAAGCTTTTAGTGTAGGTTTTTATTTTAAATGTGCATATGATAATTCAATTTCATTCTATAAATCATATCGCGGAGAGAACTGTGTAGAATGGTTTTCAAATCAATTGGAAATATTAGCATTCAATCTTGAGGAAAAGTTAAAAACTGTGATACTTACGACTCCCGGAGTTGATAAAAATACAGCTATAGCATGTCATATTTGTGAGAAACTATTTGTGATTGATGATGTAATTGTAGCAGATCATAATCTTTTTAATGGTGATTTTACAGGATTCGCTCACTCTAATTGTAATTTAAATTTTAAAAAGTTATTTGTTATTCCAATAGTTTGCCATAATCTCTCTAATTACGATGGACATTTTTTAATTAAAGAATTATGTAAAAACAATAGAGTTAGCTTATTACCCATTAATAAAGAGAAATATATATCATTTACTCAATATTATACAGAAAATAGTATTAAATATAGGTTTATAGATTCATTTAGGTTTTTGGGTACATCGTTAGCAGAATTAGCATCTACTTTAAATATAAATGATCTAACAAATCTTAAGCAGGAATTTAATTATTTAGATAATGAAAAATTTCACCTGCTTACACGTAAAGGTGTTTTTCCCTATGATTATGTTGATAATTTAGATAAATTAAATGATGACGAATTACCAAAAAGAGAATTATTCTATAATAAATTAAACGATCAAAATATTAATGAAGATGAATATGAACATGCTCTAAATGTTTGGAATAAATTTAATATGCTAAATTTAGGAGAGTATAGTGATTTATATTTAAAAACTGATGTAATTCTGTTGGCAGATGTTTTTGAAAACTTTAGAAATAGGTGTCAGAATATTTACAAATTAGATCCAGCATGGTACTATACTTTACCAGGATATGCTTGGGATTGCATGCTTAGAATTACTAAATGTAGACTTAAACTTATTAAAGATATTAATCAATTATTATTCATAGAAAAGGGGTTAAGGGGAGGAATTTCTATGTGCTCCAATCGTTATTCCGAAGCCAACAATAAATATATGACTAATTATGATTCTTCTAAACTATCGAAATATTTATTATATTTTGACGTTAATAATTTATATGGTTGGGCTATGTGTCAGTACTTACCATACGATAATTTTGTTTGGGTCAATAATATTAATGATTTCAACATTAGCCAATTAAGAGATGATGCAGACGAAGGATATATTCTAGAAGTTGATTTAGAGTATCCATCTTGTCTACATGATGAACATAAAGATTTTCCTTTTTGTGCTGATCACGAGAAACCTCCAAATTCAAAACTGTCTAAATTGTTAAATACAGTAAAAGATAAAAAAAATTATGTTATTCATTATAGGAATTTAAAACAAGCATTAAATAACGGTTTAATTCTAACTAAAATTCATAAAATATTGAAGTTCAAACAGTCTCCATGGTTGAAATCTTATATTGATTTAAATACAATGTTACGAACCAATGCTCAATCAGATTTTGATAAAAGTTTATTCAAATTGATGAATAACGCAGTTTTTGGAAAAACGATGGAAAACATAAGAAACCATAGAAATATTAAATTAGTGAATAAATGGGGCGGGCGATATGGAGCAAAAAATTTAATTTCAAGTCCATTATTCCATAGCCGTAAAATTTTTGACGATAATTTAGTTGCTGTAGAATTAAATAAAGCTCAAATTATATTTAACAAACCGGTATATGTGGGCATGGCCATTTTAGATATTTCAAAGACCGTAATGTATGACTTCCATTACCAATTTATATTGAAACATATACCATTAAATCAATGCAAATTGATGTATACAGATACTGATAGTTTTATTTATGAAATAATGTGTGATGATGTTTATAGCGAAATTATTAAAAAGCATATTAGCAAATTTGATACTAGCGATTATCCGTTAAATAATAAGTATAACATACCCCAATTGAACAAAAAAGTACTAGGATTAATGAAAGATGAAGCATGTGGGCATATTATAACCCATTTTATAGGTTTAAGGTCAAAAATGTATACATATAAGCTAGATAATAAGTGTTTAAAGAAAATTAAGGGTATAAGAAATAATGTTGTAAAAAATGAAATAACTTTTAATGATTATTATGATTGTTTAATGTTAGGAAAGGATAAAATTGTTGCCCAACGGTCTATCCGTTCATATAATCATAACATATTTAGTATAGAGGAAGTCAAGTTGGCCCTTAATTCCTTTGATGATAAAAGATATTTATTACCTAACAGTACCGACACGCTTCCTTGGGGCCACTATAAAATACCCAAAGAATTTGCAAATATTTGAATATAATTCATAGGTAGTAGAATAAGTATTGTTGTATATAACTTTATTATATGTAAAAAAAAAAAAAAAATACAATTGTTAAAAATATATGTTTTTATTCATGAAGTGTATGATTTTAATATAAATTCTAAACATATACTGCAATTAATGCTGTGATTGTACAACGGTCCATCGATGACGTCACCTTCAGCTGTTGTAGAGTGTCCCCAGCATGGCTTCAATAATAGCAATAACATATTTTTAGGCAATTCCATCTTATATTTTATTAATTTTGTAATATATTCATTATTTGAATCCATTTCGTGGTTAATAATTTTCTTCAATTCTAACACCTGCTCAAGTTTCACCATGCTTTTAATTTTCTAATCAACTTAACAACACACTTTAAGAATAATGAGACAGATAGTAGTGCAACACAATAAAGTATTGCTAAGACTGAATCAAGTTTTTCTGCTGCTAATGTGGAAATGAAGATAGGGGTGGGGAACCTGTTTAAATTCTGCCACTCACTATCTTTAAACACAGCCTTATGGTCAATAATTCTAATTTTATATGTTGTTGAATCTTTCGGAATAGATGTAGATAGAACTGATTCGGTAACTTTGTTCATCTTATTCCAATTGGAAGGCCAATGATCATTTGTAGGGGTGAAACAAATATAAACTTCTTGCACATTTTTTGGATGACTCATATAGAGCACATTATTAAAAATGGTGACTAATATTAGGAAAGGAATTCCCAACATTGTGAGGTGAACTAATTTATAGAAACAATTAACTAGCATATATATATATTTATTGTGGTAAACAATTATAAATCCAATTACTAAGTACAAAACAGTTTCTTAAACTACACATATAAAACTTATCATTTAAATGTTCCATACATTTCGGTACATCAATATTAAATTTAGGTGGTGAATGCCAACTACTTAAACTTTCAATGTTTACAATTTTCGGTAACGATTGTTTGCTAGCATCCAAATCTTCAAATAAATTTAGTAGAAAATCCTTCTTCTGGTGTCCTTTAACATACACAATATCAAATCCATATAATTTTTTTCTTATTAAATGTATATAATCGTAGCTAATGTATCCTGATTGGTATGGAAGCCCATGAATGTTATAAATTGCATAATTTACATCTTTCTTTTCGGGAATAGATAATGCCGAATATGGTTTTGGTTCTTGAAATACATAATGATTATATTGTGAATCATGCATAATAGTGATCTCTTTAACATGAAACTTCCGTTCGTGTTCACTACTATTTAATACAAAACCTTGCATATCAACAATTGCAATTTTCATTTTAATTAATTTTTCGAACAATTTCACTGAGAGGCAAATACTCGATAATACAATCGTGAATAATGATGCAGTATGCTTTTGTATTTTCAGGAAAAGCTTGATGTGTATCAATCTCAATCTTAACGTCAACTGTTGAAGATTTTATACTTTCATCTCTTTTAGAACAATCAATAACAAAGAGCGCGTGTGTTTTAAATTTATCATAACTTAATAGAACCTGTTTGCGTTCTAATAGAGATTGAGCCATGTAACTCCTATAAAACTCTGTATAATTATAATATACATTTGTATAATTATCTGATGCAAAATCTAAATTCATTCGTTCATATGGATAATAATCTCCATTTAAAGACAATCGGATATTTGATATGTTCATATGATCAAATAATGTAGAATCAGCAGTTGCTATATCTTTTCGGTTATTATGAAAACCAATAATAGCATAACGAGGACACTCTACATTTGTAGTAGTTTTCACACTCCAAATTTCTTTTGTCGACCCTGTATTAAGAGCTGGTAATTCGTGATATTCCCATTTCCTAAATGGAATCAAGATTGGCCGATCATGTTTAATTGACTTTAATAATTCCATTTTAATATTATCATTTGGCATTACATGGCTCACTTTCAACTCAATACTATCAATTTTAATTTCAGTTATTGTTTCACTATTAGGATTCAATAGAGCATTGTTATCTGTTCGAGACCTTACTAGTCGCAATGTGTGTTTTCCACACATCATTGTCTTATAATCACTAAAAACACCGAATAAGTGAGCTAAAGGTATTCGCATAAAGAATTCTTTGTTAACACATATCGGGTTTTGATTTGGATAGTACCAACTGGCCATTGTTAAATGTTTAGTATCATCTTCAGTATAACATAAATAGCCACGAATAAGGCTCACAATCCCCGGATCTTTTACATGCTCCACTTCAACTCCATTCAATTCATATGTTACTGAATCAAACAAAAAGGCTCCTGCATTATTAAGTAAACAACCATCGCCTTCTCCTCTTGTCTTTTTCAGTGTTCCTTTAATGACTAATGCAGCCTCGCTCATTAACAGCCAAACATCATTTCTATTTACGGTTATTTCGATTACATCATTATTATCAAATGATTTAACATAGGGCAAATATGTTCGATATTCCATATTAATTATGGAGGTATCGGTAATCACCGGCTTATACAGGTTTAAAATTTGATCGTACGACATATCCAATTGTTTTGAGAAAATTGACGTTTAATGGTGATAATTTACCCCCCAACTTTCTTCTTGAACAACTTTTTCTAACTGAGCATGGTGAGGGGTGGATATGTCTTTTATACGATTTAATTATTAAAACCATCTTTTTTCAATTCCAATCGGATGATAATTTCTTCGCCTCGAAAATTCACCAGATTAAAATCTTGATCTACTATTTTCAATGAAATGTTAGAAATCTCTTTTCTGATTATTGGCAAATAAATTAAGTTTCGTGGAATTTCGTCTATAGAATACCCTGGGTTAGATGTAACAGGAAATTCATATAATGTATGAGATGGTATCCCGTTGTAATATGCCCCACTTGTTATGTTACTATCCACGTGAATTGTTCGAACTTTAACAATGTTTACAGGACGATCAGATGAATGAACTATTCCTGCTGGTAATACCTTTCGTGAGAATCCTAGGAGTTTTGCCAACGAATTGTTATAAGTGAAATCTATATCAAAATCACGATGAAAAATTTCACACTTCAAAGTATTATTGTTTGGTCTTAGGAAAAATATATCTTCCTCTTTTTCATTACCATTCAAATTGAAATTTAGCAACTTCTTCTTTAAAAAATTATTAATATCTGTAATTTCGTATACACCACCAGGCAGATGAATTGAATTCAACTGTTTGCTTTTATCTATATAGTAAAATTCTGTATTTTCTTCTACGTTGGGTATAGTATTGTAGGAAAAGAAACCAATGAGTGCTAATCCGTATTGATAATTTGCATCCAATTGTATGGGGATAGGAAAATCTATGGAGAGTGTAGACTTGCGATCCTTCAGCGTTAATATTATAGACATAACTAATAATCAACTTAATTACAACTTGGTATTATATAGAAATTCAATACATAAATGACCACAATTACTAGAATTGAATCTTTGATATTGCTTTTTATTGTAGATTATATTAGTTGATGGACCAAAATAATTTACTAGTTCTACTGGTGGTTTTAAATTACCGAAACTATCGAAATAATTGATTGCACTTCCTCGTTTTTTATATGCCACCCAATGAGTACCTGCATTGGCATTCAAATCTAAATTAACAATAGCACTTTCATTACGATGTATATGATTGGGTAGCTGATCACGCATAAATACACCTCTAAAATATGGTAGTTTCAATTTATTTGCACAGTTTATTATTTCATAGTCATACAGAGCTCTATTAGGTAAATTCAGCGTCTCGAATTTTCGGGCTTTTTTAAAAATAAACCATAACCTTTGGAATTTTTTCGAAGATACAATCCCGAACCTTTCTTGCCAATTTCAATCTTTGAAGCATTGTTGCCATCATTTATTTTCCTTTTGATATCCATTACATTTTTAACAACAGTAGATGCTCCACCAGCTAGAGCTCCCATTGCTCCTAAAGCAGATAGAATTGGCAATAGTGGTAAAAATCCGCCAGATTTATGTTCAAATGGAATAATACGAGGTAGTCGTATCTTTTTTCTACCACCTGCTTTTTTAATAGCCATTCGAGCAGCTTTTAATCCAGCTAATGAAGATTTTCGTAAACTTTTATTATTCACTGCATATTTTCGTAAACTTTTCGATGTAGGATTTACAACATGTGTCTTGAATGACAGTCCCATACCCATTTTTCTTTTAACTTTCATTGTATTTAGAACAACCCAAGACGCGGCTTTTTCACCAACACTAGAATCTTTTGATTTAACGCGTTCCCAAGCACTATTTTCTAACTCTTTATCTGCTTTATGTCTATCAGACAATGATGAACTTGAACTATATAAAAGATCGTGCTGCTTACAGGCGGCGTCTAATTGATTAATACCAGGATCGCCTCGCGCTAATCGTTTTTGTACTTTTGTACCAGGTCCACACCACTGATAGCCGGGAATATGTAATTCAATAGGTAATTTATTAATTAACGAATTTACAATACCCGCACCTTTGTGTTTAACAGTTTGCATATTACTAAATCATATTAAAACTTTGCAGCTTTTATATATAAATAATAAATGGATGTTTTAAATTTTCAGTTAGAATCATGCATTTAGTATCACAAGATCTTAAGCTCGATGTTGAAAATTTAGATTTTGATGATTCCACGTCTAAAATCTGTGTACATAGTAAATTATTACCAAATTGTTTTCGCGCTATATTTTGCGGCCCTAGTGGTTGTGGAAAAACTAATTCACTTTTAGCGTTGTTATTCAATCCTAATGGACTGAAATTTGCTAATATATATTTATATTCAAAGTCTCTTTATCAACCAAAGTATAAATTATTAGAAAATGTTTTGCAGCAAGTTAAGGAAATTGAATATTTTCCATATAAGGATAATGAATTAATCACTGATCCTGATGAAGCTAAAGAAAACTCTGTATTTATATTTGATGATGTTTCCTGTGATAAGCAAGATAAAATTAGGGCATATTTTTCTATGGGTCGGCATAAATCTATTGATGTGGCATACTTATGTCAAACTTATTCCAAAATCCCGAAACAATTAATAAGAGATAACTGTAATGTAATTGTATTATTCAAACAGGATGATGTTAATTTAAAGCATGTGTTTGATGAACATGTTACACCAGATATATCATATAATACATTTAAAACCTTATGTTCTCAATGTTGGAATTCCAATAAATTTAAGCCATTGGTTGTTGTTAAGGAATTTGAATTAAATAATGGACGTTATCGAATGGGGTTCGATGAGTATATAAAAGTTAATGAATAGTTCTATTAATAATCATTTGTTTATGATGAAGCTTTTAAATAAGGTTGAATCAGAACGTAAACAGAAAATTATAAAATTAGCTAATGATGTCCGAAAAAAATATATGGCATTAAAATTGGGGAGATCAAATGAAGATACCACAATAAATAGAATTTTTTCTCCTATCACCACCCATTTAAAAGAAATTGAAAATAATCAAAAAGCGGTAAAATTACCTATCAAAGCAGAGGTGAAATCAAATGTGATGAAAATAAATAAACAGGAACCTATAGATGAGAGTGAAATAAAAACTATGTTAAAAGAAACGGATACTGATAGTGATAATACAATGATGACAGCTGACGATGATTATAGTGAAATAATAGAGGCGAATGCTAAAAATGTAATAAATTTACAAGATTATCCCAACGTTACACAAAAATATATAGAAGAATATTTTCAACATTCTTCGAAAATTGACGTCACTCATGCCCCCAGATATAATGCTACTACTAGAACATGGAGCTTAGGTAGTAAAGAAATAGAATTTGATAATATTACGGGTGAGATAATCGTAGACGGTGTCCCTTATGAAGGCACTGAGGGGCTTTATGAGTTGTTATTTTATAAAAAATCTAAAAATTTTAATGATGAAGATACTGATGCATTCGAAGACATTATAGACAAAACCAATCTCTATCGAAAAAATTATTCTGCAGAAGGTAGAATTATAGGTGCAAAAAGCTTCAAATATAAACATATCATACGACCATTACTATCAAAAAAGGGTGGTAACTATGATAATAATTATATGACATATAATACAAAACCAGTAGAATATGTCTATTGGGATGATGTTAATGAGTTAGTTGATAGACTACGATTATTATTTGCATCTAAATATGCTGGAAATAACTCCCACACCAATGAAATTGCATCAATTATTGAAGAATTAAAAGAAGCGAAAATCGTATATTAACTCTTCTTAGTTAATCGTTTTCCTATAGTAGAAATGAGTATAGACAAGTTCGGACGTGCAGCTGATAAATATTATCAACCTGTTGCTTCTCCTTCGTCATTGTTTTCTTTTACATTAAATGGTGACTTAGATATTGGTGGTTTAAAAATATGTAATGTTAAATTGCCCTCCCAAGATGAAGATGTTTCTAATAAGAAATATGTGGATGAGTCATGTAAGACAATCATGAATTTCTATTTGATGGTACAACAAGATGTCGCAGTTATGTCTGAGAGACATAGAGAACAATCAGTAGGTTTTGCTGATAAAATGAATCTGCTTTATAGAGGACTTGAAATAAAGATTGAAGAATTATCAACAGCACTTGAACTAAAGATTCAAAAATTAGTAACAGCAATTGAAGATGTTAAGAGCAAGCATATTGATGATCGTAGGGAAATAGCTTCAAAATTGCATGAAGTTCAAATAAATATAACTAACAATATACGCGAAATTAATAAAATTAATAATATTGTTAGTAATATAGGAAGCCAAATTACAATTCTTGATAATAATAAAGTTAATAAACTTGATATTAGAAAACTTAAATAGGTACTTCAATAGTGAATTAGTGCTAATCAAATTGTGGCCGTAAAATGGCATCAATCGAAAAAATTCAAGTGGTTAATGAATTACATAGATCGATAAGAAAAAATTTCCCTAGGAGACGAACGCTTATTAAAGGGCTGGATGATTTATGGCAAGCCGATCTTGCCCAAATGGATACATATGCTAAAGAAAATAATCAATTTAAATATATTCTGTTGGTTATCGATTGTTTTTCAAAATATGTGTGGACTGAACCACTAAAATCAAAAACAGGGGAAGAAGTGACAGCGGCATTTGCTAGAATATTATCCACTTCTAAGCGTTTTCCGAAAAATTTGCATACCGATCAGGGTAAAGAATTCTATAATCATTATTATCAACGTTTGTTGCAACAATACAATATTAATCATTATTCAACATATTCACAAATGAAAGCGGCCATTGCCGAACGCACTATTCGTACCATAAAGGAACGATTATATAAATATTTTAGTTTAAATGGCACACACAAATGGATTTCTATTTTACCCACTATTGTGAAGAATTATAATGAATCAAAACATAGTGTAATTAAAATGAGACCATGTGATGTTAGTGAAACAATTGAAAGAAAATTATTGGATACTGTGTATAATCACATAAAAATATTTCCTGGATCCAAACTTAACATTGGAGATGAAGTGCGTATTAGTAAAGAAAAACATGTTTTCGATAAAGGCTACACACCGAATTGGACTACTGAATTATTTAAAATTATTAAAATTAATCACACCAATCCTGTAACATACTTGTTGGAAGATATAAATAAGAGACCCATAAGAGGAGCTTTTTATTCTTATGAGCTGCAGAAAACAAAACAACCAGATGTTTATTTAGTTGAAAAAGTTCTAAAAAAAAGAGGCAACATGGTATATGTAAAATGGCTTGGCTTTGATAATTCTCATAATAGTTGGCTTGATGAGACAAATATATTATAGGGATTATTAGTTGTTTCATAGAATCTTGACTAGCACGATGTCTTCTGAAAATCAATGTGTTTTTAGTGCTAATCAAATAGACAAAGAATGTTTTGAATTATTAGACGAGTTTGAACGTGAAACAAATGATGAGTGTTTTATTTTAAATAAAAGATTTTTTTTTTCTGATAACGAAATTTTCATCGATATTGGTTTAAACACATACAAAGAATTTAGACCATGCATTAATGTAAGCAATGCTTTAATATTCGAAATAAATGAATGGCAAAAGTTCATATCTAATATGCATTGGCTTCTTAGTGGATATTTTCGAAATATGGATATGGATTATCTACGTTTTATCATGTGTAATGATATAATTGTCTTAGGCAGCAACGGTATTGATGGACTGAAGATGGTGGAAGTTACAAGATGCGGAAAAACTATTGTTTTAACAGAGACTAATATACATAACTTGTTAATAGCTAATTTTTATTTTATTGCTGATGTTGTTAAAAAATTAATATTAATTGATTTTAAGGCATATTATAGTAATATTATACATGTTTTTAAAGAATTGTTTTCGGATCTAGTTACTCCTGAAGATATTAAGAATGTAATTTGTGAATATGTTTATAGTTTTAATGATGTATATAGTAATTGTTTAAGAGAATATATGTTAATTAATAAACACAAAATATTGTCTGATTTAAAATAAAAATACCATTATTCAAGTAATAAGCGTTTTATTCAGAAATTTCAAACTCTGGTGTTGATATGGTGTTGGATATTTTTTTTATACATTTAAAAATAATATAATATTTATTGTTAATGAATAAATGCAAATTTTTCTTAAAAGGTTCCGTCATCCTCTGTGGTAAAAATAATATATTGTTCTCTAATTCTAATTTGATCACTTCCCCGAATTTACTTTTGACTACTGTGACGTTTAAAATTTGATACTTCTCATCGGGAACCAGTTCATCCATACCAATTTTTGGTTTTGATGATGATACAGCAGCAGCATTTAGACATTTTAAATCCATTTTTCTCTACAAATAAAAATATAATAAATTATATTTAGTAAATAATAAATTTTTCCAAAATAATTGCTAATAAATTAATATTTACCTGAACACATAAACTTGAGACCTTTAGTTGTTGAAGATGAAACTGTATTTGACAAATATTTACCTGTAGCCTATTAGAATTATCAAACCAAATTATTTAAACACTCGATATGTATTGTTTAAACTTCAATATTTTATGTAGTTGTTGAAGATGAAACTGCATTTGACAAATAGCTCACATGAGCCCATATTTATATTGGGAAAAAAAAAAAAAAAAAAAAATAAATAAACTGATTGGCTCCTCCTTTCACTAATCTCTATACAGTTGAATTTAGCACATTCTTCATCGTCTATGTACTTAGTTGGTTTCTCAAGGTAACAGAAATCTACCCTATTGAAGATTAGATTATTTTTATATTCAGGGTAGCTTATCAACCTGCCAATTAAAAATCACTTAACTTTTTGGCTTTTCAAATAACGTCAGACCGTCTGGCCTCGATGGTTTTTACATCTGTCTGCAGTAGAGGGTGGCTTTTCGACCTTCTCAATCTCATGTGTAGATAACCACAAATTTTACTAGATAATTCTTAATACCATTCAAATGATATTATTGTTAAGAGCACATTCTTCATCGTCTATGACAAGAAATGATAATCGTCATAGAGGGTAGCTTATCAACCTGCCAATTAAAAATCACTTAACTTTTTGGCTTTTCAAATAACGTCAGACCGTCTGGCCTCGATGGTTTTTACATCTGCATGCAGCCTTTTTTCTTTAAAGTAATTAAGCGACTCTCATTAAATGGACAAAATGGCGTTAAAATTAACTGGACAATAACCATGGTGACGCTAATGGACGCCGGACGACTCACCATTCGCCCGACCAATCAAATCTAACGGTGCCATATTGAATCACCCCTTTTCCCACCCATCCAATTAAATCCAACGACGCCATATTGAATTACCTTTTTCCCCACCCATCCAACGACGTCATATTGAATTACCCCTTTCCCCACCCATCCAATGAAATCCAACGACGCCATTACCCCTTTCCCTTAGTACCCTCCCCTCTGACGCCATATTGAATTACCCCCCACCCCTTAAACTTGTACACACCCCTTTGATTGACACCATATTGAAAAACCACCCCCTTACCCCTGAATTTACAATCCCCCCTCTAGAGTCTAAGTTGAGGGAGAATCGGCCTTGTTTAACTACTATTAATTTTCCTAAAAGTGTTAGATAATATTAACTTTTACAATACACAATCTTTAGTTCATCTAAATTAAACCTTAAATGAATTATAGTTATATAGGAACTTATCAATTCAACATTCCAACCCTGTTTGTTAAAGATCCAGAATTAATTAAAAGATTCACAATTAAAGATTTCGACTATTTTATGGATCATAGATCGTTTGTAGATCCCGAAAGTGATCCATTATGGGGTGGCAATTTATTTGCTCTAAAAGGTTTCGTCATTTTAATGATAATTTTTATTAATATTATTTGTTGACATTATTATATTTTCAAGGTAAAAAATGGCGTGAAATGAGAGCAAGATTAAGTGGATGTTTTACTAATAGTAAAATGAAATATATTCACGATCTAATGATAGAAGTTGCTGATAATTTTGTAGAATATTTTCTAAATAAAAATCAAAATCTAATCGAAGTTGAAATGAAAGATATTTTTACGAGGTAAAAATTTAACTCGAGCCGCAAATTAATGGTTATATTTTTTTCTTTATTATTTTTCATTAAATCCCCCTCCCTGCATATTTTAAAGGTATACAAATGATGTGATTGCAACATCGGCATTTGGAATTAAAATTGATTCTCTAAATACACCTGTAAATAAAAATACTTTTTATTTAATGGCAAGGAATTTAACAAATTTATCGGATAAGTTGAAAGCGTTGAAATTTTTCGTTTATTTTTTAATGCCTAAAATTGGTAAAGTAAGTATAATAATACAGTAGAACGTCGTTAATCCGGACTATTAAATACAAGATGGCAAGTATTCATTTGTAACCATTGTTATAATACAATCGGACACAAATATGTCCGATTTATAGTGGTTCTATAGTATATTTACTAATAAAGTGGACTTTACAGTTGACAAGTTTTCTTGTCGGCAAGTTAATTTTTGACAAGTTTTGCATTAATTACTCATTGCACTTTTGTTATCAAGTTTTCTTGTCGACTTGACGAAAATAGGTTCTACGCTATTTTTCTTGCCACTTTTCGGTAAGTTTGGTAATATTTTGTATAAATTCATGTATATCAACAAAAAATTTTAATTCCCAAAAGAGAACAGCTGATATTTATGTTTATATTTAATAAACTAGTTGTAAAAATTAGCTTTGAAAATTTTGTTTATCTAGTAACGAATATTCTATTTTAACTACTAAAAGAAAATTGGCGACTGTAAATCCAAAAACGGCAATTTTTTTCTTCAAAAAACTTGCCATCGAGAAATTTGGTGAAAAAAATCTTGTCAACTTAATGTAATTTTTGCAGTTTTTAAAACTTAGTATATTCGATTTGCACGTTGAAATGTATTTTAAAAATATTATCGATGAAACAATCAGAATACGACAGGAATATGGAATTGTACGACCTGATATGCTCAATGTAGTTTTACAAAGCCGTCAAAGTATTGAAAATAATAATAATAATAATAATAATAAAGCAAATGAAACTGGTTTTGCTACTCCAACTAATACTAATAATGGTCAGTAACTGAAATTAATCTCTAAGACGAAGTCAGTGTCCAACATATTATACTATAAAGTATAATATATATTATATATTAATATAAATAATATATATATTTTTTATTATCATCAACTGACTGCTCATACAGATTATGTTTATTTATAATTAAATGCATTCGTTTTAATTTATAAAAATATCAATTAATAAATATTGTTTTAGAATTTAATACTGCTAGAAATATAACGAATGTGCAAATTGCCTCTCAGGCTCTGGCATTTATTTTTGCCGGTTTCGATACCGTATCGACTGCTCTGTCATTTGGTTCATATGAATTGGCCGTAAATAAGAATGTACAAGATAAATTACGAAAGGAAATTCAACAAATTAATGTAGAAAATAATGGAAATATTACGTATGATGTATTACTTAGAATGGAATATATGGATATGGTTGTTTCAGGTAGAATACGTATGAATTATTGATATTAATTAACACTTTGACATTTGCTAACTTATCGCTAATTGTTTGTTGTCTTATTCAAATACAAATTCGCAAAAATTTTCCGCTACGTTTAATTATTTGATAATTATAAATCTTCATTCATAAACATAAACAATAACAACTCAAAACAAAAAATTATAATCCAATTTCGTCCCAATCGGAACAAATGCAATGCCAACTTGATTCGTTCTCTTCAAATTTCCAAAAAAAACACCTATTGAAGTTTCTGACATTTTTCAGTCGTCGCGCATTTGCGCCAATTTTAAAATTCAACAGCCGTCTACTTATTTAAAATACACGTCCTAAATTTCTATATTTTTTTCTTTTTTTTTTTAGAAATTTTAAGAAAATGGCCACCATTCCCATTATTTGAAAGAATATGTACACAATCATACACTTTCCAACCGGAATCATTATCATTCGATGAGAAGAAATTTGAAATAAAAAAAGGTCAACTTATTTGGATACCAGTTCATGCTATTCAAAGAGATGCCAATTTCTATCCGAATCCTGAACAGTTTCAACCTGAACGTTTTTCATTGGTGAATCGTAATAATATACGACCATACACGTATATGCCATTTGGTGTCGGGCCTAGAATTTGTATCGGTTCGAGATTGGCATTGTTAGAAATTAAAACTTTATTATTTAAATTATTATTAAATTTTGAAATTGTACCAATTGAAAAATCAACAATTCCATTAATATTGAGTAAGGATTCTTTAAATACATCAGTTGATAATGGATTTTGGTTCGGATTAAAACGTATAAATAAATTACAACAATAATAAACTGATAAATTAGTTATTTTGTAATGTGATTCTTGTGTTTTTTTTAATGCGATATTTAATAAAAACTTTAATTAGCAAACCTTTATTTTCTTTAATTCCATTAATAATATTGAGTAACAATTAGCATAATACTCAAGGTCAAGTTCATATATCTAGCGCCATGATTACTGTTGCGTTCACAGAACGGACACACGCACAAAAGCGACACTTGAAAATTGGAATATCAAATTCAGGTAAGTTTACTATTTACTTTATGAAGCTTATTTTATACAAAAATTACGAAATACTTTGTTTAAAATTTTTCAATACAAAAAAGTACAGAAACATAATCAATTTTAATCTTTCATTGTTTCATTTCAACACTTGAAATTCAAGTTGCTTATGTTTGATTCATGTTTTCGCGGTAAGATGGCACTATTAGAGTTTGTAGTGTACTTTTATCATTATGTATACTTATTTATATTTTATATAGATAAAACGTATATGTATACATATAATATCCTTTTAAAAAATGTAATATATATGGTTTTCTGTTGTTTTCATATGCTACTTGTATTTCTATGGGTCAAACACCATTTAAATTACATAAACGAACAAGTCAATTCTATCCGTACCAATAAAATATTAAATGGATGACGTAACATGATAAAAATAGAGTATGTTGATCAGTTTAAATTTACTTTAACGATTTACTTGATTTGACATGATGTGCAGTTGTTAAAGTGTCTAATAACGGTAAGTAGTACCAAATAGTACCTACCGCTACTATATTATAAAATTGGTAAAAAAAAAACAGAATATTTCCTTTGGAATTTGTATATTTGTAATAAAGCTATAACAATATTTCGCCAATGTTTTATGGCGTCTTCAGCAGGAATGCAATATCAATATAAATAATTAAACGAGCCTAATCGGTGCTCGGTACCGATTTTTATTGTGTATATCAACATTCAGATGATGTAGGCAGTAAACTGACTTAGCTTAGAAACTAGATTTTTGTCTCTTCATTACAACATAGAAATTCCAAGAAATAATCTCATTTAAGAACAATTTGAACCGATATCTTCGTGAAGAATCGATTCCCTGTCCTGTTCTCCATCGCTTCTTCCTCCCCTATAATCCCATATTCAATAATGTTTATGTGGTTCTTAAAAGGCATTCTAAGGACCTCATTAGAGAGAACAACTACGAGAAGAAGAAACAAAAAACGAAAAAAGAAATTGCTCCCCATAAAATTGTGTTCATTATTTTACGATTAGTATTATTAAGACGAATATTGCTCTGCATGTTTTACTGCTGCTGCTGCTACTGCTAGGGTTTGGGGGGGGGGGGGGGGGGATTCACATTACAAAAAATAAAAGAACATAAAAACTTAGAAGCAGGAGACTTTAAAAGAGGAAATTGTCTCTATCATTTACTAGTTTTCGTTTGTGTTTTTTTTTTCTTTTGTTTTCTTTGTCTTTGTTTTTAGTCATTTGCTAAGAGCGATTTAACGAAAATGTTTGTCTAGGGAGAATTAATTTTAATTATGTCTTCATTGTTCGGGTGGAGTTGTTCAAGTGTAGACCACAGCAAATAATAGACGATGATTTTTTTTTTTTTTGGCAAATAAAATGGAAATCTATTTGTTTATTTATAAATTTATTGTCACATTTAAAGAAAAAGTTAAATGTAACAAAAGTTGCAGAAATTTAAGCAAAATTAGGAATATGTTAATAGTGTTGCCCAATATTGAATAGTTTTTAAGAAATTAAGGAAGGAATGATCAAAAGTCAAACAACAATTTGTATAAATAATATAAAATAAAAAATGTATAAATTTACAGAAATTCTTTAGATTAAACGCAGGTAAATAGAATTGAGAAAACGATCTACTTTTAGAATTTTCTTCAAACTACCTGTCTATATGGATATCTGTAACAGAACCATATTTATAACATGACAAAGATTAGAAGTGTCAGATAGATGGCTCTATGACCTCTATATTCTGTCATAAATTACCGAATAGAATTCAATTGAAATACAAAGTTTTTTTGACATGCCTTTGGCCTCTGGTGTAGCGAGTTCTACATTATCCGTTGATCGGACTAGAGAGGACACAGGTTCCATTCCCTGTATACGTTCACTCGGCAAGTAGCTTTAGAAAAAAAGCATACTGTGTCGAGTACCTATGAATCGGAGTAATGGGCCTGTTAGATAGAGTACTTTGTACATAGTGTAAATAGATTGTTACTGACTGTATAATTGAAGAGAAGAAGGAACAACAATAATTTACAACAAATTTTTTGTCTTCTTAAACAAACACCCTGTGTTTTTTTTTTTTTGGCAAATAAAATGGAAATCTATTTGTTTATTTAAAAATTTATTGTCACATTTAAAGAAAAAAATTAAATGTTACAAAAGTTGCAGAAATTTAAGCAAAATTAGGAATATGTTAATAGTGTTGCCCAATATTGAATAGTTTTTAAGAAATTAAGGAAGGAATGATCAAAAGTCAAACAACAATTTGTATAAATAATATAAAATAAAAAATGTATAAATTTACAGAAATTCTTTAGATTAAACGCAGGTAAATAGAATTGAGAAAACGATCTACTTTTAGAATTTTCTTCAAACTACCTGTCTATATGGATATCTGTAACAGAACCATATTTATAACATGACAAAGATTAGAAGTGTCAGATAGATGGCTCTATGACCTCTATATTCTGTCATAAATTACCGAATAGAATTCAATTGAAATACAAAGTTTTTTTGACATGCCTTTGGCCTCTGGTGTAGCGAGTTCTACATTATCCGTTGATCGGACTAGAGAGGACACAGGTTCCATTCCCTGTATACGTTCACTCGGCAAGTAGCTTTAGAAAAAAAGCATACTGTGTCGAGTACCTATGAATCGGAGTAATGGGCCTGTTAGATAGAGTACTTTGTACATAGTGTAAATAGATTGTTACTGACTGTATAATTGAAGAGAAGAAGGAACAACAATAATTTACAACAAATTTTTTGTCTTCTTAAACAAACACCCTGTGTTTTTTTTTTTTTTTGGCAAATAAAATGGAAATCTATTTGTTTATTTAAAAATTTATTGTCACATTTAAAGAAAAAAATTAAATGTTACAAAAGTTGCAGAAATTTAAGCAAAATTAGGAATATGTTAATAGTGTTGCCCAATATTGAATAGTTTTTAAGAAATTAAGGAAGGAATGATCAAAAGTCAAACAACAATTTGTATAAATAATATAAAATAAAAAATGTATAAATTTACAGAAATTCTTTAGATTAAACGCAGGTAAATAGAATTGAGAAAACGATCTACTTTTAGAATTTTCTTCAAACTACCTGTCTATATGGATATCTGTAACAGAACCATATTTATAACATGACAAAGATTAGAAGTGTCAGATAGATGGCTCTATGACCTCTATATTCTACCATCAATTACTAAATAGAATTCAACTCAAATACAAAGTTTTTTTGACATGCCTTCGGCCTCTGGTGTAGCGAGTTCTACATTATCCGTTGATCGGACTAGAGAGGACACAGGTTCCATTTCCTGCATAGGTTCCACTCGGCAAGTAGCTTTAGAAAAAAAGCATACTGTGTCGAGTACCTATGAATCGGAGTAATGGGCCTGTTAGATAGAGTACTTTGTACATAGTGTAAATAGATTGTTACTGACTGTATAATTGAAGAGAAGATGGAACAACAATAATTTACAACAAATTTTTTGTCTTCTTAAACAAACACCCTGTTTTTTTTTTTTTTTGGCAAATAAAATGGAAATCTATTTGTTTATTTAAAAATTTATTGTCACATTTAAAGAAAAAAGTTAAATGTTACAAAAGTTGCAGAAATTTAAGCAAAATTAGGAATATGTTAATAGTGTTGCCCAATATTGAATAGTTTTTAAGAAATTAAGGAAGGAATGATCAAAAGTCAAACAACAATTTGTATAAATAATATAAAATAAAAAATGTATAAATTTACAGAAATTCTTTAGATTAAACGCAGGTAAATAGAATTGAGAAAACGATCTACTTTTAGAATTTTCTTCAAACTACCTGTCTATATGGATATCTGTAACAGAACCATATTTATAACATGACAAAGATTAGAAGTGTCAGATAGATGGCTCTATGACCTCTATATTCTACCATCAATTACTAAATAGAATTCAACTCAAATACAAAGTTTTTTTGACATGCCTTCGGCCTCTGGTGTAGCGAGTTCTACATTATCCGTTGATCGGACTAGAGAGGACACAGGTTCCATTTCCTGCATAGGTTCCACTCGGCAAGTAGCTTTAGAAAAAAAGCATACTGTGTCGAGTACCTATGAATCGGAGTAATGGGCCTGTTAGATAGAGTACTTTGTACATAGTGTAAATAGATTGTTACTGACTGTATAATTGAAGAGAAGAAGGAACAACAATAATTTACAACAAATTTTTTGTCTTCTTAAACAAACACCCTGTGTTTTTTTTTTTTTTTGGCAAATAAAATGGAAATCTATTTGTTTATTTAAAAATTTATTGTCACATTTAAAGAAAAAAATTAAATGTTACAAAAGTTGCAGAAATTTAAGCAAAATTAGGAATATGTTAATAGTGTTGCCCAATATTGAATAGTTTTTAAGAAATTAAGGAAGGAATGATCAAAAGTCAAACAACAATTTGTATAAATAATATAAAATAAAAAATGTATAAATTTACAGAAATTCTTTAGATTAAACGCAGGTAAATAGAATTGAGAAAACGATCTACTTTTAGAATTTTCTTCAAACTACCTGTCTATATGGATATCTGTAACAGAACCATATTTATAACATGACAAAGATTAGAAGTGTCAGATAGATGGCTCTATGACCTCTATATTCTGTCATAAATTACCGAATAGAATTCAATTGAAATACAAAGTTTTTTTGACATGCCTTTGGCCTCTGGTGTAGCGAGTTCTACATTATCCGTTGATCGGACTAGAGAGGACACAGGTTCCATTCCCTGTATACGTTCACTCGGCAAGTAGCTTTAGAAAAAAAGCATACTGTGTCGAGTACCTATGAATCGGAGTAATGGGCCTGTTAGATAGAGTACTTTGTACATAGTGTAAATAGATTGTTACTGACTGTATAATTGAAGAGAAGAAGGAACAACAATAATTTACAACAAATTTTTTGTCTTCTTAAACAAACACCCTGTGTTTTTTTTTTTTTTTGGCAAATAAAATGGAAATCTATTTGTTTATTTAAAAATTTATTGTCACATTTAAAGAAAAAAATTAAATGTTACAAAAGTTGCAGAAATTTAAGCAAAATTAGGAATATGTTAATAGTGTTGCCCAATATTGAATAGTTTTTAAGAAATTAAGGAAGGAATGATCAAAAGTCAAACAACAATTTGTATAAATAATATAAAATAAAAAATGTATAAATTTACAGAAATTCTTTAGATTAAACGCAGGTAAATAGAATTGAGAAAACGATCTACTTTTAGAATTTTCTTCAAACTACCTGTCTATATGGATATCTGTAACAGAACCATATTTATAACATGACAAAGATTAGAAGTGTCAGATAGATGGCTCTATGACCTCTATATTCTACCATCAATTACTAAATAGAATTCAACTCAAATACAAAGTTTTTTTGACATGCCTTCGGCCTCTGGTGTAGCGAGTTCTACATTATCCGTTGATCGGACTAGAGAGGACACAGGTTCCATTTCCTGCATAGGTTCCACTCGGCAAGTAGCTTTAGAAAAAAAGCATACTGTGTCGAGTACCTATGAATCGGAGTAATGGGCCTGTTAGATAGAGTACTTTGTACATAGTGTAAATAGATTGTTACTGACTGTATAATTGAAGAGAAGATGGAACAACAATAATTTACAACAAATTTTTTGTCTTCTTAAACAAACACCCTGTTTTTTTTTTTTTTTGGCAAATAAAATGGAAATCTATTTGTTTATTTAAAAATTTATTGTCACATTTAAAGAAAAAAGTTAAATGTTACAAAAGTTGCAGAAATTTAAGCAAAATTAGGAATATGTTAATAGTGTTGCCCAATATTGAATAGTTTTTAAGAAATTAAGGAAGGAATGATCAAAAGTCAAACAACAATTTGTATAAATAATATAAAATAAAAAATGTATAAATTTACAGAAATTCTTTAGATTAAACGCAGGTAAATAGAATTGAGAAAACGATCTACTTTTAGAATTTTCTTCAAACTACCTGTCTATATGGATATCTGTAACAGAACCATATTTATAACATGACAAAGATTAGAAGTGTCAGATAGATGGCTCTATGACCTCTATATTCTACCATCAATTACTAAATAGAATTCAACTCAAATACAAAGTTTTTTTGACATGCCTTCGGCCTCTGGTGTAGCGAGTTCTACATTATCCGTTGATCGGACTAGAGAGGACACAGGTTCCATTTCCTGCATAGGTTCCACTCGGCAAGTAGCTTTAGAAAAAAAGCATACTGTGTCGAGTACCTATGAATCGGAGTAATGGGCCTGTTAGATAGAGTACTTTGTACATAGTGTAAATAGATTGTTACTGACTGTATAATTGAAGAGAAGAAGGAACAACAATAATTTACAACAAATTTTTTGTCTTCTTAAACAAACACCCTGTGTTTTTTTTTTTTTTTGGCAAATAAAATGGAAATCTATTTGTTTATTTAAAAATTTATTGTCACATTTAAAGAAAAAAATTAAATGTTACAAAAGTTGCAGAAATTTAAGCAAAATTAGGAATATGTTAATAGTGTTGCCCAATATTGAATAGTTTTTAAGAAATTAAGGAAGGAATGATCAAAAGTCAAACAACAATTTGTATAAATAATATAAAATAAAAAATGTATAAATTTACAGAAATTCTTTAGATTAAACGCAGGTAAATAGAATTGAGAAAACGATCTACTTTTAGAATTTTCTTCAAACTACCTGTCTATATGGATATCTGTAACAGAACCATATTTATAACATGACAAAGATTAGAAGTGTCAGATAGATGGCTCTATGACCTCTATATTCTACCATCAATTACTAAATAGAATTCAACTCAAATACAAAGTTTTTTTGACATGCCTTCGGCCTCTGGTGTAGCGAGTTCTACATTATCCGTTGATCGGACTAGAGAGGACACAGGTTCCATTTCCTGCATAGGTTCCACTCGGCAAGTAGCTTTAGAAAAAAAGCATACTGTGTCGAGTACCTATGAATCGGAGTAATGGGCCTGTTAGATAGAGTACTTTGTACATAGTGTAAATAGATTGTTACTGACTGTATAATTGAAGAGAAGATGGAACAACAATAATTTACAACAAATTTTTTGTCTTCTTAAACAAACACCCTGTTTTTTTTTTTTTTTGGCAAATAAAATGGAAATCTATTTGTTTATTTAAAAATTTATTGTCACATTTAAAGAAAAAAGTTAAATGTTACAAAAGTTGCAGAAATTTAAGCAAAATTAGGAATATGTTAATAGTGTTGCCCAATATTGAATAGTTTTTGAGAAATTAAGGAAGGAATGATCAAAAGTCAAACAACAATTTGTATAAATAATATAAAATAAAAAGTACGATTCGGCGTGGCCTTTTCGACGTAAGCCGTTTCGGCGTAATAGTCCTGTTGTCAAATCGTTAATACAGTTTCATGATTTTATACTTAGATGTGATTCTATTTCTTATAATCAAAATAAGATTAAAGAAAATAGTTTAAAGTAAAAGCCGACTTTTGATTTTGGCTCATACGAATTTTTGATGCATCAAGTATATCTTAATTTAAGACCTTACGGGTTTTACTGTATACCTAATAGGTACATTATTCTAGAATATTTTGAAATTAAATAAATAAAACAGAATTTTTTTTTATCCAAATGTGATATTTTATTTGCCAAGAATTGTTTGGGTGATGTACGAATTAGATAATTCTATGATATTTATACATATGCATTTATTCAAATAAAATTTTAAAAGTTTGATTCTCGGCATAAAATAATGTCAGGGTGAATACTTAATTAATTTTTTGGGATGTTTGCTAAATTGGATAGGTACATAAATTGGATATGTGTGTCTGTTATGTTATATATAATATATAGATATTATATAAAAATATAAATAATAATAAATTCATTATTATAATTTTTTTAATTTATTTGTCATTATAATAATAATAGTAATAATAAAGAGAATGAAGTATTTAATTTATGAACAGATTTAGATTAGTTTATTTGAATCGGTATACAGGTAATACCACATAACATGTTTTAAACTACTCGTAATGATTTTTAATTCAAAATATTGAAGGTATACACTCTTGAATATGTTGCCACTGTTGCCAGTGAAAACAATTCTTGTATTAACACTTAATAAAGATTTATGAAATATTTATAATTTCGTTTTATACCTATATACGTTTTAATTTAAGAAATTTAAGAAATTAAAACGTATATTACTATAAATATATAAATAAACATAAAAAATTATTAGATATAATTCTAATCATACATATTGTACAAAAATCTACGATTTTATAAACCCAACATTATGGATATTATTTAGTAGGTACCCAAAAAATCACTTTTTCTTTATAGAATTTCTTAATGTAAAAAGGAAAACAAATAATTAATTTATTGGCTTCTCCAATATTTTTTTTTCTCTATCGGAAATGAACAATTTATGGGGCTAAAAATTTAATACAATTTGGTACCTGCCTGAACGCAGGTGCTTTATTTTTTCAGGAAAGCAGCCAAAGGACTTCCGTTCACCACGAAAGCTAAAGTAAACATGGGGAAGAATTGTCAACCAACCATGTATATGAATTGAGATTTATCAATTTTTTTTTCAAATAATTTTTTAAGTTGCTATTTAGTTACGTCTTTAAATAAAAATTTGCTATCATTAAGTAACATTTATATTATAACATTATATTTAACAAAATTTTGATAAAAGATTTTCGGTAAAAATCGAAATATTTAGCAAAATCCCACAATATATTGTGGGAAATATTTCTACCTTTTTTTAGATATTTAATCCTTTGGTTCATCATACGTAGCTTTACCTCATCTATATGGAAATTTTTAATTGATTTGTGGAGACATTTATATGATAAGTTATGATTAATCTATTTAGTATACATATACTAGTTATTAGATTCATAATTCTTCTATGAAATTGGCCCGTGATAATTATGGAAATAATATCACAGAAGCCAATATTTTGATTTTACAAATTTATTTTCAATTTATTGAAATTTATTTACAATTCTACTTCGCTGTCAACTTCACTGAATGAAATAATATAATTGTTAAACGTTATCAGGAAATCACCATGCTCCCAAATCCTTAATAATTCGATAACATTAGTAACAATAAAACATAATACAATATATTTATCAAAAGGCAATTCAAGAAAGTCAAACAGCAATGATAATGAACCCAGAGACGATGGAAGAGTGATGTTCTAAGGACAAAATTTATTGTTATTTATTCATTTGATATGGTAACCTTTCTTTTGATAAATTGGGTTTGGTAGTTATAATAAAGAAGTGTTGCTTTTGAAGAAACATTATATAATATTGAAAATATCGGCGAATTAAAATTGAATATTGTTGATTTAGTTATATTTTTAACGTAAATAGATACTAGGATCACAAAAAAATAGTTATTGCTTAGGCTGAATCAAATAGTAACACTACTAGATCTTAATATATGAAATTGCAAACGCCTAGTTTTGCAGAATACTCCAATATTTTCATCTTACTTAAAATTTTAAATTGTATGAAGGAAATTAAATTACAACTAAATTATCTATTTACTTAAAGTATAATTCAAATAGTAGAGTGGGAAAGGGAAACCAGGAGAGAGTAGAATATTGGGCAAGAATGGGGAGACAATACTAAATGATAATGGAAAAAGATTAATAGAGTTTTGCCGAATCAATAATATGTTTATAGCAAATACTTACTATAAGCACAAAGATATACACAAATATACTAGAGAGATGAGCAGCAAAAATGAAAAATCAATAATAGACTACATAGTAGCAGGAAATGAAAGTAGAAAGAACATAGTAGATGTAAAAGTGTCAAGAGGACCGGAAGTGGGAAGTGATCATTATATGGTTATAGCAAAGATAAAGAAACCATTAAAAGCAGACAATAGAGAGAGAAAAGAAGATAAGATAGAATATGAGAAAATAAAAGCGTATAGACTAAAAGACGGAGAGGTGGCAAAGCAATATAGAGAAAAAATGAAGAGGATGATTGAGAGTAGAAATGAGAAATGGAAGACATTAAGTTTGGAAGAGAGTTGGGAGGAACTCAAAAAGATAATACTACAAGCAAGCTCGGAAGTGTGTGGAAGAATAAAAAGAAATAAGAAAATAAAACAAACGGCATGGTGGACAGAAGAGATCAAGAGAAGAGTGAGAATAAAAAAAGAAAAATGGAAAGAATATCTACAAAAAAAAACTAGAGAAACGTATCAGTGTTATAAGGAAGAAAGGAAAATAGTGAAGAAATTAGTGAGAGACGAAAAAAGGAAACAATGGCAAGAATTTGGTGAGAAAATGGAAAGAAACAGTAACGAAAATAAGAAAGTTTTCTACAGTGTCCTAAGAGGGTGCAGAAAAGATAAAAAGGAAAAAAAGTGCTTATGAAAGACAAGAATGGAAAGGTAATAAAAGATGAGGAAAAGGTGATAAACAGATGGAAAGAATATTTCGAAGAGCTATTGGCGGGAAGTGTAAGTGGGAAACCCAATAAAAATAGCGAAAAATAGAGATTAGGTGCAGATAAATTTCAAGAAGTGGATAATGAAGAGGAAGGCGGCGAAGAAATAGAAAGGGAAGAATTGGAAAAGACTATTAGAGAACTTAAGAATGGGAAGTCTCCAGGGAGTGAAGGAATAACATCAGAAATGATTAAGAATATTGGAGAAAAGGGAATGGAAAAACTGGTATATATTTACAACAAAATATGGAGGGAAGAACGCATCCCAGAGGAATGGAAAAGAGCACAGATAGTACCAATACATAAAAAAGGAGACAGAGCTGACTGTAAGAACTACAGGGGAATAAACATAATATATACAGGGATGAAGGTATTAGAGAAAATAATAAAAAATAAGATAAATTATAAAGTGGAACAGACCTTAGAAGAGCCACAATGTGGATTCAGAAAAGGTAGAAGCATACAGGACCATATATTTACTATAAAGCAAATGGTGGAAAAGGCAGGGAATAGTAAAAAAAATATATATGTAGGTTTTCTAGATCTAAAGAAGGCATTCGACAAAATAAATAGAAGCAGATTATGGAATATAATGAGAGAGAGGGGTATAGAAAAGAAAATGATTAGGTTAATAAGGAAGATATATGAGGAGAATGTAAACAGCATAATAGTAAATAGTAAAGAATCGGAAACATTTAAAACAATGGACGGACTAAGACAGGGGGGAGGACTGAGTCCAACATTATTTAACATATATATGGATGAGATAATGAGAGAAAGTGATAAAGAGGAAAGAGGGCTAGTCGTTGGATATAAAAACATGCAAAGGGTGGTTATAACGACTGGAGCATTTGCAGATGATGTGATGTTAGTTGCGGAGAATGAAAAGAGTTTGCAGAGAAAATTGAACAAATGGAATGAAGTGCTTAAAAAATACGAGATGGAGATGTGCAAGGAAAAGACAAAGGTAATGGTAATAGGAGAGAAACAGAAGTTGGAAATTAAGATAGAAGGAACGAGGATAGAACAGGTCGATTGTTGTAAGTACCTAGGAGTGCAGATCAGTAACGGTGGTAAACAGGAAAATGAAATTACGGAGCGGGTGAATAAAGCAATGAATGCATATTATAGAATAAATAGAGTAATAGTGGAAAACAAGGAAATCACAAGGAAAACAAAAATAAATGTATACAAGACCATAATAAGACCGATTTTAACATTCGGATGTGAAACGTGGAAAATGGAGCAAAAAGACATAAGTAGGGTACAAGCTGTGGAAATGAAAGTCTTGAGAAGAGTAAAAGGGGTAACAAAAAGAGATAAAATAAGAAGCAGTACAATAAGAGAAGAGTTGGAGATAGAACCAGTGGTGGAGTTCATACACAGAAGGCAGTTGGGATGGTGGGGACATCTGGTAAGAATGAGTGAAGAGAGACAAGTAAAGAGAGTCTGGCAGGCAAGGGAGGGAAGAAGAGCGAAACGGGGAAGACCAGAAATTACATGGGATGAGGGAATTGAAAAAGCAATAAGAGAAAGAGGAATGAGGATGAATGACGCAAGAAGAATTGCTTGCAACAGGAAGGAGTGGGAGAGATGCATAGGAAGTGAGGTATAGGAGGATAACGAGAATAGCTCAAGCCGACACCAGTTGATGGTATAAGGCATATAGACATGCCTTATACCATTATAACATAATTTATAACATAATATTTACAAATATATGTAGAATACAATCTCATTCATTCCAAAGTGTCTACAATAACACAGGATATATACAGAGTGAGCAAAAATGTTTGTACCCATTTCTAGATAACCAAACATACATGTCCTTTTCCTGAATAAAAATTGCAACGTCACATCAGAAGCGTACCCAAAGACAGAAATTAACATTTTTTTCAATATATGTATTAATATAATTTTTATTACAATTTTTAATTTTAAATGTCCGATATTTACTCTAAGAAAACAGTTATTTATTTGTATGAAAAAATTAAATGGTGACCAAAGAAAAACTGAAACAGAAAAAGTGACACAAATAATTTACGTCTAATCGTCTACTCTATGATATGTTGTCTGACTTATACAAATGTCAAAAAAATCAACGTTGACTGTACAACGTTGTACTGAACTATAACATTTCCATGCGATGTTGTCAGAATGTATTTCTCACTCGGTATTATATTATCTATATTGAAATTTACGATCATTAATTGAAACCTTATTCCATTAAAATATTAACATATAACATAACAAAATAACATATAAAATGAAAAAAAAAAAAAATGAAAAATATACCTTCGAACTTACGACCACAGACGGTTGGAGAGCAATGTTGCCCGATGTGAATATCGCAAACTACAGATGGCTAAATAGGCGAGCAATTTCCGCAAATTTGTTTTAGGTAAAATTTGCAAACATTGTCAATTTCCACTTATTATAGTAAAATATATGTACAACACGGGGCCTATATGCAAGTTACAAATTATTTAAGCTATATAAAAATAATTAATAAAAACTATAAATTAAAAAAAAAAATAATATGCATGTAAAATAAAATATATAAAACTACATGTATAAAAAATGAAAAATCAATGATTTAAAAAATATCAAAGGCCCTGAATTTTAATTGCAGTCAATAATTGCAGAATAATGAAGAAAAATTTAGTTTGCACAAAGGGACTAAATTGCTAAATTTAGAAATTTCTTGGAAACATTATTAATGACATTTAATTATGATTAAGCTCAAAATTATACGAATTACCTCTTTAATAGTCTAATATTAGTCTGTTTGGAAAATCATTAATTAAATTTAAAAGGCGCTGATCTGCGTCTTCGTATTTTCTTAATTTTTTTGGGGGCGGATTCCCAGCAATTAATTGTTCAACATATCTGAATCTGCCGTGTTGAATTTTTTGTAACCCAGTAATTAATTTCTAAATAGTCGGATTAGTCATCCCCAGAAATCCAAGAAAAAGTGATTTTTTGGGTACCTACTAAATAATATCCATAATGTTGGGTTTATAAAATCGTAGATTTTTGTACAATATGTATGATTAGAATTATATCTAATAATTTTTTATGTTTATTTATATATTTATAGTAATATACGTTTTAATTTCTTAAATTTCTTAAATTAAAACGTATATAGGTATAAAACGAAATTATAAATATTTCATAAATCTTTATTAAGTGTTAATACAAGAATTGTTTTCACTGGCAACAGTGGCAACATATTCAAGAGTGTATACCTTCAATATTTTGAATTAAAAATCATTACGAGTAGTTTAAAACATGTTATGTGGTATTACCTGTATACCGATTCAAATAAACTAATCTAAATCTGTTCATAAATTAAATACTTCATTCTCTTTATTATTACTATTATTATTATAATGACAAATAAATTAAAAAAATTATAATAATGAATTTATTATTATTTATATTTTTATATAATATCTATATATTATATATAACATAACAGACACACATATCCAATTTATGTACCTATCCAATTTAGCAAACATCCCAAAAAATTAATTAAGTATTCACCCTGACATTATTTTATGCCGAGAATCAAACTTTTAAAATTTTATTTGAATAAATGCATATGTATAAATATCATAGAATTATCTAATTCGTACATCACCCAAACAATTCTTGGCAAATAAAATATCACATTTGGATAAAAAAAAATTCTGTTTTATTTATCTAATTTCAAAATATTCTAGAATAATGTACCTATTAGGTATACAGTAAAACCCGTAATGTCTTAAATTAAGATATACTTGATGCATCAAAAATTCGTATGAGCCAAAATCAAAAGTCGGCTTTTACTTTAAACTATTTTCTTTAATCTTATTTTGATTATAAGAAATAGAATCACATCTAAGTATAAAATCATAAAACTGTATTAACGATTTGATAACAGGACTATTACGCCGAAACGATCTACGCCGAAATGGCCACGCCGAAACGGGCCATTCCCATTTAAATTACATAAACAAACAAGTCAATTCTATCCGTACCAATAAAATATTAAATGGATGACGTAACATGATAAAAATAGAGTATGTTGATCAGTTTAAATTTACTTTAACGATTTACTTGATTTGACATGATGCGTAGTTGTTAAAGTGTCTAATAACGGTAAGTAGTACCAAATAGTACTACCGCTACTATATTAGTTGTGTTTAGTTTAAAATTAACTGATAACAAGACTATCATATAAATAAATATTATACAGAGTAAGTTTGTGGATTTTCGCAACATTTCGAGTATGAATGGGAATGTATATCGTAGTACGCCATGGATTTTTTTAAATATCCTGCCAACGTATTAAATCCGACCCACACAAAACTGCAATTCTTTCTCTATTCCCATTTAATCTCTGGGAAGTTCGAATCGAAATCTCCAGATTAAAAACGAATAAAAAACTCACTCCGTACATGCTTTTCTATTAGATATACATATAAATATGCTTCTAAATTTTGTTAGAATTTAATTGATTGCATTCGCTTTATTTGATCTACATATTTTGTATTAGCATTAGATTGAGATTACATAATCAAAATATGATTTTAAGGTCGGTTACGTATAGTAAACGATGAAATGCATTTGCTATCAGTCGATTCAACTGCAATTTATTATACGTATTATTAAGCGGAGTTTACAGTTGACAATTTTCTTTTCGACAATTTCGATTATATTCTTAAAATACCAACCCATAATAGAAAAATATATCTATATCTAAAATAGACCTATCTCATATTTTAATAGCTTATCCTTATGGTAAATTAGCACAGTAGTTAAAATATAAAATTCGTTACAAGATAAACAAAATTTTCAAAGCTAATTTTTACCAACAGTTTATTAAATATAATTATATTAAATATAAACAATTAATATCAGCTGTTCTCTTTGGAATTAAAATTTTTTGTTGATATACATGAATTTATACAAAATATTACCAAACTTGCCGACAAGTGGCAAGAAAAATAGCGTAGAACCTATTTTCGTCAAGTCGACAATAAAACTTGATAACAAAAGTGTATTATGCCCGTGCGCATAATGCAAAACTTGTCAAAAATTAACTTGCCGACAAACAAAACTTGTCAACTGTAAAGTACACTTTACGAATACATTTATATTTGTTAATTAATTCAAAGAAAATTAAATCATTTTATCAGTTGACGAGTCAATTATATGCATGTCATATAATGGTCAGTTCAATAATCCCGCCTTGAAATAAATGTTTATGTTGTAGGAATTTGCAATGATCTTTTACTTACTGGTCATTGTCTTAGCACTACTATCGTTTTACCACTATTTCATCAAACCACTTCATTATTGGTCCGATAGAGGTATAAATCAAACCGAACCATGGCCAATTTTAGGCGATTCGTGGCGATTCATTTTTAGACGAATGAGTATTGTCGAATTTATTCGAACAATTTATGATAGATTTCCAGATGAAAGGTAAATAATCGTATCTATATTTAATAATTACTTATGTACAGTCAAAACCCCCCAAAACGGCCACCTCCCAATAACGGACACTTTCATTTTTTGTGTCCGTTACACAGAGGTTTTGACTGTAACAATAGGAAAAAAGTAAGGCTCTTTCTATAATGAGAAGTAAAGTCACTATACAGATAGTGATTATTATGATTATTCGTATATTAAAAAAAAGAATACACTACTGATGTGTTTGTTGCCCGAAATGCATACCATATTTTTTCTACAGCTTTTCTGCGTTCAAATACAAGTTGAAAATTGTATATTATTTGATGATTGTGGAACAAAGAATTTCATCTAATCCAAAAACCTGGAACAAATTAAAGAAACAAATTTTCTTCACTTTTCTTTTATGTATCTAGATACGCAGGTTTCTATCAAATCACCATTCCCGCATTATTTATACGAGATCCAGAATTAATCAAACAAATTGGAATTAAAGATTTTCAACATTTCATAGATCATCGAGTCTTTGTTGATCCGGATGGCGATCCACTATCCGGTGCTAATTTATTATCTTTAACAGGTTCAATTTTGTGCATTAATTAAGCGTTATAACAAACGATTAATTATTGCAATTGTATTTATATTTTAAGGTCAAAGATGGCGTGAAATGCGTACAACATTAAGTGGCACATTTACAACCAGTAAAATGAAATTTATTTATGGTTTAATGGTCGACGTTGCTGATGATTTCGTAGAATTCTTTCTAGATAAACAGAAAGATTTAATTGAAATGGAAATGACCGATATTTATACACGGTAAGGGGAGGAATGGCAAATGTAATCAAAACATTTTTATCGGAATATTTGCTTTTCTGCTTGAGACATAAGATTTTTCAATATAGCGATTAAACAATATTGTTGTAATAACCATCTATTTTTGTATCGATACTTTATTTTTCGAAAAAAAAAAAATAAAATAAAATAATACACTAATCTCGGTAAGTTCATATGAAATTAATAAACTTTGTATAGACCATGAATTTAAGTCTAGTCTATGGACTGTTCAATAAAAAAATAAAAATGAACATTAGTAACGACATCTAGAATATGTATATATAACAGTATAAATACATGATACTAAGACTAACAAGATAAGCGAACGCGCAGCTTTGTCAATTTGGTTGTGACGTCAGTGAGAGACCTCTTTGCAAATCGCTTGTTTTAATAATTGAAATTGTGATTATAGTCGCTAATCTGATGTTAATTTTGTTTTTTTCTCTCTATGATTTTTATTTTAAAACAGCTAGCAGTTTGTTTACGTTTAGTTAATTAAGAATATATTTTTTTAATTTATTCATTATTTCAATAATATATATTTAAATATGTGTTTGTATTATATTTAAAAAGATATAAAAAAAAATTATATAAAAAAGATATTTTATTTGAATATGTCAACGCTTTCTCAACGAAAAAAAAAAAACAAAAGGGTCTCGCAGTGACGCCTGCGCAGACATTTTTAAAATTGGATCTCAGGTTGGTTTATCTTGTAGTCTTAGAATTATGATATAAATCGAATCGAAAAGATTATTTCCAATTAAAAGAAAATAACCTTATTTTATATTGGATTGGATTATATAAACGAATTATCCATAATCCGCTTTTAACGGAAACTAACGGTTAAATATCAATTTTAAATAAACTGTCATTGGCGAAATTTATTAATTAATTAAAATTCACCTTTTTCAGATATGCAAATGATGTAATTGCAACATCCGCATTTGGTATTAAAGTGGATTCATTACGAGAACCAAAAAACGTGTTTTATTTAATGGGTAAAAAATTAACAAATTTAACTGGTGTATCGAAAATGATAAGATTTTTTGGATATTTAATAATGCCGAAACTGTTTAAAGTAAATTCTGCAAGACTATTATTTCAATTCTATAACTATTTTTTGCATCATACAGGAAAAAAGAATTCCGTAGACTTTAAAATTTCTATTAAAATTGTCTAAAATATTTAATAATTCAAAGACAACGTATAATATAAATATTTAAAATTATAAAATATAGAAACATTGATTGTCTCCTTCTTTCGCATTACTGCGTAATTGTCTTTTTAATTTGCTACGACTATATACATATAAAGATTCTTTTAGTATTTCAAAATCAGTATATTTGATTATGATGTTGAAATATATTTCAAAACGATTATAAATGAAACGATAAAAACACGTGAAGAAAAAGGAATTTTTCGACCCGATATGATCAACGTGCTTTTAGAGACAAGAAAAGGAGGTGCCAATAAAATTGTGGAAACTAAGAGCCAACTTGATATTGGATTGGCTACTGTACAAGAATCTCCTGATAATGGTATGTTATGGTATGGTATATACGGTAGCCATTTTCTATTTCTTTGTATGGTTAACTATCAAATATTGTTAAAAAAACTATTAAATTAGTAAAATTGGATAGAATTTTCGTAGAAACTCTATACTCGTTTTTTGTAATCGTTCCAACCTATCTTAATCAGAGATTAAGCTGAAATTAGCAGTTTCTGACTACATAATTTGAAACTAATCCAAATCTAGTCCGAAATGTCACGTTGGAACAAACCTTATATAATTCAATGATATAGTATAAATATATAATTTAACTAATTAAAATATCAAGAGATATACTCCTATTTCCCTTGTAGCCGAAAATAAACCATTAAAAACATTGACTAATGATGAAATTGCCTCACAAGCATTTTCATTTTTCTTTGCTGGTTTCGATCCAATTTCAACCGTATTGGCTTTTGGTTCATACGAATTGGCAGTGAATAAAGACGTTCAAGATAAATTACGAAAGGAAATTCAAGAAATTAATCTAATTAATAATGGAAATATTACATACGATGTATTAATTAAAATGAAATATTTGGATATGGTTGTTTCAGGTAAGAATATTAAATCATATGTTATAGAAATGTTAGAATTCTAGAAGAGAGATATGGATAGCCGATAGAATAGTACACGAATAGTAGTAAAGTTGCAGTTTAAACATTTGCACAAAAGGTGGCGCTGCCTTACTTAACGGTGCTGCTCAATTTAATTTTCGTTCTATTTAATTTTACTGAAATACGAACAGAGAATTAATCTATTGCAAAAATTCATTGTTTTCAATTTACCTTCATTATGCAATTAGGACCATTCGAGAATTATTGCTTAACGAATTGATCAATTAGACTATTTCAAAATTGTCAATATAAGCACCAAGTAGGCCATGACTATATGACGCCTAAGTATTTCAAAGCCAACAAAGTTTTGTTAAAAAATTTGTCCAATTGAATCATAACACTATCTATAATATTCGAACATAAATGTTCTTCTTTTATTAGCAATATCAATTTTAGAATATCAATTTCAATTATTTATTGCAGAAATATTAAGAAAATGGCCACCAAATATTGGTACCGATAGAGTCTGTACAAAACCCTACACAATAAAACCGAAACAAACAAATGAAACAACTGCTGTAAATCTAAAAATTGGTGAAGTGATTGTAATACCAATAGTTGGACTGCATCATGATCCGAAATATTATCCAAATCCAAATCGATTTGATCCTGAACGATTTTCTGCTGAAAATAAAGAGAAAATCGTACCATACACATATCTACCATTTGGTTTGGGACCAAGAAACTGTCTGGGTTCAAGATTTGCATTGCTAGAAGTGAAAGTATTACTATTTAAATTGTTATTAAATTTCGAAATTGTACCAATCGAAGGAAGAACAATGATTCCCTTGAAACTGTGCAGGAAATCGTTGACAACACGGGCTGAAAATGGATTGTGGTTGGGATTGAAAAGAGCTGACAATGTACAATAAGTATACAGGGTCAAAATTGCTGAGACTGGCTTTAAGTTTATAGTCGCAACTGGGTATGTACATGGCAGGGTGTCTTTTTGTATGCAACAAGTTTTTTCGTCTTAATGTTGTTATAATTAAGTAGTATAGATAATTTGGAATAAAATTTAATATTTCTTGTATCTTTAGTTAACCAGTTTAAGCTATATTAAAAATATATAACAGTTTTTACAAAAGTTTCCAAATATTTTTTCTCTTCTTCAATTTCAATAATAAATAAACACACGAAACTAATTCCTTCAATTTACTTTTACCTTTGGGTACTTAAATTACAATGTGAAACCATTACAAAGAAAAACGAAATGTTTTTATTTTGCTTCGACCGATATAATAATAATAATGAAATTAAAAAATGAAAGAAAAAAAAAAGGAGAAACGACGCGGTGTCATAGAACTTTATTTTACTAGAAAATACTATTCCAAATTTCTACTACTATATAGGTACTATAAAAGCGAAACTTTTACATAACAATTATTACTATTATTATTACAACAAACGGTGTGTTACAATAAATAAATATATTAAAATTCATTGCGTGATTAGATATTTGCTAAAATATTAGTTGGGCACCTAAAATGAAAGTAAGTTAATTTTTCTTATTATTATTTTAAATTGATGAGAATTTTTCATTAATCGGGATAACTATCGTGTGGATTATTTATACAACTGATTATTTTGCGATCTACTGCATGCATTGTGCATATTTAATATAATACAGCAATTTTTATGTGAAAAATAGGCATAATTTTGTTTTTTCCGCATTTAATTAATTTTATGATCAGTGACGTGCATTCGGTAAAAATATATTGTAAAAACAATCGTTAATTTATTGTACAAAATTTATTTTGAAATTTTTATTAATAATTATTTAGTAGTTATATGTTTTTTTTTGGAATCCTATGGTTTATTTTAAATATAAAAATTAATGTAAGATATGAAAATAACAAAGCACGTCAATGATCCGTCAAGCAGCTCTAGAAACACTACCCCACTTGGTGAACAAAAAACTGTCTGACCCGTAAATATTTTGACTTTTTTTAAATCGATTCTACTCCTCATTATAGTTCTCAATTTCATTTTTACAAATTAACTAAACTAATCAAACTACGCTGTCAACATTAAAAACTAAACAAACCTGTCACCTGTCAAACAAAAAAAAATCTGTTTTTTTCAACATGAAAGAAAAAAACCCAAATCAGTCACAAATAAACAAAAGCAAAGAAAATAACAACTCAAGAAATTCCATAAAAATATCCAAACCACCAAAACGATATAAAACATTTGCGCATAAAAAACTTTTAAATAAAAAAGCCAATTCGACTATACTGCAAAATTCGAAAAAGAAAAATTTCGTACATTTCGAAAAACTTCCAGCAGCATCAGTAGCAGTAACAGAAGATTGTCCTGCTGCTTCATCTTCATTATCTTCAACTTTCGGCAAAGACAATTTGTCAATATCAGTACCACTTGCTAGAAATACATCGATAAACAATACAGATATTCAGCAAATCATTTGTGATGAAAATTTACCAGATGGTAATGCCCAATATCGTCTAATGGAAATGAATGATACTAATTTGGAACTCGAAACTCCACGTCGTGTTTCATTCAATTTTAATACAAATAATGATCAATCTATTGTCAATCGTGAAACTAGAGGAAACATGTCGATAAATAATATTGAATCGAATCCATTTAATTTACTTATACAACCACCATTATCAATTTCATCTTATGAAACATCTACAGAAAATACCGACAGTGTTTCTAATAGTCGTTTAAATGATTCTGTGGATATATGTTGGAATCATACACTTTTCCCAATAGTTGAAGGACAACATGTCAACAATGGCAATCAGGAAGAAACTGGAAGAGATACGAAATTAAATCAATCACCACCATCATCAAATCATCAAAGTATTCATCAAGATGTCGATGAAACAGGAAGTATGAATAAAGATCTGCCGAGTCGATATAAAAAATCAATTATTGTCAAAGCCAAGAATGTGTATATTCATAATCATTTTTATAAAAGTTAAATGCTTCCAAATATTTTAATAAAGAAAACTTTCCCTTTATGTATGTTTCCTTAAATATTTTCGATATAAAACAATTACTTTTTTATTATGTAAATATTATGGTTATTACTGCCGCCATCTTTACCTCACATTTACTCCTTCCGTTCGGCTTCCAAACATGAATCTTACTTAAGACTTGCGCGCGCATCCTACATTAAATAAAAAGAGACATTGTTCTTATAGTTCTGTTCTGTTTATATTAGCATTACATGTAAATCACTTTATGTATACTAAGTATGTTGAGTTAATCTAACAAATTGTTTTCTTATTAACTGGTCTGTTATTTTATTTTTAGTCAATTGCTTTGATAATCATCTATTTAAACTCGATAACAGCACGGAGAATACCTATTGAGACATCATATGATGAAAATCAGTTGGCAGCAACTGAAGCACAACAAAACAAAGATGAATTATCTGGAACAGGGCATACTACCAATAGCAAGAAACACTATCAGTAAGTCGAATCCATTTCATTAATTTGATTTGATTTTTATAAATTATGCAATTGACCTATTTCCTATTCGCAAGAGAGACGGAGAAATTAGTCGCAACTTTTTTGTTTGAAAGAAAACTACAAATTTTAATTTTTTTTACGAAAATACTAATATTAATAAAACAGCTTTAATTAATTTATATATATATATATATATAATGTATAATTGTATATTGATTGATTATTATTATCAAGAGAATATTATTTTATGTTACATAAGTTTTTACCTGCCCGTGACAAGGATATGCGCGCGCAATTCTTGTACTTAACGGGTAACAGGAAATAGGTCGTCCATAGACAAACAACAGTTTGCTTTTTTTTCTTATTTGTCGTATTTTTCATTCTCGTATATATGTAATTTTCTAGAGATGTTTACGTAGCCCAAAACAATCCAAAAGAACTCGAATTTGGTCATGTATGTGAAGATCCAAATGAATGGGAGCAAAGATTCGAAAAAATCAATTTAGGCAATTTAAATAGACAAGGAAAGGTAAAATAACACGCGACAATATAATTCTCACACAAGGCATTCATTAAAAACTATTTTTCAGATACGATGGGGTGATAAAAATGGTGGATACGTTGAACATTATTATGATTTTAATCATGCTGATCAAGGAAACCAACAAAATAAAGATGATGTACGGGCAAACAATTCTGAATCAAGAATAATCGCTACACAACACGAACCAAAAGCATACCAAAGAAAAAAAAGAAATCCCGATGAAGATGTGGAATTTATAAACGACGAAGCAAAATCGAAAATCTTAAATGAACAAACACCAAAACATGGTGGAAATTATCGAAGAGCGAAAACAATTCGATCAAAAAGACAACGTATAAAAGATAACGATTATAATAGAGAAAACTATGAAAATAATGCTGAAAATCCCGAGAATTCAAATGAAAATGAAGAAACTTTTTCCGAAGACTATTAAAATAGGAAATAACGACACTTCTGGATAAAAGAAGAAAAGCCATAAATTTTTAAATAAAACTCATAATTCATTTGCAATAACAATTGATCAGTGGAGGTAGTTAGCCTAGATGTTATTCAAACATGTTAAGAGAAAGCCATTTTGTTTTTTTTATCTATTAATTAATATAAATAAAATTAGTATTAGGCGGCGTTAACAGATCTCTCAAAACAGGCAGCTCCAACTGTTCAAATTTTAAACCACATATATACGTGCTTTAAACTCTTCAAAGTAGTTGATGCATACTTGATGTTATGTTATTATTATTCCTTACATACGCCACTGAATTTGTTACTTGAGACAAAATTCTATCTAACGACTTATTAATAATACGAATTGTATAGGTATATATATGTGTGTACGTGTGAATATATATTATAATTAATAAACAATATAACTATGTTATATACTATTACTATGTATTTAAATTGTTTTTATTCAGTAATTGTTAAACAATCCCCTACTAAATAAGAACCTAGGAAGCATAGGAAGACTGACAAAATGAGCCTTCTCTTTTCATTCTTACTTACTTAATTGATGTTCTTTAAATATTTGGTGATAAACAGCCCGCTTTTAAAACGCACTTATATTTTTCTGATTTATATTCATATTATTCAAATTCATAATGAAACTTCGCTGTAAAAGTAAAGTAAGCGCTACCGTTTATTTTACGAGTATTTTGTTATAATCGGTTGTTTATCTATGGTTATGATTCGTGTTGCTAAACCTGTCAAAAAACTTAAAAGTGTCAAAACGTTTAAAGGCGAGAACACATTCATCTTAAATTTTAAATTTCAAAATAAAGAGTGCGCAGGCGCTATTTCATTTTTTTTTTTTAAGGGAAACGAGTGTCGACGAACATTGCAGACGGTGTTGCCTAAAAACGTAAAAATTGAGATAGCGCCTGCCCAATGTTTTTTTTAAGATTTAAAATTTAAGATGAATGTGCGCTCGCCCAAATAGAAAACGTCGAGGAAGACAATCAATACTTAACCGTTTAAAAACTAAAAACACAAATTAAACACAATCTGTGTTTGTAAACATTTTAAAAACTTATTAGATTTGAATGTGGACATTTTTAAATGGATACTTTGGATATACAAGCTGTAGAATCAAAATTAAGCGATGTTACGGTGACGGCTGTGCCATTAACATCAAATAAATTACAAACAAATTGCAATAATCAAATACATACTTCCACGTCTAATAATGGTACAAATACTGTAAATATAAACCAGAATGCAACATCTACTGGATCGGCTAGTCCTCAAGCAGGTAACCTGCTTTATTTTGTTCATTATGATATATAGTATAAAATAGTGGAAATCTAATCATTTTTAATCACCTTCACACATTGTAGGGCTATCGAAATACGGTCAACTTTTAATGGTGATTGAAGAAATGTCAAGAGAAGTTCGTCCAACTTATGCTGGTAGTCGAAGTTCAGCTGAAAGATTGCGTAGAAATATTATTTCTGCAAAAAGTTTGGTCAAAGAATGTCTAATTGAAGCTGAAAAAAGTTCTAGGCAGTAAATGCCAATGACATTACGCTAATGCGTATGCGTGCGTAATACCAATATTGCAGGCGTTTATAAGTACAAAATGAGTTTCTTTTTCGTTTTGTTTCATTTTTATGTATACCTACATACCATGTATTAAGAAATTAATAATGGAATTATTTTCGTTGTGACTACCGTTCAAATTTAATTGGATTAGTAATAGGAAATTACTTATTTGTTGTCTACTACATACATAGTAACAAATTTAACCCAAAGATTTCTGCTGTTAATAACAATTATGCATATTTATCTAACTATAATTAGTCAAACTCAGATTTTACGTACCTGTTATTGATCTATTGAAAAAAATCTAAATGTTACCTACCTTAAATATTTACTGATACTTTATTGATGAGAAACATAGCATAATCAATTTAATTATTATATTAACTGAAATTAGCTAGTTTTTATATAAGGATAGTGGCTGACTGGACAGACGTGAACCAGAACACTCTGGTTGTCACAAATGCATAATTAATTTCGATTCTTAAATATGATTTTTCAGTAGCTTCGTAGAATCTTACAGATCTTTTCTCATTTCAGTTTTAGAAAAGATACTTTTTAAAACTGCTAAATTCTACTGTATCTGGTGAATTCAGTATTTTTCAATTTATTTCTTGGTAATCTTTCGTCTTTTGCTTCTTTTGTGATGGCATGAAATAAGATACTGATGATACCTTGTTTCTTATCATCCGAACTTTTCGGTACCTAACCTGGCCAGTTTGCTTTTGAACTAGCCTAATAAAAAACTACAATATTTACTTTACTATTAAATAAATATAATGTAACATTGATTGACGACTATTTCAGTAAATTGTTTAAATGTAATCTGATGGATCCAAATAAAATTGTCTACAAACTAAAATAAATTATATACATATTTAGTAATAAACACTGTAAAAATATAAAATATTTATTATTCAAATCAATAGATCCAACAAATGGTATTTCTTAATTAAAATTTAATAATCCAATCCTGTTAACAATGTTATAAGTGTATTGTATATAAAAGAAGTAGGCTATGGATTATTAATTGCTATTTATTTTTTCTTCAATTTCATTTGAATTTGTATGAACTGACACCGGTGGTAAATAATACGCCTTTATTAATCTATGTAATCGAACAATATCACTATCTTCTCTACCTAAATTTCGTACCATTCGTGCAAATTTGATTAGAGCTTCACGTGTTTCTGGATAATTATACTCTTTAAGTACATCCAATTGTATTTGCATAACAATTGGAAATATATATTGCATCATTTTCAACATTTCATTTCCCACATTGTCTCGGGCTTCTTCAATACGTTGAAGATTTTCAGGCATTTGTAGATGTTCTAATGTCTTATTTAAGATTTCAATTACTTGATCTTTGCCAAGCAGTGGAATTGTATCAATTTTGGACATTTTTGAAGTAATTTTAATTTTAATTTGGTATGGCAAGTTCTTTATATCTTATCAGAACATATATATATATGATCTATGTTTCTTATTGTTATTTGTTTTATAATAAACAATACAACTTTTATCGTTGTTTTCTTGTTTCTTATAAAAAGTATTAAGTATAGGTTATGTTTGTTTATATTTATGTCATATATTGTCTCTGTCTGTCATGTAGTTTTAATAGGGAGAGGGTAAAGGAAAAAACTTTTTTAATAACTATTTACTATTCTCGTTATTCTACTAATAACTGTAATGTAATCGTGTATTGTATTTCTCTGTATTTGTAATTTTTAAGTGTAATTTTAATATTTTTTATCAGTAATGTAATGTTTACTTGCATCTATGCGTTCACAGTTCACACTTTCCAAATGTTAAAGTTTAAAGTTTGTTTTATAATATAAAATTTATATCAAATCATTTAATAAATTAAAAATTAAATAAATCAAAAATCAATATATCAAAGAACAGTATAATCAAAAATAAAATTACGGAATGTATTGAATTGAATGTATAATATGTAATATAAATATAAAACAAAATGCCGGATATTGTTGATAATTCTTTTTTTGAACAGATGTCGCTACAACATATAAGTTACTATTGCTAGTCTATATTCTGTATTTAAGTAGAGTAGTGAAATGTGAGTAAAGCACACCCTGAATTCTCTTCAAGCGAATAAATCTTTCGCCTTTTACTAAAGATTTCCGTGGAGAGGATTAATTATAAATGGGTTTAAAATGAATTTTTCTAGCCTATTCTTATATGGAATAGGCATAAATAAAAATGAAACAAAAAACCGTGAAATGGGGGGGAAATGATGAATTTATAATCATAGAATGAGAATCGCATTCACATTCAGTGGTGTAAACAACGTGTCAGGGTGGAAAACGATTGCTCTGTTCCACACAGATAAATTGTTTCATCCGTGGCCCCACAGGCGTACTTTCACAGATCAATTCTATTCACTCCGTACTCATATTCTGTGCAAAAAATTCGTTTGGTAGAGAATTCAGGGTAAACGTACATGTAATAATAATGGGGTTATAAATTATCTGTCATTTCGTTCTTCTACCTAGTAAATTATATAGAATATGATCGATCTAGTAATTGCTGCCAGTGACTTGCATGTTTACACAAAAAAATATTGATCAGCAAATCGGTTTTATTAATTTATTAATTATCTAATTATAACGGCTTTATTTACAAGTTAAAAAGTAACATTCATGCTTTCAGGTAGGAGGACATTTTATGAGTACGCTGGATGTATATATTAATTAACACACAAATAACTAAAACGTAAAAGGTCGGCCGGCGTCTTATGTGTGTCCCTCATCCGGTAATGGTCACAATGCCGCACTTTCCCATAGTCAATCTATTATTGTTGTTCTTCGGGCGCAACAGGTCCCTCAATTGTTCCAGGTTTATTCTTTAATCGCTTCTCATTCTCTGCAAATTGTTTCAATATAAACTGTAAAGTATATAAATATAGTAATAATTATTACACTAACTTTTCTTAACTGATTTTAGTTTACGTGATTTTTTTCGATTTCTATTTTCTTCTAAAATTAGTTCACTGATTCTCCGGTTATGTTCCAATTTGTCAGCTTCTGATAGTGCAAAGTATTTATCCAACTTGTCATCTTCCAAATTGACTAAAAGATGAATAAAATAAAATTTTGAAACAAAAAATTGAACTAAATACGAAATTATGCTGGATATGTATATTATCATCAATCAATTACGTACTTGATTTTAAATATTCATGATCGTTTGGATTATACAATTTTCTTTTTCGACGTTTTTTGGCCGGTTGTTTTTCGTCGTTTTTCTTTTCTTGTTCATTTGTCTTTTTCTTGTTTGGACGAAACAATTCGTTAAAGAACGAATCACCACCTGACGATTCATAGGCACTTATATTATTACTTCGTTGCTTAGTCATATCAGTTTCTTGTATGGAATTGTTATCATCGATAGGTTGTGATATCTGATTAGTTGCTAATATCTGATATATATCTGGCTGATCCTCTTTTGTTCTGTTTGCTTGGTCCTTAGGATCAGATTGATCAACTGCACTATCTATATATGCAGTTTTCATATTTTTCCGCCACCGACACAGCATCGGTGACGGTTCATTTAAATAGGATTTATTTTGTGTTTGAACGTGATTAGAAATCTCTTGAATATCTAGAATATTAATTACACTAGTGAATTCAATTATTATTAGACTACATATGAATAATAGAACATTAGCAAACGCGAATTTTGATAAATTAAAAACAACCATCAATTGAGCTGCTCATATGAACATTTTCGTCAATTTGTTGTATTAGCTGTATTTTATGGCGGCCTATAAGAAAGATGGGGAAACGAGAAAAAAAGTGGGGGCCCAATAAGTAGCGCTGGAGTAGACTAGTACAAATAATTTAACATTATCCTTATGGGAAATCTTATTTTCTAAAGCCGGGAAATATTTTAACTTTTACACAGTCATTTCCCCCCCTTCTTGTAGTCATAATAATATATGTATCAATAAAAAAAAAAATTGATTAAAATAATGAGACCTTCCAAATTGGTTTGCTTTTCTTGACTCAACATTGACGAACTATTTGCAAAATTCTTTTCAACAAATCCATTTCTAATATTATTATTATAATCTTCATTGTCTTCTACATCACCATCGTAGTTATTAACATTAATAGGGGAATTGTTTGCATTATTAGTTAAATCATCGCGTTCTCCTAATTGTGTAAATTCTGATATATTCTAAAAAAAAATAGAGTAAATACCCAAGAACATCCGAAATATTAATTTCCATTTCCAAAAAAAGAAAGCGCACCAATGAAACGTCAGCATATAGTTCATCATCATCGTCAATGCTTCTTACATCACTTTGAACGATTTTACTTATTGTACTCGGATTATTTTCATTTAAACACTGAAATATTACCAATTTCACTTTCATTCAAATTATAAATATTAAGATTAAATTCATCTCACCCCTTCTGCTGTTTCGAATAAACAATCATTTCTTGAAGATTCTGCTGCTATAATACCGGTGGAATTGCCATTTGCTATATTTAATTTCTGACAAGAAAAGAAACAAATATCAATAATTTGGATGAGCATCTATCAAACTTAAATGACTGATTGTTACATAGTTCTAATATGTGATATTACATATGCATATGTAATATAAACCTTCAATCACCTTCGATTTTAAAGCAGTTTCATGTACCATTACTTCCACAGTTATTTGATTCGACATCGACTGCATTTGCTGAGATCTTTTTGATTTTGTATCAGATTTTTTTAAATTCTATAAACAAAAAAATGTATTGATTAATATTTAACAAATGATTGACATAAATTTCAATTTTATTAAAAACAAAAAATAGAAGTTTATGATTATTCACATTCACAGACTAGCTCTCGAGATTTCTTTGACTTCTTTTATTAATTTGAATTAAATGAGATCTCAAGTTTGCTACATGTAGCAAACGTACATATATCAATTAATTAAATGTTAAAATATATATACCGGAGATGTATTTGAAGATACATCACTGTTTTGTTCTCCCCTAGAAGCGCGACAATTATTATTAGTTGAAAGTAGATTAATATCGGGTTTCTGCAATAAAAAAAAACACATTTATTAATTTTATTTAGTATCACCATTTTTAGGGATTAACATACCTTAAGTATACTAGATGAATTCTTATTCTCTATTTTTCGCAACTTAAATTGATGCTGATCGTCAAAATTAATTTCCTATTAAAGTAAATTACAATTATATAAGCTGGAGATAACTAATACGACTTATAGTTATATTCAATTACCTTCCTCCTATTCATTTTAGTAGCAAAAGCTTCGGAACTGTTATTAGAAGAAATAAGTCCAACGGCTTGAGAAACGCCTTCTCCATTACGGTGTGAATGTGATTCAGAATTAGCATCAATTGTGATATCGCAAATATTTGTGTCGATTTTTGATGGTTTTTCTTTTTCACCTGGAGAAAATTCAAAGCATGTATTGTCGATCTAAATCGATGCAAATAATATTTGCTCTGATACACTACTAAGCAGAAACTACAATTCAAAATAATTCAATTATTCTAATTTTCTAGGGGATTTACACTACTAACCATTTATTGCAATATCACCTGCTACATTTTCTGGTGAATGACTTGGAGCATCTAAAAATTAAAATCAAATCACAAATTGAGTTATGTAATAAAACACATTCACACATGCAGACATGCATGTGTGAATGTCCTTACCATTACAGCATTTCCTTTTAGATCTCGTTTTAACTGCTTCACAATTAGACGAAGTATTTGTAAAATATTTAGAATTTGGCTTTGTTTTCTAAAATTATTAACAAATAGAATACGTTTTTTTATATTTTAATTTGTACAAATCTTACTTCATTGAGTTTTTCATTAGTAGGCGAATAAATGTTAGTAGTCACTACATATTCTGAGTCTGTTCCTTGAAACTGACTTGGTATTTTTTTTATTTCATTTGAAACTGGTTCATCTGAATTCTGTAAAAAACCAGTGTATTAAAACGACAAATTCAGTTAGTGTGCAAAAAAAAAAATAAAGTTTTTGGAATCTAGCTAATTTTGATTAATCATGATTTAATGCATTAAGGAACAAATGCTCGAAAAAGAAACAAAGTGTTTCAGAATCATATTATACTAGATAGAAGAATTAACGTAAAATTTATGTACTGACATCGAACAAATCCGGCGACTGTTGGCTTACTCTGCACACTTTCAGCTTTTTAAAAAGATGACGGCTTGTATCTAATTCGATTTGAGAAGCTGAATCCTTTAAGTTTCCGTCCTCAAATTGATCCTTATTAACTTGTTCGGAAGTAACATTTAGTATACCCTATAACGAAAAACAATTAATTATATTCATCATTAGTATAAAGCTGTGGTTATGGAGGACCTCCATAGCTATAGTATACTAATTTAATCGGTAAAAATTAGCCTATTTTGAATTTTACGTCTAAAACGACAGGTATTACTTCGGTTTTATGCGAAGTTATTAAAAATTCGCCATTGGAACATGAAATATGGTCACATTAGACAAGCTTAAATCTTACTTCATTGGTGAACATTGCTAAAGAAGATTCAGAATGTGTTTCGACTTGAAATTGATGCCATTTCGGAATTTTCTCGATATTACTCGAAATCACTCCACTTAAATCCTAAGCAATATAGAGCACATATTAAATGAATATAATATAAATCAGAAAATGAAATATTTTAAATTATACCTGAGATTTATTTGAAGATGCATCACTGTTTTCTTGTCTCTTAGAAGCGCTACAATTAGCATTAATACAAGATAGATTAATATTGGGTTTCTGCATATAAAAGAAAACAAATTTTGGAATTTTATTCAATCTCAACTTTTTTGGAGATTAACATACCTTGGATTTATTAGATGAATCTTCGTGCTCTATTTTTCGCAACTTAAAATGATGCTGATTAACAGAATTAATTTCCTGTTCAAAATTAAATACAATATAATAATTATGTAGAGAGATAAAAGGACATATAGAAAAGGACATTACCTTACTCTTACTCATTTTAGCAACAAAATCTTCGGAACTATTATTAGAAAACATAAGTCCAATTGCTTTTGAAATTACTCCTCTGTTACAAGGTGAATTTGATTCAGAACCTGTAGAATACGCATCAATTCTCAAATTATCTTAATTTTCTAATGAATTTGTGGTACTTACCATTAACTCCAATACGATCTGCTTCGTTTTCTGATGACGAATCACTTGAGATGACTAAAAATTCAAATCTATCAATTTGTATACTTGTATGCGATAAATTCCTTAGAAACGCAAACATTTCAAAAACAGCCTTACCATTACGAAATTTCCGTTTAAATCTCTTTTTAACTGGTTTACAATTGTTAGACGTAGCAGTTGTAGGACATCTTGAATGTAGCTCAGGCATCGTTTCCTAAAATCATTAATTAACAACAGATGAATTTTAAATAAGTATAATAAAATAAAGCAGGGAATAAAAATCTTACCACGCATAATTTGTCAAAGGATGTATTACTAAATTCCTGTTCTGTATCAGAAGATAAATAAGAGTTGATTGAAATCTGGCCAAACTGTAGAAAAATAGGTATAAAAGCATTATAAATAAGTGGTAAAAGATGATATTTATTGGTAGTAAATATTTTTCCTTCGGACATTCCATATGCAATCATTTTATCGCTATATTTTATTTTCAATTTACCTGTCTATAATTATGATTTGATGTTGAAAACACCGAGTTATACGTTTTGCTATTCTCCATATTAAAATATTTATTCTAAATGTAATTTAATTTAATTTGTATTTATGAAATATTTTAAATATATCATCAATTGTTAAAATATCATCAAAAAATAGATCTAGTAAGCCGGTCACGAATCAAACCGAGTCAAATTTCCAACGATCTAAGTAAGCGCCATCTTTCATTAATCTGTTTAAGTCCGTAACAAAAGTTTTTCTTTTCAATTATTTCTTCTGTTAACTAACAGTTTAAAAAACTGTTAGGTTTGTTTACCGTTGATGCACCTTGTGAACTAATTGCACCTGTTGCATTAGAGCGTTTAATTTGACAATATTGAATAAACTAACTTAATAAACGTTTTATAGTGCAAAAGCGTGCAATTAGTTCACACAAAGTGCCATCAACAATAAACAAACCTTAATTTAAATAAATATTGTACAAATTGTTAAAACTCCTTGTTAAAGTTTAAGTTAAAACTTGTAAAGTATATATATCTGCAAGTTTAACATATTAATATTTTTGATTTATTATATATTAAATTTTCTTTTGTATAAAATTCATATTCAATAAGTTCATATAAAATATTATAAGCACCATTTGAGGAGATTGTCAAATTCACAACCAACTTGATTTTTCACTAAATTCGAGGAATTTTATGGTTTCTTTAATACTTTAAAGAATATATCATAATATTCCTATACATATTAAATAAGGGTCACGCCCCACTTGTATATATATATATTGTTCGGTTTGAATTTAAAACCTAAATTTGATTAAGTTTAAGTTGCCAACAAATACAGACTCTATGGGTTCTATCAACTTTAAAGTTTAAAACTGAAAATGTAGATATAATTATACTGAACAAAAGGTGATCGATCGTATTTAACCGATTTTCCCTTCCGGATACTGTTGGAAGTGTACCCTAGGACAGCCCGTGTGTGTCTGATTATACATACCAAGTACAATATGTACAGGCAACAGATGCCTGTTGCCTTTTCTTACCTGCTATTTCTACACTAAATTTTTATTTCATTATTATTTATGCCTATTCCTAAACGGAATAGGCTAGAAAAATTTACTTTAAACCCATTTATAATTAATCCTCTCCACGGAAATCTTTAGTAAAAGGCGAAAGATTTATTCGCTTGAAGAGAATTCAGGGTATGCTTTACTCACATTTCGCTACTCTACTTAAATATAGAATATGGCCTAGTAATAGCAATTTATCCACTCTAGCGACCTCTATGCCTTTGCCTAGACACAAAAATATATCAGCAACGTCGATTTTTTTTCTTAGACTTTCGAAATTTTATTAATTGACCGTTACTGTATTTAGTTTAGATACAGTTTAAAAGCTACTATTTCGATAACAATTCATGTTTCAGTTAAATATCATTTACTTTATTGTTTATAATTATTATTATACTCAACTCAATAAAAATAAATGCTTATTTCTAGTTTTTTTTCTGTTAATCTGTGAATATTGAAATAATTCGCAGTTCTGTTAATAGATGGAGAATAATCAATAATCTAGAGGGTGTTGTATAAATTTGACAGTAGAATATAAACCAATTTGATTGTTTATTTTATTTTTATAAATTGTGGATAATTAGTGTGGAATGCGGAAGCGTTTAATTGCCCTCTTTATTGTGTATAACTAAATGTATCAGAAATAATAAGTGCAATGTTGATCGTTAACTGAGATGCCAGATAAATCCAGAAAAATGAAACTTCAGACTCAGAGAATAGACTAATTGCTATTAAATAATACAGCATGTAATAAAAGAATTCGCGAAGCTGAACTGGAGCTGAGAATATGAGAATAAAATGTTATGTGAGTTTTTACTATTTATAATTTATGGGGTTTCATTATAATAAAAATCAAATAGAAAATACTTAACTTAGAATTTTCTATTATTAATTTTATATCGGAGCAGTTTTCCATGGGTACTTTTGCTCAGAGTTAAAATTGGAATGTAAGTAGGTTACATGTGTTTATCCTGAAAAGAAAAAATTAAATATGTAATATTCCATGTCACATATGATTCTTTGCTTGCAAGCGCTTTTTTTTTGTTTATGCTTCTTTGTTTAAAAATTTTTTTTTAGCGTTAATACTAGGAAATTACTATCCGACAATCGAAGCTTAACTGTGTAGAAAATTAAGTATACGGTGAACTTGACAGTTGTGAGAAGAGTGCCATGAGTACAAACTGAAAATTGCAATTTCTAGCAGTATAAGATTTCGATATGGTTTTTAATTTTTCCCAATTATTTTTCAGAAAGAAAATGACCTGCACTAATCATATCAAAAACAATTACATTGCCTGTTGAAGTTAAAAAGCAAAAACATGACTTCCAGACCGAATTCCGGCTCGAGAACTTCAACAGGACAAAGAAGAATCGAGTCAGCAATTCAATATCGTCGACGTAGCTCCTCCAGTTCTGGACATAGTCGATCCGAATTTGATCAAAGTATCCTTTCGGATTGTCATCAACAGTGTAATAATGGTGAAAAAAACAACTGTGAAACATCGAACAGTTCTGAATATATTTCTAATAAGGATAATAAACATAATATAGAATGTAAGTATAGTTTTAACTAAAGTGGGCTTTAGACTATGTATTTTAATAAAAGCACGGAATACAATAATTGTTGTAATCAATTGTTTGGAATTTTATCTAAAAATTAAATTACATTTTTAGTAAATCACAGAGTAGAATTTCGCTCAATTCAAGGCATTCATCATGATGACGATATCGAATCACACTCTATACGTCCAACATCATTATATCCATTGAAATCGAGTCATGACAGCGGATTATTTGGTATTGACGCACTGCACCCAGAAAAGGAACCAATCAAATTTGAAATCAATTTAGTTGGAGCACCGCCAGACGTTGAACAACTTGTTAATAATATTAAACAAGTTGCTGAACAATTTTTATATCATTGGAAAACATTTCCAATAAGTAAGTGTCATGTCTAAGTTGCTAAGATGAACTTTACAGTTGGCAAGTTAATTTTTGACAAGTTTTGCATTACGCACGCGCGCAATATGCGCCCGTGCGTAATATTATTATTAACAATTGTTCGTGGAGTAGTCGAAAATCGGTTCTGCGCTATTTTTCTTGTCATTTGTCACGGCAAGTTTGGTAATATTTTGTACATAAATTCATGTATACCAACTAAAATTTTCAATTCCCAAAAGAGAACAGCTGATATTTATGTTTATATTTAATAAACTGTTGTAAAAATTAGCTTTCAAAATTTTGTTTATCTAGTGCAGAATATTATATTTTAACTACTGTGCTAATTTACCATAAGGATAATGGTTTAAAATATGAGATAGATCTATTTTAGATAGATATATATTTTTTTATTTTGGGTTGGCATTTATTAATCTAATCGACATTGTCGAAAAGAAAATGGGCAACTGTAAAGTCCACTTAACAGATGTTTCTTAATTTTATTAGCGATTAATTTGTTGTTTTCTCGTTACGACATCATCTTCTAGTACTTCCAAGTCCTGTATCTCAATATGATAGTTTTCCTACATCGCAAATATTATCCGATGGTTCTTTGGGACGATCGAAAACAAAATACCATCTCAGGGATTTATTTTTAACGCCATCATTCGATGAATTGGATGCAGTCGCTGTTGATGGTAAAGGTGAATCGAGACGATTAAGTGGTAAACAATTGGAAATTATCAAAGAACGTGGGTAAGTCAGGTGTAATAATTTGAATTATGAAAATTATTCATTTAGAGTGTATTTTTAATTGTTTGTTCTTAGTATTTGTTTCTTTTTAATTCAAAACTTATTTTGCATTTTTGTGGTTTATCTTCAGAAAGTGTCTGATTCAATTTCATCAAGTAGGCTTTGAATAGTTGCGAGAACAAAAAATAAACAATAAACCAAGAAATAAATGTTATCCACGTACAATTGTTCTACGTTATGTAATTGAATCAGGCCGTGTAATATAATGAAATATGTATAAATTTTCTGAAGAGATCTTAAAAATGATATAAACTGAAAGACATTATTTTACAAAGCTTGCACAAGGATAAATTTGGAAAACCAAAAAGGTTGAACCAGGAACAGCTAGAAAATATTAAATTACATGGGTATGTTTGATTCTTGTGCAGTGTGCTTATATATCTATAATTCTCCTCTTTGTTTTTTTTTTACATAATAAAATTGTTTGGATAATTCTATTTGTTCTTATTAGTTTATTGTAATTTATATCTAATAGATGTGTTGAGAATTAATTTGAGTGATCGATTGATGTATTTGATACAATCAACAAATTTTCAATAATCGTTTTGTTTTTCAATAATTTTCGTCTTTGCCATAAGTGTCTGTCGCTTGTATTTATTTTCTTATCACTAGTAGTTTTTACCTGAACTATATGGATTTATTTTGTGTTATTTTAGGGAATTCGAAGTGGAATCCCTTAATTTTCCTGGACAGTATCATCGTTGGAAATTATCACCATTTCTACAAAAAGGAACTGAAAATAGTAGAGATTCGTTATTAAACGATTTGGCGTTAGCTTTACATTTTTTATTGGTGACCGCTAAAGGTCGCATATTCTCACATTTTTTCAGTATTAAACAAGCTGCTAGAGCGCTACTTATCGGTATTTTAAGAATTTGGGATATCCTATTTGGAATTCCCAGTTTACAAGCTCATAATTTGGATGCGAAAATTAGAGAAGAACGAAGTAAATATTTGGTCGCTGAACTAGTATGTCGGGTAAGGAGAATTCTGTAAATTTCATTTATCGTGGTGGTTGCCTTAATTAGTTATAATACCAACATGGATTAGAAAAGATACGATTTATTTAAAAAAAAATTAAAAATCATTTAATATTCTATTAAAAATGGAGGTGAAATATTACATTATTACACGAGTGACGAAAATAGATCCAAAAAAATTATTTTCAAAAAGTATAATACTATACTTTTTCTACCACCCTCTTTATTAAAATTAAAGCTAATGAAAAAAATGTATATAAAATAGCCAGAATTAAATTTCATAAGCGTTGCCAACTTGATTATAAAAGTACAATTGTATTGACTATTGAGTGTCATACATTTGCATTGATAATACTAATTATTTCGTTAAATTTATTGTTGTAGTTTACATGTATTGTTTCAGTTCACATTTTATTTTTGTTTAATAATTACAAAAAGTAGAAAAAAACTTTACATTAATTTAATTATAATGCAGTGACCATTGATTATATGTATTTGAAGTTGCCAGATGATTGTTAGGCAACCAAAAATTATATACGTAATTAAACATTTATTCAAATTTTGAAAATTGAAGAAATATTTACCATTTCATGATATATTACGAATCATTTTTTACATTTTTGTATTTGCAATGTGTGTTTCAATTATTTTTTAGCTTGATTAAAATAATTTTAATTTTTTGCATTTAATACAATCGGTTTTGGTTTTAAAATCAAGGAAGGCGCTGGGCAGCTCCTTCTTTGAATAATGTGAAATCCTGAAATCTTTTAAATGTTTAATTTTTGCTTTTAAAAAAGGAAAATGTTTATATTTTTGTGCTAAATCATGTTTTTCCATTAATCTTTTAAAAATTCAATCATTATAATTGTATACTATATGTGAGTGCATTTATTTGATTTACTAATAATTTACTTTCGTCACAAGTGACGAAAGTTAATCATTTTTATATGGTTGTAGAAAAAAATATTTCTTTTCTAGTCGGAGAATGAAGAGGCACTGGAAATGTTATGTTCCTACATAAAAAAACAATTAAAACGAGCAGCTACAGAAAAATTTGAAGTATCACGAGAATGTAGCCAACCACCAGTTTCACTGCCATATAAATTTCTAACACCATCCGGTTCCGAATTGGATTTTCGTCTATGGGATCGATCATTGATGCGTAAAGCTCTACCAATTATTGTAACAATTCTCGAAAAGGAAACGAGAGGTTGGTTTCTACATTTTCGCGAACGTTTAATTGCTGAATTGCGAGCAAAAAATATGCCAGACGAATGTATTGAGAAAGAAGTAAATGAAGCTGTTATGAAAGAATATTTGCAGCGTGTTTATAATAGCATAATATCGAATGCGGATATAAATGCATTGGGAGATGGATTTGCTCAATTATTAGTACAACAAGCGCAAAGTGTAGTTTTAATGCATCGAGCAGTCGAAAATATTCAACATCGACTGCATAAAACTCAGGAGGAAATCAAAAATCGATTGAAAAGTATCCATCCAATTTTATCTAGAATAGAACCATGGCTACGGGCCAAGCTGCGATATTCAGAGGAACGATTCAGTTTGGAGAATCAGTGGTGTACACATGAGGAGGCATTGACATTGTGCAATGGACAGCGATTGTATCAGACTATTTATTTTTTAAATAGGGACTTGGCATTCATGAGAGAGGTATGTAATAATAAATGCATAAAAAGGCTGAAGTGGAAAAACGAATTGCACTTTTGTGCAAGCTGACATAAAAATTGGATTGGACCACCTTTTTAGAAAGGCCATTTTTCATAAAATTTACAGAAAGAGCCCGAAAAACTATAATATTTTTTCTATTTAATCTTCTTTCCAGTACACTACAATAAAACATGGTAAAACACACCATATGTATTCTATTAATACCCTAAAATTTGTCAGTTTTTCTATTTTAAAATCTACTATCAGTTAATTGGCACTAGACGCAGCTTGAAAATAATCGGTATTACTCATTTACCTTGTAAATGTATAATTTTTCACTAGAGAGAACCGGCACTATTAAGAGAATTGAAAAAAGTGAAAACACCAACTAGAAGTTTTTTATGGCCAACACAAATATGGTTACCAACCAACTGGATTGTACGAAGAAGTTTTCAAGGTCAATCAGAAGTTGTGCCAACAGTGCTTAGTAAAAATGCAACTAGTATTACAACACCTCGATCCGATCCAAGTCAACCGGTAACACTCCTATTATGCATTCCCCGTATAGTTTACGTGTATTCTAATCTAAAGTATTTTGTTAGGTTTTCCTTGTAGAAAAGGAAATTGTACGTACAACAACAACACGTTGGCCTTTATGGCGAATATTTAATTATTTCCATCGAACATGGTGTTGGATGTGGAACGTTATGTTTTTCTTTGGTGTAATTATACCGTGGTGTAGTCCTGTTGGTTTTCGCACGTTATTCCTCATTGAACCATTCATGCCCGATTTGGAATTGTCGCAAGTGAATGGCACATTATTTCCTAGGAAATCCAGTTTAACATCAACATTAGCGTCACGGTTAATATGTCTTTGGCGGCACATTTCGAAATCACGAACGCATTTTGAAACTAAACCCGATACTGGATTTATCGGTAAAGGATTTACGCGGCATTTAAATCGAATTTGGAATTATTTCTTTAAAGGCTTTTTCGGAACGATTGTTTTATTATTTGCTTTTCCATTGGTATGTCTCATTGTAACAACAATAAGTATTTTTATCGCTGTAACATCAATAATATGGATGCCAATTTTAACAGCGATTGTGCAAATAACTAATGGCATCATATACGATTTGGACAGTCCTGAACCTCAACGGAATCGTTATTTTGTCCTTTTCGAAGCGCTATTATGGAATATAGGAATGCTAGGATGTGTTCAACCACTTGCTGCTCTCTTTATAGCAATCATCATTTGCCCATTAATATCCATAATAATTCTAACTGGTGGCGCGTTGCGATACATGTTCCGATTAATGTGGGACAATGTTATATTTCATATGATTATCAAGAAACGCGGTAGAATTCCATCAAGTGATAGTTTCGTAGTAAAAAGAGTATCAGGTCCTGGATTGGCTTGCGATTATTATTTTCAAATTAGTCCGGAACAAGCTTTAGCTGCATTCGAAGCGAAAATGGAATGGGAAGAATTGACAGCTTATCAATCAGCTATTGAAAATACAATTATTCAACCGCAAAAGGATTTCACTCATTTCGTTGAAGCTTGTTTTGGCAGTTTTTCCGCTCAATTAGCAAAAAATGGACCATATAAGAATTTAGAAAAAGAAGCTCAAGATTTATTAACGATATTACATGAAAAACTGGAAAAACGAAGACGAGATTTACAAACCGGTTTAAGTGTAACGGTTAAAAGTAAAATTAAATTAACAACATTAGAATTGAAAATTGCCATACAACAGGGAGCTATGATGTTGGAAAAATTCTATCCAAATCACGTTTTACACAAGTTAAATTCCAGCGAAGAAGAATTTTGGGAGAATCGAGCCCTTAATTCAGGTGATTGGGCAGGATTGGCTGCGTTATTTTATTCCGAAATTTTCAGTTTGGATTTTTTAACACCATTGGATCATATTAATGCAACATTTCGATTAGATCCACATCCACAAGCTGATTTGTCGAAGTATACAGAAATGGTTCAATGTGTTCAATTAGGTGAATTTATGAATACATTTTTTTTTAAATGCATATTTTAATTATTGTATTAATAATTCAGGTTCAAATGGACCAGATCTTTTGGGAAATGTATACACGCCACGAGGGAATATACAAATTAATTCTCCATATTTAGAGGTGTCAGCTTTCAATCCTCGAATTAAGCAATTTCCGAATGGAAAGAAAATTGAAAAGAAAACGTACGTATTATTATAGACGAAATGACTATTACAATATATGAACAGGCACAATAATATCCATCGCTAAAGTTAAAGTGGAATTGTCCAACTTCGTAAACGTTTTTTTTTTATTTCGTAAACATAACTTTAATCACAAAAAATTAAAAACACATTTATACAATTTATTTTTTTTATTCGTAATCAGAAATTGAAAGAGTTGACATTGAAATCGAAATTGATGACAAGAATTGACAGATTGATCAATTCTACTGCTAAAAAACAAGCTAAAAGTCACGAATATATAATAAAAAAATTCTAAATAAACGATTCAAATATGCACAAAAATTATCATCAAAAATAGGGCCAGAATAGTTTGGTTAAGGTTACGTTCCATCTCTCATCATCTGATCGAAGATATTGTGTGGTTAAAGTGCAAGCGCGCGTTCTTAATACGCTAAAAATTGGGAACTTTAAAATTTCGTTTATGTATTAAAAAATGGGAATTAAGGAATTGGATAATCACTACTATTAGAAACAATATGTTTATATTAAGATTTACGTACTAAAATTCCGACTATGTTTATGCATTAAGTTGAAGAAGTTGGATTATTTCAAATTGTCATTGAATATTCTTTTCTGCTATTGTTTTATTCAATTAATTTTATTACAGTGAATCCACCACACGTTTAAACTCGTTCAAAAGAACAAAGGCAACGTTACAGTTGCCATGGAAACAGAAAACGAAGCCTTATACTCCCGATAAAATGGTAATACCTTTACCTGTACCTCATCCTGCACAAATTGCTGTTACTGTTTACAACCGAGACGCAAATCATCCAATTTCATTGGAATCGGAAATCTGTCAAAGTTTATTAAAATGTATTGAGGAACATCATACTTCGCCTGATGATAGTGGTTAAGTATCTTTATATTAAATAATATTAAAAGGCATTCATTGTATGAGAGGCCGCAAAATAAGCTTTTAAAAGGCCCGCAAATTTTATCGACAATATTGCAAAGATATGAATGAACTCAATCAAGTCATAGAATTTGTGTAATAAAATACTATTTTTTTTTTCAATATAATAGTAATAATGACTCGTATAGGTATTGGTAGATTTCGAAGTATGGAAGACTCATGTGGATCAATGAGTTCAAATTCGAATACATTAGACAGTCAAGCAGTTAAAGTTGATGAATCGAAACATTCAACTGAAGGTGTATATCATTGGACATTAAGTAATTGGAGTCATAGAAAACGTAATAATTCTAGTAGTGTACGAGTTGATTTAGCTAGTCCAGAAGATGTAACACTTGATAGTGATAGTACTAGGGCTGTATTTAGTACATACGGAACCACTGTATAATAGGTTTAGGTATTAGTTTTTTTTTTTCATTTATTTCTTGCCATTTTGATATATATGTAGTTTTGGAATTTTTATAGAAAACGTCCGTATTTGGTTGTTAAAAAAAAAAGAGTTTATTTATTTGTTAATAATAAAAGAGGAAAAATGCTTAAGAATAGGTTCGAATAAAAACCCAATATTTGGGTCATAGATTGATAATTATTTAAACGCAAAAGTATAATCAGGTAGGCGGGTTATTTTTTGTAATGCAAATTTATATAGCTGATTCTAACTGCTTCTTGATCGAAGGCTTAATTAGAACTATTTACAAGAAAGTTCCCATTGTCAGTTCTTGGTTCAGACATTACATACTTGGTTATACGTAAGAATTTGTATAAAAAATAAATACATAAAGAAATCTCTAATTGCAAATAATATAAAATTAATGATAGGACTTTAGGTTTAAGTTTATATTGACAGATTGATTTAAAAACGATTGATAAACAGCAGATCTGATAAATAGGAATCTCGTAGTTCAATATATACTTTTTTTTTAGAATTAAGTGCGTATTGTATACCAAAGAAAACAGATACAGTCAAATAAAATTAGGCAAATAAGAAATTAAAGTATGTAACAAAAATTCCAATTCATGCACATAGACGTACAATTTTAATAGATTTTTATTCTTCCAATTTCCAATCTTTTTCTATCGATATTTCGATAATGTTTAAACATTTTGTATTCTTTATGTTGATTCTAGGATTATTTTTGTAAAATATTGTCAGCAATTAAGTGAACTAGATTTATTCAATTAATATGTTACTTTTACAAATAGGTAACTGTCACAATATTAATGTATCTTCTTACTGCCGATTGCACAAAAAGCGAATTATCCGTGTCTCTAGCATAAAATATTTGACGTGTTATTTCCAATGTATTTTATCCATAACAACCGTAATTATCCATGGATTATCCGGAATTCGCTTTTCAGAAACTGGTGGTTAGTATGTCAAATTTAATAAGAATAAAAAAAAATGGAGATCAGAATGATAGATTACTTGACTACTTTACGTGATTTGAAATTACATATTTTATGAGAACACGTACTATATCAATTGGTAATTAGGTAATTTTTCATTTTTTAACTGGATATAATCTCCCATTATCAGCTGGACATTTGTCAAATACTCTGACAGCACTTTTAAACATCTATCAAGTCGAATATACCTTATTATTGTGATCACCCTATATAATGTTAATTGCCATAAGTGAATTTTGTTTTTTATTTTTTATTTGTTATTTTATTTAGGCCGGATATTTAATATTTCTGATATTATAAATCAATCTTTGTGACAATTTAAATACAGCTGTATTTAAACGCTTATTTAATAAAGTATATTTATTTGAGGTTTGAGATTATTATTATAATAGAAAATCCATAATAGTATCATAAAGTATTGATGTTTGCTGTTGTTTGCTGATGTTTTAATCCGGAATAAAAAATAGTAACTTTTTTTTTTAGCTCTGTACGGAAAATTTCATATTGTTTTGATAAATTTGATATTTATTTACAAAATCCCTTGGAACACAACACACTTATGATTTGTTTTACGAAATAGATAACAGTTAAAATTTTATTTTTATTTAAAACAATATTAAATGTACAATAAGATAAGGTGGCGTTGGCGAATAAAAAAAAATTCAATAAATGCTATATGTAGTATATAATATATTATTCTAAATTCTGAAAATAACTTTTTACTAAAAAATTCATATTTTTATTTACTTATTTATTTATTTATCAACATCGCATCAGTGATCAGTTTATCTTAAGAAAACGTTGGTCCGAAAAATCTGTAAAATACATTTGGATTACAGTATTTTTGAATATTTGGCAACATCACAAAGAATATATTTTTGTTTACATAATTTTTTTAAAGATTAAAAATGGAATTTCGCATTTCCTAAATTACATGAATTGCTGTCCATTGCAAATTTTTACGTATATCATAAAATGCCGTAATAATAATAATAATAATAATAACAATTATGAGATAATATTTTTTTTATTCAAAACAAATATGTCCTTGGCGTTCATTTTCCCGTGGTTGATCCAATCACATGACCTCAAATTGAAATTACCGATTCGTAAATGGTGAGCGTGCCCTGCGCGCAAATGTTGCGTATCAGTGAATTACAAAATGCCGTCAGAGTCGAAACCTTTGTTGACAGCTCAGACGGAAAAGCCAAATCATTACTCGTAAGTGTATTTTTAGTGCGTTTTTCATGTTATGACGTATTCATCATAATGTCCTGTGCAATTTAATGTCTCTTTCATTTAGTATAATGTGCGGTTGTTTTCTAGATACCTGAAAGAATTTCGAGTCGAACAATGCCCGCTCTTCTTACAACACAAATGTACACAGCATCGTCCCTTCACTTGTTTCCATTGGCATTTTATGAATCAAAGACGTAGACGGCCAGTACGTCGAAGGGATGGTACATTTAATTACAGTGCAGATAATTACTGTACGAAATATGATGAGACAACAGGCATTTGCCCTGATGGAGACGAGTAAGTTTACCTTTTTGGTTATATAGCATACGATCTGTCATTTTTATTTAACTTTTTGCTTTGTTTGTTTGTGTGCGAATGCGTAGATGTGACAGACAATTTATGTACATCGCATTTTATTTGTATTTTGTTGATTTGAGTTTGTTTTTAAAACGTAAAGTGAATATTTAGAGAAGTTCCAACTTACATGAGTCATGGCACAATTGCATAATTTGTTAGGTAATTGGATCATTATCTAGTTGCCATGTATACATTTTTGTAACCTAACTTCTTTCCGCCAAATTGTATAAACAAAACAAATCTGTTTATTTGTTTTTCTATTGTTGATTGAATTTTACCACCAAAATTTGCAGAAAATAAAATGAAACATAAGAAAAGTGATAAAAGTTGATTATAAACATAATTTTTCTGTTATTACACTGTTGTACCCAGTAATTGAATGTCAAATGAATAAGCTCAAAATCTACAATAGAAACAGAATCTTAAATTTAGTTACATCTTTTTAATTTGATTTTCATAAAACTCAAGGTGATTAATCTTTAATTACAGATGCCCATATTTGCATAGAACCGCAGGAGATACAGAAAGACGTTATCATTTGAGATATTATAAAACATGTATGTGTGTTCATGATACAGATTCTAGGGGTTGGTGTGTAAAAAATGGATTGCATTGTGCATTCGCACATGGCAGCCATGATCATAGACCGGCAGTGTATGATATTAAAGAAATACAAATAATAGAAACATCTGAAAATGATGGTACTTGTTCCACAAATGGGCCTAATATTTTAGATAAAGAAAGAAATTTAATGAATGAAGATCCAAAATGGCAAGGTATGCTTTTGCTTTTGATATATAGGGTGGTGTTTAAAATTCGTATGTAAGTATGGGAATCTGGGAAACGGTAAGAGATACGAGGTCGGTTAAACTGGGGAAAACTTACGCAATTTTGGGCTTGCTAAAATGGTGTTTTAAAATTTTAGAAATTCGTGATATTTCCGGAAATAAACGAAAAAAAACCAAAAATGTCGATTTTCGTTTATCGTGAATAACTTGAAAACTATTTATCGTAGAGAAATAAAAGTAATACATTATTAAGGCACTTTTTTAAGAGATTTTACCTGATGTCGTCTGATATTCCGCAGAACTGTAATTTTCTTATGCTCGCCATCTTGGATTTTCATAGATTTAAAAAGTACATGAAATTCCCATCTATCACATCCACTACTTTAGATATCATTTAATACAAATAATTAAAAAAGCATCGAATTCATCTTAGTTGGCTCTGGATAATTAGTAGTAAAAATTGAAAGAATAATGTAAACTTTCTGAATATAATAGTAAAAGGCGCGGATCATATTTCTCTGACATGAATAAAATATTTTAATTAAGTCAGACTTTTCTTCATTTGAGAATCGCATTTTATTTAAATAATGTAATATGTAAAATAATTAAGTAATGAAAACATATTAGAAGCAAATAATATGACGTATCATAGCAACCCAGATGGTCTGTAACGACTACCATTATTAATTATTCAAAGCCAACTAAGATGAATTAGATTTTTTTTTATTATTTATATTAATTGATATCTAAAGTAGTGGATGTGATACATGGTTGCAATGGGAATTTTATGTAATTTTTATATCTATAAAAATCCAAGATGGCGTCCATAAAAAAGCGAAAATTGTTCTCAATATTTAAGAAAATTAAAGTCCGGTGGAATAGCTGACGACACCAGGTAAGAGCTCTTAAAAAAGTGCTTTAATAATGTACAACTTTTATCTCTTTACGATAAATAGTTTTCAAGTTATTGATGAAAAACGAAAATTGAAATTTTCGGTTGATTTATCTCCGGAAATATCAGGAATTTCTCAAATTTTAAAACACAATTTTGATAAGCCCAAAATTGTGTAACGTTGTCCCAATTTAATCGACCACGTATCTCTTACGGTTTCCGAGATTCTCGTACTTACATACGAATTTGAAGCGCCCTGTATATCACGTATCATATAGTGTAGAACGATTCGTATTTTATTTTAATTTATTACAATATTGCCTATATTTTCAGATACAAATTACGTACTATCAAGTTATAAAACTGAACCATGTAAAAGGCCACCTAGACTCTGCCGCCAAGGTTATGCTTGTCCACAGTATCATAATACCAAAGATAAAAGAAGAAGTCCTAGGAAATTTAAATATAGGTACGAATTTTTAGATGATTCCCAATTTTTATTGGCTCTATGAAGCACGATTTCTAACAATGGTCATTTCGATTGAGTTATTACCATACTAATATTCATTTGCTTTATTTCCATTTTTAAGATCTACCCCTTGCCCTAACGTTAAACATGGTGAAGAATGGGGTGAACCGACACATTGTGATGCTGGTGACCTATGCTCATATTGTCATACTAGAACAGAACAACAATTTCATCCAGAAATTTATAAAAGCACTAAATGTAATGATGTACAACAATCAGGATATTGTCCTCGGGGTGTTTTCTGTGCATTCGCACATGTAGAACGTAAGGATTTCAAAAATTATTTTGTGCTATGTAAATTTTTCAAAATTTACGAAATTTAAAATGAAATATAACATGTAGATGATTTATCTCTTGTAATGGCAAATTAAGTGATTAATTGTCATCGTAGAAAATCGATTTTTTAGGCAGCTTTTATTTTTGTTGCAGAAGAATTAGGTGTTTCTAGAGACTCTGGTGATGCTTCTGGTACAAATCTAGGCGATATACTTTCAAATGTTCTTCCTCCTAGTACAGATATTAATAAATTAAAAGAGAAAATTAGTGAAAGTTCTGTAAGTTTAAGAAAATCAATGTATGTACACCATATTTTGAAGCTTTACCTCTTTGTGGCTTTGCCCAATACTCGTGCTTAGCTATATATGTTTTTTTTTCTATTTGTTTTCTAATTTATTTCTGTAGAATGGAAGTAGTGAAGTTAGTGACTCTACATCGTCAGCAACATCGTCAATAGGCTCAAATAGCTGTAGCAGTAATAAAGCCCCTGGTTCTCAATTATCACACGGCAAATTTCCATTACCATTTCAAAGGCATTCATCACTAGGTTTAGAATTATCAAATAAATTGTTAGCAATTGATAAAGATCCAACATTAGGTGAATTTTGTAATTTTATATTTAATATAATTTTTTCTTAATATAATGGAAAATATATTTTAGATGCCTTGGAAAGAGAGCAAAGAAAACAGACGGTATGTTTTACTTATGGCAGTTTAGGCAGCTCATATTTTAGTACTGGAAATGATACAATTGAAAGTGTTGTAGGTAAGTTGTTCTTTTGTCAAATTTTCATTTTCGTTCTGATTAAAAAAATATTCTATTCTCAATACGGTTTTAATTTTTTAAATTGTTTTCTAGGAAACGCTCTGGATGAACTCACTTTAGAAGATTTAAATTTCTCAGGTGCTCTAGATAGAGATTTAGACACTGATTCACCTACAGTTTCCAATTCAATATCAGTTGGTTTAGCTACATCGGCAGGTCTTCTAGGTATAGAAGATTTAAATATAACATAGAACATGAATTTAATGTTGCATCAATTCATCTACAGGTAGTTCAGCTCCAGTGAATATCCCTAGTGCTGGTCCACGACAATTAGGTGGTTTTAGTCCAAGCAGTAGTCCATTGCAGCCATTTTTATCGGCTACACGGTTTTCCCAGCCTGATCATATGGACTTTTTAAATCATGGTCAAATGCAATTAAGTAATAGTGCTTCGAAAATTAACAGTTTTCCAGGATTCTTTGACTTCCAAACGCAAAATATATCTCCAAGTTCTAGGAATCATAATAATTACAGCATATCACCTAGTGTTAATAATAATTTAGAAATTGTTAGGTAAGTAACCGTGGATAATTTAAAATCTTTTTCTACGACCATATAAAAATGATTTATTTTTGTCACTTGAGACGAAAATAAATCATTAGTAAATTAAATAGATGCACTTAAAAATATATACAAGTATAATGATTGAATTATTAAAAGAATAATAGGAAAACATGATTTAGCACAAAAATATAAACATTTCTCTTTTTTAAAAGCAAAAATTAAAAATTTAAAAGATTACAGGATTTCACATTAATCAAGGAATGCGCTCGGCAGCGCCTTCCTTGATTTTAAAACTAAAACTGATTGTATTAAATGCAAAAAATTAAAGTTATTTTAATCAAGCTAAAAAATAATTGAAACACACATTGCAAATACAAAAATGTTAAAAATGGTGTATAACATATCATGATATGGTAAATATCTCTTCAATTTTCAAAATTTAAATAAATGTTTAATTATGCATATAATTTTTGGTTGCCTAACAATCATCGACAACTGCAAATACACATGATCAATGGTCACTGCATTATAATGAATGTAAAGTTTTTTCATCTTTTTGTAATTATTAAATAAAATAAAATTTGTACTGAAATAATACATGTAAAATACAACCATAAATTTAACGAAATAATTAATTATTATCAATAAATGTATGACACTCAATAGTCGATGCACTTGTACTTTTATAATCAAGTTGGCAAGGTCTATGAAATTTAATTCTGGCTATTTTGTATACATTTTTTAATTAGCTTTAATTTTAATAAAGAGGGTGGTAGAAAAAGTAACGTATTATACTCGTTGAAAATAATTTTCTGAATCTCGCGAACATTACTAAACTCGGCTACGCCTTGTTTAGTAAACTATTTTCTCGATTGCAGCAAATTCTATTTTCGTCAAAAATTAGCGCAACTAATATATATATATATATATATATTTATTATAGATTACGAGATGAATTAACACAAGCAAGAATACAAATAAATAATTGGGAAGAACGATTACAACAAGCTAGAACAGCATGCGAAGCGTGGCAGAGAGAAACCGAGGAGTCAAATCGTAAAACGAAACAATTGGAAAAGAAATTACAAGATACTTTAAATCAGTATACTTCCCTTAAAAAGGAATTTGATAAGTTACAAGGTGGTCCACATATACGTAGTATCTCAAAGGTGTCTGAACTCAGTAAACTGTCTCTTAGTTTATTAAAAAGTATTCATGCTCAAATTAGACAAGATTTGGAAGAAATAGAGAAAGTTTTATATAGAGAAACGGCATCAAAGTGTATGGTTTGTGAGGAACGAAATCGAACGGTGACATTGAATTGCAATCATTTTGTATTATGCGATACCTGTGTTAGTACACAAAGTGAATGTCCATATTGTCAAGCCCCAAATAATTTAGTAAATAATATATGAATTTTCATTAAATAGGATTTCCAATTTTCATCTTTTCTACGTGAATTAGATCAGATCTAATTCACGTAATCCATTTTTTCATCATTGATATGGTTGTTTTTCATTTCACAATAATTGTGAAAATTATTTTGAAATTTGTCATTTTCTAATAGTTTTTTTTTTTTTTTAGTATTAAAGAATATCAGATTTATTTGAATTTATTACTAATGTCAATTTTTAAGCTACATTAAAGTTCGACAATGAAAGAGTAGGTTTTTACTGTATTACATTTACAAATAATAATAATTATAGAATAGTAAAATATCTATAAAATGAAGAGTTTAATATCGTCGTACCTAAATCTATTTAACATGTTTTACATCTAGTGAATATTGTGCACTTTTTTTTAATTTTTTAGATAGCCAATGCCATCTATCTTGTCAATTGGCAAATTAAAAAGGCAACGTTACTAAATTTTCACACTTTTATTAGTAGCCTTGCCACAATCTTAGTACATTTGTTCTTAGTTTTTCACTCTACTATCTATTGAATTGTATTGAATAATTTGTTATTAATAGATAAAAATTGTCATGAGATAACGGAGATTAAATATATTATTTAATTATTTATTCATTAATAAGAAAAATAATTATTTTGTACATACAAATTAGAAATTTTATGTGAAGAAATAACTGAATCATCGGAAATATTTATTATACTTGTTTTCTTTATTTTTTTCTAAGAAAACAAATTTCAAATATTATATTGAAATCATGATATGTACAGAATCATTTTATACGAAATTTGTAAGAGAGAATTTTATAATGTTTTTTAAAATTATGTATTCAGAGAGAAGTTAATTTGCCTTTTCTAAACAAATTTCACAAATTAGATTTATAAGAAAGGACTTAAATAAAATTTAAAATATTTTAGATAAGTGAAAATTATATGTATAAATTTTCGAAATTAAGATTTATATATTTAGGTACTTATTTATCATATTATAATATTATAAAAACTACTTTTTTTAATTCGAATACGAAATACTAATTTTTCTTTTTTCATTATGTGATGAGCTTAATTTTTGTTGTCTCGATTTTAAATCATGACAAACCATATTGAATTGGTTTTTGTTTCTTGCATTTAAAATGGAAACTTTGTACTCTTTTTTGTCTACGTACTGTTCTTCAGTTCATTATGTCGGATTTTACCAGATGAAAGACTTGGAGAAGCATTATTATATTGCCAATTCTTTCATTGTTTTTTTCTAACATTGGCAAAATGTTTGGTATGTTTGGTATATTATTGTGATATAACATTTAAAGTATTAAACCGCAACAACGTTCGATGAGTGGGTTTGGGTAATTTGAATTGGAACATACTTTATTATGTTACATATATTTTTGACTATATTTTCTTAATTAATTAAATATGTAATCAGCTCATCGAAATTGTTTTTACTTAATGGACTTTCTACTGCTTATTATATTAATAATACAAAATTTATTATTTAGTGATTTATTAATAATAATATTAGTAGAATTGTATATTTTTTCGGTTCGCTTCATTTTTCTTTTCATTTTTTAAAATTTGTTTTTTTATTATTACCTCTACATTTTCATTTCGTTAAAAAGTAGTTGGAAAATTATATTGATTACGGTCGATTCGTATTGTTAGATAATATTAACTGAGAAAAGGAATTTAACTACAAAAATTTTAAATTCCTGAATAAAACTTATTTTCCTATAAGAAACACGTATTTAGTTTTAGTAGTTTTCGCTTTTACTGTTTACGCATCAGAAATAAATTATACTAAAATAGTTAATAAGATAATAAAGTAAAATGCGATTGATACATATGCAGTTTTTATAAAGATTTCAATAAATTTTATTGAACAATCATATCTTTATGCGTTTTTTTTTAAACCTTAAATTTTACAAGCTTCTTGAGTTAAAAATATCATAATAATTTTTGATAGAAGTATGATGTTACAGCAGCACAGAGCGACTAATTTTTAAATCTAAATTTAATTTACAATATCATTAGTTTATGGAAATTATTCCGAATAATTTTTCATTCCCCCGCGTTTAATTGAAAATTTTTTTTAACTTGTCATTTATTAACCAATAGAATACGAGAACAGCGCGTCAGTCGTTCGTCGGACTTTCACTTCAATAATAGTTTTGTGATTTTGTGTGCTGATTTGATTTCTCGCAATTGAAAAGTGTATTTTCGGTAAGTTTAATTCGTATTTAATTCAATTTATTTGTCACAATCGATAAACTAATTCAAGTAATTTGAAATTTTAACATTAAACTAACTTGTTGTCGAGAGTTATCGGAGTATTTTACAAATGCATTTTTCGTATGTACTACTTTTCGGTAGCCATTTTGTTTTCACATGTTTCGTTTGTTTTGTTTTGATGCCTGACTAACCTGATTTAAAACAAAAAGTTTTAATTTCTAATAATAAAATAGTTAAAAATAATAATTTTTCATTGATTTTTAAATATATAGTGTCATTGAATGATATCAATTAAAATTTACTAAAAATCATCGTTTCTATAGGCAATAATTCGAAATGGCACGTACGAAGCAAACTGCACGTAAGTCAACTGGAGGAAAAGCTCCACGAAAACAATTGGCAACTAAAGCAGCAAGAAAATCAGCACCGTCCACTGGTGGAGTAAAGAAACCCCATCGTTATCGTCCTGGTACAGTAGCTTTAAGAGAAATTAGACGATACCAAAAATCCACTGAATTATTGATCCGTAAATTGCCATTTCAACGATTAGTAAGAGAAATAGCACAGGATTTCAAAACAGATCTACGATTTCAGTCTGCTGCTATTGGAGCTTTACAGGTAATCATATAAATTTTTGTTTTGTAATAATATTACCTTGTAAATAGACAGTAGACAACTGTCACAAGTACTAAATTACTACACAAATACTAATACAAATGATGTATTATTTCTTATTAGGAAGCAAGTGAAGCTTATCTTGTCGGCCTTTTTGAAGACACCAATCTGTGCGCCATTCATGCCAAACGTGTAACAATTATGCCAAAAGACATACAGTTGGCCCGTAGAATTCGTGGAGAAAGAGCCTAAGCGTCTAATTTTTAATTATTATCATTGCTATGTATTCATATTTAATTAATTAAATGTAATAAATATAATAATCCATTCTATACTAGAATATACTACTAATTTTCTTAGTTTTAATGATTATAATTATTACATAGAATTATGTTTTGATGTAGATTTAAAATGCAACGTTCGTGTGTAATCACTGCATATTAGCTTCGCCAAATTTTTTAGAATTATATAAATTTTTTATTTTTACTTTTCGATTACAATAGTGGCGAGTGTTTTAGCTGTGTTGAGCAAAACGAAAACTGGATTCCATCTCGAATGGATGCATTTTTAAGTTAAATATCACAATTCACATCCAAGAAAAGAAATGTTTGTGTTCATACAGAGAAAAAATCGCGTTTTTTTTTTGTTTGTTTAATGATACCATTCTAAAAAATTAATGATTATGAAAAATAATGCACTGAAAAATATGTGACAAAGCAAAGTTCATACGAATGTTGATTAAACTTAAGCGCAATATTGCGATGTTTTGTATTACAAATGGATTTTTTTTCTAATTGCAGTTTTCTAGTAGATTTAAGTGTGGTCATGTATGCATTTTGAAAATTTTTCATCAAGTAGTAAATGCTAATTTGTGTATTCTGTATTGTATTTACTTTAAATATATTTCTTATGATATAGTGAGACATTTAGTTCAGATCATTTTACCATGTGGATATAACAGATATCTACAACACAGGTGTGGCTGCAGATTACACAGTAAACTGAACAAGGCCTGCGCATTATCAAAGCAAATTAATTTCCAGTCAAGGAAGGATTTTTCTTTTTTTTTTTTTTAACTAGATTTCGTCATTTTTACAATAGTGGGAATGTCTCATAACCAATCCACTAGGAAGTCATAAGCCAGTAATGTAAAAGAAGAAGAACTGACGCAGTGGATCAAGTGGTGCCATCTGATGTTATAATAGTTTACCTTTTTCAGTCGAACTGGAACATCGTCCATTTTTAAGTTATCGTCCACGATGGTAAGTTATCTTCGCTCTTAAATATTTTAGATTTTATTCCATTCAATTTTTTCCAAGTCATCTTTAAATTATTTAGACATATTTTTATAAATTTAATTTTAAAACATATTTGGTGATCTATTTACCATAATATTTTTATTGAAATGATGATTTAGATCTGTTTACCCGATTTACAATGTTGATACGTTCTAGGGCGGTCTGATATTAATTTACAAGCTATTAAAGTATTGTAGAGCTTTAGGATATATTATCTAACAATTTTTTTTTTTGTTTTTACAGTCCCATCGGAAATTTAGTGCCCCCCGTCATGGATCTATGGGTTTCTACCCAAAGAAACGGTCTCAGAGGCATCGTGGAAAAGTTAAGGCTTTCCCAAAAGACGATCCATCCAAGCCGGTTCATTTAACCGCTTTTATTGGCTATAAAGCTGGTATGACCCATGTGGTACGTGAAGCCGATCGACCCGGATCTAGTAAGTGATAAAATGCTCGAGTCAATTAAAATAATTCTAATTAATTTAACTGATATTAAACAAAATTTAATTTAAACTACAGATAGTTATTGGCGTCTGTACCAGCTCATGTGGTCTTATAACCTCGAAATTCCAGTCGCCATCTTTGAAACAAAATTAATTTTTTTAGCTTCTAAACTATCTGAAACTAACAAATTATTAATGCTTAACTAAAAATATGATGATTTATTATCTTTCGGGTCTTACAATTTCTGGTGACAACCCCAGCGTACTGAAACTATATTATAATACTTTATTTGAAAATGCTTTAGTATTGCATATACCTTTCATTACTTCCTTGTTCTACAGAAATCAATAAAAAGGAAATTGTGGAGGCTGTAACCATTTTAGAAACACCGCCAATGGTCGTTGTCGGCTTGGTTGGTTACATTGAGACACCACATGGTTTACGGGCTTTGGTCACTGTGTGGGCTGAGCATTTATCGGAAGATTGTCGCAGACGTTTTTACAAGAATTGGTATGAGTTTATAACATGCAGTTTATTTGTAATAATATATCAAAAACATCGAATACCTTTAGAATAGTAAAATAATCCAAGCTTGCAAGCAATTTTTATGAGAATTTCGCAAATGAGGCGAAACAAAAACTGCCCCGGCTAGTTTTCCCGGTTCTCGGTTGGTTTATTTCTATCTTAATCAAATGAAACAGTGGTCCTTAATTAACCAATTTGTGAAAAAAATTTATGGTTGGATGACAAATAAGGTAATTAATAATTCACCTTTAAAGGTAATTTTCGCTCCGTCCGCATGTGTTAGAAAAAAGATTAAAGGAGCTACCCCTCTCGCTTTATATGTATCGTTCCGCAGAAGCTCCCAGCTACTACATATAGAGAGAGAGACGTAGCCTTCTCACCTGGTCTTTGTCCAACACATTCGGTTAGAGGGATAATTATCTGATTGTCAAATGTTAACTAAAACATTATTTGTCATCCAGACATAATTTTTTTTTTCACAAATTGATTAATTAAGGTCTATTGTTTCATTTAATCAAGATAGAAATAAAAAAACCTAGGACCGGTGTAGCTAGGTAGACACCCACTTGCCTGATATTTCAAGAAACTGAAGGCAGTGTTCTGTGGTGTATCTGAAAATGATTGTTGGTAAATTATTATAAATTCGAATATACAAAATTATAATGAAACAATACTAATTAAAACTCGAATAGTCCTCCGCTGTTAACATGAGGAAAATTCGCTACTGATCTAATGGCATATTTATATAAAACTTATTAGTGAAGTAGTTCGAAGGATTGCTGGAAGTCTCCTCTAGTTCCTATGAGGCTCTGTCCTTCCTCTTATTTTACAGTGTGACCATTGAAAATGAGTTGAAATTTCTAACTGAATTCCTAAATAGGTACAAGAGCAAAAAGAAGGCTTTTACTAAAGCTTCGAAGCGATGGTCCGATGATTTAGGAAAGAAATCAATTGAGAATGATTTCAAGAAAATTATTAAATATTGCAAAGTGGTGCGAGTGATTGCACATACACAGGTTAGTGTTTTGTAATGTTCTAATCGTTTTTAGTTTCTATATTATCGGAATTTTAAACACGGAACCAGAAGGCAATTTTCGCAGCGGCGTTTTTTATCTTTTTAAGCCTGAGCTGTTTTAGATGTTTGGATTAGGTTTTCAAAATTAAGGAAAATATATTGAAAATAGTTTTTTTTAAATAATTTATTTGACTGCAATTAACGAAATTAAGTTGCATAGATATAAAATTAATTTTGTCATTAAACATAAGTGATATAAAATATTTCATTGTCGATGTGGATAATGGTTGCCTAAATTCAGTAGTAAAAATTGCAAAAAATGTAGACGATGCAGACAACCTAACCTCACAAATCTGAGAAATTCTCAAAGTTGGTTATTTTGTAGAATTCTCTTTCGTCAAGAGACCTTCTGATTCTGTTTTTAATAACGTTATTAAATAAATAAATTAATACCGACATGGTCAGTTTGGAGCTTACCCTCCAGCTGTTGGCCCTGAAAGTTTCTCATCAAATGGAACTTTTGCCATAATGTCGAAAATCAAATGCCCTTCGGGTGGCGTAATGAGTATATTCTGTTCTCAAGGTGTAGTCCCTGGATGCTGACACCTTGATAAAACCTACTCTTTACAGTACCATTAATTAAACAAATAATCTAATTAAATAAGATCTACTCTAATTAATATTTAATGGATTGTTTTGGTTTTAGATGAAACTCTTGAAGCAAAGACAGAAGAAAGCTCATATTATGGAAATTCAGCTTAATGGTGGTACCGTTGAAGATAAAGTTGCCTGGGCTAGACAACGTCTTGAGAAACCGATACCAGTTAGCGAAGTATTTGCTCAAGATGAAATGATTGATTGCATTGGCGTAACCAAAGGCAAAGGTTACAAAGGTAAGTTGCTCACTTATTTGTCGTTTTTATTCTAAAATGCTTCGTATTATGATGAACATACGTACTGATTTAAAGTTGATTAAAATAATTATGTTGCCTTCCTACTGAACATACATAAGTAAAATACATATAATTACTATAATTATTCAATTTTAATTTAAACAAATGGAAATTTCTAGGTGTTACTTCCCGTTGGCACACGAAGAAATTACCACGTAAAACTCATAAAGGTCTACGTAAAGTCGCTTGTATTGGTGCCTGGCATCCGTCACGTGTCTCTTTCACTGTTGCACGTGCCGGTCAAAAGGGTTACCATCATCGTACCGAAATGAATAAGAAAATTTATCGAATTGGTGCTGGAATTCATACTAAAGATGGAAAGGTACGTTCTAGAAATTGAATTTTTACAAGAAATATTGTCAGGATTTATCAATGATGAGATTCATTAGAGCCAAAAGGATTATGATTTTATATTCTTGATTCTAAATGATAGGACTGAAATATGTTTATGTATATAAATTTTAATTATGATTCTGATAGAAATTTGATATTTATACAGTTCTTTTTTTACATTGTAGGTTGTTAGAAACAATGCTGCCACTGAATATGATTTAAGTGAAAAAACAATTACACCCATGGGTGGTTTTCCTCATTACGGTGAAGTAAATAATGATTTCGTTATGATCAAAGGATGCTGCATCGGTCCCAAGAAACGTGTTATCACTTTACGAAAAGTGAGTTTCAGAGACTTTTGCTTTTGAATAAGATTAATTTTACTTTCAATTTTTTGCAGTCATTACTTGTCCATACCAAACGTGTATCTTTGGAGAAGGTTAATCTTAAATTCATCGATACGTCTTCTAAATTCGGTCATGGCAGATTCCAAACAGCTGCTGATAAAGCTAGCTTTATGGGACCTCTTAAGAAAGATCGTCTTAAAGAAGAGAAAACTGCAACAACCACTACTGCTTGAATTGATTGTTCGATTTTAGAATAAAACGTTCAATTTACATCAATTTTGTTTAATTTCTTTGAAAAGAATGTTATGTTTTTATTTTATTGTATTTTATTCATTGTTTTCGAAATGCATAATAAACGGTCGTAAAATGAACATGTTCCGATGTAAGCGTTTCCATTATCATCCAAGTTATACGCCCAATCGGCACCGTATGCCATGCTTTTATGTTCGTAATAACTAAATGAAATTGACGGGATGTTATTTATGGGGCAGTGAATAATATGGGCACCACCCAACATACAAGCAGACAGAATGTTATTTTGATTGAATGGATCCCATTTTAATCGCCACACTGGACCCGGCATCTTTAAACTATTTGTTGGATTTTTTATATTTCTAATATCCCAAAGCCTCAGGTGTTCATCGTAACTGCAAAAATTTCATGATTTTTGAATGTTCATGCAATACTACGATTGGCTACCTTCCAGAGCATATAACAAATTCTCTCGATTTATTGGAATGTATCGAAGTAACACCTGCTTCATGATATCTATTTTTCGAAATGACCGCAGTTTCTTCATCAGCACGTTTATCATACATCACTAACAGAGCATCGTCTCCACCGCTAAAGAAAACACTCGAATTCCAATAGTAAAATGCCGCATTCCATGCTTCAAAACCGTGACCATTCCAAGAATTGAGTGATACCAATTTACTGTCCAGCAGTTGTAACAAATGTACATTTCCTTTTGAATCGCTACATACCATATGTGGCTGATTTGATTCGAACTTACTAGTGGACCAATCCAGTGATAATATTAGTAACTCAGTATTGGGACTGCTATCAAATGTATGCCGAGTTAGAAGCATCAGTTCGTTGTCTCGAAATATGTATATTTCTAATTGTCGATTCGAATTCACTGTACCTAATAGAATGTTACTGTTTATTTTGTTAGGGCACCATTTTAAGTCCAGAATACCATCGGTATTTAGTTTTTGATGTAATTTAAGATTTGAAGTAATTTCTAAGGAAAATAAATAGATGCAACCTAAACGCTTGCTGGTTGTGTTTCCTAAAACAAAATAGGTTTTTAAATTCAATTATAAAAAGAAACTTAAAAAAAAGTTAGCCATGTTGTATAGATATAGATACGGTGACTGATACTGTTTAATGGGTTGCCTGCTTATTAACATAAATGTTGCTAAATTAAGCAATTTATCAGAATTTTAAAGATGCTTCTGATCTGACTGTGAGATGAAATAAGTAATAATACGTGCAGCCTACGTTTTTAACTAAAGACTGTTTTCATATTCATTGTATCAGAATTTAAATGATATCCGAAAAAATTAAACCCAACCCACCTTCATTCTCTGTTAATTCGTAAGTACAACACGTAAAATAGTTTTGATAAGGATCATATGGACACCATTCCACCGAATCGGCACAATATTCCGTATCATATTTGCTTAAAGTTTGGATTTGTTTTATTTTCCCCATTTTATTTTCCATATTTTAAATATATGAGGTTACAGACACATTCTTCATCGTTTCCAGTTCACTTGTGTTTTGTGTATAACCTTCATTTGAAAATTTTCAAATTTAAAATTTTTACATCTTCTAATTCATTTTATTTATCAAATTAGAGTTTCTATATGTTTTACGAGTAAAGGATGGAATGTGTATCCATTTTTAACATTATAATCCAAAATCATATAATTTAAAAATCTACAGGTATTTTCTTCATCATTTTTGTATGGTTTCCTAGGTAACTGATTTTGTTTATCAATGGTGTCAAGTTAAAGTTAATCTTTTCTAAACTTTTTCAGAATATTTCTAATAAAAATGGAACTTGAAACAGCTGCAATAAGTTTAGAAGAGAAAATTGCCGACAGTAAAAAAATTGCATTTGAAATTTACAGTCCGAATAAAGCAATAAGAAAAAATGCTCTAGTTAAATTTCAAGAATTTCTAAATAGCAATACTAATTCCTTCAACGACGAAGATCTTCGTTATATTTTCAAAGAGACACATTTGTATTTCTTGAATGGCTTGAGAGATAAGTCAGAGTCTGTAAGAAGTCAAGCATTAAAATTTGTAAAGTTTTTAATTATCGAGAAACTTCCTTTAAGCGATTTCTATTTGACATATATTTTTCCTGTTATGGTTGAACGAATTGGAACTGTAGAATTAATTGAAGATTCTGAAGAGATGCGATTTGAGTTGTTGCAACTTTTATACGAAATAATTTTGAAGTATTCAAGAACAGAACAATTGAAACCATTTTTGAATGATATCGTTTTGATACTTTGTGAAACTCTTAAAGACAAATCACCTGATATTAAAGATTTAAGTTGCCAGAGTGTTGTTAAACTAGCTGAAGCGTTGCCCACCAGTTTTCATTTACAAGCTGAAACGTTACTTAAGCCGGTACTGGCTTGTTTTTCGAGTCGAAGATATAAAATTCGTGTTGAAGCAATTAAAGCTGTTGGTGAAATTATTATGAATAGTAGTTATAAAGGTAACTATTTAATATGTATATTAAGTTTTAATTAAATCGTGCATCAGTTACTACACTGCAGCTTTACAATAATCTTTGCACCATCGGTATGAATTGTCTAAAATATATGGCCAAAATATAATTAAAATCTTTGATTTAGGAGTTGACGAAGCAATGGTTCCAATGGCAGAAAAACTGTTCGATCAAATCCCAACAGTTCGACAAACAATAGCACATGTAGCAGCTCGTTGGATGCTCGAACAACGGGATCGTTATTCCTATTTCCATAAGATGCTACCCTTACTTTTGACCGGTCTAAATGATGAAGTGGAAAATACACGAAAAGAATCTCATCAATTATGGGAAAAAGTTGGTCTTCAATATCAAAAAGAGAACGAACAAGATTTAAAAGATAAATTGGATTACTTAAGTGACACCCCATCAAATTATCCGTGTCATTTGCTACGGCCGAATTTGGGTTGTCGAGTTTTGGTACAAAGAAATTTAAGTAAAATAGCACCAGCTATTGCAAATGAATTGACCAGTTGGCAGGACGATATCCGTTTTCGATGTAGTCAACTTTTATGTTCATTAGTTCTACATGCTGAAGAAGATTTAACATTTAATTTGCAAAACATACTGCCAGCAATGTATTCAGCTGCAAGGGATGATGATAGGAGAGTTGCTTTAAATATAATTGAAGCTAGTGAACTAATAGGGTAATGTTTTTTATATATGTCAGGATTTTCTGTTGAAAAATTTGCAATTATGAATTTTTAACACAGACCGACTGTATTCTGTGGTTTTAATTTCAATATGGCGGCGACAAGTGGCGGACGTTATTTTGCTTTTACTTTGTCTTTTTTTAAGCAGTATTTTTTAAATTCTTTGTCGTTATTTAAATTGGTATTTTTTTGGTAAATTGAGTTTATTGAACCATTCTTTTTTTTAAATCTGTTTTATCTACATTGCAGCAACTTTTCTTTTAAAGCAATAACAAAATGAACATCTGTTATTGTCCAAGATTATTTATAAATCTATACTTTTAATCAATTTTGTTCTAGATTATTTATTAATCCCAAGGTTTGGTCAAAATTAATTATACCAGTGATAGAAAATGGTCCTCATCATGGCCACCTTATAGTACTTGCTGGTTTAATAAAAGGAGCGACTAAACAGGAATTTAGCGATGTTTTGAAGCAAATTAGTCATCTGTTGGGTGAAGATTATATTTGTTGTTCTCGAAAAGTGAGTATTTTTTTTTTTTTGATCAATCCGTAGGTAGAAGATACGAACAGCCATTGGACATACTTGATTCAATTATTTTTATTTATATGTTTGTAACTGCAAAATTAATAAAAATTCCTTTATTACTATCGTAGAAACTCTATCAGTTGGCACTTTTAAAATGTGTTGAAACACTTGGAGAAAAATACGATGCAGAACAGCCATCATCAAATGATGATAAAGATGCTCCTGGATATTTTCTTTTTAAAATAACCACGAGTTTAATAGCGTTAAAAGATGAAGAAAATTCGGAAAAATTAACAGCACACCTCTACGATAATCTAGCTCTAAACTTACATCTTACGAATCGTTTAGAACTGCTAGAAAAATATTCAAATCGATTATTAGTTCAGATAAAAGTTTCGCCTGAATGTTGGACAGTTGTTAATGAAAATGCTTGTATTTTCTTTTTAATGCTAACTGAATTGGATGAAGCATTTAGTGAAAATTTCGATATTATTGCTGATATTTTAATTAGTATTTTTCGTGGGGAAGCAGATGCTGAAATGAAATTAAAAACATTTTATATCTTGGCTGTTGCTTTCGAGAAGAAAGACATTATTTTCAGTAGGAAAAAAGAAATGGCTACGGAATTTTTAGAAAAATTAATTCTAGGTAAGAAATAGACATTTGTCGTTAAAAAATTCGCAAATTGAAAAGCTCCAATCTATGGAGGACTTAGGACTTAGAAGGAGGAGAAACGAGAAAAAAAGTGGTCACCCAATAGGTAGCACTGGAATAGACTAGTAGACATAATTTACCATTGTCCTTATGGGAAATTTTAATTTCCAAAGGGAAATCGCGGATTTTGATACAATAAATTACAAACTATGATTGTGTTATCGCGGACTATTTAATACAACAAATCAATTTTCATTTAAGCAGTAACCAAGCGTCATTGTGTAATTATTTCAATTTTAGTATTATACGACCAGTGGCGTAGAAAATCTATTTTTAAATTATTATCCAATGGAAGCGCAGTCTTGTAACTCGCAACAAAACAACGTCTGTCTTTTTGTACATTTTAAATGTTAATGGAACGAGATAATAAATAATGAAATTAAGTTTAAATGGAGATTAAAATATAAAAAAACAAGACATAAACAAAGTATACGCTGCCAATGGTAACTGTCACAACTAACTCTTTTTTGTCGCCGTGAACATATTGAGGGCGACGTTTTCAAGCCCGGAAATATTTTAACTTTTATGTAGTAGTTTCGCCATCCTTCTTATAGTCCTCCATACTCAAATAAATTACTAACTGCATTAATTTTCAGAAATATTCGTACCATGTTTAGTATGGCATGCTGGAACCACCGCTGAAGCTCTTAGAACTATGGCAGGATCGTGCTTAAAATATGCTCTAACCCCAATTGAATCAATGGATTTATTTCGATCTGCAGACGTTTTAAAACCATTAGCTGATAAGCTTTTGCCACTGCTACATTCACTTATGGAAGATGCTTCGTATAGAAGTCGTAGTGAAGCATTAGAATGTTTGGTATTGTTAAAAGAAAATTGTGTTAGCAAAAATATATGGGAATTGGATTATTTTGTTCAAAGTTATCCAGGTAGATAAGGTAATTTATATGTTTTGCTAATAATGAAATATATACGATGAATTGTAGAAGTTTTAAAAAGACTGGATGATCCAACGGAAAAAGTTCGTTTAGGCGCATTGAAATGTTTAATAAATTTATCAAAAGATGTTCCGCAAGAATTTCTAGGTGAACATTATAAAAGCCATCGCGAATTAATTATTGATACTTTAATGTTACATTTTGATGATACGGATGATAACATTCAAAATTCTGTTTTTGGTAAGTATTTGTAAATAAGGTTGAAATAGTCCTATTTCCTGTAAAGTACACAATTTGCACGCGCATATTCATGTCATCAATAGTCAACACTGGCAGGTAAAAATTTTTATTCGTTAAAATAAATATTTCATTTAGTAAAAGTTTACCAAAAAAAAATTGCGACTGATTTCACTGCAATTACAAGACTTGCTCATAAAATCATGTTGCAACCGTTTCTCTCATCGAAATTCGTATCTCTCTTGCGAATAGGAAATAAGTTAATTTCAATCGAAATAATTTGGATGTAAACTAAATGATTAAAATTCTAATTTGAATAATTATTTATTCTAGAAATATTGAAGAATGTAGCAGAATTGAACATCAGCGAAACTAAACGAAAAGTAGAAGTGCACCGACCGTTGTTAAGAAATCAGAAAGGATGTACCGACATTTTGACGTTCATTGAAGGTATGTGTGAAATATCGCCGAAGTTTACTTATTGTTTAAATTCTAATTTTACAGCATTACAGAATTCATAATTGCAAGAAGGGTGATTTTAATAGCTTCTAATCTTAAATTAAGTTTTGCATTAAACGTTTTGTAATTACATAATTTTATTTATACAATAAATGATATAACAATGCATTTTTATAAGTCGAAGATTTAGTCAGCCCAGGATTCTTGAATGAGACCAGTTTTGAAACGTAGTTATCCAAGTAGTACATCCACTTTATTGGTTCATTCCGAAATATCCAACATTGAATTTATGACGATATCAAACTATCTAAATTTTGCCGAAAGAAACCTCTGAAAAATAGAAACACCTAAATTAAAAAAACTTTACACAGTATAGAAAATCAATATTTTTGTTAATAGGAATCAGACAACAGTAATTAAAATCAATGAATATTTCATAATCCTTTTGGCTTAAAATAAATGTTTCATCATTGAAAGAATTGGAATTATTGCTAATTGGGAGTTGTTTCAAGGGCAACTAACATTATAAGCTCAAAATAGATTCTGATGTTGTACTTACTGGAAATCTTCTATTTTTCATTGTACATCTCATCCATTGATGCCTGCCAACGTGATTTTTGACTGCAAATCAACACGTGTTATTTCTATATAGGTTTCGATTAATCAACTTAATATTTCTATGGTTCCTAATATTTTCCATTGTTTTCATAAAAACAGAACTATCCATTAATTTAAGTCGCTCTCGGAATTTAAGGCGGTTTTTTGCTGCCAAAAAGTCCTTGGTGCTTGGCATCAAAATTTTTCATGTTTTATTATTGGCGCTACAAAATATTTATTAGAACACATAGAAATGCCACCGCTTCATTCTATTTTTATGAATAATTCGTCAATATCTTTCAGAAGCCCCCCATGTGCACGTTATTTTTACAGCACGTGCTATCAAAGAGCGCATTAAAACTCTGTTGTGTTCTTCTTCCATCCACTATTAGCGACTCCAGACTTTATAGGCTTTTAATGTTTTTTAGAAAGGATAATGGGAATCGCTCAATTTAAGTTAAAACTCTTCGGATAATTCTCAAAATTTCGATTGCTAATTAGAGTTTACCGAATAAGTTGTAATACCACTGATGTCCAATCCGAGATTCTTAGCAAAACTGTAAAATGAATAAAAACCCCATTAGTTTTAATGAAAATCACTGATAATAGATTCGCGTTGTTTAATGATATAGTTCAGACCGCCCGTAGAATTATCTTCAAATATAATCAGATAATTTATGTACACAAAACTACAATCATCATACAAGAAAAATATGAATTCCAGTGCATAAAAATTATTTCAATAAACTAAATCCGTGAATTAAAACTTATGTTTAATATAAGATTGTATAGACAAATACAGAAATAGTTTTAAGCACGTGGATGATAATGAATAGTAAGACATCAAAAAAAAAATCAACTTACCTAATCGGCAAACGATTAAAAAATGAAATGAAAAACGAACCGAATACGGGCGGAAATCGAGAATGGACGCCGATGTGGTGACAAGACAAGACAAATGACACGTCATACAAATTGCAGACTGCAGCCCAGATTTTTCATTTTCTTCTTAGATTTCAATTCACTTTTTTCTTATAACATAACCTATTTAGCTTTGAGCTAACTTCAGAGTAGTTGATTTTATTCGCAAAGGCAAATATTTACAAAATAAAAATGTATAAAATAAAAGGTTTATCACCTTTACTTAACAGATGTAACAGGCTTATGCACAATGGGAATAAGTACGTGTTATACTTTTATTGTTATTAAAATCTGTTATTTGTGGAATCTGAAAAACAAGTCAATTTTATAATTCCACTTTTCAAGTTTTATTTTAGTTTTAGATCTTCCATTAAATATCAATATTCGACACAGTTAAAGGAACAGGAAGAAATTGAGAATGAACCAATTAAATATTCAACAAGTAAGGCATTTAATTATAAAGCGAAAACATCGCGAACGGGTATAGAACATGAACGACTTTGGTATGAACCGTACGTTGTAACGTTTAGTATAATAACATTTTTAATGTATTTTTGTATTATTCGAGAAGAAAATGATGTTGACAAACGTTTCACGGAAAGTTTGCAATCCACTTTGGATAAATTTCAAAATTGAGTGTAATTTATATAAAGTTGTAATGTTATGTAATTACATATTGTATCTATAATAGTAAGCTGGGCTTATGTTGAACAGAATTAGCAGCAACTAGACAATATACCAAATTAGAATTATAATGTGATTCAAGTTAGTGGTCTTCATAGCTAGGATTAATTTTTAGCAACTATTGTTATTCAAAAAAAAAGGGTAAATTCCAATTATGAAGAAAAAAAAAACAAATTTTCTTAATAATTTACATATTTGTATGTATTCAATGTAAGTGAAAATAGATATCAATAATTATTAGATAAATTCCATTATGCCATTTGTTAATTCTAATAAAGAACTTGTAATTGTAATAAGAATAATATTTACATTTTAAAAACGTCATAAAATTAATGTAACTTGCGTAAGTATAATTATTAAAAATAACTAAGATTTTCTGTACAAACTAAAGTAAAACATATTGTTATATGTTATATGTAATATTATGGTTTTAAATAGTAAGTATATATATTTCTACATTATAATAAAACATTTTTTAGTAGTAACAAATATAAATTCATAAATAGTTTTTTTTTACATTTTCAATAAAAATACTGCAAAATGTTACTTATCATATTGTTCGGTAATGTACAGATGTTTTTTCTTTCCAAACTTGAGCGTAAAAAGAATTGTTTAAAAGAAACATGATGTATTTAACTCCCAAATATCAAAAAACTTATTGTAAAGCCACGACATAAGGCGAAGCGCTTAAAAATAATTTTCTTGATTAACAAAAGAAATATAAACAATGTATTTCCTATACTGTAACCCCTAATAATTAAACATAATATGTACGTATTGTTCGTCTGTACATAGATATTACTATAGAACTATTTTCAGAAGAAATTTTACATAATTATTTAAGAAATTCAATTCTTTGGAATTTTACCTTTATTTTATTGTAATTATTTCTACATGCTACACAAATACAACATTGAAGCAGTGAAAAAATATAGATTTTTCTAAAAAATTAATTTGTTTATCACCGAATTTTATCCAATTACTAGTTTATTGTATCAGTCAAAGCCACGACGGATGTATTTACTTCCCCCAAATTAATTACTATTGTTTATCGATCACAACTTATTTACTCTATTTCAAAAATGAGCAATAGTATTAATATTTTCATTTGAAATAAATATCGACCTCAAAGGTTTCATTATGCATAAATAGTAAAATTTTATAAATAGATAGGGCGTTCTCATAGATACTTATATGTAACTTATATACTTATTATAATTTAGTTTTAGCGTGTATAAAATTGCATTTTATGCAAACTATATTTAATTTTTATATATATATATATATAATATATTTTATAAATTTAATATAAAATATATTATATAAATATATTTTAATTTTTTCCACTTGCAATGGAAATGTCTTCTTTCTTTTAATTTTGTCGTTGAAGCAATTAATACAAGCTTAAAAATAGCAAAAAGTTAAATTCAATAGAGTATTCATATCTAAATAGTAAAAGGTAACTGCTTAATAAATTTGAATTTCAAAGAAAACTGTCTGTATAATATGAACTGAAATAATAATAATAATCAAAAAGACAAACCTACAAATTGTTTTATATTGTTAACAAAAACCTGCTAAAGTAAAGCAGTTTTATGTTAAGACAAAAATGGATTAGCTGGCTCATTAGATTTCATCCATACATTATTTCCGTTTCCATTTAGTGTATTCGCAGGAGCCCATGGATCTTGTGTTGGTGCTTGATTACGAATACGATTGTTGCCTAAAATGGTTCATAAAAATAAAATAAATTAGTAATTCGTTTTTAATTTAAGAAGTTTGATATGGAATACTTTCTAATCTGTGATAAAATTGTAAATATATTTTCTAAATTAAAGGCAAAAAAGATGTATGTGTGGTTGCCTAACTAGAATGTCATTCACATTGATCGCGTTATTATTTACCTGATCCATAAGATGTTCCACCAAAACTATCAACTGCACTACTGTTCGCTGGATTGCTACTAAATTGAGCGAAATTTTGTTGTTTAATTTCGTTAATTGATGGTTTTGGTGGTTGAGTATGGAAAATTGGACGAGGCGATTGCTGCGGTATACCAGGATCGGAAAATGGATTTGCCGCTGTTGGATTATTTGGTTTACCTATAACAAATTATTGTATTTTCATTAATACAAGAAAAAATTTAACCATTTTGGTAGTCTATCACATTTACTCAGCAAATTGTATACTTACTTGCAGTAACTAAATTATCTAAATTAACCAAAGCCGAATTTTCACCAAGAAAACTTTGTGGTGTTTTCTTAACTGTCGATGCTGATGTAGCATTCGACCCTGTTGCTGTTGTTGATAGTGCATCACCAAGCAGATTCAATTCAAATGGATCATTATTAGCAGACGTTGTTATTCCATTTCCATTAGTTTTAGGCGTAGTCGGTCTGTTCCTATAATATCATTTAGTTTTACTATACAAAATATGTTTTGCTCCAACTGCATTCGAAAACCGTAACCGAACCGTCTAGTTTCAGTCAACCAATTGGAACTAAAATATAAACTTCAGCAATTTCTACCTGTGGTTTGGTTTGGTCGACTAAAAAAAAAAAACGGTACCGTGACGGGTCAGTTGGTACAAAGTTAATGTCTTGCGTATTACTAACAATTAGCATGTAAATATTAAGGTTTGTTATACGTTAACGTTTCTTGAATATAACTGACAGCTTTCTTTAGATTCCATTTAGCAAAACCGTCAATCCCATTGACTCTATATAAGATCATTACCTGTTTGAAATAACAACAAAATCATCTAAATCAGGTGAAGAATTTTGACTATCCGGTGACCATGGATCATTTTTCGAAACAGTAGGTCCAACAGTGTTAACGGGCGACAAATTAGTTGTAGGAGAATTGGTTGTTGGAAGACCCCATGGATCGGTTTTAACTGGTGCAGTAGGAATGCCAGTAGCAGAAGCAGCAGCAGCACCACCACCACCACCACCACGAGCACCGCCAGCGGCCGGTTGCCAGGGGTCTGCATTAGTTGAAGCTGGCTTTGCAGACGACGGATGCCATGGAGAAATTGTCTAATGTCATATAGATGTATTATTTAGAAATGTGCACAATCAGAAATTTAGAGTCTTACATGAGGCGGTGGTGGTTGTACAATACTCCATGGATCAATTGGAGTATCATCATCCAAACTTTCATCTAATAAATCGACCAAATGAGTTTGTTGCATCTTTTCTTGCGACTTTCTAAAAATACATCAACATTATTAATAGATTCGTACACTGAAATATATAAATATATATATGTATATGGGGACCAGGTGGGTGACATAATTTATCTATTTATCTTTGACTGTAAATTTATAGTTACTCTGCCATATTTTGTTTACAGGATAAATAAATTCTGTTGTTAAAGGGGCGTAAACAAATATTGCCATTGAAATATTATATTCGATTTACTTGAAATCCTGTTGACTTTGACTCAATGCCAATTGTAATCGAACATCATCTGATTTTCGTTTTTGTTCCTCTTGTTCGGCTTCTTCTCTTGACATCGCTAGAGCGAGTTGTAATTGTAATTCTTCTTCGCCAGCTGTTTGCGGTCTTGCTATTTCAATGTCTCTTGGTAAATCTAAAAACAATTATATTGCCCTTAAGTGGACTTTACAGTTGACAAGTTTTTTGTCGTCAAGTGTCTTTAAGAAAAAAAATGCGGTTTGGCTCAAATACATCTGTCTCATATTTTAATACTTATCCTTCTATGGTAAATTAGCACACTAGTTAAAATTTGATATTCGTTACTAGATAAACAAAATTTTCAAAGCTAATTTTTACAACAGTTTATTAAATATAAACATAAATATCAGCTGTTCTCTTTTGGGAATTAAAATTTGAGTTGGTATACATGAATTTATACAAAATATTACCAAACTTGCCGACAAGTGGCAAAAAAAATAGCGCAGATCCTATTTTCGACAAGCCCAAGCTAACTTGATAACAAGTGCAATATGCGCGCGTGCGTAATGCAAAACTTGTCAACAGCAAAAAACTGGTCAACTGTAAAGTCCATTTTAGTTTTCAATAACTACGTGGAACATTTGGGTGCATTTGAATTAATAGAAAAATTTAGGTCCTAATGTTGCGCCGTCACAATATGTAGACAACAAATTTCTCAATTATTTCGACTATGGATTCCATTCATCTTCCTTTTTATAGTTAAAACTATGGACGGCTATAAGGAGTGAACATTACAAAAACATAAACGGGCTGCCGCCAGGCGATAATGCGGCCAACAGCAGTTTTTAACAGTTGCTCTTATATGACAAAATAAAATTTTCTTATTTGTAAGAAAAATCATAGATTTTATGGCAGCAGATTAAAACTATGATTGTAAAAATAAATATTTGATATAATACAATGATTGTTATTTAAAAAATTTGCATAGTTTTGTTTTTTCCCCATTTTATTAATTTTATGATCAGTGCCGTGCTATAAGATTGGGTAAAAATATATTACAAAAATAATTGTTAAAATTTATTTTGAAATTGTTACTAACAATTATTTAATAGTTATATGGTTTGTTTGGAATACTAGATGGATTGTTTTAGATATTAAAATTAATGTAAAATTTGAAAATAATTTGAAAACGCAACAATAACAAAGCCCGTCACTGATCTGACAATCACCTGCAAATAATCGCAAAATACACGAATCTCTCTGGTGCACAAAAAAATTTCTGAACTACAAATATTTTCGCTTTTGTTAGGTAGAGTCTACTCCTTATTTATAGATCTCCATAGTTATAACATTAGCAGAAAATTCAGCTTAAACTTACTAGATTCTTTATTAGCCCAGTCACCTCTAAATGCGGGATATTTAGGACTAGTAGCTGATTCGATTGCTGTATCACTACCAAATCCACTAACTGTTTGGGCGAAACGTTGTTTTGCTTTTATTGCTCTTGCTCGTTCATTTTTTAATTTTTCATCATCTTTAAGTAGAATAATAAGATGTTTAGCATTCTCTCGTACTGTTTGTCCATAATCTTGTCCTGCATATTAATAAAATTTTAAATAACATCATGACATTAAAGTTAAAGTAAAATCGAATAGAAATACCTTCTTCTAAATGTTGAAAATCTTTTAACGTTTGTATAGCATAAAAATTCTCTTTACACTGTTGGCCGACTTTTTCCGAGCCCGTTTTAATTAAATAGTCTAATAAAATTAATGCTTTATTAACATGCCGCCAATTTTTTCCATGATCATTCAGTCTTTTCCATATCATTTGCATAATTTCACTAAATGCTACAACATTATATGTTAAATCGGCTATTTCTGCCATTATTGTACTGCTTGGACCCCATGGATCATTTGATGTTGCTTCTCGTACTTTTCGTTGGGCATCTGAATAATTGTGGGCGATATTTTTGATGTTTCTTCGAATGCCAGCCACATTCATTTGCGTATCATTCGAACTTTTACGCATCTATTTGGAAAATTGAAAAGATTAAAAAAATGAATCATTAGTTTTTTAGTTTGCTATTCAGTATTTTTAGTGTATACTAGATGAAAATATCACCTTGAAAAAACAACCGACGAATGACAAATATGGTTCATAAAAAAAAAAAACAAACTTACTTTTACTAATTTTGTGGGTGGCAATTAAAGATGCAAAAATCGAAGACGGCTGGAACAACATATTATCTACATGAATAAGGTTCTTACAAAAATTAACAATAAATGCATTACCAACATAAAACCGTATGAGAAAAATAACGAGGTCATGAACTTTTTTTTTTTAAGGTTTCTTTAAAATGGTAAATAACTAATTAGTAATTACGTACATTAGGATGAATCAATAGTCATTAAAAAATGCAAGTATATAAAATAATATGTTTATCTGTATGCGAATTTGTTTATTATTTATTAAAAAGTTTCACTTTATACCTATGCACGTAGCACAAAATAATGATTTTATCAACATCTACACTTTTTTTAGATAATTACTCATAATGATTCGAGTGCTTAGTTAAGATTTTTGAAAATCTGATAAAAAAAAAGGATGGCGAAATTTCGGATTATCAGTGGCGTAACTATGATACAGCATAATTAATAAACATGATGAGAGCCTCAAGTTCAATTTACATTGATAATAAATTATTGAATTCCAAGAAAATAAATTGAAAAAAGTTGGCCTTCTTTGATTCGTCCGCGCTATTAACTGATTGTATATTTTCCTCGACACGACATGACATACAAATCATACAAAAACAATAGTACAGTTAATTAAACGACATAATTGGTATATCTTTCCAAGTTTGTACATATATTTAATTAATTTCTTTAGAATGTACATTTAGAAAATTTAGGTCATTATTTTGTTCTACATATTATACCTGTCTGTCTGTCTATGAGTATCTGCATTTTGCATTTTTAAATAACAAGTAATACATAAGAATATAAGCACAGAACTATTCTGTGTGATATAACACGGAACTACTAATGGTCATCCAGACATATCACAATTATTATAATACTGGAAACCAATAAAAAGTACAAAAGACACGCACACGTGATTCATCGATCAAATGATGTAAATATTTAATTTACTGTTAATATTTCCACGAACGAACGAAGTTCCAATGAATCTCATGGCTAGGGGGTTAATTTACGTTATTTTTTTAGTTTAATATCAATATAAGGTCCATTAGTTAAAATCGTTTATTTACTATTAGTTTATTGACTTTCAGCACACAGTAATACTATAAAATGAAATTTACTTAGCTGTATTATTTTTAAACAACAGCAAAAAAAAAAACAAAAGGTCGATATCCACAAAAACTGTGGAAATTCTTGGAAATATCGACTGTCTGAAAACTGGAAAGAACATGTCATTCTCAATGACAAGGAAGTAAATGAAACGCAATAAAATGATATTTATCAGACTATTATACACATTTAATTTTAAATTTAAACAAATTACTCTTTTAATGTAGGTTAAATAAGTAGATTGCGAATCAAAAACTGGAAATTAATTTGTCAAAAAGCAACGAATTTTGATTAAATAAAACTATATTATTACGATACAATCAAAATTCAACATTCGATAAAAAAAATAGAATGAAAATAAACATAGAAAAACTTACCAAATAAATGTAGTATAAAAAAAAAGGATAGGTATATAGAAATTAGTCACTATTTTGGGATTGGAAATGGGATAAGGATCTAAACTAAATACAGGAAATTTGTAGGAACAAGGTGAATTTTCTTAATTTAATCAATTTTGCAAGAAACTTCCTATCCTATTTTGTTCACTGATGACACTACACTTTTATTTTCTATGTTGAAAAAAAAAAAAAAACCAACATGGCCGAACAACATTTGTGAAACTAACCTTGTTGTGTTTAGAAAGCATAATATTTATTTAGAAATATAAAATATATCATATTCGTATTTTAACATTGATACTTGTTGTATATTAAAATTTTGAGCAAACGTTTCTTTCATTTAGTGACTCAACACAAATAAATTACAAGTAGAAGGAGGGTGTGCGATTAGGCAACTACAAATTATGTAAAACTTGACACTTGTAGGCAATACGTGTATGATTTATTAATTAAATATTTAAGGCTATTTTTTGTATTCAATGATTAAAATTCTAATTTAATGAATAAGGTCGGTAAAATCAAAATAGAAGAAAGGATATTTAAAAAAATATATATCATATTCAAATTTCGTACGATTTAATCTTTTTTTGACATTGACGCGGAGTGTAGCCTGCAGTCTGTGGTATCCTGAATTATGTTGTACTGGTTGTATATAAATTACTTGTACTAACTACTAGCCCCTTAATTACATACGTATTGTTTAAAATAAATACTATTACAGTCCCTTGTATTAAATACTTTAATTTGCTAATTTCCTACTTTGTTAATTCCTAAACAAGCTATAAATCAAAGTTATTGTTAGTCAACCGATACTTGTTCTTGGGCTTCATACATTAAAGCACGAGATAAATTTCTAGCAGCCGCTAATCGAAGTATATTCTTTTCATCTTTGAATTCGGTGGCATCTTTATGTTGTTCTAATGAAAGTAGTATTGTGTACGTATCATTGGATGAAAATATTAAATCTTCATTTTCAAGTAATGGAATCGCTTCATTTAATAAAACTGACCAGAAACTATAAAAACACGGAAAATAGATTTAGATTTATTTCATCATAATTGTGTATAATTATTTGTTTAGTCAACAAATACATTTTCTTTTGTTTGTTATTTCGAATACTAGAAGTTCATTTCTAGTTCATAGAATAAATTTAAATTGTTTATTTTTTTACACTTACAAATTCGGTACTATTTTTGACGACAATAATGAAATTAACAGTTTGCCACACTCCTTGTATTCTCCGGTTTCATACAATCTATGAAATTCATTGTATTTACCTGCAACATATCAAAAATCAGTATACTCAAAATGTCCTTCCGTACACACCATAGTAGTAAATGTCTACCTAAAAATATGAGTCGATCACTGGCCAGCATAGATGCACCTAAACAATCTAATAAATCGGTACTATCTAATTCTCCTTCCTTAATGTATCCTTTTAAAAATTTATCGGATAAATTCGATATAAATGGCGTATCTTCAGATTTCAATGCCCATGTCAAACCATTCCCTCGTCTTTGCCACTTCAATGATCGTACACCCTGTATTTTGCATAGTGTTTGGGCTATGAAGAAACATGTTGCTGCGTTTAGCTATCTGAATTCGTAATTATTTGTTTCAATTCAATACTGCTTACCAACATTATTTAAATCTCTACTTCTCGCTTCTCTAATCAGCTGATGCAGTTTTGCTTCTGTACTGAATGGAATTCGTTGTAATATCAGTTCAATAGTTTGCAGTCCATCGTTGGGACAAAAATCTAAATAACTTAATCCAGCTTCCCATAGACTTGAATGGCTTGATAGCATTGTACCATATTCAAGGATAAAAGATTCTCGCAGTTGTTCTGCTGAGCTAAAATGTATTTACATAAATTGCTGAATAGAATATCTAATGATAAAGTTGAACATACAATTCTGGTACTTCTTTTTCTAAAGATGACAGTGCACCACAGTGAAATAAAATATCTGTAAGATGAGTGACAAACCATCCATTTTCGGTCATTTGTTGAATTTCCTGGATAATCTAAATAATATTATGCATGAAAGAGACCGGTTAGAAAAGACTGGATTTTATTAGGCAGACGATGCCAACAAACAAACAATGCGTTTAAAGTGGACTTTACAGGTGACAAGTTTTTTGTCGTTAAATTTCTCGATGGCAAGTTTCTTGAAGAAAAAAATTGCCGTTTGGCTTTACAGTCGCCCATTTTCTTGGGCGACAATATCGATTAAATTAATAAATGCCAACACGAAATAAAAAAATATATCTATATCTAAAATAGATCTATCTCATATTTTAATACTTATTCTTTATGGTAAATTAGTACAGTAATTAAAATATAATATTCGTTACTAGATAAACAAAATTTTTAAAGCAGATTTTTAACAACAGTTTATTAAATATAAACATAAATATCAGCTGTTCTCTTTTGTGAATTAAAATTTTAGTTGATATACATGAATTTATGTACAACATATTACCAAACTTGCCGATAAGTGACAAGAAAAATAGCGCAGAACCTATTTTCGAAATAAGTCCAAGAAAACTTGATAACAAGTGCAATATGCGCGTGCGTAATGCAAAACTTGTCGATAAGAAAACTTGTCATCTGTAAAATTCACTTAACTCAATATTTACAACAAAATAACTCTTGTATTAATTTTATTATTATTTCGTTGTTTATACTTACTGCGAATAAATCAAATTCCATAGCGGCTAGTAAAACTCTATCTAAATGCTTCATACGATCTTTAGCTCGCATTTTTGTAATGCTACGTCTAGCAAATGGTCCTAATTCATAAGTTTTTACCGTTGGTTCTGTACAAAATAGCCAACCAGCTAGAAACTCATACCAGACTTCACACTGCGTTTGAATTTCAAACCATGCTTCCTCTTCACCCACTATTAACTGTTGAAGGCGATGCAAAATTTTCATCTTCTACTTCACTTTATATGTAGAATATTTTTACAGTAACTTACTCGCATTAGTAAATCTAAATTACAATTGATTATAAATTGTTTTGCATCGATTTTCAATTGAACATCCATGATCCACTGGCGCCATTGTAGATTAAATTCGTTAATAGAAATAGTGCTTATAATCTAAATATCAAATTATACTATATGTAGTGACCAAATAAAACAATTCTAATAAAACTTACACTATAATTGGGCATTGTTTTTAATAATTGATCTACTAGTTTAAACACAGGTGTACCGGATGCTGAATTTTGCCTCAATAATGCTCTAACCACTTTAATTCGACCTTGTAATAAATTTCCAAAAATTGTTGGCCAATAATTTTCATGTATTTCCAAAGCATTATCGCTATCGGCTAATAAAATTGCAGCATTTCTTTCATGTTTAGGAAAATGGAATCGTACCCAGTCAAGTAAATATGGCAATACAATGTTTCCAGGAACGACATCAATAAAAAGGATTTCACACAGATGCCAAATGCATTCAACCGAATAAAAAATTGTAATGTAATTTTGTAAATTTTCAACTTCTTTATTGTCTTCGAGATCGTTGCCAATTTCATCTTGTAGATTTTCTAAACATGCTCTAATAATCGAACGATATTGCATACTATGTTTTAGTAGTTCGTCCTTTAAATCTGTTGATTTATTTGCAGCAACACTTTGAACTGATATAAATATTCCATTCGATTCGTTTACTAATTTTCTTAATATTGGATGAAATAAGACTATATTACTACTGACGATAAAACTGGCATCTTCACGTTCCACTGGTAAAGTTTCTAGCTTCGGTTCATTTTCTTTTGGGAATAAGATAAAATCGCTTAACGGTAACCATGTTGCAGTTACACCGGATTTTTCCATCGAGCCACTTGGGACAAGCTGGTGAAATATGGTCAATGTAACTGAAGTTATATACGGTATCTAGTATTCTCAATAAACTAATTACTTACCAAAGGTTTTACTGGTTTTTCGTTCATATTTTTGATGATTAGATTAAAAATGTAAGTTATTTGGGTTTGTTTTGCTGTAAAATTTTAGGTTATATTTTTAAAATATGAAAAAAAGCTCTTCTTTTAATAATTTGGTAGTAAACGAGAAAAATGGATGAAGGGAACTCGACTCTACACTTTGTGCCACCTGTGGCCTCTACCATGTACTATTTCATTACATACAAAGATTTTCAACTTGCAATTCAACTATGGTTTCGAAATTTTAAATTTAATTATATTTTATTTATTTGAGAATACATAACTGAAATTGTTATCAAATTTGTTATTAAAATACCTAATACTACTATACAACATTTATCTAAAATTATTTAAATATATCTTTTAACGTAACACCTATTGGTTTTTCTGCTTTTTGTTCAGCCTCCTTAAAACTAGCTGTATTAAGCGTAATTGGTTCATCTACTACTGCCTGTTGTATGAAATCGGCATGTCTCTCATTATTTAATATTTCCACTGAAATTTTATAGAGCTCTTCTTCGGTTGCATTGCTATTGCTCTGTGCTTCCCTTTTATAAATCTCTATAAATCGTTGAGTTAATGATTTCTTGTTACTAAGAAAATTAACTGCACCTAATGTTTTGTTGTTGCGATGAAATATCCTAGAATGTTAGTATAATGGTTTCTATAATATGAAAATGAAATAGAAACCACGGATCCTTGACGATACTTACGCTCGAATCCTATCATCTTCATAGAATATTTTCTTTAATTGCATATTAGGAGCCGGTCTGGCATAGGTCAATTCTTCTTTAGGGGGAAAAGCTTTGTATATATCGTACCACATAGGACGGTCTTCCCATTTTAGTGCTCCTGATTGAATTAAACCGGTCGTCCTATTAGATTAAATAATCGAAAAAGATAGATAAATAACAGAAAAAATAATATAACTGCTAGGCATTATTATGCTATAACAAACCTGCTAAATATTGTCCCAACTTTTTCTAGGCGACTTCCTGCCATTTTGGATACAAATTAAGAATAAAAATTAAATTTTTTAAAAATTTCTGCTTTTAAAAATTTATATTGGGATTTGGGTTATGTTTTGTGATTGAAAGTTTTAACAAAAAGAAGAAAGCGAATTTGCGAATGAAGAAGACGTCTTCTATGAACCACATTTATTAACCTATGAATTTAACAACATCATACGTAAGCTTGGTACATATTTATTTAAGTTAGTTTTGTAAAAACAATTAATAACTATGCATAATGCTACTGATGAACAAATTGAAGCTATCGGCAGTGTACTTAATAATCCTTCACGACCTTTAAAGGAGCGATTTCGGGCTCTATTTACTTTAAGAAATATTAAAGGCCCGGTCGCTATACAATGTATAGAACGATGTTTTGGTGACCCTTCAGTATTGTTAAAGCACGAATTAGCTTATTGCTTAGGACAAATGCAAGATGAAGCTGCCAATCCTATTTTAGTAAAAGTATTAGAAGATTTTAAACAGGAGCCAATGGTTAGGCATGAAGCAGGTATTTAAATATTGGAATGGTTAACAGTTTTCAGCAGGATTATTATTCCACTAGTTATATTATAGAGTTCCGTTGATTATATATACATAAATATATAATATTGTTAAATTTGATTATGTCAACCCGACTTTATTTATCGATGATCGTTATTTACTTGTCATTATTTTTTAGCTGAAGCTTTGGGAGCAATTGGAAGTGCTGAAGCAATAAGAATTTTAGAAAAGTACAAATCAGATCCAGTTATTGAAGTGGCAGAAACATGTGAATTAGCTCTAGATAGAATCAGATGGCTTCAAAATCCCGACAATATAAATCTATCAGATAATCCGTATAATTCTGTTGATCCCGCTCCGCCATCATTAACAAAAAACGTTTCGGAATTAAAACAGATTTTATTCAATAACAATGAAACACTATTCAATCGATACAGAGCAATGTTTTCTTTAAGAAACTTACGAACAAAAGAAGCTGTACAGGCATTAGGTGAAAGTTTATATTGTGGAAGTGCTCTATTTCGACATGAAATCGCTTTTGTTTTGGGACAATTACAAGATATACATGGTATACCATTTCTGAAGAAATCATTAGAGGATCGAAACGAAAATGAGATGGTAAGACATGAATGTGCCGAAGCATTAGGTGCTATTGCCACCGATGATTGTATGATGGTGCTTAATAATTATTTGAATGATGAAAAACGAGTGGTTAAAGAAAGTTGTGAAATTGCTTTAGATATGTGCGAATATGAGAATAGTCCAGAATTTCAGTATGCAAATGCTCTTGTGTCGGTATCGTAAAAGATTTGGCTGTTGAATGTGATAAATAAAGTGATTAATGATAAAAAGGAAAAAACCGAATTTTATTTTGGGATGGAACAGTTTGTTTCGATATTGTTAATTTTAATTATATGTTTGTATTAGATTTGTTCCAACTTGGCATTTCGGACTAGATTTGGATTAGTTTGAAACTATATGTAGTCAGATGCTTCTAGTTGCGTATTTGTCTCTGATTAGCATAAGTTGGAACGATTACAAAAATAGTTTGAAAATTTCTAACCTAATAATTAAATGTCATATACTCATAATACCATTTTCATTTTGCGTTTAATTTTTATTTTGTTTTAATGGTTACTTTGGTTTGGTCTATTTTTTAATAATTCCTACTATTGGATTTACTTACCAAAATAGTTTTTGTTATTTACTTTTACGGTGTAAATTGTGTTTCACTATCACACTGTCCTTACTACTATCAGAAGAAAACAAAAAGTCAAAATCGTCTTCAAAAATACTCATTTTTATAATTAAAATAAAGCTATAATTCAAAAATAATAATAAATAATCAATAATAAAACCAATGAAAATACTCTGAAAGTAAAATTCATAATAATAACAATGCTTGTTAATAATTTTTAAGTAAACTGGACGCTAGTGCATTTATTGCGCAAGTTTCGACTATAATAATACCTCGGTTCAGCTCAAAGCTCAACAATCTATGACAAACTAGTTGGGTATTAAGCAAAAAAGTAAGTTGAAACACGTAGTTTTTAGTTTCAATTTATATAAAGTTGGAACAGTTTTTAGGTATTGCGCATGCTCTTTACAATTAAAAACTAGTTGGACGCCTAGGTGGAACAAAGCTATTATCTACTTTGATTCATTTATTAAACAGTTTAAAATTTACCGGTTTTAGGTTAATTGCGTAGAATGCAGTTTAAATGAAATCAGAGAACAGTTGTTTTGTGATAAAACTAGGATCCTATAAGAAGTATTAGCAGACGTAATTTTTGATTCAGATTGAGACATGTTTTCAACTATTCATTTGTTAATTTTCCATTTTCCAATGCAATAAGTTTAATAGGAAAATGGCGGAAGCGAATACCGATCTTTTTAGAGCGCTAATAAAACAATCAGGTGTCAGTTTGGAAATTTTATAATCTAAAGCTAAAATCACATGTACCAAGTAAATATCACTTACTCACAGTTTCATTGTATGGTATAAAAATACTTATAAAAAGTATTGAAAAGCAAGTAGTTCCTGCGAAAAGACAAAATGGCGTATAAAGCCCATAATGTTCAAATAATAACTGAAATATTTTGGTTATTATTACTGCAAAAGCCGAATGTACAATAGTGAAATATTTTGTCATAAATAATTTACAATCATCGGGATACCACAGGTTTATTAAACTAAATGGAATACTACCTAAACCTAGTGTATGAACAATAATAAATACGTACATTATTATCACAGAAACGAAAGGAAATTGAATATAAAATTTATAATAAATAAAATAAATATTACACAAATGTAAAATAAGCGCACTAAAACTGGAAATAAATATTAATACTTTTGAATTACAATGCGGCACCACACGATATGCTAGAATAGATGAGAAAAAAAATAACATGGCATAACCAAATGCAAAACATTCAGCAAATGCTACATGGCATTCCCCGAAAATGATTTGAGTATAAACGAGAGTGGGTGGAATACCGCTAAATTGTTGACAAAATAAAATAATTGTCAATTTAATTAAATTGATTTTAAACACTTTATTACGTAGTATTTTCATTAATGATATTTGAGAATTTCCTTTGATTGTACAATTATTTGATAATGTTTTACAGTAGTCATCAATATTACGTTGATGGGGTTTGATAAAAGACAGAAGTTTTTTTGCTTCATCAATTTTTTCGGCACGCAGCAATTCGGTTGGTGTTGGTGGTGCCAATAACAATAAAAATAAAATAATAACTGCTATAATAAAACCAATTAAAGAAAATTGTTGAAAGCTTACAAATGGTCCGACAGCATAGGCCAGTACAAATCCGAAACGCCAATAAAATGGTACCCGTTTCATAAGGAATTCCGATAGTGGCGGCATTGCCATTTCCAGGATATACATTTTTATGTATTGTATCACATATCCTTGACCTATTCCTAAAATAAATCGACTGGCCAATATCCAAGTGACATTAGTTGCCTGCCACATTAATATCCAACCAATTGTTATGAAAAGATTGCTTAAAATTATCGCAATTTTTGGTCCAAATATTTCAGTATGTATAAATATTGATAATAGTATACCAAATATTAAACCAATCATAAGAAAACCTGTTGTTATTGCACTTTGATCTAGATTGATTGGTAGTGGGGAATCGGATGCCAGTAGTTTGGGATGAATCGGTGATGGCCAGCCAAGCATTAAACCATATGGAAGACATGTCAATGATACTGGAATTTTAACAATGATCAGATTTTGTCATGTACTAACCCCCCCCTTCTCACATTGAGATGTCTTAAATCAATTAATATCATAATTTTAATGTTTAATAAGAATGGGATTAACCAGCTTCGTAAACTTAATGCATAAACATAGTCGTAGTTTTAGTACGTAAATCTTGATATAAACATATTGTTTCTAATAGTAGTGGTTATCTAATACCTTAATTCTTATTTCTCAATACATAAACGTAATTTAAAAGTTTCCAACTTTTTACTTTTCCATATTAAGTAATACGAATTAAGAACGCGCGCTTGCGCTTTAACCACACAATATTTTCGATCAGATGATGACAGATGGAACGTAACCTTAACCAAACTATTCTGGCGCTATTTTTGATTATAATTTTTGTGGATATTTGAATCGTTTATTTATAATTTTTTTATTATCTATTAGTTACTTTTAGCTTGCGTGTTAGTAGTAGAATTGATCAATCTTTCAATTCTTGTCATCAATTTCGATTTCATTGTCAAATCTTACATTATCTGATTACGAATTAAGAAATTATATAACCGTGTTTTTAATTTTTAGTGATTAAACTTATGTTTATGAAATAAAAATTACGCTTTCGAAGTTGTTTAATTGCAGCCTAAATCTGGCTAGGTTTTAACTGATTGAATACTCAGTTTTGGAATGGAATTTTTAAACTATTTACTCACCACAAGTTGAAAGCCAAATTTGCCAAATTCTCGTATTATTACTATTTTCAATTACTGCTGGTAATTTTTCATTTATTCTGATTTCTTTTTCGTGTCGTTGAAGTAGTTGAATTAATTCTTTCGCATCATTTTTATTTGAATTAATTGATGCATCGACAATTACAGGTTCTAATGATTGCTTCATTTTTAACAGCAAAAGTATAAAATTATAGTTGATACTTATACAAATTTAACTGTAAACTTGAAATACAAATACCAATTACTTAACTTTCAATCTAATTATTTGAATGCATAAATCAACAGGATGTCTCATCTTTACTTATCGAATATATTATATAAGAAAAGAAGCATGTGCATTTTATGTACCTTTTGAAAAAAAGGTAGAAATGCGCAAACGCGAATTGTTCTGGGACGTATTTTTGGAGAAATTAAACGAAGTATGCGCTGACTAGGACTTTTTCCGTTTGCTTCGATAAAATGTCTATCCGAGAGATAGGCGCGTGCGCACAATTATTTAAAACTAGCTAATCTGAGTAAGTTCCTATTACTAGAAGTAATGGTAATCAAGTATGGTACTTTGCTATTCTGTGGGTATGCCTGAGCAGGATATGTTCAAGGTTCAAAGGTTTAGTAGGTCACAGAAAATAAATATGTAAGGTTATTTTTATTGTAACCATCTATAAATATAGTGAGTAAACTCATAACCTAAAAAAATAGCTGAAATTCCATAGGTACGCACTATTTAGTTATTATTACATTAAATATTGTTAGTTTATCATTAAATTAATGCTGATACGATACAAGTTTTCAAATAATACATTTCTAATGTGATTCACCTTGTTTATTTTTTAGGGAATACTTTTTTAATGACCGCATCATCATAAACCGAATTCAATTGATCGTTACAATAAAAAAACAATAAACGTTTATTATTTAAAACATGTGATGTGATGTAATAAGCTAGCTAATGTAAATATAAACAGAAGTTTCAGTTCTGATTTCTTCCTGATAATGAGGATTCAATAATTCGGTAATTTGTGAAAAATTTAGAATTGTTTGTTGAGTTGTGAAAAAACTCAATTGTATTATTATTGTTTTTTTTTATTATTATTATCTTAATGTCTCAAATTGTTGTCACCTTTTGTAATTTCTTCAGGATGAAAGTTGATTTTGATTAATTTCTAGCGCTCCACTGATATGAATTGATTTGAGCACATACAATGTGCTAGGCCCAGTCAACACTTCGAAATATACACTTAAGACAATATAAATCACAAGTAAAAAGAATACAAATATCAAAAGACAATCATGGCAGACGTGTTAAGTTCCAAATGCAGAGTATATCTTTGGATGAGACATATAAGAATATACTGTGAAATTATTAATTATAGAAATAGAAGCTAAAAATGTAAAAAACTTGAAATGTTGTAGAATAAGCACCGGACGCATCCTACATTCGAATAGGTATTTAGATATTTGAAACTTACCTCAAAGAATTTTCCGTTCGATCAATCAATTATAAACACTTATAACAATACTAGGAGTAGACATTTTTGTACTTACTCAGAAATTATTATTATATACTCCTTGTTATTATGAAAAGTTATTTTTTTTATCGAATTTTTCTTTCTGTTTAGCGAAAATATTATCTATTCATATGTAGGTTTCGGATTTTACAATTGTTGTTTTTTTTTTAATATTATAATGTTACTCGTATGTATTTGGCAATGTGAAAGTCAATATAACATTTCTTAAATTTTAATTATAAACCTTCTAAACACAGTTAGAATATGTATGTATATGTAGATGACTAGATAGGTAGATGTAGATATACATTTTATTGTGTCTCAGTCTCACAGTTAGCGAAATGTCTTCTTTTAGATGCGAAGTGCAAATACATCGTTGTAGGATGGTTTGATATTAAAATTAGCCAAACGCAGTAGAAGTTCATAGTCGTGAGACTCCTGTGTCGTATCTAATTTATTTAGTATTATATTTATTATGTATAATAATTATATTTTGTTATAATAACAAATATGTTTCACTATACTAATCATTTTTATAGAATAGTCTAGACAATCTTGTCACCCAAATACCAAACTACCTCGTATAAATATATTTCTACGCATGTGCGGTTTTGTGTATTTAGTAAGACCTAAATAGAAATGTCCACCGCAAATGCTGTTACTAGTTTTATTACTCCTATTGTGACATTTTAGCAATAAATACATTTTTAAATATTTATTAATTACCGTGGTAATGCTAATAGTAGTCAATCATAATTTGTTTTTAAAAATATAAATTCTTTCAATCTTCTTAACCTAATAAATATGGCAGCTTTTAGAACACATGAGCATAAACAATTATGTACAAACCGGTCACTTTTTTTAACCTTAATTATCATCGAATGATGAGCATGGTATGACTGTATTTCGTATGTGTATAACAACATTTATTTATACAGTGTGATTATGATGTAAAACAAAATAGAAAAAATACTTGGAATGATATCAGTCAAAATATGAAGGTATTAATTTATTCTCTTCACTTTGAGTATACAATGTTTTATGATAAATTTATTGATTAGCCGTCAAAACATAAACAAATTACAATTTTATTTCGATTTGCGTGCTTTATTAGGACAGGAATTAGAGGTGTCCATTAATTTTTATATAGAGGGTAAGTTATTGTTGTGTAATAAAACTAGATGTACTAAGTATAATTAAAGTCCCTGTTTTCTGTTGTGAAATACATTTCCTAATCACTAATTGATCATATTTAGTCGTTATGAACAGAAAACAGAACACGCATCCATAATTTGTTTTTTTTTCTCATAAGGAAGAGTTAATCATCCATCATTGTCTACTTGATTGCTGCTTCTCTATATTGTAATTATTTAGTTGAAAACTTTGCATATGCTGAAAGGAAAATTGTATAAAATATCGCCAAGTATAAGTATGTTTATTATAAACCAGTTGAATGCGAAAGACTAAATATATTTTCGTAGAATATCATTCATATATTGTGTTATGATTTATGATTATCCTGAGCGGTAGATAAAATACTGCATAAAGATTGAGCTAAAAATCATTCACAATTTTCTATTCTATTTCTTACGAAGAGGTAAGTCGATTGTATTTTAATTTAATCAATTATAATTACCTTAATGTTTGTACTTATTGTTTACAGAGAATAGTACATGTTATTTCTTCAGCTCACTCTGTGTATCTCATTCACTTAAGTGGACTTTACAGGTGACAAGTTTTTTGTTGTCAAGTTTCTTGAAGAAAAAAATTGTCGTTTGGCTGTCAAGTCGTCAATTTTCTTTTTGACAATTTCGATTACATTAATAATAAATGCCTACCCAAAATACAAAAATATATCTAACTAATCTATCTTATATTTTAATATTTATCCTTATCTTAAATTAGCAGAGTAGTTAAAATATAATATTCGTTACTAGATAAACAAAATTTTCAAAGCTAATTTTTACAACAGTTTATTAAATATAAACATAAATATCAGCTGTTCTCTTGGGAATTAAAATTTTTGTTGATGTACATGAATTTATAGAAAATATTATCAAATTTGTAGACAAGTGGCAAGAAAAATAGCGCATAACCTATTTTCGTCATGTCCAAGAAAACTTGTTTTAACAGGTGCAGTATGCGCGTGCATAATGCAAAACTTGTCAACTGTAAAGTCCACTTTAGTACCTATTTATAATCCAAAATCAACATTTTCTTTATATTCATAATATTTGGTTGGCATTTCCTATTTATTTGAAGGTATTTTTTCGAACATAAAACGAATAATTGTTATGGGCACAATTGTTTCTTATATAAATCCAGTAAATACTGGTCGTACAGATGATCCAGATCCAGTAACTGGATTAACATCGAGAGATAAATATCTTGTACAACATTCATGGGCTAGAGTTATGAAAAATCCAATTGAAACTGGTGTAGAATTGTTTTCATTGTAAGTAAAGTGTATAGATAGAGGAGATGGATGCGTACTTGAGAATCTTGGGATTCTTTTTATTGAATATGATCGAATATTATCATGGTACAGCTGTCAATTGATTAGAAAAAGTATAGTTAAGTATAGTACAGTATCCACTTCATGGAATAGTTTGCATAGAGGTACTTATGCGAAGTATTAACTTGTGCTGCAATATATTATATGAATAATTTTGATAAAGAAGAATATTATTAATAAGAAAAACCCAAATTCAATTTGTCATTGAAAAAAGAAAACATTACTTCGACATCAAAATTCCTTTAAAAAATTTATAAATTTCTGTCCATTTTTTGCTACATATTGGACCCGTTTTCTGCTTAGCAGATTTTATCAGATAAATAGAAAATTATTTTTGACCATCCTATATACATATTCTCATAGAAATTCCACACTGTTTACAGACTGTTCAAAAAACATCCTCACTACGTGCAACTATTCCCATTTCGGGATGTTCCATCCAACGAATTTAATAAAAATCCAATTTTCAAAGCTCATGCAAACAGTGTGGTTTTCGCTTTAGCTGCAATTGTTGATTCAGTTAATGATACTGAATTATTAATACAAATTTTATTGAAAACTGGCAATTCACATCAATCGAAAAATGTTACTGCTAATGGTTTTAAGGTAAATATCCATTATTTATAGGTTAATTAACTTTCCAACTTGGCTTTAAACTAGTTGGTAAAATAATTGTACAGAGCATACGCATTACGTGGAAACTATTCGAACTTTAGAAAAACTGAAAGTCTAGACTAAAAATCACATATTCCAACTTACTTTTTTACTATTACCAACTAGTTCACAATAGTTTATCTTAGGTTGGAGTGGGCCGACTCATAGAGAAACAGTAGGGTTTGTCTATGGGCCGAGGTCGTATTAAACTAATCGTTTACAAACACACAACCATAAGTTCCTGATTATAATATTAGAAATGTGGTCACAAACTAGTTAGACATGTCAGGTTGGAAAGAATGTTATATCTATAGTATCTAGTAGTCATTGAGATTTTACTGGTTGTTTATATTCTTAGAATTTAAAAGATGTAGTCATCGAACTGTTCAAACGGATGATGAAACCAATTGAAGTGGAAGCATGGAAAAAAACATTAGGTGTAGCATTTGGATTGATTCTTCAGGGATTGGCTGATATTGATCGATCATAAATTAATTATTTGGTTATTTTGCAATGGTTATGAAGTGCAAGTAACGATTCTTTGACATATATTTTATCGTTTCAAACTTAAATCATATTTAATAGCTCTAATAACAGTAAAACACCATGTTATAAACAAAAACAATAGATGAAAATATGAAAATTCCAGTATATGAACGCGATATGATCGAATTGACACCCCGAGCGCCATCTATCTTCTGCCGCCGGTATTACTAGACGGTGCATTAAAAATATGACAGAAAAAAGTATTAAAAACAGTTGTCATATTCGAAATTTGTCACATTCCTTCTGAATAAAATCTGATAGAATTAACAAATAGCATTTTATCGGGGTATCTAAATACAGATTATTATTAACAAAATGCATACAGATTTATCACCACATTTACATACAACTAAATGTCAAGAACTAATTAAACAATTAAATTATTGCCATACGGAATATAAATTTCGGAAATTCATTGGGCATTGCAATGAAATCTATCGTAGTATGACGAAATGTTTAAAAGAAGAAAGATTAAGACGAGTGAGGGAAAACTATAAACAATCAATGGAACGAAAAATGAGAATTAAGAAAATAATGAAAGAAGAAGAAAGTAAAATGAGAGAGAGAGAGAATTAATAGACGAACTAGTAGGCAATAATATTTTAGGTTTCCAGAGCACAATTTGTGTTATTATTTAAAGGAAAATAATAATTTATTAATATATGTAGTGTATTATATTGAATTATTTGTAATAAATCAAGGATTTTTTTGTTTATTATTCCCTTTATTAGTGCAAAAGGAAATCGATGTGTTGATTCCTTGATAAGATTATTAATTCCTTAATAAATTTGTATTGCAACTAGTTATTTCACCTAGATCCTTTTGTATCTAATATTTATTTTATAATAGTCGTATATTAGTAGAGTGTTGTTTAAACCGGCCTGGACCCAGACATAAATAATTATTATCAATCACATCACATACATATCATAAATAAAATTCGTTAAAAACAATAAGAACAACCTTCAACAATTCAAAAACGGAATTAACAAATCATAAATAATATTAATATTATTATTATCGTTTATTAATTAATTGCATTATAGTTTAATTATGTTTATATTAGATTTGTGAATTGAATTCTAATCGAATAGGAAGATATAAAGTATAAACACAACTGGTATTAAATGCTGGTTGGATCCAGCAGAATGGGTTCAAACAGTATAAAGTGGACTTTATAGTTTTTTGTCGACAAATTTCTTGAAGAAAAAATTGCCGTTTGGCTTTCAAGTCGCCAATTTTTTTTTCGACAATTAACTCAAAATAAAAAAATATATCTATATCTAAAATAGATCTATCTCATATTTTAAACTATTATCCTTATGGTAAATTAGCACAGTAGTTAAAATAGAATATTCGTTACTAGATAAAAAAAATTTCGAAGCTAATTTTTACAACAGTTTATTAAATATTAACATAAATATCAGCTGTTTTCTTGGGAATTAAAATTTCAGTTGGTATACTTTGAATTTATACAAAATATTACCAAACTTGTCCCGACAAGTGGCAAGAAAAATAGCGCTGAACCTATTTTCGTCAAGTCCAAGAAATTTTTATAACAAAAGTGCAATATGCGCTTGCGTAATGCAAAACGTGTCAAAAATTAACTTGTCGACTGTATAGTCCACTTAATGAAAATTGTAATTTATATTATTATATTTTATTTTTGCTCCTGCTAAATATGTGATCGTTCGCTTTTTATTTTTCAACACAAAATTGGAATTTTATGTTAACACATATATATATATATATTATCAATCAATATCACTAATAACATTATGTGGAATTTTTACTTATTTATTTTTTTGTTTATTAATTCACTTTAGGTGGAAGTAAATTAATTTACTTAATTGCCTTCTTAATTGGTTACATTCTAGACAGATATTACCCTGGCTGCATGTATACATAAAACATTTAATTGATTACCCCATATAGCTATACTTCAGAAAATAAAGTGGATAGATAATGATAAGGGTGCAAGCACGCATCTGTCTATTTCCAGGTTTTGCTGATGGAGTTACTGGCATTGAGCAGGTACAAAGTTATTTAACTTTGTTTCTGTCTCTCTGTTTAATTAAAGTCAACATTTTGAACTGTTCTAGGGATGTTGAAAATCCATAAAATACGAATACATTTCAGGTAATATTACGTCAATGAAGATTATATTACGCTAGAATTACTCAACTTCGTAAGCGTAATTTTTATTTCGTAAATACTGTTTTTTAATCACTAAAAATTAAAAACACGGTTAAACAATTTCTTAATTCGTAAGCAGAAATTGAAAGAATTGACAATAAAATGAAATTGATGACAAGAATTGAAAGATTGATCAATTCTACTACTAAAAAATGCTAAAACTAACTAATAGATAATAAAAGAATTATAAATAAACCGTTCAAATATGCAGAAAAATTATTATAAAAAATAGCACCAGAATAGATTGGTTAAGGTTACGTTCCATCTCTCATCAGTTGTTCAAAAATATTTTGTGGTTAAAGCGCAGGCGCGTTTTTAATTGGTCTTCTTAATATGGAAAAGTAAAAAGTTGGGAACTTTAAAATTACGTTTATGTACTAAGAAATAAGGATTAAGGAATTGGATAATCACTACTATTAGAAACAATATATTTACATTAAAATTTTGGTTCTAAAATTACGACTACGTTTATGTATTTAATTTAAGGAGCTGGATATCCCCACTCCTAGCGATTAGTTAGGTCACTAATCTTTTAGTTGATTAGACTAAAAAAATAAAAAAAGTGATAAAGAAAATTGGGAAAAAATAGGCCGGGTAAATCGACAAACTCCATATATTTTTGCAAATCTGGCTTAAACTTTAACGCAAATATCGAAAATAGGAATAATGAATGAGAATTTATAGTAAACGTATCAATATGATAAAATCATTAACTAGACCGAAACCAATGCAGTCAATTAGTTTTGAAATAATTCAAACCTTCAAGGTCAATCTAGTATTGTACACACAATAGGAAGAACAATGCAAATACCTATATCAAGATTATTAATTAACAATTTATTAGACATTAGGATCAATTTCTAATTATTAATTTGTCATTTACACATTTTTTCCAAGCAAATTTAACCTTAAAATATTCTTAAGTATACCTATACCTGAATATTATAAACGTTTATTTCCCATTAAATAATAACAATTAATTTGCGATTGGTTAATATTGTGCAATAAATTATGCATGTATCCATGTAGAAATAAAATCGTCTATGACAAATTACATAAGAACGGCAAATTATTCATCATTGTTGTTCGACTTTTACACACTTCCAAGTAAAAACTTGAGAACAGCAATTTCAAGTAAAAATCTTAGACCTACTCATCTCTTATAGTCTACTAGTCTATGTACTATACGTATTCCTTGTAGACATTCGCCGGTCTTTCATTTTCTCTATGTACGAAAAATTAAAATACATTTATTATTATAAATGTAATAATAATAAACGTCACAGTTCTTATTCAATATTATTATTATTATTATTATTATTATTATTATTAATTTAAGTGAATCTTCAAGTAATACCGTAGTGTACTAGAGTAGTCTCGCTTTCGAACTATACATACATACATACCATTCAGATATTGTTCGCCAACGTTAATTGTAACTTCTGTGTAACTAACTTTACCGGTTCACAAAAGCGTATAGCTGAAATAGATTATTATTTTCCATTGTTTCCCATTTCGATTCAGACATTTTCAAAAAGAGAAAAGATTTTTCGGAAAAGAAAAAAGAAACTTGAAATATAATCTGATCTGGTAAGTTGATTATTATAATATTCGAATTAATTAGTATTAGTGATTAATTGATATTCGATTAACGTATTAAAATTGACTGTAATTAAACAATAAATTTTGATTTAAACAATATGAAATTTCATATTTTCTTGGTTTTATAAATTTTCAATAAAATTTCTTGCTAAAAATAAACTTTTAAATATTCAAAAATGCCGATAACTTTAAGATAAATTTTCACCAATGAAAAACAGCTGCTATTTATTTTCGTAAGTAATAATTTCTAGTATATTCTTGATTTAAGTAATCGCTAATAATTGATTTGAAATTTATTTTTGTACAAAAATGTACATGGAATATATAAGGTTTGTTCCAACTTGACATTTCGAACTAGATTTGGATTAGTTTGAAACTATGTAGGTAGTCAGAAACTTCTAGTTGCTTATTTGTATCTGATTACGATAGGTTCGAACGATTACAAAAATAGTTTCGAAATTTCTAACCTAATAATTAAATGTCATATACTCATAATACCATTTTCATTTTGCGTTTAATTTTTATTTTGTTTTAATGGTTGCTTTGATTTGGTCTAATTTTTAATAATTCCTACTATTGCATTTACCTACCAAAATACTTTTTGTTACTTACTGTTATGGTGTAAATTGTGTTTCACTATCACACTGTCCTTACTACTATCAAAAGAAAAGAAAAAGTCAAAATCGCCTTCAAAAATACTCATTTTTATAATTAAAATAAAGCTGTAACTCAAAAATAATAAATAATTAATAATAAAACCAATGAAAATACTCTGAAAGTAAAATTCATAATAATAACAATGATTGTTAATAATTTTTAAATGAACTGGACGCTAATGCGCATTTATTGCACAATTTTCTGACTATAATAATACCTCGGCTCAGCTCAAACCAAAACAAACTATCACAAACTAGTTGGGTATTAAAAAAAGGTAAGTTGGCACATGTGGTTTTTAGTTTCAGTTTCAATTTTTGTAAAGTTGGAACAGTTTTTTATGTATTGCGCATGCTCTTTACAATCACAACCTAGTTTGACGCCTAGTTGGAACAAAGCTATAGTGTGATTTGTAAATTTTGTTTATATTAATCAATTAATATTGATTAATACTAATATTGACATAATTAATCCTGAATATAAATAAAGGATAACAATACGGGTGTTGCAAAGAAAAATGAACCCCTTGAATCGCTACGCCTATGGATATACATAATACATACATCTAATAATAAACAAGCTAGTTTTTGACGCAATGAACCGAAATTGAATTGAACTAGTAATTTGAAATTGATTCAATGAAAATACAAAACGACTTTTTTTTACAAGCATTGAATTGTTGGTTTTTGGTTTTGTTTACAAGTCAACTTAAAAATTGACTGGTTTTTGTCCTGTAATAATAAAGCTATTACTTTATTCTTATCGTTCGCTCGTTAAACGACAGTTACAAAACATTATAGAAGTATAATTTCTGTATGGTAAATTCATATTAGTTTTTTATACATATTTAATTATCTAGTAGTTCAAGGACAATCGACATACATATGTATTTCAATACTTAATTATATTAAATAATTAAAACAAAAAATTAAATTGTCTATTACTACACAAATAAGTGTGACGTTTTTCTATTCACTCATGCAGCTCAGAAAAAAGAGAGAAAAATATATTCTAATACTCAATTTGCATGTAGCGCGCGCCAGTCGTGATCATCGCATCATTTATTACAGTTCCATGGCAGCTCTGATTAAATTTAAAAAAAAAAAATGTACATTGCGAAGTAAATGTATAGTTTTTCAAAAAAGTTAAGAAATTATTATTCATAGCATTAAAATTCTTCAGTTAGGAAAAAATAAAACAAGGAAATCATTTTCAGACTATGTTGACGTTTCGTTAACTTTTTTTGTTAAGAAATTAATTGATTTTTTTAATAACATAATATGCATTTCCATGAATTAAACGCATTGATTGCGTTTGATTCTGAAGCAACTATTACTTTAATCGCAAAAGATTCATTATGTGCCTCTCAATAAAGTGAAAAATTAGACTTATTTATATATATGCATGTAGACATACATATAGGTATTATTTTATACGAATTAACGTGTTATTAATTATACGTTGACTATTTTTTCATATGAGCGTCATTCATACATTCATATATACATATTTGGTAAGTCAATCAATCGATAAAACAATAAATTTTCTCTATTTTATGTTATTTCAGTTTCAGTTTCAACGTACTAGATTACTATTTATTATAATTCAATATTTATTGGCTATGGGCTCCGTATTAAGTTACATTATACCTGGAAATACGGGACGTACAGATGATCCGGATCCAATAACTGGATTGACATCAAGAGAAAAATATTTAGTTCGAAACTCATGGACGAAATTAATGAAATCACCAACAGATAGTGGTGTTACCTTATTGACTTTGTAAGTTTCATCTACTAATCACTAGAGGTGGCTAGTTGGAGGACAGATACAATATGTATGTATATGGTCTCCGCCATGCCAACTAGTTGTTTAATTAATTAAGTTCAGTTAAGGAAAGTTGTTATGGAAGACTGTCAAGCTTCCTAAAATAAATTCCAAATTCATTAAATTAAATATTAATATTTCTCCAGCATCATTTTTAAGGATACTTTAATAACTATTTGTATGTGGAATAATAACACAACAAATCTAACTGCTATTTATTTCCTTTATTGAAGTATTTTTTTTAATTCTTGGTTTATTGGCACGTTTCAGTCATTTTCGGGATTCGTCATTAAATTAAAATTAATTTATTCGATTAATACAATTACAGATTTCATGTTTCTCGCAAAAATCGCAGCTGATTGCCTTTAATCTCGGTAATTTTCCGTTAAAAATAATGTTAATTATATTAAACTGTTTGAAGCTATGCAAATTGCAGCCCCCCTTTGTGGTTGCTATTTTTTTTTTTTTTGGTGCCAGTTCGATATAAATCTTTTATAGATAAAACTAGTATAAAATTTAGTATAGATTCAAGTCGTGTAACGATGACGTCACGATTAATATCGCCTACTCTGTTTACCTTAACCGCATATACTTTTTTACACGTGCAGTTTGAGATTTATATCGTTTACAGTTGGCTTTTCCAACACTTGACGCTGGCGGATGTCAAAGTCCAAATACAATAATTTAATTTTAAGAAATAATAAATATAAATTATTATTTAATAATTGATTTGATATAGATATTTTAAGAAATATCCTGACTATGTACAATTGTTTCCATTTAAAAATGTACCACAAGAAGAATTTAGTACAAATCAACGCTTTCGAGCGCATGCAAATAGTGTGGTTTATGCATTGGCAGCAATTGTAGACTCGATTAATGACAATGATTTATTAGTGCCGCTATTATTTAAGACTGGCACATCTCATAAGCCTCGAAATGTAACAGCTAACGCTTTTAAGGTAAGAAAATTGAAACTACATATAAATAGATATACGTATTCACGGCTGCCATTTTGCCGCTTTACATTATTGTAATTTGAAATGCACAATTAATCAATGAATTATTTAATAATCATCTCTTTGCTTGTACGTAATTGCAAAACTGAGGTCAATTTGTTGGTTGTCTAACCAACAAATAATGAAAATAAATCCAACTCAGATCATGGCCTGCTTTGAAATAAAACTTTACTTACTTTAGAATCAAAGTAAAACTTTATATTTTAAATTATAAATATAAACTTTATAAAAAATTGGCGTCTGCGAAGACTTTTTATATTATACACCACTTCTACGGTATGTATATTAAGTTAATTCATTTGATTGTATATTTCTTTGTTTAAAAATTGTATAATTTGTATAAAAATTCATCTGTACATACATATTTAATTTTTATAATTTTGAAATACGCGACCAATTTAACATATATGTATAAAAATAACAAGATGATAATCATTGTTGCGTAATTCTTTAAATTAAGCGCAAATTTACTAGATATCATTTTAAGTAAAAGAAAAAACATCATGTGTTTTTAATTGGATATGCAGATTTTAATTTTTATTATTGTTATTGCAAATACAATCATTGTGGACCTGCGTTTATTAGCTTTAATTATCAACAATGCCAAATTTCTGTTTTAAATTAGGTGAACGGAAATTTTTGTCGGTAGGTCGACCTTCATTTGACATTATCTAAGTAAAATGGTCGTTTTTATCATACATTTCGTATATAATTTCCTATTTTATATTAAAGGAATTAATATTCATATACATTTATGTAAATAATTATGGCAATTATTAGTAAAAAAAGGAACAAATAAAAAAATATAAATTGTTTTTTCAAATCACAACAGTTTATCGGAATTACATGCACTATTTCCAAAGCATTCTTTGATTGCATATGAAAATAAAATAGAAGAAAAATTAGATTACAAATTAAATATTCTTATTTATTTTGAATTTCTCGTGCTCTGAAAAGTCTTATAAATGAGTCCATATTAATGGATACTTATTATTTATTTATGCATATTTTTGTTTTTTTTAAGGAACTATTCGAAGTGGCAATCGACCTGTTTTCCACTTTTATGAAACACGATGAAGTCGAGGCCTGGCGGAAAACGTTACAAGCTGCTTCGGCAGTGATTTTACAAGGACTGGAAAAGGGCGAATAATACAAATAAATAAACAATAAGACAAAAACATATATATAAATATATATGAGATAAGACAATTGTTGTGACAAAAAAAAGTGTATACATTTTTTATTACATAACATAATTTTACGTAATTTATATAATATTAATTTATATTTTTTTTATAATTATTCATTTTACATACATAAATGTTTGTACTTTCTATATTGTACTTATATATTTCAACGACACATCTTGACAATGTTATTAACATTAAAAATCTACACAACTCCAAAATTTCTTTATAGAAGTTTCTTCTATTCTTTATTTTTCTCCTTATAACATTAACATTCCCCGTTTCCTTTCCCCATTACCGACTTTTCTTTATTTGTAACATAAATGTGCTCTTTTTAGATTTTCCATTTCGACTAAATTACAATATGGGAATTGCAAAAAGTTACATTTGTAATGCCACTGGTCGACTAGATGATGCTGACCCATTACCTGGTTTAACATCAAGAGATAAATATTTAATCAAAATGACATGGACAAAACTTAGTTCAAAAGGCGTGAATGAAGAAACTGGAATGGCAATATTTTTGACGTTAGTATATTTGACAAAACTTTTTCTAATTCGATGAGGAAAAGTGCCATTTTTCGCAACGCAATCTAGTCACTTTTAGTAATGTAATGTTGGAATGATTTGATTAATTTTTTTAATTGTTAATTTATATCGAAAATTATTTTCTAAATAAAATAATTGAATCACCTAATATCAACGATTTTCAATGAAAATGTAAAAGTTACTAAATTAAATGGCGGATGCAAATTAATTATTTATTAGTAGAAATATTGTTATTAGAAAAAGTAACGGTAAATACTAGTGGAAAAGTCTGTTTTGTGGGTTACGGATTTTCGTTCATTGAGAGGGTTGAAACACTCATTGCTTCGCAGTTTGTGTTTTGAAACCACTAACACTAATAAAGACCAGCTTTTGCCACCTGTATTTTTCACAAATATTATTTTTCGACGAACACATACACAATATCAATTCTATATTTCTAGGTTATTTGATAAATTTCCAAAATACAAAGAATTATTTCCGTTTCGCAACATACCGAATGATCAATTGAAACAAAATAATAAATTTAGAGCACATTGTGTCAGTGTAATGTATGCATTGACTTCGATTGTACAAAATATCGAGACACCAGTGCTTTTAGAAGCATTGCTAGAGAAACAAGGACGATCACATGCGACTAGGGGTGTAGAAAATGATGCATACAAAGTATGTCTATGTTTTAGTTATGGAGGGCTATAAGAAAGAGTGAACACTAGAGAAAAAAAAATGGGCTGCCGCCAGGCGGCGCTGCGATCAACTGAGACAACAGTTTTTAACGGTTCTTATGAGAAAATCAAATTTTCTTATTTTTAAGGAAAATCATAGATTTTATGTCAGCAGATTAAAACTATAATTGCAATAATCAATATTTAATATAATACAATGATTATTATTTAAAAAATTGGCATAGTTTTGTTTTTCCCCCCATTTTATTAATTTTATGATCAGTGACGTGCTGCTATAAGATAAGGGTAAAAATATATTACAAAAATAATTGTTAAAATTTATTATGTAAAATTTATTTTGAAATTGTTATTAACAATTATTTAATAGTTTATTGGTTTCTTTGGAACACTATGAATTATTTTAGATATCAAAATGAATGTAAAATTTGAAAATAATTTGCAACAATAACAAAGTCCACCCGTCACTGATCTAACAATCACCTGCAATTATCGCAATATACAGGAATCCCTCTGGTGGACAAAAAAATTTCTGACCCACAAATATTTTGAATTTTGTTAGGTTGAGTCAACTCCTTATTATAGATCTCCAAAGTTTTAGTCTTTAGCACAGATAAATTATCTCTGGTTTTTAGATTGATGTTTTTTATTAGTGAAGTATTTAACATAAAATTCGCAGTATTACAAAATTGATTTGAAATTGATTGTACTCAAAATACTTTTGAGTACAAAAGTACCAAACCAAACCAACGTTCATTCTTAGTTGAGTTAAAATCTAATAGATGACAACCTTATGTAGATAGATGTAAAGTCATTTTATATTCAAAGTACAGCAATCAGCGACATTTGGTTTGGGTTTTGTTTGGTATTGGTATTTAATTATTAATAATTTCAGCAATATGGCGACGATTGCAGTACCTACTCTATTTTATACAGACTCTAAAATTAGATAAGTGAAATTGAATTTTTGTCTCTTTTTTCTAGGATTTAAAAGAAGTTTTAATGGAATTGTTTTCGAAATCAATGAATAAGATTGAATTAGAAAGTTGGGATAAATTTCTAACTTTGGGTTTTGAGATGATTGTAAAAGGAGCTGACGAAGTGGAAAAATCCAACTTTTAAGGAGTTCATTATCTAAGTTATAGTTAGATAATCTAATTTAAAATTCATAAATGTGCTAGTTTCTCGTAGAATTTTCTACAATTTTCGTGATTACAAATTTTTTTATTTAAATAAATTTCATTTATTTATTAAAATTAATGAATAGGTAAACTGATAAATAATCAATAAATAACACGTTACACTGCATTTCAAACTATAAACAATTTAATAAATAAATAAGCATATTATAAGCAGAAATAAATATTTAGCTGCATTCACTCCATTATGCATAAGAAAGAGATAGATATCCTTCACAACTGCGGGTTGTCTATGTTTGACCAGTTTCTTCACTTTATTTGCATTGCGGCACCGTTCCTGGTAGTGTAGGGTTCACGGCTATATGTATAAAAAGTTTTCAATGCATTTATGCTTTTTTTAAAACACGAATGATTAGTAGATAATTTTGCAGATTTTAATTTATTTGTTTACATAAATTTGTTGATAAAAATACGCGTGTTGATTAGTATATCGCTTAAATTAGAATTGACCTTGAATGGTCGTAATTAGATCTTTCCATGAAATTCAATATTTACGACTTAATAATGAATTACAAGAATTAAATTAAGTTCATAAAATGAAAACTTTTTTTTTCTGATTTCAATAAAAAAAACTTCGTTGGCATGTCGGCCCTTATTATGAGGTAATTTTACATAAGAATATGTTAGAAGTGTAAAGCATAAAGCGACCGCTGCCGTTATGACAAGGTGGCCGTTTTTTAGAGGTTCTAAATAGCAGAAAGTTTATATAAATAAACCATTCGATGAAAACAAAAAGTGGCCGAATATGGGGCGGTGACCATTATTCAAAGGTGGAAATCAATGGAGGTTTTACGGTAGGTATATGAAAATATTTACTTTATTTCTCAAAAATATAATTAAAACATATGTTATTTGCCATCTGTTTCATTGATTTTACGATTTCAAGATTTGATACGTTTCAATCCCAACCAAAGTTTATTTGCAGGTACTTGCAAAAATGATTTACGACATATTTTTATTGGAACTGTCGTCTTTTCAGATAGTATGACTTCGAAATTCAACAACAATTTATACAATAAAACTTTAGCTTCCAACACTGCAAATCTCGATGCAATACAACTCCTAGGTCCAACACCAAATGGAAAATATGTGTACGGTGTAATTTTCTGTTTATTTTCCGATGAAAATCGTTCTGGATCAAATTTTTCTGGATTCGGATAGAAATTTGAATGTCGATGTATGGCGAAAATTGGCAATACAATCGCTTGTCCTTCTTCAATATGTATCGGCTTCTCACCAGGTTTAACTGGCTCAATTATGTACGGTTTCGTACATAATCTATTCGTTGAAGGAAAAGGAGACCATTTACGTAGAATTTCTAAAAACAAATCGATTGATCGACACCATTATTTATTATGTGTTATTTGTAAGAAATCGAACCTGAAACGACCATGTCCAAATATTTCATATCCAATAATGTTTCGTACGTTATTTTTCCATCAACTTTCTTATCAGTATTCATTATTTCTTCTCTTAATTTATTTTGAATGTCTTTATTCAGTGCCAATTCATATGAACCGAAACACAATGCTGTAGAAACTGTATCAAAACCAGCTAAAAAGAATAGGTACGCTTGAGAGGCTATTTCCTCGTTTGTTATGTTTTTGGCTGTTGTAAAGCTATCTAAAAATAAACAATTAATAAAATAAAATAAAGATGAAGCACATGGTGCAAATTTAGGTAGCTGGTATTGTACTATTATTAGTTGTGCCATTAGATTCTTTTATAGTAGCAAAACCAGTGTCGACAACTCCATTTTCATCATGATTTATCCCTTTTCTAGAATCTAAAAGCAAATTAAGCATATCGGGTCGTTTAATTCCTTTCTCTTCTCTCGTCTTTACAGTGTCATTAATGATATTTTGAAAGTAATTTGCTACTTTTTGATCGGAAAAATCAACATTGAATAACTGAAATTCAAAATTAAATACGAAAATATGAGATGGGTACAGTGTTCTTCTAACATCTTCCAACATTGTTTATAACAAGATTTTGTCGCAAACCAAAACCCCCACTAATTAGACTTTTGTGTTTTTATACAACACATTTTGTTTGAAGATTCTTTTAATTTTATGCATCAAGAATGTAGGTTACTGAATAAACAACCGATTCGTATTGTTTGACTTGTGTATTTATTCATAAATTAACTTCTCAATATTTCGCCAGTGTTTTGTGGCTTCTTCAAGAAGAAAAGTTGCTGCTCTTATTAATTTATTAATTGCTTAATTATCATGGACTAATTTTTGCACGTAATGTGCATTACATCGTGTCAATTAATTAAAATCCGAAACAACTGCTAAGATAACAAAACCTTTATGTATATTTTTTAAAAGCATGGTACAATTTTGTTGTTTATTGTTACACTATAAAAAATAGCACTCATATAAAAATATTTTGCATCTGGTACTAATGCACCTACAATATTTTTTTTTAAAATGTATGTGAAAGTTTCATTATCTTAGTAATTATTGTTTCGGATTTTAATTAATTGACACATTGTAACGTACATTACGTGCACAAATTACTCCACAATAATTAAGCAATATAAATAAGAGCAGCAACTGTTCTTCCTGCACGATGCAGAAATATTGAAGAGTTAATCTATTAATAAATATACAACTTAATCTTAATCAATCTGTTGTTTATTGAGTAACCGAAAATGTTTTAAATTTACCTTGCAGAATTTTGGACCTATAAGAAATGCGAAAAATTTGAAAGTTGATAAAAAAGTTGCTGTCGCAATTTTTCCCATTAAATAAAACGTATTTTCTGGTTCTTTTAAAGAATTCACTTCAATGCCAAAAGCAGCTGTGGCGATCACATCATTCGTAAATCTAAGAAAATTTTTATCGTTAAATCAAAATACACAAAAATGATTAATTTTTTACTTGGTAAAAACATCTCTCATTTCAGTTTCAATGAAATTTTCTTTTTTGTCCAGGAAATAATCGACAAAATTCGTAGCAGTTTCTGCCATTAAACCGAAAATCACTTTCATTTTACTACTTGAAAAACTACCACTTAATTTTGCTCTCATCTCACGCCATTTTTGGCCTACACAATAAGATTATTAATTGTAAATTAAATGACAGGGTTTTAATCCATTTACCTTTCAACGAAAGTAAATTTCTACTAAAGATCGGATCAACGTCTGGATTAACAAAACCTCTATGATCTGTAAAATGATCGAAATCTTTAACTGTAATTTGCTTAATTAATTCCGGATCTTTAATCATCAATGCTGGTGTTAAGAATTTATATAATCCAATGTATCTAAAATGTAGTTTTTAATATGCATTTTCCAATGTTTAAGTTGACAATCAGTAGATACCTTTCATTTGGATACTTATCATACCACGAGCAAGTAGATTCACCAAAAGACGTTGTTCTTAAAACTATTCTCCAAAAATCACCCAAAATTGGCCAAGGGTCATTCTGTGTCACTCCTTGATTAGCCCAAAATTTCAGCGGTTTTATGAACAAAATCCAAAATGAAATGGCTAAAATTGTTGGTACAATTAACCAGAGCATTTTCGTATTTTTCAACAAAACTGCCAATAGAAAATTGAGCAAATTTATGCCGCAACTTTTCACAAAATCAGCTATAAATTGAACTCGATATGTTTAACTATAAGATGTTAAATGAAGTATTTTAATAGCATAAATATCAAAATATTTGTAATGTTAATCAGTTATTTAATAGAAACAAAAAAATAATCTTTTTTTTTTACTGTTAATATTTATTCGCGTCCTCTCAAATTATCTGCTAATCATTTCATTAAATGTGTACAAAAAAAAACCTATTTAACCAATATGTTGCTAACATAATGATGTCACAATGATTATTTCAACATCTCTAATTGTGGACTTACGAAATTAAGTTTTTCATTGTGCTTAAATTACATATTATTAATTTTATTAAATTTTAGTATCCCCTGAGCAATATTTTTGCCTGTGCCTTTTTAACGTATTCGTCGCCACTATCAAATTTCTGGAAAATAAACTGATAATTTATTAATCTGATAGTGTGATATGTTTGTATATTTATTTGTTTTTGTCGTAAATATACTACATGCGTGCATGTACAACACATTAGAAAAAACAAATCAATTCTGGCACAAAAGCTCTCATGCGATTCTATAAAATTCACGGGATGGCAATTAAAGTTTCGTTTTTTTTTTTTTTGTTGAAAAACAGGATCAGAAAAGGGAAAGAATATAGTGGGCACTACTACTACACTATACGTTTTACAAAACGCTGATTTATTTTTAAAAGTACCATCTTCGGTCATGAGGACATTTATGGCAAGATCACAAAATGGCAAAATACGTAAAGAAAAAAAGACCCATAATAATTGACCAAAATTTATAGGGTTCTAACGAGTACTTTTAAATATCCTATCTTCCATCATATTCTGATATTAAATTGGAATTATTTCGAGTTTTGCTAATCTCAGTTAATTAGTTTAATTCCATATTTATGTGTTGAAAAATTGTATAATTAGTATAAAAATCTACATTTTTACTGTACATGTTTAATTATTGTAATTATGATAAACGCGAACCATTTCACATGTATGTATAAAAAAAACAAGATGATAATCATTGTTGCGTAATTCTTTAAATTAAGTGAACATTTTATCGACATCATTTTAAATAAATCAAAGAAAAAAAAACGACATGTGCTTTTAATTGGATGATATTTAATTCGATATACGCAGATTTAAATATTTATTATTGGTTACGGTCAGCCGACATAACAATTTACTTGCAATGCAAACAAATTTTAAATATGGTGCAAAGCAAGTTTACTTACTAAAAGCGGTTGAACTGCACTCTTGGAAACTGGAGAGTTGGATTTTGTTCGACCAATGTTAAATTATACATTTTTGATATACATTCATTGGCATGATAAAGAAATGTTGAGATCATGTTAATGTTTAATTTTTTTTGAATCAGTTATTATTATTAAGATAAATAATAGTATGCAACTGATGATAATATTTTGATGGAAAAATTATTGAAAGATCATTGTATACTTGGAATACCATCAAGATAGCTGTGTGGATAATTTAAATTATAATAATTAAAAATATCTCCAACAGATGGCATCCAACATACAACGAAAATTATGTACAAATTGTAAAATTATTATTACACACAACATGATTATAAAGGAATCCAAAAATTATGTTAGATGAGTAGCTTAGTAAATAAGTTTGAGTGTCGTTATCGTGAACAGCTATCTACAACGATACTGTTAGGGTAATTAAAATTTAGGTACACCCCGCATCAGGGTTGCGGTACCTCGTACAAGTTGCGAGGTATTTAACAGCAGCGACTTAGAAGAAGATGGAAATATGATTAACTGAAAGCAAGAGTGAGAAGGAAAAATTTTTCCGTCGTCGAAATATTTGTGTTTGAAAACATTGAAATCCCATCCAGGGCCGCACTCGGAATGCAACAAACAATTGTAAAGCATTTTTAAATTAAATTCAAATAATAAACATAAAATGATTACGTAAAATAGCGCATAAATAGAAACAAGTGTTTTTGTATTAAAAAGTATATTTCGTAAAATTTAGGCAATTTATACACATATACAAATTAATTTTCCATTGGCGTTATTTTTATTATTCAACCTCTGTTTGTTTTGCTACGGATGATTTAATAATTTGGGGATGCCCGCGATTTTTTATCTTTAATTTTATGGTTTTTTTTTGTGTGTAGGATATGGGGATTAGACATTATATGGAACGAGAGATAGTGCTTTGAAATATTAAATGTGTTTTGTTGTCACCAACGAACATTTGGCAGCAAAGAGGTTGAGGTTTGAGGCTTGAGGGGAGCACTGAGGCAGTTCTTAGTTGAGTTATCTTGAACTAGTTACACCTTAATATGTTACGTTATATATCGAATGTTCAAAATTCGATATTGATATAATTGCCCTCTATTTCATTGATTTTGCGATTTGATACGTTTCAATCCCAACCAAAGACTATTTTCTGGTTTATTCATAAATGATTTACGAGATAATTTTACTGGAATTGTCGTATTTTCCTATGGTACAAGTTCGAAATTCAACAACAAATTGTACAATAAAACTTTAATTTTCAACAATGCAAATCTTGACGCAATACAATTTCTTGGCCTAACACCAAATGGAAAATATGTGTATGGCTTAATTTTCTTTTTGTTTTCCGATGAAAACCGTTCCGGATCAAATTTTCCTGGGTCTGTATAAAAATTTGAATGTCGATGTATGGCATAAATAGGCAATATTATTGTTTGTCCTTTTTCAAGATGAATCGGGCTCTCACCAGGATTAACTGGCTCAATTGTGTATGGTTTCGTACATATTCTATCCGTTGAAGGAGCAGGGGACCATTTGCGTAGAATTTCTAAAAACAAATCGATCAATCGACACCATTATTTATTGTGTGTTATTTGCAAGAGATCGAACCTGAAACGACCATGTCCAAATATTTCATATCGAATAATGCTTCGTACGTTAATTTTCCATCAACTTTCTTATCAGTTTTCATTATTTCTTCTCTTAATTTATCTTGAATGTCTTTATTCAGTGCCAATTCATATGCAGCGAAACACAATGCTGTAGAAACTGTATCAAAACCAGCCAAAAAGAATAGGTACGCTTGAGAGGCTATTTCCTCGTTTGTTATGTTTTATAACAAACGTTATAACAAACATAAAAACTGAAATGCACAAAAAAATATGAAAGTATCAGATAGATTTTTAACATCAAACATTTTGTTTGATTGTTCTGCCGTATCGTGTTTGATCAGTGTTATTTAAACCCGTATGGTCTAAAAAGGTATATTTATTTGCGGTTGTGACAAAAATGTTTTGTCTGGTCTAAAAACGACTTTTTTGCATTGATTTACGGCCGGTCTAAAGAGAAAATGTTTTAAATTTACCTTACAAAATTTTGGACCTATAAAAAATGCGAAAAATTTGAAAGTTGATAAAAAAGTTTCTGTCGCTATTTTTCCCATTAAATAAAACGTATTTTCTGGTTCTTTTAAAGAATTCACTTCAATGCCAAAAGCAGCTGTGGCGATCGCATCATTCGTAAATCTAACAAATTGTCAATAGTTAAATCAAAATACACAAAAATTATTAATTTTTTACCTCGTAAAAGCATCTCTCATTTCAACTTCAATGAAATCTTCGTTCTTGTCCACGAAATAATCAACAAAATTCGTAGCAGTTTCTGCCATTAAACCGAAAATCACTTTCATTTTACTACTTGTGAAACTACCACTTAAAGTTGCTCTCATCTCACGCCATTCTTGGCCTAAATATTACGATTATTTATTTTAAATTAAATGATAGATTTTTAATCCATTTACCTTTCAATGAGAGTAAATTTCCACTAAACAACGGATCAAAGTCTGGAATGAAAAACGTTTTGTAATCCGTAAAATGATCGAAATCTTTAACTGTAATTTGCTTAATTAATTCGGGATCTCTAATCATTAATGTTGGTGTTAAGAATTGATAGAATCCAATGTATCTAAAATGTAGTTTTTAATATGCATTTTGAAATATTTTAGTTGTCAATTTGTAAATACCTCTCATTTGGATACTTATCATACCACGAGCAAGTAAATTCACCATAAGTTGTTGTTCGGAAAACTATTCTCCACAAATCACCCAAAATTGGCCAACGTTTGGTCAATTTCACTTTTTAATTAGCCCAAAATTTTAGCGGTTTTATGAACAAAACCCAAAATAAAATAGCTAAAATTGTTGGTACAATTAACCAGAGCATTTTCGTATTTTTCAGCAAAATTGCCAATAGAAAATTGAGCAAATTTATGCTAAAACTTTTTCAGACAATCAGCTATATACAAAATGAACCCGATGTTTAACTATGCTTTTAAATGAAATGTTTTAATTTGATGAATAAAAAAATAGCAGTAATGGTGATAAGTGAATTAATGGAAATGAAAATCATCGTTTTTTTAACTGTTAATATTTATACTCGTCTTTACAAATTATCTCCCAATCATTTCATTAAATCTATGCAAAACAAACACAATAATATCACGATGATAATTTCAGCATTTGTTTAGTTACGGGGTTATAAAGTAATAGTAGATTACAAAGCTTGTCTACTATTTTACTCCAAATCGCATACTTTCAATTTTTAAATTAATAAAATAAACAAATAATAATTAAGAATTTTTAATAGGACTGGCTAGTGGCAATATTTATCATATTATTTTATTTATACAAAAATTACACAGTAGCAGGCATGTATTTTTTTTTCGGTTTGTTACAATTTATTTATATATATTTTTATTAATTAATTCTAACAAAACAAAATAAATTATCGAACTAAGAAATTGTTTTGTTTGGTTACTTTTGTTAGTAAGTTAGGTTAGGTTAGCATCTATTTTTTTAAATATTATATTTTCGAAATAATGTTTTCTTATCATTTAAAAGCACTTACCTATTAATTTCTTTTTTTTTAAATTTATTTTCTTTCTTGTACTAATAATTGGTTATTTTATTATTAATAGACTTTTCTTATTTTTCTATTCACTACGAAATGGAGTGAAAGATACACTCACTCTAGTTAGATCACCCCACATACATAAATTTGAAAACAATTAACATACCAGTTTCTATGTAACCTAATTTGAAGAAACAAATACAGCCGCCATTATTTTCCCCGCCTTAGCGGGGAAGTATATTACTTGCCTCTTCTTATTCTTAAGTAAAGAATAGTCTATTTTCAAACTTTTTTAATGTCAATGATAAATGCATTACATATACGATTTGGAATAAAAAAATTGATTATGCTTAAATTAAATATTAATAATTTTATTAAAATTAAGTATCTCGTGATGTTTGCCTGCGCGGTATCCTTTTTTTACGACGCGTCGCCACTGTCAGATTTCTAGAAACTGATAATTTTAAATCTCATAATGTAATAGATATCTTTTGTATATTTACATATTTTGTTATGAAGTCTGTTACTTGAAGCACCTGAAACTTGATAAATAAAACATGTCTCCCCACTTTTCCGGTTCAATTGTTAAATAATCGGCTATAGACATTAAGATCAGTTACCCAAACAAACACAATTTGCCTGTATTCAGTTTGTTGTGTCTTGTGTTTAATGTACTATCTGTTACGTCCAGAATTCGGTATAAACAACCTTAAGGCAATATTTATCTAAACGTATGTATTTTGCCTGTATTGGTACGTAATTACGTTTCTCCTAACGGGTTCCAAAATGTTAAATTATGGACATTGCCTTTAACCTTCGAGTTTTCCGTGAAACGGAAGTTCGGTCAATAAAACAATTGCACTGATCAAATTAATTACAATTTATTCAATTATTCTCAGATGCTTACTCTATGAAGTACAGAACCTTAACTTGACTTCTAAGGAGAAGAAAAATGTATATCTGTAGTAAGGGTATTCTCCGTGCTATTGTGCAGAATAAGATAAGCCAGTCTGTTGCAAAAATGCAGTTATCTGCATTTTGTAGGTATTTCTATAGAAACTTTAAAGGGGGAAAAATATCTTCTCAAAAAAGGGGAAAAAATATGTTCAAGGTTACCCAGACCTAACATATCACTATCACTTAAATAAGTGATAGTGAGTGTCTTAATAGTGTTATTCTATTCAGTTTTAAAGGAACTGGTTTCTTTCAATTATACTGATCAGTTCACTTGTTAGCATATTCTTTAATTCGTGTGCTTGATCAGTTTCCCCACTACTGCAAATAAAGTGATAGATTTCTGAAAACCTTGTTCCCCTCATGCACTCAACATTTTTTTAATTAGTTGGTTCAGTTCAGTAAATTCTAACGTGTAAATTTATATATTGAAATATGAAATACAAATTCATATATAATATACAAAGAAAAACTTATGATTTATGTCGTATTCCTCAGCAAATGGCTAATCGAAAAATCTAATATCCAAATGTGGAACTAAAAAGGCACTTTTAAATATGTCTGGCGCTTGGCAATTTAAGTTCTTAAAGGATGCAAAATTCATTAACAAAAGAACACTACACATCTGAAGAAATATCTAGTTGTTTGAAAGTTATTTTCAGACAGTTTTTAGAACTGTATTAATAAGCTTATTGGGAATGTTCATTGGAAATAATAATAATTGCAAGGCCTCGAAAATGGAGACAATTTTCCTACGAAACGTTCGGCATTATAGAAAAATACAAATAAAGAGTTTGATAATACTGAACTATTATTATTAATTAATTTACCCTATAAGATTATTTAGTCTGTTATTAAAATAATTATTCATCGGGTAAAGCCACCTCCTCATTCTTTATATTTATATTTTAGTTTAGATATATATCTAATATATATATATATTAGTTAATTAAAAATGGAACAAAGTGAACTGAACCCTAGGATCACTTTCAGTAAATCACATTTATTTCATCCAGAACGAAAGAATATCACGTAATAAATAAATTTATTATATGAATAATAAATTTTCTTTATTTCATCGCAAATATATTTAAAACATACATAATTGGCCTCTGTTTCATTGATTTTACCAATTTAAGATTTGATACGTTTCAATCCCAACCAGAGACCATTTTCTGGTTTATTCATAAATGATTTACGACATAATTTTAATGGAACTGTCGTTTTTTCACATGGCACAACTTCGAAATGCAGCAGCAATTTATACAATAAAACTTTAACTTCCAACAATGAAAATCTCGATGCAATACAATTTCTTGGCCCAACACCAAATGGTAAATATGTGTATGGCATAATTTTCCCTTTGTTTTCCAATGAGAATCGTTCCGGATCAAATTTTTCTGGGTCTGGATAAAAATTTGGATTTCGATGTATGGCAAAAAGAGGCAACAATATTGTTTGCCCTTTTTCAAGATGAATTGGGCTCTCACCGGGATTAACTGGCTCAATTGTGTATGGTTTCGTACATAATCTATTCGTTGAAGGAGGAGGCGTCCATTTGCGTAGAATTTCTAAAAACAAATCCATCAATCGGCACCGTTATTTATTGTGTGTTATTTGCAAGAAATCGAACCTGAAACGACCATGTCCAAATATTTCATATCGAATAATGCTTCGTATGTTATTTTTCCATCAACTTTCTTATCAGTTTTCATTATTTCTTGTCTTAATTTATCTTGAATGTCTTTATTTAGTGCCAATTCATATGCGCCTAGACATATCGCTATCGAAAGTGTTTCAAAACCACCCAAAAAGAATACGAACGCTTGAGCGGCTATTTCCTCGTTTGTCATATTTTTAATTGGTTTAAAACTACCTAAAAATAAATAATTAATAAAATAAAATAGAGAATATCTACATTTAGGTGCAAAATTTATGTAGTTATCAATACCTACCACTATTAAAATCTTTTGCAGTAGCAAATCCAGTGTCGACCACTCCATTTTCTTCCTGATTTATCCCTTTTCTTGCCTCTAACAGCACATTAATCAAATCGGGTCGTTTAATTCCTTTCACTTCTCTTGTCTTTATCGTTTCATTAATGACCCTTTGAAAGTAATTTGCTGCTTTTCGATCGGTGAAATGAATATTGAATAGCTTAAATTCAAAATAAAATATGAAAGTATGAGATAATACAATGTGCATTCGAACCTTTTGTGTGATTGATTTGTCGTCCTGTGTTTGATTAGTGTGATTTCATTAAATCATATAAGAAGCATATGTAATTGATGTTTGCGGCCGGCCTAAGGAATAAATGCTTTAATTATACCTTGAAGAATTCTGGACCTATAAACATTGCGAAAAATTTAAAAGTTGATAAAAAAGTTTCTGTCGCTATTTTTCCCATTAAATAAAACGTATTTTCTGGTTCTTTTAAAGAATTCACTTCAATGCCAAAAGCAGCTGTGGCGATCGCATCATTCGTAAATCTAACAAATTGTCAATAGTTAAATCAAAATACACAAAAATTATTAATTTTTTACCTCGTAAAAGCATCTCTCATTTCAACTTCAATGAAATCTTCGTTCTTGTCCACGAAATAATCAACAAAACTCGTAGCAGTTTTTGCCATTAAACCGAAAATAACTTTCATTTTACTACTTGTAAAACTACCACTTAAAGTTGCTCTCATCTCACGCCATTTTTGGCCTACAAAATAAGATTATTAATTGTAAATTTAATGATAGAATTTTAATCCATTTACCTTTCAATGAGAGTAAATTTCTACTAAATATCGGATCAACATCTGGATCAACCCAATCTCTCTGATCTGTAAAATGATCGAAATCCTTAACTGTTATTTGCTTAATTAATTCGGGATCTCTAATCATTAATGTTGGTGTTAGGAATTGCCAGAATCCAATGTATCTAAAATATAGTTTTTAACATACATTTTCAAATAATTTAGTTGATTATTTGTTAATACCTTTCATTTGGATACTTATCATACCACAAGCACATTAATTCAGAAAAAGTCGTTGTTCGGAAAACTACTCCCCACAAATCGCCCAAAATTGGCCATGGTTTGATCTGTTTCACTCCTTGATCAGTCCAAAATTTTAGCGGTTTGATGAATAAAGCCCAAAATGAAATGGCTAAAATTGTTGCTACAATTAACCAGAGCATTTTCGTGTTTTCCTACAAAACCTCAAAGAGAAAATTGAGCAAATTTATGCCACAACTATTCAGGAAATCGGTTGTAAGTTGAACTCGATATGTTTAACTATAAGATGTTAAATGAAGTATTTCAATTGCCTAAATACAAAAATAAATGTAATGCTAATTACTTATTTAATAGCAGAAATAATAATTTTCTTTTTTTACTTTTAATATTTATACTCGTCCTTTTAAATTATCTGCTCATCATTTCAATACATGTGTACAAAAAAAAAATACATGTAATCAATGTTTCTAATGGCATCACAATGATAATTTCAGCATCTTTTTACTTGCGAAGTTACAAAATTAAGTGTTTCATTATGCTTAAATTAAAAATATTGATAATTTCATTAAAGTTAAGTATTGTACGAGCTATATTTTTGCCTGTGCATACCACTTTATACTAGGGGTATAACCCTTAATTAAAGGGTTGTAACGAGTACCTTTAAATATCCCATTACATTCTGATATTAAATTGGGATTATTTGCATTGTTGTTAATCTAAGTTAATTAGTTTAATTCTATATTTCTTTGTTTAAAAATTGTATAAAAATATCCATTATATCTGTACGTGTTTAATTTTTTCTAGTTTTGGTAATCACTATCGAAATAAACGTAGAAAAAATAACATATAAATATAAAAAATGATTATTATTATGTAATTCTGTAAATTAAGCGAACATTTTTTATTATTAGATATAATTTTAAAATAAAAAAAAACATAATTTGCTTTTAATTGGGTGGTAGATAAACCGTGTGCCCACTCTCCAATCTGAACATATAGAAATTTGCATGGAAATTTATCTAATCGTCGATTCCCTCAAGCGAATCAATTATATTTATTTAATAGATGGTAATATACCATTGGATAGAGTCGGCATTTCAGAATCTAACGATATTGAAATGGATGTAATCAGGTAAATGTGTAAATCAGCTCAAAAAGTTTTTTCCAAAGTTTTTCAAACAAAAAACGTAACTATATTTATTAATACAAATTATTTATTCACCTTTTCAGATAAAATAATTTAAAAAATGTAAACAAGGTTTGAATTCTATAAACGCAACAAAATTCTGAACAAATAAAAACAATAGAATTTACAGTAAAATAATTAGAATGCATCAAAATTATATCAAATACAAATTTTGGCATATCTAAAAATATCAAATATTTCATTAAATATTTTATCAATATATTTGGCATATTTGGTTAATATTTTAAATTAATTCTACAATTAAAAATTCAGATTGTGTTATATTTGTTCTTCTTATTGTTAAGGGATGAAAAAATAAATGATGTTAACTACAAAAAGGTCTGGCCTGAACTGGCCTTCATCTGTTTATTATTCTCTACTTTCATACATCAAAGAATCTATATCTGAAGGGTCTAACAATGGTTTTCTATAATATATGACATCTCCCCTATTTATTGAACATAATCTCTATATTTATTTGTTTTAATTTCACGGCCAAGTCTTGTATATCTTGTTGTGGGATTTATAGGATTTAATACACTTGAATTAGAATTATTACTTGATTCATCGTTATAATCGTTAATGGCTTCACCATTATTATTACTATTAACATTCTCATCCTTATCATTATTGACTTCTACATTATTATTAAATCCATCTCTATCATTATTACTATTACGATCAGAATTTACAGACAACAAATTATCATCTTCCAAATCGTATACATAAGTTGAATTGTATTCAGATTGAAAATTAATTTTAGCAGTTCTTAAATAAATTCTATTCCTAACTATACATTTTTTGATTAACCGCTTTATAGTTTGTATAGTACGTTCAGCAAGGCCGTTAGACTGTTGATGATGGGGTGATGAGGATAACATTTGAAAATTCCATTGTTTTGCAAAATTTTGGTACTCCAGACTAATCAAATTAGTACCACTGTCCGTCATTACCATCTTTGGTATTCCATGTCTGGCAAATATTTCTTTCAAACAATCAATAATTTTTTTACTCGTCAGATTCTTATTTAAATTTATTACTTCGGGATATTTCGAGTAATAATCCACTACCAATAAATAATATTGGTTGTCAAGTTGAAATATATCGGCTCCTATTTTTTGCCAAGGCTGCTTTATTATGTCTTGATTTATCATCGGCTCTTTTGCATTTGACGAATTAAATCTATTACAAGCCATACACTTGTTTATTAAATTTTCAATGTGCAAACACATATTTGGCCAATAAACTGAATATTTCGCCCTTTGAATACATTTGGTTACCCCTAAGTGTCCTACATGAATTTTATTTAATATTTGATCCCTCATGGTTTCTGGAATTATCGTTCTTTCAGCATAATATAATATGCCATGTTTACTTTCTGATAATTGTGATCTTAATTTATAATATGGTTTCAATTCAGAGTTTATCTTATTTATTGAGTTAGGCCACCCATGTTTAATATAAATCTTTACCTGTTTTAATATTGAATCTTCATTAGTTTCGTTGATTAATTTCTGCAGTGCATTGTCATTTTGAATTATGGATTTTTCGATTACAGCAACATGTTCTTCCAAATTTAAGTTGTCATCATATTGTTCATCAATATATGCTCTTGATAGAGTGTCAGCTACTACCAGATCCTTACCAGGTTTGTATTTAAGTTCAAAATTTAATTTCTGAAGTGATAACAGCATTCTTTGTAGTCGTGGAGGACATTCATAAAGTGATTTCTTAATTATCGGAATCAATGGTCTATGATCCGTTTCAACAATAAAATTAGTTCCATACACATATTGGTAAAATTTATTAACACCAAAACATATGGCCAACAATTCTTTTTCTATCTGGGCATACCTTGATTGGGTGTCGGTCATAGCTCTTGATGCATATGCAATTGGTTTATCATTTTGTAATAAAGCCGCCCCTAGCCCATTTTGTGATGCATCCACAGAAATAATAATGGGTTTGTTTGAATCAAAGTATTGTAATGCACATTCCTCTGCAATTATGTTTTTAAGTTCATTAAATGCTTTTTCTTGAATGTCTTCCCAAACAAAAGACATATTTTTCTTCAAAAGTTCTCTTAATGGCTGTGTTTTTTCTGATAAATTATTAATGAATTTACCGACATATGTGATCATGCCCAAAAACCTTTGAACATCTTTTTTGTTACACGGTTTTTTAATTTGATTGATTGCTTCAACTTTAGTTTCATCTATTTTTATTCCTTCTTTAGAAAACTTATATCCTAAGTATTTTACTTCCTTTTGTGCAAATTTGCACTTTTCAAAATTAAATTTAATATTTTGTTTTTTAGCTATTTCAAACACCTTATTCAAAATTTCATCGTGTTCACGAGTAGTTTTAGCATGAATCAGGATATCATCCACATATATTTCAACCCCGGGAATATTAAAAATTTCTTTGAAATGTTCTTGAAACACTTCACTAGCAATTTTTATACCGAACGGCATTCTAAGAAATCGAAATCGCCCAAAAGGGGTTCCAAAACAACATAATTTACTGGAAGCCTCATCTAAAGGGATATTCCAAAATCCGCTAGCAGCATCCAATGTAGTGAATATTTTAGCGCCCGATAATTTTGACGTAATTTCTTCTATAGTCGGAAATTTATATGTTTGATTTTTTATAGCTTTATTTAAATCCCGCGGATCCAGACATATTCTCATTGATCCGTCTTTTTTCTGCACAATCACAAACGAATTCAACCATTCTACGCTTTCTTTATGTTTTTTAATTATGCCTAATTGTTCTAATTCAATAAGTGATTTTTTAAATTTATTTTCCAAAGCGAATGGAATTTGCCTGACAGGTTTAATAACTGGCCTAAAACTCTTATCAGTATCTATATGATAAGGCTTGGCTAACTTTCCAATACCTTGTAATAATATTTTATATGTATTTATAATTGCTTCGAAATTCGAATCATTATCATTATAATTAGTAACTACTGTATCAATATCATTATTAATCTTTACAATACCCAATTCGGTAATTGTCTGTAACCCCAAAAGAGATTCATGATTATTTTTAATTACATAAAATTGAAGCTTATGAATTTTATTTTTAAATTGCACATGTAAATAACATATACCCTTAATAGGAATTTTTTCTTTCGTATACGTTAGAAGACGATCAGTTGTAGATTTTATATTTGACAAATTAAATTTATTTTTCTTTAATTCAGCTACCGAAATTAAGTTAGCACAAGCACCTGTATCTATCTTAAATTTAATTTTAGTCTTATGACTGTTTTCAGTAAATTCTTTAACATGTAAAAACTTTTCGCATTTATGCGAATTAAACTTATTAATATTATCAATTAACAGGTAATTTGCACCAATATCAATTTCATTAACTTTTATAGATTTACAGCAATGTGAGAAATGATTATATTTTTTGCATTTCAAACATTGTTTTCCATAAGCGGGACAATTATTGCTTGGATGCGTTTTATTGCAGCGTGTACATTTATTCGTTAAACTAGAATTATACTTAGAGTCTTTAATTTTATATTTTTCAGTATAATATGATTTACCTGATTTGTTTTTATGATCATACCGTTCTGGACGATGGACGACATCAACTTGACTCTCCAAATCCACAGAATTTTGTTGTTGACCAGTTTTCATATGTTTTAATTGTTTTCGTGCACTTTCAGTCATTACACAACACTCTATTGCTTTTTCTAAGCTAATATCTTCTCTTTGTAAAAGTTTCTCTTTTGTTGAATCGTCCTTCATTCCTGTTATCAACATAGTTTTTATCATTTCTTCTTTCAACGTACCAAATTCACATTGTGCCGCTTTATTTTTTAATTCCGTAGCAAACTGTTCTATTGTCTCGTTTGTTTGTCGATAAGTAAAAAATTTATACCTTTCATACATTATATTTTTTTTAGGCACAAAATATTCTTCGAATTTATTTTTCAATACTTCAATTTTTTCTTTGTCTTCATCATTTTCAAACGTAAAACTATTATAAATATTTATTGCTTCTTGACCCATTAAATGCAATAATTGAGCACATTGTATATTCTCATTCTTCTTAAATAATTCGGTTGCAACTGTATAAATCTCAAATCGTTGTCGCCAATTTCTCCATCCTTCAGATAAGTTTCCTACGAAACTCATTTCTTTAATTGTTTTCTCCATTTTATTACTTATACTTATAATCACTCTTTTTTCACTATCTGAATTGAACTACCGGCTGCGCCATGTTATATTTGTTCTTCTTATTGTTAAGGGATGTAAAAATAAATGATGTTTACTACAAAAAGGTCTGGCCTGAACTGGCCTTCATCTGTTTATTATTCTCTACTTTCATACATCAAAGAATCTATATCTAAAGGGTCTAACAATGGTTTTCTATAATATATGACAGATTGTCTGTATTAAATCCAATGGCAATTTGTCCATTGGAAAAAGTAAAAAAAACCGTTACAACCGGTTCGGTCAAAATACGAACCAGACCGAAAGCAGGTAGTCTGTTCCGCGAATTTTCCAACCGCCTTAAAAATACACGATTAATCGTATTAATAATCGTCGATTACTCGGTTAATCCTAATCGTAATCATTGCATCCCTAATTATTATTAATTTCCTTTACTTATTTGTAATTCAGTTTTTTTTTTGTTTCTTTATTTGGTTTTCTATTTTCTGTCTATTCCCTTTGAAATTATTGAATAGGTACAAATTTTATTAGTGTCTAGTAGATAGTAGACAAATAATTGTCTAGTTATAAACTAAAATAACGATTCAGCTGTATGCATTGCGAAACTCTTTTCCAGTATAGTATTGAGTGGTCTGGTATGATTATGTTGTGTTTTATTTAATTTAGGATTGCATGAGTTTATTATATGAAAGTAGCAATTAAAAGTTAACCTAAGATTTCTGACTACTATGTGAATGCTTTTATTTTATCACCCCTAATCGATTAGCACATAGGGATGCATAGCACCTTTGTTCGTCTGATAACTTTCCATATTACGCGGTTTATCGGAGAGTGTAGAAGAAAGAATAAAATAACAGAATTTCTAGAATTGTTTATATTTAACGACTAACGCGTATTTATTAATTTCACAATTTTAAATTTGCAACCATATTCTGAAATTAAGTCTTAATATAATGATTTTAATTAGAATATTAAAAATGGAACCATAAACAAATTTAGCATGTAAATAATTACAAATCTATAAATGTTTAATATTCGATATCTATATAATTGCTTTTTATTTCATTGATTTTACGATTTGATACGTTTCAATCCCAACCAAACATCATTTCCAGGTTTATTCATAAATGATTTACGACATAATTTTAATGGAACTGTCGTTTTTTCACATGGCACAACTTCGAAATGCAGCAGCAATTTATACAATAAAACTTTAACTTCCAACAATGAAAATCTCGACGCAATACAATTTCTTGGTCCAACACCAAATGGAAAATACGTGTATGGCATAATTTTCCCTTTGTTTTCCAATGAGAATCGTTCTGGATCAAATTTTTCTGGGTCTGGATAAAAATTTGGATGTCGATGTATGGCAAAAAGAGGCAACAATATTGTTTGCCCTTTTTCAAGATGAATCGGGCTCTCACCAGGATAAACTGGCTCAATTGTGTATGGTTTCGTACATATTCTATCCGTTGAAGGGAAAGGAGCCCATTTGCGTAGAATTTCTAAAAACAAATCGATCGATCGACACCATTATTTATTGTGTGTTATTTGCAAGAAATCGAACCTGAAACGACCATGTCCAAATATTTCATATCGAATAATGCTTCGTATGTTACTTTTCCATCAACTTTCTTATCAGTTTTCATTATTTCTTGTCTTAATTTATCTTGAATGTCTTTATTTAGTGCCAATTCATATGCGCCTAGACATATCGCTATCGCAAGTGTTTCAAAACCACCCAAAAAGAATAGGAACGCTTGAGCGGCTATTTCCTCGTTTGTCATATTTTTAATTGGCTTAAAACTACCTAATTAAAATAAATAATTAATCAAATAAAATAGAGAATATCTACATTTAGGTGCAAAATTTATGTAGTTATCAATACCTACCACTATTAAATTCTTTTGCAGTAGCAAATCCAGTGTCGACCACTCCATTTTCTTCCTGATTTATTCCTTTTCTTGCCTCTAAAAGCACATTAATCAAATCGGGTCGTTTAATTCCTTTCTCTTCTCTTGTCTTTATCGTTTCATTGATGACCTTTTGAAAGTAATTTGCTGCTTTTTGATCGGTGAAATGAATATTGAATAGCTTAAATTCGAAATAAAATATGAAAGTATGAGATAATGCAATGTGCATTCGAACCTTTTGTGTGATTGTTTTGTCGTCCTGTGTTTGATTAGTGTGATTTCATTAAATCATATAAGAAGCATATGTAATTGAGGTCTGCGGCTTAAGGAATAAATGCTTTAATTATACCTTGAAGAATTCTGGACCTATAAACATTGCGAAAAATTTGAAAGTTGATAAAAAAGTTTCTGTCGCTATTTTTCCCATTAAATAAAACGTATTTTCTGGTTCTTTTAAAGAATTCACTTCAATGCCAAAAGCAGCTGTGGCGATCACGTCATTCGTAAATCTAACAAATTGTCAATAGTTAAATCAAAATACACAAAAATGATTAATTTTTTACCTCGTAAAAGCATCTCTCATTTCAACTTCAATGAAATCTTCGTTCTTGTTCACGAAATAATCAACAAAATTCGTAGCTGTTTCCGCCATTAAACCGAAAATAACTTTCATTTTACTACTTGTGAAACTACCACTTAGTTGCTCTCATCTCACGCCATTCTTGGCCTAAAAAATAAGATTATTAATTGTAAATTAAATGATAGAATTTTAATCCATTTACCTTTCAATGAAAGTAAATTTCCACTAAACAACGGATCAAAGTCTGGAATGAAAAACGTTTTGTGATCCGTAAAATGATCGAAATCTTTAACTGTAATTTGCTTAATTAATTCGGGATCTCTAATCATTAATGTTGGTGTTAAGAATTGATAGAATCCAATGTATCTAAAATGTAGTTTTTAATATTCATTTTGAAATATTTTAGTTGTCAATTTGTAAATACCTCTCATTTGGATACTTATCATACCACGAGCAAGTAAATTCACCATAAGTTGTTGTTCGGAAAACTATTCTCCACAAATCACCCAAAATTGGCCAACGTTTGGTCAATTTCACTTTTTAATTAGCCCAAAATTTTAGCGGTTTTATGAACAAAACCCAAAATAAAATAGCTAAAATTGTTGGTACAATTAACCAGAGCATTTTCGTATTTTTCAACAAAATTGCCAATAGAAAATTGAGCAAATTTATGCTAAAACTTTTTCAGACAATCAGCTATATACAAAATGAACCCGATGTTTAACTATGCTTTTAAATGAAATGTTTTAATTTGATGAATAAAAAAATAGCAGTAATGGTGATAAGTGAATTAATGGAAATGAAAATCATCGTTTTTTTAACTGTTAATATTTATACTCGTCTTTACAAATTATCTCCCAATCATTTCATTAAATCTATGCAAAACAAACACAATAATATCACGATGATAATTTCAGCATTTGTTTAGTTACGGGGTTATAAAGTAATAGTAGATTACAAAGCTTGTCTACTATTTTACTCCAAATCGCATACTTTCAATTTTTAAATTAATAAAATAAACAAATAATAATTAAGAATTTTTAATCGGACTGGCTAGTGGCAATATTTATCATATTATTTTATTTATACAAAAATATTGTATTGTACAGGAGCAGGCATGTGTTTTTTTTGGCTTATTACAATTTATTTATATATATTTTTATTAATTAATTCTAACAAAACAAAATAAATTATCGAACTCTAAGAAGTTGTTTTGTTTGATTACTTTTGTTAGTAAGTTAGGTTAGGTTAGCATCTATTTTTTTAAATATTATATTTTCGAAATAATGTTTTCTTATCATTTAAAAGTACTTACCTATTAATTTCTTTTTTTTTAATTTAATTTCTTTCTTGTACTAATAATTGTTTATTTTATTATTAATACACTTTTCTTATTTTTCTATTCACTACGGAAGGGAGTGAAAGATACACTCACTCTAGTTAGATCACCTCACATACATAAATTTGAAAACAATTAACATGCCAGTTTCTCTATGAAAACCTTTGAAGAAATAAATACAGCCGCCATTATTTTCCCCGCCTTAGCGGGGAAGTATATTACTTGTCTCTTCTTCTTCTTAAGTAAAGAATAGTCTGTTTGCAAACTTTTTTAATGTCAATGATAAATGCATTACATATACGATTTGGAATAAAAAAATTGATTATGCTTAAATTAAATATTAATAATTTTATTAAAATTAAGTATCTCGTGATGTTTGCCTGCGCGGTATCCTTTTTTTACGACGCGTCGCCACTGTCAGATTTCTAGAAACTGATAATTTTAAATCCCATAATGTGATAGATATCTTTTGTATATTTACATATTTTGTTATGAAGTCTGTTACTTGAAGCACCTGAAACTGATAAATAAAACATGTCTCCCCACTTTTCCGGTTCAATTGTTAAATAATCGGCTATAGACATTAAGATCAATTACACAAACAAACACAATTTGCCTGTATTCAATTTGTTGTGTCTTGTGTTTAATGTACTATCTGTTACGTCCAGAATTCGGTATAAACAACCTTAAGGCAATATTTATCTAAACGTATGTATTTTGCCTGTATTGGTACGTAATTACGTTTCTCCTAACGGTTTCCAAAATGTTAAATTATGGACATTGCCTTTAACCTTCGAGTTTTCCGTGAAACGGAAGTTCGGTCAATAAAACAATTGCACTGATCAAATTAATTACAATTTATTCAATTATTCTCAGATGCTTACTCTATGAAGTACAGAACCTTAACTTGACTTCTAAGGAGAAGAAAAATGTATATCTGTAGTAAGGGTATTCTCCGTGCTATTGTGCAGAATAAGATAAGCCAGTCTGTTGCAAAAATGCAGTTATCTGCATTTTGTAGGTATTTCTATAGAAACTTTAAAGGGGGAAAAATATCTTCTCAAAAAAGGGGAAAAAATATGTTCAAGGTTACCCAGACCTAACATATCACTATCACTTAAATAAGTGATAGTGAGTGTCTTAATAGTGTTATTCTATTCAGTTTTAAAGGAACTGGTTTCTTTCAATTATACTGATCAGTTCACTTGTTAGCATATTCTTTAATTCGTGTGCTTGATCAGTTTCCCCACTACTGCAAATAAAGTGATAGATTTCTGAAAACCTTGTTCCCCTCATGCACTCAACATTTTTTTAATTAGTTGGTTCAGTTCAGTAAATTCTAACGTGTAAATTTATATATTGAAATATGAAATACAAATTCATATATAATATACAAAGAAAAACTTATGATTTATGTCGTATTCCTCAGCAAATGGCTAATCGAAAAATCTAATATCCAAATGTGGAACTAAAAAGGCACTTTTAAATATGTCTGGCGCTTGGCAATTTAAGTTCTTAAAGGATGCAAAATTCATTAACAAAAGAACACTACACATCTGAAGAAATATCTAGTTGTTTGAAAGTTATTTTCAGACAGTTTTTAGAACTGTATTAATAAGCTTATTGGGAATGTTCATTGGAAATAATAATAATTGCAAGGCCTCGAAAATGGAGACAATTTTCCTACGAAACGTTCGGCATTATAGAAAAATACAAATAAAGAGTTTGATAATACTGAACTATTATTACCAATTAATTTACCCTATAAGATTATTTAGTCTGTTATTAAAATAATTATTCATCGGGTAAAGCCACCTCCTCATTCTTTATATTTATATTTTAGTTTAGATATATATCTAATCTATATATATATATTAGTTAATTAAAAATGGAACAAAGTGAACTGAACCCTAGAATCACTTTCAGTAAATCACATTTATTTCATCCAGAACGAAAGAATATCACGTAATAAATGAATTATATGAATAATAAATTTTCTTTATTTCATTGCAAATATATTTAAAACATACATAATTGACCTCTGTTTCATTGATTTTACCAATTTAAGATTTGATACGTTTCAATCCCAACCAGAGACCATTTTCTGGTTGATTCATAAATGATTTACGACATAACTTTATTGGAATCTCTGTTTTTCCGGTTGATACAACTTCGAAATTCAACAACAATTTATACAATAAAACTTTAACGTCCAACAATGCAAATCTTGACGCAATACAATTTCTTGGTCCAACACCGAATGGAAAATACGTGTATGGATTAATTTTTCCTTTGTTTTCCGTTGAAAATCGTTCCGGATCAAACTTGTCTGGGTCTGGATAGAAATTTGAATGTCGATGTATGGCAAAAATAGGTAACAATATTGTTTGCCCTTTTTCAAGATGTACTGGTTCCTCACCAGGATTAACTGGCTCAATTGTGTATGGTTTCGTACATAATCTATTCGTTGAAGGAGGAGGCGTCCATTTGCGTAGAATTTCTAAAAACAAATCGATCAATCGACACCGTTATTTATTGTGTGTTATTTGCAAGAAATCGAACCTGAAACGACCATATCCAAATATTTCATATCCAATAATGCTTCGTACGTTAATTTTCCATCAACTTTCTTATCAGTTTTCATTATTTCTTCTCTTAATTTATCTTGAATGTCTTTATTTAGTGCCAATTCATATGCAGCGAAACACATCGCAAGTGAAACTGTATGAAAACCACCCAAAAAGAATACGAACGCTTGAGCGGCTATTTCTTCGTTTGTTATATTATTAATTAGTTTACAACTACCTAAAAATAAATAATTAATAAAATAAAATAGAGAATATCTACATTTAGGTGCAAAATTTATGTAGTTATGAATACCTACCACTATTAAATTCTTTTACAGTAGCAAATCCAGTGTCAACCACTCCATTTTCTTCCTGATTTATCCCTTTTCTTGTCTCCAAAAGTACATTAATCATATCGGGTCGTTTAATTCCCTTTTCTTCTCTCGTCTTTATCGTTTCATTGATGATATTTTGAAAGTAATTTGCTGCTTTTCGATCGGTGAAATGAATATTGAATAGCTTAAATTCGAAGTAAAATATGAAAGTATGAGATAATACAATGTGCATTCGAACATTTTAATGTTTGTTGTTAACGTGTAAATCATGTAAGAAGCATATGTAATTGAGGAAAAAATTGTGTTTAACAATGCTTTTGCTGCATTGGTCTACGGCTCATCTAAAAAGAAAATGCTTTAAATTTACCTTGAAGAATTTCGGACTTAAAAATATTGCGAAAAATTTGAAAGTTGATAAAAAAGTTGCGCTTGTGATTTTTCCCATTAAGTAAAACGTATTTTCTGGTTCCTTTAAAGAATTAACTTCAATGCCAAAAGCAGTTGTGGCGATCACATCATTTGTAAATCTAAGAAAATTTCAATCGTTAAATCTAAATACATAAAAATGATTCGTTTTTCACCTGGTAAGAACATCTCTCATTTCAACTTCAATGAAATCTTCCTTTTTGCCCATGAAATAATCAGCAAAATTCGTAGCAGTTTCCGCCATTAAATTAAAAATAACTTTCATTTTACTACTTGTAAAACTACCACTTAAAGTTGCTCTCATCTCACGCCATTTTTGGCCTACAAAATAGAAATATTAAGTACAAATTAAATGACAGAGTTTTAATTTATTTACCTTTCAATGAGAGTAAATTTCTACTAAACATCGGATCAACATCTGGATCAACCCAATCTCTCTGATCTGTAAAATGATCGAAATCCTTAATTGCCATTTGCTTAATTAATTCCGGATCTTTAATCATTAATGTTGGCGTTAGGAATTGATAGAATCCAATGTATCTAAAATGCAGTTTTTAATGTGCGTTTTCAAATATTTTACTTGACAATTTGTAAATACCTTTCATTTGGATACTTATCATACCATGAGGACATTAATTCAGAAAAAGTCGTTATCCGGAAAACCACTCCCCACAAATCACCCAAAATTGGCCATGGTTTGGTTTGTTTCACACCTTGATTAGTCCAAAATTTCAGCGGTTTTATGAACAAAATCCAAAATGAAATGGCTAAAATTGTTGGTACAATTAACCAGAGCATTTTCGTAATTTTCAAAAAAACTGCCAACAGAAAACTGAGAAAATTTATGTGACAACTTTTCAGAAAATCCGTTATAAATTAAAATCGATATGTTTAACTATAAGATGTTAAATGAAGCATTTTAATTGCCTAAATACAAAAATAAATGTAATGCTAATTACTTATTTAATAGCAACAATAATAATCTTTTTTTTTTACTTTTAATATTTATACTCGTCCTCTTAAATTATCTGCTAATCATTTCATTACATCTGTACAAAAAAAAATACATGTAATCAATGTTTCTAATGGCATCACAATGATAATTTCAGCATCTTTTTACTTGCGAAGTTACAAAATTAAGTGTTTCATTATGCTTAAATTAAAAATATTGATTATTTCATTAAAGTTAAGTATTGTACGAGCTATATTTTTGCCTGTGCATACCGCTTTATACTAGGGGTATAACCCTTAATTAAAGGGTTGTAACGAGTACATTTAAATATCCCATTAAATTCTGATATTAAATTGGGATTATTTACATTTTTGTTAATCTAAGTTAATTAGTTTAATTCTATATTTCTTTGTTTAAAAATTGTATAAAAATATCCATTTTATCTGTACGTGTTTATTGTTTCTAATTTTGGTAATCACTATCGAAATAAACGTAAAGAAAATAACATATAAATATAAAAAATGATTATTATTATGTAATTCTGTAAATTAAGCGAACATTTTTTATTATTAGATATAATTTTAAAATAAAAAAAAACATAATTTGTTTTTAATTGGGTGGTAGATAAACCGTGTGCCCACTCTCCAATCTGAACATATAGAAATTTGCATGGAAATTTACCTAATCGTCGATTCCCTCAAGCGAATCAATTATATTTATTTAATAGATGGTAATATACCATTGGATAGAGTCGGCATTTCCGAATCTAACGATATTGAAATGGATGTAATCAGGTAAATGTGTAAATCAGCTCAAAAAGTTTTTTCCAAAGTTTTGCAAACAAAAAACGTAACTATATTTATTAATACAAATTATTTATTCACCTTTTCAGATAAAATTTATTTAATAAATGTAAACAGGATTTGAATTCTATAAACGCAACAAAATTCTGAACAAAAAAAAACAATAGAATTTACAGTAAAATAATTAGAATGCATAAAAATTATATCAAATACAAATTTGGCATATCTAAGAATATCAAATATTTCATTAAATATTTTATCAATATATTTGGCATATTTGGTTAATATTTTAAATTAATTCTACAATTAAAAATTCAGATTGTCTGTATTAAATCCAATGGCAATTTGTCCATTGGAAAAAGTAAAAAAAACCGTTACAACCGGTTCGGTCAAAATACGAACCAGACCGAAAGCAGGTAGTCTGTTCCGCGAATTTTCCAACCGCCTTAAAAATACACGATTAATCGTATTAATAATTGTCGATTACTCGGTTAATCCTAATCGTAATCATTGCATCCCTAATTATTATTAATTTCCTTTACTTATTTGTAATTCAGTTTTTTTTTTGTTTCTTTATTTGGTGTTCTATTTTCTGTCTATTCCCTTTGAAATTATTGAATAGGTACAAATTTTATTAGTGTCTAGTAGACAGTAGACAAATAATTGTCTAGTTTTAAACTAAAATAACGATTCAGTTGTAGGCATTGCGAAACTCTTTTTCAGATGGAACTCAATTCCAGTATAGTATTGAGTTATCTGGTATGATTATGTTGTGTTTTATTTAATTTAGGATTGCATGAGTTTATTATATGAAAGTAGCAATTAAAAGTTAACCTAAGATTTCTGACCACTATGTGAATGCTTTTATTTTATCACCCCTAATCGATTAGCACATAGGGATGCATAGCATTTTTGTTTATCTGATAACTTTGTTCGTCTGATAACTTTCCATATTACGCGGTTTATCGGAGAGTGTAGAAGAAAGAATAAAATAACAGAATTTCTAGAATTGTTTATATTTAACGACTAACGCGTATTTATTAATTTCACAATTTTAAATTTGCAAGCATATTCTGAAATTAAGTCTTAATATAATGATTTTAATTAGAATATTAAAAATGGAACCATAAACAAATTTAGCATGTAAATAATTACAAATCTATAAATGTTTAATATTCGATATCTATATAATTGCTTTTTATTTCATTGATTTTACGATTTGATACGTTTCAATCCCAACCAAACATCATTTCCAGGTTTATTCATAAATGATTTACGACATAATTTTAATGGAACTGTCGTTTTTTCACATGGTACAACTTCGAAATGCAGCAGCAATTTATACAATAAAACTTTAACTTCCAACAATGAAAATCTCGATGCAATACAATTTCTTGGCCCAACACCAAATGGTAAATATGTGTATGGCATAATTTTCCCTTTGTTTTCCAATGAGAATCGTTCCGGATCAAATTTTTCTGGGTCTGGATAAAAATTTGGATGTCGATGTATGGCAAAAAGAGGCAACAATATTGTTTGCCCTTTTTCAAGGTGAATTGGGCTCTCACCGGGATTAACTGGCTCAATTGTGTATGGTTTCGTACATATTCTATTCGTTGACGGAATAGGCGTCCATTTGCGTAGAATTTCTAAAAACAAATCGATCGATTAATTCCGTTATTTATTGTGTGTTATTCGCAAAAAATCGAACCTGAAACGACCATGTCCAAATATTTCATATCGAATAATGCTTCGTATGTTACTTTCCCATCAACTTTCTTATCAGTTTTCATTATTTCTTGTCTTAATTTATCTTGAATGTCTTTATTTAGTGCCAATTCATATGCGCCTAGACATATCGCTATCGCAAGTGTTTCAAAACCACCCAAAAAGAATAGGAACGCTTGAGCGGCTATTTCCTCGTTTGTCATATTTTTAATTGGCTTAAAACTACCTAATTAAAATAAATAATTAATCAAATAAAATAGAGAATATCTACATTTAGGTGCAAAATTTAAGTAGTTATGAATACCTACCGCTATTAAATTCTTTTACAGTAGCAAATCCAGTGTCGACAACTCCATTTTCTTCCTGATTTATCCCTTTTCTTGCCTCTAACAGCACATTAATCAAATCGGGTCGTTTAATTCCTTTCTCTTCTCTTGTCTTTATCGTTTCATTAATGACCTTTTGAAAGTAATTTGCTGCTTTTCGATCGGTGAAATGAATATTGAATAGCTTAAATTCAAAATAAAATATGAAAGTATGAGATAATGCAATGTGCATTCGAACCTTTTGTGTGATTGATTTGTCGTCCTGTGTTTGATTAGTGTGATTTCATTAAATCATATAAGAAGCATATGTAATTGAGGTCTGCGGCCGGCCTAAGGAATAAATGTTTTAATTATACCTTGAAGAATTCTGGACCTATAAACATTGCGAAAAATTTGAAAGTTGATAAAAAAGTTTCTGTCGCTATTTTTCCCATTAAATAAAACGTATTTTCTGGTTCTTTTAAAGAATTCACTTCAATGCCAAAAGCAGCTGTGGCGATCGCATCATTCGTAAATCTAACAAATTGTCAATAGTTAAATCAAAATACACAAAAATTATTAATTTTTTACCTCGTAAAAGCATCTCTCATTTCAACTTCAATGAAATCTTCGTTCTTGTCCACGAAATAATCAACAAAACTCGTAGCAGTTTTTGCCATTAAACCGAAAATAACTTTCATTTTACTACTTGTGAAACTACCACTTAAAGTTGCTCTCATCTCACGCCATTCTTGGCCTAAAAAATAAGATTATTTATTGTAAATTAAATGATAGATTTTTAATCCATTTACCTTTCAATGAGAGTAAATTTCTACTAAACATCGGATCAACATCTGGATCAACCCAATCTCTCTGATCTGTAAAATGATCGAAATCCTTAACTGCAATTTGCTTAATTAATTCGGGATCTCTAATCATTAATGTTGGTGTTAGGAATTGATAGAATCCAATGTATCTGAAATGTAGTTTTTAACATACATTTTCAAATAATTTAGTTGATTATTTGTTAATACCTTTCATTTGGATACTTATCATACCATGAGGACATTAATTCAGAAAAAGTCGTTGTTCGAAAAACCACTCCCCACACATCACCCAAAACTGGCCATGGTTTGGTTTGTTTCACACCTTGATTAGTCCAAAATTTCAGCGGTTTTATGAACAAAACCCAAAAAGAAATAGCTAAAATAGTTGGAACAATTAACCAGAGCATTTTCGTGTTTTTCAACAAAATTGCCAATAGAAAATTGAGCAAATTTGATGCCACAACTTTTCACAAAATCAGCTATATACAAAATGAACCCGATGTTTAACTATGCATTTAAATTAAATATTTCAATTTGATTAATAGAAAAATAATAGTAATATGATCACTGGGTGAATAGATTAGTAGAAATGGAAATCATCTTTTCCAGAGTGTTTATATTTATACTCGTCTTCTCAAATTATCTCCCCAATCATTTCATTAAATGTGCACAAAACAAAAAAACATTTAATCAATATATTGGTAACGCATAGATATCACGAAAATAATTTCAGCGTCTGTTTATCTGTATAGAGTTGCAAAATTAAGTTTTCCATTATGCTTAAATTAAATATTAAAGCATCTAGTTGTGAAATATTTAAACAAAATGAAACATCAACAAGAATAATCCCTAAGCCTAAGATCCACTGATGATAATGCCGAAGCATTTACCAGGATATTCGTATACGTATTTTTGTCAAAGTAAGTACCAATAGGTACTTATAGATGATAGTGGCTGCTATTCATTTTACATAGAATACGAGAAATTCATATCTGATCTCACTGTATCCTGGAATTGGAAGTGTTTGTAAGAAAATAGAAACTTTGTTCCACTTATGATGTTTCTATTTGAATCATCGTGATTAAATGATGATTTTAATTGCAATTTGAACAATTGAACGTAGGAATGAAGGGATAATATAATTAGGATTTCTACAATAATTTAATCAAACATAATTTCTGCTCAATGCGGTTGTATGCAGTTGATTTGTATCAAATTGTTGATAGTATAAAAATTAATGAAAACATTCTATTGTTGGTTGGAAATTCGTAAGATGTTTGACTATTTGAAGATTCACATCCACATTACGACGGTACGGAACTGTATCCAGTCATTGTGTTAAAGTTCTTCTACTCGGCTTAACAAACGGCAGCGTTTAGGGCTTCTATTATAAATCGTTAATGTGCTGATTTTGTTTTCAGAGCACTATCTTCGGCCATGAGGACATTTATGATAAAATCACAAAATGGCACTATTTATTTTTCATATATTTCGTCCATAACAACTATGATTATCGATGGATTATCTATAATCCGCTTTTCAGAAACTGGCGGTAAGTTAATCGGTTTAATTCTATATTTATTTCTTTAAAAATTGTATGAAAATTTCCATTTCATCTGTACATTTTTAATTTTTCTAATTTGGGTAATCACGGCCAAATTTCGCATTTATAAAAATGATAAGATAATTATTATTGCAGCGCAATTAAGCGAACATTTTCTAGATATCATTTTAAATTACAAAAAAAAAAAAAAAAAACCTCATGTGCTTTTAACTGATTGGTAGACATATATGTATGCAGATTTTAATTTTTATTGCTATTGCAAATACTATCGAATTATACAGTACTATAAGTTATATAATATAAGAATAAATTTATGTCAATAAGTACATATAATTAAACAGTAAATCTATGCATTTAACATCAGGAGATAAATATTTAATCAAACTGGCATGTGCAAAGGTTAGTTCAAAAGATGTAAATGAAGCAACTAGGGATAGTTTGCAACTAGCAAACTAGGGGGCAATACTTTTGACGCTAACATTCGAAAAAAACTTTTTCTAATTCAGTGCCGAAAAGTAGAAGTTTTTCGCACCCAATTTAGTGACTTAAAATAACGTAATTTCGTAGTTTTCTTTGTTAGATTATATTAAAATTCATCTTCTAGTCTCACTTAGTACCACAGAACCTACTTTCAGCTAAAACAAAGCAATTTCTAGATTAAATGGCAGACATAATTAATTTTTTAAATTAATTATTTGTTGATTAAAATTACCTCATTAGAAAAAATAGCGTTGAATACGCGTGTGAAGAACCGATTTTTCGTGCTCACTGCTCCGCAGCTCGTGTTTCAAACTAGTTCGCACCAAAAAACAAGTGCGGTTTTTTCACACTTGTATTCAAATATACAAAGTATATTTCGGTGCGGAAAAGTGCACTATTTCGCACGCAATATAGTGACTTTTACGGTCATTTTCATCAGTTTGATTAGATGAAGTTTAAGCTAAAATGACAATTAATTTCCACAGCTACTATGTAACTTAACGTTTTACCATTGAATAAGTTTATTGCAGATTCAAATAGTTTTTGTTTTGAAACATGCCTAGCAGTTGCCAAATTCTGGCTAGAAATGCATAAACTGATTGAGTTTGCTGAATGTCATCAGTGAATGTTAAATTCCATTTGTACACAGGGTAAATACGGAGAATGTGGAGATGGTGAAGGTGTTGAACGGGGTAACATTAAAATAAGGATTTCGATCACACACCAACAAAGTATCGGAAACTGGATTTCTTTACAGTCGGCGAAGAGAAAGAAATCGTTACGGAAATGACACTTTCTAACATATCCAATGCGCACAAAACATCGATACAAAACTGATCTTTATGTTTTTCGATGGTCTGTTGAAAATACTTTGGACAATAGAAGAGATTGTGCAATCTGTCTGAAGACATGAATCTGAATTTCTTTGATTTGCATTTAATTGTTAATTTTTCAATGTCAGCTAAAATTATTGCCAGAGTAACTGATATAAATTCTAAGTTCGATCACGGCATTGATTGCGACATCAAGGCCTGACAATGATTCATTGAAACCGTCTAATCTTTTATCAGTGTTCGTATTGAAGATCTAATTTCGGCTATACTCAGATAATCCAAATTACACAATTCCCTTTATAAATTTAAATTAATATATGAATCAATAGAAATAATTAATAATACCAATTAAAAAGTATGTATATATATATAAAATACAATAATATTATTTAAGTCAACTTATTTTTGACACCAGAAAAACAAGGCGAAATTGCAGCAAAAGAAAATCAAAGAAAAGCCAGCAAACAAGAAAGAATGCTCGAAACAGAGGTTATTTTCGTACAGAAATAAAACTGGTTATTGTTAATTGTTTACGATAAATTCCAAAAATAGTAGAAAAACAAATTGGTACAGTAAACCTGTATTTTTCCTAGCTTATTTGTTTCTCAATAAAAATACTCGAATAATGAAAAGATGCCAAGCTTAAGGTCAATATAACAAGTTATTTTTTAATAATGTTATTTCAATAACAAACAAACAAGGAAAAATTTACCGAACAAGGGAAAATAAGAATATATAAATAGTATATTTGAATATAAGTGTGAAAAACCCGCGCTTGTTTTTTGGTGGGAACTAGTTTGAAACACGAGCTGCGGAGCAGTGAGTGGTTCATTTTAGTGAGCACCGAAAATCGAGGTTTTCACACGCGTATTCAACGCTATTTTTTCTAATGAGATAATTTTAATCAACAAGTCATTAATTTTAAAAATTAATTATGTTCGGCCATTTAATTCAGAAAATGTTTTGTTTTTACCGAAAATAGGTGTTGTGGTATTAAGTGAGTTTAGAAGATGAATTTTAATATAAACTAACAATGAAAACTACGAAATTACGTTATTATAAGTCACTAAATTGGGTGCGAGAAACTTCTACTTTTCGGCACCGAATTAGAAAAAGTTTTTTTCGAATGTTAACGTCAAAAGTATTGCCATCCCTAGTTGCTTCATTTACATCTTTTGAACTAACCTTTGCACATGCCAGTTTGATTAAATATTTATCTCCTGATGTTAAATGCAGAGATTTACTGTTTAATTATATGTACTTATTGACATAAATTTATTCTTATATTATATAACTTATAGTACTGTATAATTCGACAGTATTTGCAATAGCAATAAAAATTAAAATCTGCATACATATATGTCTACCAATCAGTTAAAAGCACATGAAGTTTTTTTTTTTTTATTTACATTCATGTGTTTTGATATTGAAGATACTAAATTCATAGCTTCACCAATATTGATTTCCTCTTATTATTTCATGGAACAATTTGTAATATTCATAATAATACTATCCAACATATTGATATTATTAATTTTTAACGGCATTTCAACATTTTTATGTTGCCATGTTATAAAAAGTTCAAATGTTAAGTGGTTAACACAAGAAAATCTGCAATATTGATGTGAGCAGATTGTGTAATATTAACAAAACAGATGTGTTGTTTTTTTGTGAATTATATTCCAAAATTCGGGAACTTAAAGAGCAAATTTTAAGAATACCGTACAAACGATATTCTTTTTGCTATAGCCTTTTTTAAAAATTGTCATTTTCTCTTTTTAGTTTTTTTTTTCTTTTCGGTAAAAATCTGTAGTTTTGGATAGGTACTTGTAGATTGTGGGATATATAGGGAATTTGGTTCAGAATAGCACCTGCGAAATAATATATTATTTTACACGCAATAGTAAAATTTTACGATTTATGTCGAACAATCTGTTTATCATAAAACATATTCACAATAATAAAATATATCAGATAGGTAAATTTGTATTTCATGTACGTTATATAAATGTTCAATATTCGATATCTATATAATTGTCCCCTATTTCATTTATTTTACGATTTGATACGTTTCAATCCCAACCAAAGACCATTTTCAGGTTTATTCATGAATGATTTACGACATAATTTTAATGGAATTGCCGTTTTTCCACATGGTACAACTTCGAAATGCAACAGCAAATTATACAATAAAACTTTAATTTCCAATAATGCAAATCTCGATGCAATACAATTTCTTGGCCCAACACCGAATGGAAAATATGTGTACGGCTTAATTTTCTTTTTGTTTTCCGATGAAAACCGTTCCGGATCAAATTTTTCTGGATCTGGGTAGTAATTTGAATGTCGGTGTATGGCAAAAATAGGAAATACTATTGACTGTCCTTTTTTAAGATGAATCGGGCTCTCACCGGGATTAACTGGCTCAATTGTGTATTGCTTCGTACATATTCTATCCGTTGAAGGACCAGGAGCCCATTTGCGTAGAATTTCTAAAAACAAATCGATCAATCGACACCATTATTTATTGTGTGTTATTTGCAAGAAATCGAACCTGAAACGACCATGTCCAAATATTTCATATCGAATAATGCTTCGTACGTTATTTTTCCATCAACTTTTTTATTAGTATTCATTATTTCCTCTCTTAATTTATCTTGAATGTCTTTATTTAATGCCAATTCATATGCACCGAAACACATCGCAAGTGAAACTGTATGAAAACCACCCAAAAAGAATACGAACGCTTGAGCGGCTATTTCCTCGTTTGTTATATTTTTGATTGGTTTAAAACTACCTAAAAATAAATAATTAATAAAATAAAATAGAGAATATCTACATTTAGGTGCAAAATTTAAGTAGTTATCAATACCTACCGCTATTAAATTCTTTTACAGTAGCAAATCCAGTGTCGACCACTCCATGTTCTTCATAACTTATCCCTTTTCTTGTCTCTAAAAGCACATTGATCATATCGGGTCGAACGATTCCTTTTTCTTCTCTCGTCTTTATCGTTTCATTGATGATATTTTGAAAGTAATTTCCCGCTGTTTGATCGGAGAAATGAATATTGAATAGCTTAAATTCGAAATAAAATATGAACGTATGTGATACACTGTTTTTCAAACATTTTCGAACACTTTGTTTGAACGTGTTGTGTTGTGTCGTGTTCGGTTAGTATGAGTTAATTAAACCATAGAAAAAATATATGCAATTGCGGTTTTGACTAAATATTTTGACGCAGGTTTTTGCTGCTGTAGTCTACGGCCAACTTAAAGAGGAAATGTTTTAAATTTACCTTACAGAATTTTGAACCTAAAAGAAATGCGAAAAATTTGAAAGTTGATAAAAAGTTTTCTGTAGAAATTTTCCCCATTAAATAAAATGTATTTTCTGGTTCCTTTAAAGAATTCACTTCAATGCCAAAAGCAGCTGTGGCGATCACATCATTTGTAAATCTAAGAAAATTTTAATCGTTAAATCAAAATACATAAAAATGATTCGTTTTTTACCTGGTAAGAACATCTCTCATTTCAGCTTCAATGAAATCTTCTTTTTTGTCAAGGAAATAATCAACAAAGTTCGTAGCAGTTTCTGCCATTAAACCGAAAATAACCTTCATTTTACTACTTGAGAAACTACCACTTAAAGTTGCTCGCATCTCACGCCATTTTTGGCCTACAGAATAGGATTATTAATTGTAAATTTAATTATAGAATTCTAATACATTTACCTTTCAACGAAAGTAAATTTCCACTAAACATCGGATCAACGTCTGGATTAACAAAAGTTCTGTGATCAGTAAAATGATCGAAATCTCTAACTGCAAGTTGCTTAATTAATTCCGGATCTCTAATCATCAATGCTGGTGTTAAGAATTGATAGAATCCAATGTATCTAAAATGTAGTTTTTAATATGCATTTTGAAATATTTTAGTTGTCAATTTGTAAATACCTCTCATTTGGATACTTATCAAACCATGAGGAACTAAATTCACCAAATGTCGTTGTTCGGAAAACTATTCTCCACAAATCACCCAAAATTGGCCATGGTTTGGTTTGTTTCACACCTTGATTAGTCCAAAATTTCAGCGGTTTTATGAACAAAACCCAAAAGGAAATGGCTAAAATTGTTGGTACAATTAACCAGAGCATTTTCGTGTTTTTCGACAAAACTGCTAATAGAAAATTGAACAAATTTACGACACAACTTTCCAGTAAATTAACTATTAATTGAACTTAATATGTTTAACTACGATATGATTCTAAATGAAGTATTTTAATTTCGTCAATAAAAAAATAATTGTAATGCTGATTAGTTATTTAGTCCATTAAATTAATTAATAATAATGAAAGTAATCTTTCTCGATTGTTTATATTTATCAAACAATGTTCTGTATAACATTGGTGCGAGGGATGATGTAACCTCATCAATAATATTAACTATAGTTAATATTTATACGCGTCCTCTCAAATTATCTGTCAAGCTTTTCATTAAATTTGTACAAAATAAGTACATTTAATCAGTGGCGTAACTTCGAACTTCGCCACTCCCCCCCTTCCCAGCGAAATTTTATGAATGACCCCAACCCTCTTCTAAAACGAAACACTTGAAATTGAATATAAAACTAGAGAATCGTTGTTATCCTATAATTTGATAAAATATAAATGAAAATGTCAAGCTTAAATATTTTGATTATCCTTAATTTTATTTTACAAATAATACAAATATTCAATTACATGAATATTATTTTGAATTAATTTACATTTACATTTAAATCAATTTGAAACTGCTGTCCTCGTGCTTGTTTTTTTTTTTTTTGCAAACGAATCAATTATTGTGTCTAATACATTCGAATTACCACATATCTTAGATCATTCTCTATAACTAATAACGAGAATGCATCTATAATCTGTTTTGATAAAACCCGATCTCTAAGAAAATGTTGAATTATTTTTAATTTTGTAAAGGATCGCGCAGCAGTTGCAGTACTGACAGGAAGTGTCACGCACAACATTAATCCTGCAAATATATTAATGTAGGAAAATCTAGTGGTTTCCTAATCTGTGCTAGAGTGGCGCCTGTCGATTTCGAAACAAGTAGATTTTTCAATAATTTGAAGATATGCTATTTAGAATTTTATTTATTTTTTTAAAATTATTGCGTCGTCTTTTTTTTTTTTTTTTTAAGTTCCAGTTAATCTAAGTTACTGTTGTTGTTTTTTTTTTATATACTTTTCAGTTAAACGTTAAACTTCTCCTTTCTGCGCCTGTCATAAATCGATGAATTTTATTCTTAAATAAAAACTTCTTTTTTTTTATATGAAGATACTGATTTATCATAAATGTGACGGATGGATGGTATATTAATAGGTCACCTACAGTTGCTTTCTAATCGGGTACCTACCATGACTTTGAGTAAGGAAGTAAATCACTAGGCATGTCGGGAATGGTTTCTGCTAGCCCCCTTTCTCTTTTTTACGGTCCCACACCTGAGATTATTGGCTATTGATCTTGTAGAGGTTGAACGGAACTACCACCAATAATTCATATATTATATTTATATATATATAGAACTAAGTAATTCTTACAAGGGATGTAATTTTTACATATACTTACTCAATTTGAACGTCGACATAAGAATCCTAAAATTACTGTATTTGAATGATGTGGTTATTATATAGAATTATATAATTAAATAGTAAATTAAATAATAAATATTAAATTTCTATATAATCTAATTATATAGAATAAATAATTATTATTTTAGTGAGTACAATTTCTTATCATTTAGTATAATACCGACCACCTTTTCTCCACCTAGCACGTGAGCACTAATTCATGTGCCCTAACAATGTCTAACATTGTTAGCGCCTAATCTAACAAATTTTCTTGAGTGATAATATTTATGATCGTCTTCTCAAATTATCTGTAAATCATTTTATTAAATATGTACCAAAAAAAAAAAAAACAAAAAGGGTGACAATGATAATCTTAGCGACTGTTTACTTGCGGAATTACAAATTAATTTTCTTTTATTATTCATTAATTTAATATTAATAACTCTTAATCCCATGAGCCCTATGTTTGCCTGTAAGTTATCCTATTTTTAGGATGCATTTAAGCGCCTGAAACCTACTGAAACATTGAGCTGAGTCGCCACTATTTGATTTTTTAGAAACTGATAGTCTAAAATCTGAATAGTGATAGACAATTACGCAATATGTTGGGTAATTGTCGTCTTTTTAATTTGCTACGACCATACTATACCAAATAATAAACTGCTTATAATTGTTCTAAAAAAATAACTTCCTTATAGATATAATCCTTCTACATTTTTTTTACGACTTTTAGTACTTTAAAATAGAGATGTGTTCGTCTTAAATTTTTAGACAACACGACACATAACGTGCGGCTGTATTATAATTTTTATCACGTAATTTTTTTTTTTCGTGTAGTTGTGAAATGATTTTTTTTCCAAAAAAAGCATTGGCCGTGTGCACCAAGAGCATTTAATCATGATTAACATCTAATCGATAATTTGGCATTTTGCTTTGGGAAATCAAAATAGAATTTTAATTTTAATCATTTATAATTTATTTTATAATAGTATTTGTATCAATGATTCTACATTTTTGATGACTATAATAAAAATATATATATATATGTATATATATCGTAAAGCCTGTCTACCATTTCTGGTGTAGGCTTGTTATTCTTTATCTTTTTTTCCTTTTTTCTATGTTTTCCTCGCTCATCACTACTCATCTATATGATATGTTTATATTTTCTTCTTCCTGTTCCTTATCCTCCTCCGTTGAGGTTTTTCGTTTCCTACACTCCACCTTTCCCACTGGTGGAGTTCTTTTAACCTTCGTCGCCACTTTAAATGGATTTTTATCTTCCATTCTAGCGAGATCAATCCTATTTTTATAAAAAAAAAAAAACTTTATTGTTATTTTAACCTTAACCACTAGATACCAACAATCACTGCTCTACTTATCTGTGTATCTATTCTTCGATTTTAACACAAATAGGCATCCGACCACTTTCACTGTCCGATATAGACTCTTCTTCTTTTAATAAAATTTCTTTTATTATAATAAAAATATAATGATATAATAACCTATACATATACAAATGTCAAATCTTAGCTTGTACAATCTTAGTAGACACACAACAAAGTTGGCTTATAGATATATAAAAATACATGGTTGCTAAATTTTATTCAGATGCATACGAAAGAAAAATATGCACGCCAAAATCACAAATCAGTATCAAGTAAATTTTCAATTTAGATGAACTCCAAATAAAATAACAGAATCTATAGAATTGTTTATCATCTCAACGAGTATTTATTAATTTTACAATTTTAAATTTGCAGCGAGATTTGGAAATTAGGCTTTAATATAATGATTTTAATTAGATTATTAAAAATCGAACCCTCTATTTCTTTGATTTTACGATATTAAGATTTGATACGCTTCAATCCCAACCAAAGACCATTTTCAGGTTTATTCATAAATGATTTACGACAGAATTTTAATGGAATTGCCGTTTTTTCACATGGTACAACTTCGAAATGCACCAGCAATTTATACAATAAAACTTTAACGTCCAACAATGCAAATCTTGACGCAATACAATTTCTTGGTCCAAAACCAAATGGAACATAAGTGTATGGATTAATTTTTCCTTTGTTTTCCGATGAGAATCGTTCCGGATCAAATTTTTCTGGGTCTGGATAAAAATTTGAATTTCGATGTATGGCATAAATAGGCAATATTATTGTTTGTCCTTTTTCAAGCTGAATCGGGCTCTCACCAGGATTAACTGGCTCAATTGTGTATGGTTTCGTACATATTCTATTCGTTGAAGGAGCAGGAGCCCATTTGCGTAGAATTTCTAAGAACAAATCGATCAATTGACAACGTTATTTATTATGTGTTATTTGCAAGAAGTCGAACCTGAAACGACCATGTCCAAATATTTCATATCCAATAATGCTTCGTACGTTAATTTTCCATCAACTTTCTTATCAGTATTCATTATTTCTTGTCTTAATTTATCCTGAATGTCTTTATTCAGTGCCAATTCATATGCAGCGAAACCCATCGCAATTGAAACTGTATCAAAACCGCCCAAAAAAAAAGCGAAGGCTTGAGCGGCTATTTCCTCGTTTGTTATATTCTTGATTGGTTTAAAACTGCCTAAAAATAAATAATTAATCAAATAAAATAAAGAATATCTACATTTAGGTGCAAAATTTATGTAGTTATGAATACCTACCGCTATTAAATTCTTTTACAGTAGCAAATCCAGTGTCGACAACTCCATTTTCTTCCTGATTTATTCCTTTTCTTGCTTCTAACAGCACATTAATTAAATCGGGTCGTTTAATTCCTTTCTCTTCTCTCGTTTTGATTGTTTCATTAATGACCTTTTGAAAGTAATTTGCTGCTTTTCGATCGGTGAAATGAATATTGAATAGCTTAAATTCAAAATAAAATATGAAAGTTTGAGATAATACAATGTGCACTCGAACATTTTGTGTGATTGTTTTGTCGTGTTGTGTTTGGTTAGTGTGAGGTAATTAAACCATATAAAAACTATATGTCATTGAGGTTTTGACAAAATTGTTTTGTCTGGTCTAAAAACGACTTTTTTGCATTGATTTACGGCCGACCTAAAGAGAAAATGTTTTAAATTTACCTTACAAAATTTTGGACCTATAAACATTGCGAAAAATTTGAAAGTTGATAAAAAACTTGCTGTCGCAATTTTCCCCATCAAATAGAACTTATTTTCTGGTTCTTTTAAAGAATTAACTTCAATGCCAAAAGCAGTTGTGGCGATCACGTCATTCGTAAATCTAAGAAAATTTTAATCGTTAAATCTAAATACATAAAAATGATTCGTTTTTTACCTGGTAAGAACATCTCTCATTTCAGCTTCAATGGAATCTTCTTTTTTGCCCAGGAAATAATCGACAAAATTCGTAGCAATTTCCGCCATTAAACCGAAAATAACTTTCATTTTACTACTTGTAAAACTACCACTTAAAGTTGCTCTCATCTCACGCCATTTTTGGCCTACAAAATAAGATTATTAATTGTAAATTAAATGATAGAATTTTAATCCATTTACCTTTCAATGAATGTAAATTTCCACTAAACATCGGATCAACGTCTGGATTAACAAAAGTTCTGTGATCAGTAAAATGATCGAAATCTCTGACTGTAATTTGCTTTATTAATTCTAGATCTTTAATCATCAATGTTGGTGTTTGGAATTGATAGAATCCAATGTATCTGAAATGTAGTTTTTAATATGCATTTTGAAATAATTTAGTTAACAATTTGTAAATACCTTTCATTTGGGTACTTATCATACCATGAGGACATTAATTCAGAAAAAGTCGTTGTCCGGAAAACCACTCCCCACAAATCACCCAAAATTGGCCATGGTTTGGCCTGTTTCACTCCTTGATTAGTCCAAAATTTCAGCGGTTTTATGTACAAGACCCAAAATGAAATGGCTAAAATTGTTGGTACAATTAACCACAACATTTTCGTGTTTTTTAATAAAACTGCCAATAGAAAATTGAGAAAATTTATGTCACAACTTTTCACAAAATCAGCTATAAATTGAACTCGATATGTTTAACTATAAGATGTTAAATGAAATATTTTAATAGCATAAATATCAAAATAATTGTAATGTTAATCAGTTATTTAATAGAAACAAAAATAATCTTTTTTTTTACTGTTAATATTTATTCGCGTCCTCTCGAATTATCTGCTAATCATTTCATTAAATGTGTACAAAAAAAAATACCAATTGAACCATTATGTTGCTAACATAATGGCATCACAATGATTATTTCAACATCTCTAATTGTGGACTTACGAAATTAAGTTTTTCATTGTGCTTAAATTACATATTATTAATTTTATTAAATTTTAGTATCCCATGAGCAATATTTTTGCCTGTGCCTTTTTAACGTATTCGTCGCCACTATGAAATTTCTGGAAAATAAACTGATAATTTATTAATCTGATAGTGTGATATGTTTGTATATTTATTTGTTTTTGTCGTAAATATACTACATGCGTGCATGTACAACACATTAGAAAAAACAAAACAATTCTGGCACAAATGCTCTCATGCGATTCTATAAAATTCACGGGATGGCAATTAAAGTTTCGTTTTTTTTTTTTGTTGAAAAACAGGATCAGAAAAGGGAAAGAATATAGTGGGCACTACTACTACACTATACGTTTTACAAAACGCTGATTTATTTTTAAAAGTACCATCTTCGGTCATGAGGACATTTATGGCAAGATCACAAAATGGCAAAATACGTAAAGAAAAAAAGACCCATAATAATTGACCAAAATTTATAGGGTTCTAACGAGTACTTTTAAATATCCTATCTTCCATCATATTCTGATATTAAATTGGAATTATTTCGAGTTTTGCTAATCTCAGTTAATTAGTTTAATTCCATATTTATGTGTTCAAAAATTGTATAATTAGTATAAAAATCTACATTTTTACTGTACATGTTTAATTATTGTAATTATGATAAACGCGAACCATTTCACATGTATGTATAAAAAAAACAAGGTGATAATCATTGTTGCGTAATTCTTTAAATTAAGTGAACATTTTATCGACATCATTTTAAATAAATCAAAGAAAAAAAAACGGCATGTGCTTTTAATTGGATGATATTTAATTCGATATACGCAGATTTAAATATTTATTATTGGTTACGGTCAGCCGACATAACAATTTACTTGCAATGCAAACAAATTTTAAATATGGTGCAAAGCAAGTTTACTTACTAAAAGCGGTTGAACTGCACTCTTGGAAACTGGAGAGTTGGATTTTGTTCGGCCAATGTTAAATTATACATTTTTGATATACATTCATTGGCATGATAAAGAAATGTTGAGATCATGTTAATGTTTAATTTTTTTTGAATCAGTTATTATTATTAAGATAAATAATAGTATGTAACTGATGATAATATTTTGATGGAAAAATTATTGAAAGATCATCGTATACTTGGGATACCATCAAGATAGCTGTGTGGATAATTTAAATTATAATAATTAAAAATATTTCCAACAGATGGCATCCAACATGCAATGAAATTTATGTACAAATTGTAAAATTATTATTACACACAACATGATTAATAAAGTAATCCAAAAATTATGTTAGATGAGTAGCTTAGTAAATAAGTTTGAGTGTCGTTATCGTGAACAGCCATCTACAACGATACTGTTAGGGTAATTAAAATTTAGGTACACCCCGCATCATGGTTGCGGTACCTCGTACAAGTTGCGAGGTATTTAACAGCAGCGACTTAGAAGAAGATGGAAATATGATTAACTGAAAGCAAGAGTGAGAAGGAAAATTTTTTCCGTCGTCGAAATATTTGTGTTTGAAAACATTGAAATCCCATCCAGGGCCGCACTCGGAATGCAACAAACGATTGTAAAGCATTTTTAAATTAAATTCAAATAATAAACATAAAATGATTACGTAAAATAGCGTATAAATAGAAACAAGGGTTCTTCGTATTAAAAAGTATATTTCGTAAAATTTAGGCAATTTATACACATATACAAATTAATTTTCCATTGGCGTTATTTTTATTATTCAACCTCTGTTTGTTTTGCTACGGATGATTTAATAATTTGGGGATGCCCGCGATTTTTTATCTTTAATTTTATGGTTTTTTTTTGTGTGTAGGATATAGAGATTAGACATTATATGGAACGAGAGATAGTGCTTTGAAATATTATATGTGTTTTGTTGTCACCAAAGAACATTTGGCAGCAAAGAGGTTGAGGTTCGAGGCTTGAGGGGAGCACTGAGGCAGTTCTTAGTTGAGTTATCTTGAACTAGTTACACCTTAATATGTTACGTTATATATCGAATGTTCAAAATTCGATATTGATATAATTGCCCTCTATTTCATTGATTTTCCGATTTTACGATTTGATACGTTTCAATCCCAACCAAAGACCATTTTCAGGTTTATTCATAAATGATTTACGACATAATTTTAATGGAATTGCCGTTTTTTCACATGGTACAACTTCGAAATGCAGCAGCAATTTATACAATAAAATTTTAATTTCCAACAACGCAAATCTCGATGCAATACAACTTCTTGGTCCAACACCAAATGGAAAATATGTGTATGGCTTAATTTTCCCTTTGTTTTCCGATGAAAATCGTTCCGGATCAAATTTTTCTGGGTCTGGATAGAAATTTGAATGTCGTTGTATGGCATAAATAGGCAATATTATTGTTTGTCCTTTTTCAAGATGAATCGGGCTCTCACCAGGATTAACTGGCTCAATTGTGTATGGTTTCGTACATATTCTATCCGTTGAAGGGAAAGGAGCCCATTTACGTAGAGTTTCTAAAAACAAATCGATCGATCGACACCATTATTTATTGTGTGTTATTTGCAAGAAATCGAACCTGAAACGACCATGTCCAAATATTTCATATCCAATAATGCTTCGTACGTTATTTTTCCATCAACTTTTTTATCAGTATTCATTATTTCCTCTCTCAATTTATTTTGAATGTCTTTATTTAGTGCCAATTCATATGCAGCGAAACCCATCGCAATTGAAACTGTATCAAAACCGCCCAAAAAAAAGGCGAAGGCTTGAGCGGCTATGTCCTCGTTTCCTACATTTTTGATTGGTTTAAAACTACCTAAAAATAAATAATTAATAAAATAAAATAAAGAATATCTACGTGCTTCAAAATTTAAGTAGTTGTTATTACCTACCGCTATCAAATTCTTTTATAGTAGCAAATCCACTGTCGACAATTTCAATTTCTTCCTGATTTATCCCTTTTCTTGTCTCCAAAAGTACATTAATCATATCGGGTCGTTTAATTCCCTTTTCTTCTCTCGTCTTTATCGTTTCATTGATGATATTTTGAAAGTAATTTGCTGCTTTTCGATCGGTGAAATGAATATTGAATAGCTTAAATTCGAAGTAAAATATGAAAGTATGAGATAATACAATGTGCACTCGAACATTTTGTGTGATTGTTATGTCGTGTTGTGTTTGATTAGTGTGAGGTAATTAAACCATATAAAAAGTATATGTATTCGCGGTTTTGACAAAAATGTTTTGTCTGGTCTAGAAACGATCTTGTTGCATTGATTTTCGGCCGGTCTAAAGAGAAAATGTTTTAAATTTACCTTACAAAATTTTGGACCTATAAAAAATGCGAAAAATTTGAAAGTTGATAAAAAACTTGCTGTGACAATTTTCCCCATTAAATAGAATTTATTTTCTGGTTCTTTTAAAGAATTAACTTCAATGCCAAAAGCAGTTGTGGCGATCACGTCATTCGTAAATCTAAGAAAATTTTAATCGTTAAATCTAAATACATAAAAATTATCCATTTTTCACTTCGTTAAAACATCTCTCATTTCAGATTCAATGAAATCTTCCTTTTTGTCAAGGAAATAATCAACAAAATTCGTAGCAGTTTCTGCCATTAAGCCGAAAATAATCTTCATTTTACTACTTGTGTAACTACCACTTAAAGTTGCTCTCATCTCACGCCATTCTTGGCCTAAAAAGTAAGATTGTTAATTGTAAATTTAATGATAGAATTTTAATCCATTCACCTTTCAAAGAAGGTAAATTCCTATTAAACAACGGATCAATGTCTGAAATAACAAAAGTTCTGTGATCAGTAAAATGATCGAAATCTCTGACTGTAATTTGCTTTATTAATTCTAGATCTTTAATCATCAATGTTGGTGTTTGGAATTGATAGAATCCAATGTATCTAAAATGTAGTTTTTAATATGCATTTTGAAATAATTTAGTTAACAATTTGTAAATACCTTTCATTTGGATACTTATCAAACCATGAGGATATTAATTCAGAAAAAGTCGTTATCCGGAAAACCACTCCCCACAAATCACCCAAAATTGGCCATGGTTTGGCCTGTTTCACTCCTTGATTAGTCCAAAATTTCAGCGGTTTTATGAACAAAACCCAAAAGGAAATGGCTAAAATAGTTGGCACAATTAACCAGAGCATTTTCGTAATTTTCAACAAAACTGCCAATAGAAAATTGAGCAAATTTGATGCCGCAACTTTTCAGAAAATCCGCTATAAATTGAACTCGATATGTTTAACTACGATATAATTTTAAATGAAGTATTTTAATTACATAAATATAAAAACGATTATAATGCTAATTAGATCATCTTCTTTTTTCACTGTTAATATTTATACTCGTCTTCTCGAATTATTTGCTAATCATTTCATTAAATGTGCACAAAACAAACCTATTTAATCAACGTATTTATTATGCTTTGATATCACAATGATAATTTCAACATCTCCACTAAAATAGTAAATTTTGTATTATGTTTAAATTACATATTAATCATTTTATTAAAATTAGGTATCCCATGAGCAATATCTTTGTCTGTGCGGTATACTTTTTTAGGCTGCATATAGGTGGCTGAAACTTCCTGCGGCCTTGATTTGCGTCACGACTATCAGACTTTTAAAACCTGATAGTAACAGACAATTATCCAAAATATTGCGCTAGAACTACATTATACCAAATAATAAACTGCTTATAATTGTTCTAAAAAAAACTAATTCTTTATCAGATTTTTCTACGTCGTTTTTTTACGACGGTCTGGTACTTTAAAGTAGGGATGGGTTCGTGTTAATTGATATAAGTAATTTCAGTAGAAAACTGTAAATAATGAGTTTCAATGTGCGGGTAAATGATAAATTATTTGCTTCTTACTACGATCTATTGTAATTACCCTGAAGTGAATGTTTTTATTTTCAAAAGAACTATGTGTCTTTATAATAACACCCTTGTATAAGTTCAAAAAAGTCAATAATGTATTGTTTTAGATGCAACGTTACATCCATAAGACCATTTAACATTTTTTCGAAACATACTTTTATCGTTTCTATAAATAAATATTAATATGAATTGAAAACAATCATATTCTAGAAATCTCATAAAATTAAAAATTTCACATAAACTAAAATTAAAGGCATTTGTCTTGATAAAAGCCTTGTAATTACAATTAAAATAAACTCATTAATAGAATTAAGTATATCTGAAATTAGAACATTTTCTAAACGTATCTAAGTACGTAATCAAAAAAAAAAAAACTCCAAGGTAATTCGCCTACTGACAACAGAAATTTGAAATGTATCAACAAAGTTCGATATGCTAGAAAACCCGAGACTGCCTATCGGCTAGTTGACACGTGCCACTTTATTTTCGAACTACTAACATGAACACGAAACAAGTCGTTACACGTGTTATGCTGAAAATACGATACGAACCCATCTCTACTCGTTATTTTAAATTTCTTCTACGTTATGTATTATTTAAGCGAATTAATTAGTTTTTTTTTTCTTTTAAACATTGCATAATTAGTATGAAAATGCCCATTTTATCTGTACATTCTTAATTCTTATAATTTTGAAGAACTCGAACATGTATAAAAATAATAAGATAATAATTATTATTGCGTAATTCTTTGAATATTAAAGAAGTATTTATTAATTTTACAATTTTAAATTTGTAGCGAGATTTGGAAATTAGGCTTTAACATAATGATTTTAATTGGACTATTAAAAATAGAATCTTAACAGAGTTGCCCCCTATTTCATTGATTTTATGATTTTAAAATTGAATACGTTTCAATCCCAACCAAAGACCATTTTCTGGTTTATTAATAAATGATTTACGAGAGAATTTTAATGGAACTGTCGTTTTTCCACTCTGTACAACTTCGAAACACAACAACAATTTATACAATAAAATTTTAACTTCCAATAATGCAAATCTCGATGCAATACAACTTCTGGGTCCAACACCAAATGGAAAATATGTGTATGGCTTAATTTTCCCTTTGTTTTCCGATGAGAATCGTTCCGGATCAAATTTTTCTGGGTCTGGATAGAAATTTGAATTTCGATGTATGGCATAAATAGGCAATATTATCGTTTGTCCTTTTTCAAGATAGATCGGGTTCTCACCAAAATTAACTGGCTCAATTGTGTACGGTTTCGTACATAATCTATTCGTTGAAGGAAAAGGAGCCCATTTGCGTAGAATTTCTAAAAACAAATCGATCGATCGACACCATTATTTATTATGTGTTATTTGCAAGAAATCGAACCTGAAACGACCATGTTCAAATATTTCATATCCAATAATGCTTCGTACGTTAATTTTCCATCAACTTTCTTATCAGTTTTCATTATTTCTTGTCTTAATTTATCTTGAATGTCTTTATTCAGTGCCAATTCATATGCAGCGAAACCCATCGCAATTGAAACGGTATCAAAACCGCCCAAAAAAAAAGCGAAGGCTTGAGCGGCTATTTCCTCGTTTGTTATATTCTTGATTGGTTTAAAACTGCCTAAAAATAAATAATTAATCAAATAAAATAAAGAATATCTACATTCAGGTGCAAAATTTAAGTAGTTATGGATACCTACCGCTATTAAATTCTTTTACAGTAGTAAATTCAGTGTCGACAACTTCAACTTCTTCCTGATTTATCCCTTTTCTTGCCTCTAAAAGTACATTAATCATATCGGGTCGTTTAATTCCTTTCTCTTCTCTTGTCTTTATCGTTTCATTGATGATATGTTGAAAGTAATTTGCTGCTTTTCGATCGGTGAAATGAATATTGAATAGCTTAAATTCCAAATAAAATATGAAAGTATGAGATAATGCAATGTGCACTCGAACATTTTGAGTGATTGTTTTGTTGTGTCCGGTTTGGATCAGTGTGAGTTAATTAAATCATATAAAAAGTATATGTCATTGAGGTTTTGACAAAATTGTTTTGTCTAGTTCAACAATGACTTTGCTGCATTGATCTACGGCCGGCCTAAAGAGGAAATATTTTTAAATTTACCTTACAAAATTTTGAACCTATGAAACATACGAAAAGTTTGAAAGTTGATAAAAAACTTGTTGTCGCAATTTTCCCCATCAAATAAAACGTATTTTCTGGTTCTTTTAAAGAATTAACTTCAATGCCAAAAGCAGCTGTGGCGATCACGTCATTCGTGAATCTAAGAAAATTTTAATCGTTAAATCTAAATACATAAAAATGATTCGTTTTTCACCTGGTAAGAACATCTCTCATTTCAGCTTCAATGAAATCTTCTTTTTTGTCAAGGAAATAATCAACCAAACTCGTAGCAGTTTCTGCCATTAACCCGAAAATAATCTTCATTTTACTACTTGAGAAACTACCACTTAAAGTTGCTCGCATCTCACGCCATTTTTGGCCTGCAAATTAGGATTATTAATTGTAAATTTAATTATAGGGTTCTAATACATTTACCTTTCAATGAAATTAAATTTCCACTAAACATCGGATCAACGTCTGGATTAACTAAATTTCTGTGATCCATAAAATGATCGAAATCTCTAACTGTAATTTGTTTAATTAATTCCGGATCTCTAATCATCAATGCTGGTATTAGGAATTGATAGAATCCAATATATCTAAAATGTAGTTTTGAATATGCATTTTTAAATATTTTAGTTGACAATTTGTAAATACCTTTCATTTGGATACTTATCATACGTTGAGCACATTAATTCAGAAAAAGTCATTATTCGAAAAACCACTCTCCAAAAATCACCCAAAATTGGCCATGGTTTGGTTTGTTTCACTCCCTGATTGGTCCAAAATTTCAGCGGTTTTATGAACAAAACCCAAAATGAAATGGCTAAAATTGTTGATACAATTAACCAGAGCATTTTTGTGTTTTTCAATAAAATTTCCAATAGAAAATTGAGCAAATTTATGTCACAACTTTTCAGAAAATTCGCTATAAATTGAACTCGATATGTTTAACTACGATATAATTTTAAACGAAGTATTTTAATTACATAGATATCAAAACGATTATGTGTCCAGGACTTTGTTATGTTTATCGCTATTCTACACATGCGCATGTATTGTTCATTTCAATAAAATTTTCATTTTATTGAAAAGAACAATTTTATTAACGATAACGATTTCCGTTATTACCGGGGAAATAAATAACTAATTGCTTTAGTGTTTATTTTATTCGATTTATTTTGATATATGGCTGCGTTATCACATCTTACTAATTTAAATGAAGTTAGGGGATTCACATATTTTTAATAAAATAAAACTTTATTTCAATGTATCTTTTTTTAAATATCTATTAGAGGTTAGAGGATAAATTAAATAGCATATAAATTGTTTAAATTTAAAACGTATTTATTTTCTATTATCAGCTATGATTCATAAATGTATACTTGTGATGATATAATTTACTGTAAGGATTAATTTTTACTATATTAGTATATTTTTTTTTTACTTTTTACTACAGTCTATCGTGTTTGGTTTATGATCTATTTTATTTTTTCTACAATCACTTTGATCTAATAATGTGTCATTTTCTTCGTTAAAATGCAAGCGACAAGCGTATTTTTTTTTGCTTTAAATTGATGAAGTTGTCAACAACAGTTTTCTCAAAATAAATATGACATTGATGCGTAGTCGTAAGTCGATTGCAATATATTTTATTAATTATTGTCTATTTATATTACCATGACTGTAAACTGTACTGTAATGACACCACATAATCTGTATAGGTGTACTAAATATAATAAAATAATTCATAAGAACCAGTTATGAAAAGTAATCTATTTTTATAATAGTTTTATTGTAAGGTCTTAATTCGTTTAAATCCTAACCAGAATCCATTTTCAGCTGTATTATCTAGAGATTTTCGATTTAGTATTAATGGAATTGGAGTTTTTTCAGTGATCACAAGTTCAAAATTCAACAATAATTTGTAGAATAAAACTTTCAATTCTAACAAAGCAAATCTTGAACCAATACAAGCTCTTGGCCCAGAACCAAATGGTAAATATGTGTATGGCTTAATTTTCTCTTTATTTTCTAATGAAAATCGATCAGGATCAAATAGATTAGGATTTGGATAGAAATTTGGATTTCGATGAATACCATGAAATGGTAACCAGATTAATTGTCCTTTTTCGAGATGAACTGGTTTTTCATCAGCATTCACTGGTTCAATTGTGTATGGTTTCGTACATATGCGATCCGTTGTAACTGCTGGAGGCCATTTTCGTAATATCTCTGTGAATATGTATGTGAAATATGATTTAAATTGATAATTTTTTTTTCTACCTGAAATGACCATATCTAAATATTTCATATTAAGTAATGCGTTATATGTGATTTTTCCATTGTTTCCTTTATCAGTTTTCATTATTTCATCTCGCAGTTTTTGTTGAATACTTTCATTTAATGCCAATTCGTATGAACCGAAACACATGGCAACCGAAACGGTATTGAAACCAGCAAAAAAGAACACCAAAGCCTGAGATACAATTTGATTATTTGTTAAATTTTTTGCTGCTTTAAATGTTCCTAAATGGGAAAAAGTTGCTTTCAAACATGTAGTATAAATACTTAGGCGTTGAAAAATTATTGTACCGTTGCTAAATTCTTGGATAGTAGCATATCCAGTATCGATCATTTCATTTTGTTCACGTTTTATTCCATTTCTTGTCTCTAAAAGTAAATTAATCATATCGGGTCGAACAATTCCTTTATCTTCTCGAGTCTTTATTGCATCTTCAATAACATTTTTGAAATAATTCGTTGCATTTCTGTCGAACAAACTGATTTTAAAGAACTGAAAATTATTCTAATTAATACAATGTAACTGCCTTGTGCTGCCATCTATGAACTGTTTTCTTTTTTCTACTGAGTAATCATATTTGTATCAATCATCATAATGAACTATTCTCTTACCTTAAACACAGTGGGCAATAAAAGATTGGCAATAAATTTAACGGTTTTTAATATGCCAAAGAAATCCGTTATTTCTTTGCCCATTAAATAAAATGTATTTTCTGGTTCTCTTAACGAATTGACTTCAATTCCAAATGCAGCAGTTGCAATTACATCATTCGTGTATCTATATAGTTATAGATAATAAGAAATTAGTTATTCTATTATTAGTTTTGTTGAAAGAAAGGGGTTAATCTTTAACCTACCTACATACCTTGTATAACAATCTTTTAATTCCAACTCGATTAAATCTTTATCTTTATCTAGAAAATACTGAACGAAATTTGCCGTAGTTTCTGTCATTAAGTTAAATATTGTTTTCATTTTACTACTGGTAAATGTACCACTTAATGTTGCTCTCATTTCACGCCATTCTTGACCTTAAAGAATAAAGTAAGTAAAACAAATAGTAACGAGTAAATGAATTGGTAAAAATTTCAGTTTGCCATTGACCTTTCAATGAAAACAAATTCCCACTCCACAGATGATCTACTTCTGGATCTATTAAACTTCTATGATCGGTAAAGTGATCGAAATCTTTGATTGTAATCTGTTTAATTAATTCAGGATCTTTAATTAATAGTACTGGCCGGATCTGCTGATAAAAGCCGCAATATCTATAAAGTATTTTTAGATTTGAACTACGGCATAATTAGTTGTGTACTGATAATTAAATGTACAGTATATTGTAAAATTGATTTAAGAGGTGGTTATAATTTACCTTTCGTTTGGGTGCATATTATACAACCACAATACAAGTTCACCGAAACTTTTTCTTCGAAAAATTCTAGGCCACATATCACCAACCATTGGCCATGATTTACTAGATTGTTTAACTCCCAAATTGGACCAATAATTAAGTGGTTTTATGTAGTAATACCAGAACGATATTAGTGCAGCGGCTGCTATTAACAGTATCCATAACATGGTACACGAATTAAATTAAAATGTAATAAGATATTGGAGTTTTTTGTGTTCGAACTGTTTTAAAAGTTAAATTATTAACTCGGTTTTCACTTGTTTTGTTCAATGCCGTAACGTTGCGCTGATTGTTGACTATTCAATTATAATTTATTAGTATGGAGAGAGAGAATTTCACCTTCTCTTTTTCTTTCTTATTCTACGAACGAGCTAAAGCAACAGTGGTGTGCACAGTTCATTATATAAAGAAAAAGAAGAAATATAACCATAAATAACGCCTTTTTGAATATATTATGGAAAAATTATACCAAAAATCTAGCTCCAGTGTTTTTTGAAGTGCCCTTATAAAATATTCTTTTATTTGTTACATGTTGCTCCCTTTTTTGGGCATCAACCAGACATATTAAACACTGTACAGAGTTACAGTTTGTAAATGTACTTATTTTTAGTGTTAAATTAGTTAATTTTTATAATGACATGTCGTAGATATCCGATTAAAATATAATTAAAAATTATTCTGATTATTTTGTGGCATTATATTCTATGCATACTAATCGATTAGCACGCGTAGACAGATGTGTGACTGTTTTTTATTGGTATAACATTTCCAAATATATAAGGTTTCATTTTATTCAGTTCATCTGAGAATCTACTACCAGATAGAGAATAAAATAAAGGAATTTCTATAGTATTTATTAATTTCACAGTTTTAAACTTGCAGCGAGATTATGAAATTAGGTCTTAATATAACGATTTTAATTAGAATATTAAAAATAGATCCATAAACAAATTTAATATGTAAATAATTACAAATCTATAAATGTTTAATATTCGATATCTATATAATTGCTTTTTATTTCATTGATTTTACGATTTGATACGCTTCAATCCCAACCAAAGATCATTTTTAGGTTTATGCAAAAATGATTTAGGACATATTTTTATTGGAACTGTCGTTTTTCTCGATGGTACAACTTCGAAATTAAGCAGCAATTTATACAATAAAACTTTAACTTCTAATAATGCAAATCTCGATCCAATACAATTTCTTGGTCCAAAACCAAATGGAAAATACGTGTATGGATTAATTTTCTTTTTGTTTACCGATGAAAATCGTTCCGGATCAAATTTCTCTGGATCTACATAGAAATTCGAATCTCGGTGTATTGCATGCATAGGCACTAATATCGATGTGCCTTTTTCAAGATGAATTGGCTTCTCACCAGGATTTACCGGTTCGATTGTATATGACTTCGTACATATTCTGTCAGTTGTAGGAGCAATAGTCCATTTGCGTAGAGTTTCTAAAAACAAATCGATCAATCGACACCATTTTTTATTATGTGTTATTTGCAAGAAATCGAACCTGAAACGATCATGTCCAAATATTTCATATCCAATAATGCTTCATACGTTATTTTACCATCAACTTTCTTATCAGTTTTCATTATTTCTTCCCTTAATTTATCTTGAATGTCTTTATTCAGTGCCAATTCATATGCAGCGAAACACATTGCCATTGAAACTGTATCAAAACCAGCCACAAAAAAGACGAACGCTTGAGCGGCTATATCCTCATTTGTCATATTTTTAACTGGTTTAAAACTACCTGAAAATAAACAATTAATAAAATAAAATAATGAGCATCTACATTCTTTATTTTATTTTAATAATTGTTTCTGGGATGCTTTTGAATTTATTTAATATTAAAATTAAAATAGAACACCTAGCCTACTACTATTTTAAAGCAAGAAATTTAATTTAACTGATGTTCGCGGCGAATAGGTAGCGAGTATAGAGAGAGATAGAGAAAGCACGTTAAAGAGAGAGTGAGTATGTTGTAATGTTGATTAGGCCGTAAGAGTTTCAGTTCAGTAAGATGCTAAAAGAGGGCGGTAACTTTAAACACATGAATACATTTATTTTAATTTACTATTTTTTAATTGAGACTGTAGATTCTCCATTTTAAGGTTGCTTATTTGATTGATCGTCTCATTAACTGGGTTTTTTAACATATTTATTTTTATTTTCCAGATGCAACGATTAGAAGCTGATTTACTCTGCTACTATTCTATATCTACATTTCCACTAGTGGAATAATAGCATTAAACCTACCGCCATTACATTCTTTTATAGTGGCAAATCCTGTGTCGACAATTTCATTTTTTTCCTGATTTATCCCTTTTCTTGTATCTAAAAGTACATTAATCATATCGGGTCGAACAATTCCTTTCTCTTCTCTCGTCTGTATGGTTTCATTAATGATATATTGAAAGTAATCTTCTGCTTTTTGATCGGAGAAATGAATATTGAAAAACTGAAATTCAAAATAAAATATGAGCTATCTATATGTTAAAGTTGTTTAGTAAGGACGGGTATATAGCAATAGAAACATTTTGGAGAATGAGGAAAGGGAAGGTGTTTTGTTTACTAGAAGCCGAACGCTTCTGAAATCTATTCACATATAAAATTGCCTGTTCATAAGTGTTCTAGCCTCGGCTAATAGAGATGGCTCTTGCCAGAACAAGAGAAATAGATAGGTGCTGACTCAGTTGGACTTCACCAACAAACAAAAACAAATTTGGACTATGTACATTTATTTACAACACTGGTTGAGAGTATTGAAATAATATAACTTTGATGTAAATACAAAACAACCACCTCAGATTTATGTAGTGAGAGAAAGTCTTTTGCCGTGAATATAAACTTTACAGTGCTAATCTTGTTCCCGATCAGTAGATTTCTTTTACTGTCGCGATGGAGTGAGCTAGTGATTTATTTTATCACTTGAGGACAGGTAAGTAACTTTACTGTCACGAGAGAGAGAGGATTATGCTTGTCGACTCGTAAGTAACTTTACTGTCGCGAGAGAGAGAGAGCTTATGCTTGAGACACGTGAGTGATTGGTTGTGAGATATGATTCTTGAGATACACTTGTGTAGAAACACTTTAACTTAGTCACTGTAAAATTGTATACTGTCTTCTTGAATGCTCCATTCCCATATACATAATAAATAGGACGCACTGAGCACTGAACTACCATTAAACGTATAATGATGGGCCCTCTCTCAAGCGTGAATTTAATCTGAGTGGTGATTGGAAAATTCTTATAATTACTAAATTTGAACAATTTTCGATGCAAGTTTGATAAGAACAGAATGTGGAAATCTTATTCTATAATGCATATCACTACTGAACAAAAATATCAATCAATAAAAAAGATACAATCAAAATCATATAAAAATTAGTAGAGTTCATCGTTCAGAAACGATAAAAAAGTGCATAGTAATTAACGTAAATATTGTATACAACCAAAAATTGTGTGAAACGTAAATACATACTTAAATCTACATAACAAAAAAAATTATTAGTAATTACAGAGCCAAAACAACATATAGCAGCGAAATTTAAATCGCCGGCAAAACAAGTGCCATATGTAGTCAAGACGGATTTCTTTGGCTACTCCTCTGACGTCACGTTAATAAGCAGTAAACTGTATTTTCGAATGCCTTAGTGTTATGTGCTGGTAAAAATGTGTTATTTTATGTGCCTTGTACTATAAAGCAGATGTATTGTTTCCTTGCAAATTTCCAATGTATGCAGATTTACTCACGTAGCGTATATGAAAAGTAATTCATATGGTAGATCTGCGTTAAGTAAAAAAAACTTGAACCGTTATGTTGTTGTTAATAGTTTGCAGTTTGTTTGAGTTCATAATTGAATGGTATTATTTATATGGGTCAAGAGCATTGGTTATATTTAGTCGTTGTATGTTATTTTATTCATTTGAAAACTAGAATTATCATATGAATAAATGGTCAAAAATTGGCCCAATAAATCGTAGATAGAGCAGCAACATGATTTTACGTGTGTTACATATCTATTTCAATTATTAACAGACAATTCATTGTTTAAAATGAGTTAGAATAATCAATGTAGTTGACTCTGCATGATGGCAGACGCGGGGTGGAGCTTACGATTAGAGACGGGTTGTGCGGCAGAGGAGAGGTAACGAGCATAAAAAGACGACAATACCAGCGAGCGACCGCAGTAGCTGGTCCTGCGTTTGGCGACATCACATCATCACCTAGACGACGGTTACAAACCAATCTGTTCTTTTCAGAACAAATTGAACATTGTTTCGGAAACAACATAAGCAATGGGGCTGAAATTAAAATCGTTCTTTTTCAAGAACACAAGAGCAGAATAGAAATAGAAGATTTGGATCGAAATCTATTGTTCTGCTTTAAATCAAAGAAGAGATATTAGTGTTGTAAACAAATCGTTCTTTTTCAAGAACAAATTCTGGAAAATCGTCCTGAAAGTAAATCGTTCTTTTTCAAGAACCAAATGTAGAAAATCATACTAAAAGTAAATCGTTCTTTTTCAAGAACCAAATGTAGAAAATCATACTGAAAGTAAATCGTTCTTTTTCAAGAACCAAATGTAGAAAATCATACTGAAAGTAAATCGTTCTTTTTCAAGAACCAAATGTAGAAAATCATACTGAAAGTAAATCGTTCTTTTTCAAGAACCAAATTTAGAAAATCATACGGAAATACTAAATGTTCTTTTTCAAGAACCCAAAGAAAAAAAAGAAAATCGTGTTAATGTAGCAGTACTTAGTAGTAGTGTGACGTCACGTCGAAAACAGCACGTTTCTAAGTGAAATACGACCCGCCTTTTGTTGTGACGTCGCGTCATTGTTATTATTTTTAAAGAATGCCATAAATTCTCTTGTTGTTTTACAACAGTATATATATATAAAATACAATAATATTATTTAAATCAACTTATTTTTGACACCAGAAAAACAAGGCGAAATATCAGCAAAAGAAAATCAAAGAAAAGCCAGCAAACAAGAAAGAATGCTCGAAACAGAGGTTATTTTCGTACAGAAATAAAACTGGTTATTGTTAATTGTTTACGATAAATTCCAAAAATAGTAGAAAAACAAATTGGTACAGTAAACCTGTATTTTTCCTAGCTTATTTGTTTCTCAATAAAAATACTCGAATAATGAAAAGATGCCATGCTTAAGGTCAATATAACAAGTTATTTTTTAACAATGTTATTTCAATAACAGACAAACAAGGAAAAATTTCCCGAACAAGGAAAATAAGAATATATAAATAGTATATTTGAATACAAGTGTGAAAAACCCGCGCTTGTTTTTTGGTGGGAACTAGTTTGAAACACGAGCTGCGGAGCAGTGAGTGATTCATTTTAGTGAGCACCGAAAATCGAGGTTTTCACACGCGTATTCAACGCTATTTCTTCTAATGAGATAATTTTAATCAACAAATCATTAATTTTAAAAATTAATTATGTTCGGCCATTTAATTCAGAAAATGTTTTGTTTTTACCGAAAATAGGTGTTGTGGTATTAAGTGAGTTTAGAAGATGAATTTTAATATAAACTAACAATGAAAACTACGAAATTACGTTATTATAAGTCACTAAATTGGGTGCGAGAAACTTCTACTTTTCGGCACCGAATTAGAAAAAGTTTTTTTCGAATGTTAACGTTAAAAGTATTGCCATCCCTAGTTGCTTCATTTACATCTTTTGAACTAACCTTTGCACATGCCAGTTTGATTAAATATTTATCTCCTGATGTTAAATGCAGAGATTTAATGTTTAATTATATGTACTTATTGACATAAATTTATTCTTATATTATATAACTTATAGTACTGTATAATTCGACAGTATTTGCAATAGCAATAAAAATTAAAATCTGCATACATATATGTCTACCAATCAGTTAAAAGCACATGAAGTTTTTTTTTTTTATTTACATTCATGTGTTTTGATATTGAAGATACTAAATTCATAGCTTCACCAATATTGATTTCCTCTTATTGTTTCATGGAAAAATTTGTAATGTTCATAATAATACTATCCAACATATTGATATTATTAATTTTTAACGGCATTTCAACATTTTTATGTTGCCATGTTATAAAAAGTTCAAATGTTAAGTGGTTAACACAAGAAAATCTGCAATATTGATGTGAGCAGATTGTGTAATATTAACAAAACAGATGTGTTGTTTTTTTGTGAATTATATTCCAAAATTCGGGAACTTAAAGAGCAAATTTTAAGAATACCGTACAAACGATATTCTTTTTGCTATAGTCTTTTTTAAAAATTGTCATTTTCTCTTTTTAGTTCTTTATCTTCAGGATCTTTTCGGTAAAAATCTGTAGTTTTGGATAGGTACTTGTAGATTGTAGGATATATAGGGAATTTGGTTCAGAATAACACCTGCGAAATAATATATTATTTTACACGCAATAGTAAAATTTTACGATTTATGTCGAACAATCTGTTTATCATAAAACATATTCACAATAATAAAATATATCAGATAGGTAAATTTGTATTTCATGTACGTTATATAAATGTTCAATATTCGATATCTATATAATTGTCCCCTATTTCATTTATTTTACGATTTGATACGTTTCAATCCCAACCAAAGACCATTTTCAGGTTTATTCATGAATGATTTACGACATAATTTTAATGGAATTGTCGTTTTTCCACATGGTACAACTTCGAAATGCAACAGCAAATTATACAATAAAACTTTAATTTCCAATAAGGCAAATCTCGATGCAATACAATTTCTTGGCCCAACACCGAATGGAAAATATGTGTACGGCTTAATTTTCTTTTTGTTTTCCGATGAAAACCGTTCCGGATCAAATTTTTCTGGATCTGGGTAGTAATTTGAATGTCGGTGTATGGCAAAAATAGGAAATACTATTGACTGTCCTTTTTTAAGATGAATCGGGCTCTCACCGGGATTAACTGGCTCAATTGTGTATGGTTTCGTACATATTCTATCCGTTGAAGGACCAGGAGCCCATTTGCGTAGAATTTCTAAAAACAAATCGATCAATTGACACCGTTATTTATTGTGTGTTATTTGCAAGAAATCGAACCTGAAACGACCATATCCAAATATTTCATATCGAATAATGCTTCGTACGTTATTTTTCCATCAACTTTTTTATTAGTATTCATTATTTCCTCTCTTAATTTATCTTGAATGTCTTTATTCAGTGCCAATTCATATGCACCGAAACACATCGCAAGTGAAACTGTATGAAAACCACCCAAAAAGAATACGAACGCTTGAGCGGCTATTTCCTCGTTTGTTATATTTTTGATTGGTTTAAAACTACCTAAAAATAAATAATTAATCAAATAAATTAGACAATATCTACATTTAGGTGCAAAATAGTTATGAATACCTACCACTATTAAATTCTTTTACAGTAGCAAATCCAGTGTCGACCACTCCATGTTCTTCATAACTTATCCCTTTTCTTGTCTCTAAAAGCACATTGATCATATCGGGTCGAACGATTCCTTTTTCTTCTCTCGTCTTTATCGTTTCATTGATGATATTTTGAAAGTAATTTCCAGCTGTTTGATCGGAGAAATGAATATTGAATAGCTTAAATTCGAAATAAAATATGAACGTATGTGATACACTGTTTTTCAAACATTTTCGAACACTTTGTTTGAACGTGTTGTGTTGTGTCGTGTTCGGTTAGTATGAGTTAATTAAACCATAGAAAAAATATATGCAATTGCGGTTTTGACTAAATATTTTGACGCAGGTTTTTGCTGCTGTAGTCTACGGCCAACTTAAAGAGGAAATGTTTTAAATTTACCTTACAGAATTTTGAACCTAAAAGAAATGCGAAAAATTTGAAAGTTGATAAAAAGTTTTCTGTAGAAATTTTCCCCATTAAATAAAATGTATTTTCTGGTTCCTTTAAAGAATTCACTTCAATGCCAAAAGCAGCTGTGGCGATAACATCATTTGTAAATCTAAGAAAATTTTAATCGTTAAATCAAAATACATAAAAATGATTCGTTTTTTACCTGGTAAGAACATCTCTCATTTCAGCTTCAATGAAATCTTCTTTTTTGTCAAGGAAATAATCAACAAAGTTCGTAGCAGTTTCTGCCATTAAACCGAAAATAACCTTCATTTTACTACTTGAGAAACTACCACTTAAAGTTGCTCGCATCTCACGCCATTTTTGGCCTACAGAATAGGATTATTAATTGTAAATTTAATTATAGAATTCTAATACATTTACCTTTCAACGAAAGTAAATTTCCACTAAACATCGGATCAACGTCTGGATTAACAAAAGTTCTGTGATCAGTAAAATGATCGAAATCTCTAACTGCAAGTTGCTTAATTAATTCCGGATCTCTAATCATCAATGCTGGTGTTAAGAATTGATAGAATCCAATGTATCTAAAATGTAGTTTTTAATATGCATTTTGAAATATTTTAGTTGTCAATTTGTAAATACCTCTCATTTGGATACTTATCAAACCATGAGGAACTAAATTCACCAAATGTCGTTGTTCGGAAAACTATTCTCCACAAATCACCCAAAATTGGCCATGGTTTGGTTTGTTTCACACCTTGATTAGTCCAAAATTTCAGCGGTTTTATGAACAAAACCCAAAAGGAAATGGCTAAAATTGTTGGTACAATTAACCAGAGCATTTTCGTGTTTTTCGACAAAACTGCTAATAGAAAATTGAACAAATTTACGACACAACTTTCCAGTAAATTAACTATTAATTGAACTTAATATGTTTAACTACGATATGATTCTAAATGAAGTATTTTAATTTCGTCAATAAAAAAATAAGTGTAATGCTGATTAGTTATTTAGTCAATTAAATTAATTAATAATAATGAAAGTAATCTTTCTCGATTGTTTATATTTATCAAACAATGTTCTGTATAACATTGGTGCGAGGGATGATGTAACCTCATCAATAATATCAACTATAGTTAATATTTATACGCGTCCTCTCAAATTATCTGTCAAGCTTTTCATTAAATTTGTACAAAATAAGTACATTTAATCAGTGGCGTAACTTCGAACTTCGCCACTCCCCCCCTTCCCAGCGAAATTTTATGAATGACCCCAACCCTCTTCTAAAACGAAACACTTGAAATTGAATATAAAACTAGAGAATCGTTGTTATCCTATAATTTGATAAAATATAAATGAAAATGTCAAGCTTAAATATTTTGATTATCCTTAATTTTATTTTACAAATAATACAAATATTCAATTACATGAATATTATTTTGAATTAATTTACATTTACATTTAAATCAATTTGAAACTGCTGTCCACGTGCTTGTTTTTTTTTTTTGCAAACGAATCAATTATTGTGTCTAATACATTCAAATTACCACATATCTTAGATCATTCTCTATAACTAATAACGAGAATGCATTTATAATCTGTTTTGATAAAACCCGATCTCTAAGAAAATGTGGAATTATTTTTAATTTTGTAAAGGATCGCGAAGCAGTTGCAGTACTGACAGGAAGTGTCAGTACTACATATATTAATGTAGGAAAATCTAGTGGTTTCCTAATCTGTGCTAGAGTGGCGCCTGTCGATTTCGAAACAAGTAGATTTTTCAATAATTTAAAGATATGCTATTTAGAATTTTATTTATTTTTTTAAAATTATTGCGTCGTCTTTTTTTTTTTTTTTTTTTTAAATGAGATGTAACTTTCCATTGATTTTCAATATTTTCGCACTCGGACTTTACTTGTTCAGAATTTGTTATTTTCAAAAATTTACCTATCTTTTATAATATTTAACAGATTCTGAATAGAAGATTTTATTATTAAATATCTTAAAATCTGCATTAATATTTTGAGTTAGCAATGAACTTATTTGTATTAAAATTTGACTCAACAATACACAAAAAAAATAATTTCAACATTTTCAATATTTATTAATATTGCTGTAATAAAATATAACATAAGAAATACTTTAGCAGGTTACACACTACGGTCAGTAATTGATTGAATAATAGGTAAAGTACATTTTACTCATGTAGATATGATCTATTTGCGAGCGGCGGGGCGGATTAAGTTCCAGTTAATCTAAGTTTGTGTTTGGGATCCTGTTTGTCTATTTTCAGGCTGGTAATAGTAATATGTTACCCAACATATTACGCAATATGTTGGGTAATTGTCGTCTTTTTAATTTGCTACGACCATACTATACCAAATAATAAACTGCTTATAATTGTTCTAAAAAAAATAACTTTCTTATAGATATAATCCTTCTACATTTTTTTTACGACTGCTACTTTTAGTACTTTAAAATAGAGATGTGTTCGTCTTAAATTTTTAGACAACACGACACATAACGTGCGGCTGTATTATAATTTTTATCACGTAATTTTTTTTTTCGTGTAGTTGTGAAATGATTTTTTTTCCAAAAAAAGCATTGGCCGTGTGCACCAAGAGCATTTAATCATGATTAACATCTAATCGATAATTTGGCATTTTGCTTTGGGAAATCAAAATAGAATTTTAATTTTAATCATTTATAATTTATTTTATAATAGTATTTGTATCAATGATTCTACATTTTTGATGACTATAATAAAAATATATATATATATATATATATATCGTAAAGCCTGTCTACCATTTCTGGTGTAGGCTTGTTAGTCTTTATCTTTTTTTTCTTTTTTTCTGTTTTCCTCGCTCATCGCTACTCATCTATATGATATGTTTATATTTTCTTCTTCCTGTTCCTTATCCTCCTCCGTTGAGGTTTTTCGTTTCCTACACTCCACCTTTCCCACTAGTGGAGTTCTTTTAACCTTCGTCGCCACTTTAAATGGATTTTTATCTTCCATTCTAGCGAGATCAATCCTATTTTTATAAAAAAAAAAAACTTTATTGTTATTTTAACCTTAACCACTAGATACCAACAATCACTGCTCTACTTATCTGTGTATCTATTCTTCGATTTTAACACAAATAGGCATCCGACCACTTTCACTGTCCGATATAGACTCTTCTTCTTTTAATAAAATTTCTTTTATTATAATAAAAATATAATGATATAATAACCTATACATATACAAATGTCAAATCTTAGCTTGTACAATCTTAGTAGACACACAACAAAGTTGGCTTATAGATATATAAAAAATACATGATTGCCAAATTTTATTCAGATGCATACGAAAGAAAAATATGCACGCCAAAATCACAAATCAGTAACAAGTAAATTTTCAATTTAGATGAACTCCAAATAAAATAACAGAATCTATAGAATTGTTTATCATCTCAACGAGTATTTATTAATTTTACAATTTTAAATTTGCAGCGAGATTATGAAATTAGGCTTTAATATAATGATTTTAATTAGATTATTAAAAATCGAACCCTCTATTTTTTTTGATTTTACGATATTAAGATTTGATACGCTTCAATCCCAACCAAAGACCATTTTCAGGTTTATTCACAAATGATTTACGACAGAATTTTAATGGAATTGCCGTTTTTTCACATGGTACAACTTCGAAATGTAGCAACAATTTATACAATAAAACTTTAACGTCCAACAATGCAAATCTTGACGCAATACAATTTCTTGGTCCAAAACCAAATGGAACATAAGTGTATGGATTAATTTTCCCTTTGTTTTCCGATGAGAATCGTTCCGGATCAAATTTTTCTGGGTCTGGATAAAAATTTGAATTTCGATGTATGGCATAAATAGGCAATATTATTGTTTGTCCTTTTTCAAGCTGAATCGGGCTCTCACCAGGATTAACTGGCTCAATTGTGTATGGTTTCGTACATATTCTATTCGTTGAAGGAGCAGGAGCCCATTTGCGTAGAATTTCTAAAAACCAATCGATCGATCGACACCATTATTTATTATGTGTTATTTGCAAGAAGTCGAACCTGAAACGACCATGTCCAAATATTTCATATCCAATAATGCTTCGTACGTTAATTTTCCATCAACTTTCTTATCAGTATTCATTATTTCTTGTCTTAATTTATCCTGAATGTCTTTATTCAGTGCCAATTCATATGCAGCGAAACCCATCGCAATTGAAACTGTATCAAAACCGCCCAAAAAAAAGGCGAAGGCTTGAGCGGCTATTCCCTCGTTTGTTATATTTTTGATTTGTTTAAAACTACCTAAAAATAAATAATTAATCAAATAAAATAAAGAATATCTACATTTAGGTGCAAAATTTATGTAGTTATGAATACCTACCGCTATTAAATTCTTTTACAGTAGCAAATCCACTGTCGACAACTCCATTTTCTTCCTGATTTATTCCTTTTCTTGCCTCTAAAAGCACATTAATCAAATCGGGTCGTTTAATTCCTTTCTCTTCTCTCGTTTTGATTGTTTCATTAATGACCTTTTGAAAGTAATTTGCTGCTTTTCGATCGGTGAAATGAATATTGAATAGCTTAAATTCAAAATAAAATATGAAAGTATGAGATAATACAATGTGCACTCGAACATTTTGTGTGATTATTTTGTCGTGTTGTGTTTGGTTAGTGTGAGGTAATTAAACCATATAAAAAGTATATGTCATTGAGGTTTTGACAAAATTGTTTTGTCTGGTCTAAAAACGACTTTTTTGCATTGATTTACGGCCGACCTAAAGAGAAAATGTTTTAAATTTACCTTACAAAATTTTGGACCTATAAACATTGCGAAAAATTTGAAAGTTGATAAAAAACTTGCTGTCGCAATTTTCCCCATCAAATAGAACTTATTTTCTGGTTCTTTTAAAGAATTAACTTCAATGCCAAAAGCAGTTGTGGCGATCACGTCATTCGTAAATCTAAGAAAATTTTAATCGTTAAATCAAAATACATAAAAATGATTCGTTTTTCACCTGGTAAGAACATCTCTCATTTCAGCTTCAATGGAATCTTCTTTTTTGTCCAGGAAATAATCGACAAAATTCGTAGCAATTTCCGCCATTAAACCGAAAATAATCTTCATTTTACTACTTGTGAAACTACCACTTAAAGTTGCTCTCATCTCACGCCATTTTTGGCCTACAAAATAAGATTATTAATTGTAAATTAAATGATAGAATTTTAATCCATTTACCTTTCAATGAATGTAAATTTCCACTAAACATCGGATCAACGTCTGGATTAACAAAAGTTCTGTGATCAGTAAAATGATCGAAATCTCTGACTGTAATTTGCTTTATTAATTCTAGATCTTTAATCATCAATGTTGGTGTTTGGAATTGATAGAATCCAATGTATCTGAAATGTAGTTTTCAATATGCATTTTGAAATAATTTAGTTAACAATTTGTAAATACCTTTCATTTGGGTACTTATCATACCATGAGGACATTAATTCAGAAAAAGTCGTTGTCCGGAAAACCACTCCCCACAAATCACCCAAAATTGGCCATGGTTTGGCCTGTTTCACTCCTTGATTAGTCCAAAATTTCAGCGGTTTTATGTACAAGACCCAAAATGAAATGGCTAAAATTGTTGGTACAATTAACCACAACATTTTCGTGTTTTTTAATAAAACTGCCAATAGAAAATTGAGAAAATTTATGTCACAACTTTTCACAAAATCAGCTATAAATTGAACTCGATATGTTTAACTATAAGATGTTAAATGAAATATTTTAATAGCATAAATATCAAAATAATTGTAATGTTAATCAGTTATTTAATAGAAACAAAAATAATCTTTTTTTTTACTGTTAATATTTATTCGCGTCCTCTCGAATTATCTGCTAATCATTTCATTAAATGTGTACAAAAAAAAATACCAATTGAACCATTATGTTGCTAACATAATGGCATCACAATGATTATTTCAACATCTCTAATTGTGCACTTACGAAATTAAGTTTTTCATTGTGCTTAAATTACATATTATTAATTTTATTAAATTTTAGTATCCCATGAGCAATATTTTTGCCTGTGCCTTTTTAACGTATTCGTCGCCACTATCAAATTTCTGGAAAACAAACTGATAATTTATTAATCTGATAGTGTGATATGTTTGTATATTTATTTGTTTTTGTCGTAAATATACTACATGCGTGCATGTACAACACATTAGAAAAAACAAATCAATTCTGGCACAAATGCTCTCATGCGATTCTATAAAATTCACGGGATGGCAATTAAAGTTTCGTTTTTTTTTTCTGTTGAAAAACAGGATCAGAAAAGTGAAAGAATATAGTGGGCATTACTACTACACTATAGGTTTTACAAAACGCTGATTTAGTTTTAAAAGTACCATCTTCGGTCATGACGACATTTATGACAAGATCACAAAATGGCAAAATACGTAAAGAAAAAAAGACCCATAATAATTGATTAAAATTTATAGGGTTCTAACGAGTACTTTTAAATATCCTATCACCATCATATTCTGATATTAAATTGGAATTATTTCGAGTTTTGCTAATCTCAGTTAATTAGTTTAATTCCATATTTATGTGTTCAAAAATTGTATAATTAGTATAAAAATCTACATTTTTACTGTACATGTTTAATTATTGTAATTTTGATAAACGCGAACAATTTCACATGTATGTATAAAAAAAACAAGATGATAATCATTGTTGCGTAATTCTTTAAATTAAGTGAACATTTTATCATTTTAAATAAATCAAAGAAAAAAAAACGGCATGTGCTTTTAATTGGATGATATTTAATTCGATATACGCAGATTTAAATATTTATTATTGGCTACGGTCAGCCGACGTAACAATTTACTTGCAATGCAAACAAATTTTAAATATGGTGCAAAGCAAGTTAACTTACTAAAAGCGGTTGAACGGCACTCTTGGAAACTGGAGTGTTGGATTTTGTTCGACCAATGTTAAATTATACATTTTCGATATACATTCATTGGCATGATAAAGAAATATTGAGATCATGTTAATGTTTAATTTTTTTGAATCAGTTATTATTATTAAGATAAATAATAAGTGACTATATGAATAGTATGTAACTGATGATAATATTTTGATGGAAAAATTATTGAAAGATCATAGTATACTTGGAATACCATCAAGATAGCTGTGTGGATAATTTAAATTATAATAATTAAAAATATCTCCAACAGATGGCATCCAACATACAATGAAAATTATGTACAAATTGTAAAATTATTATTACACACAACATGATTAATAAAGTAATCCAAAAATTATATTAGATGAGTATTTTAGTAAATAAGTTTGAGTGTCGTTATCGTGAACAGTCATCTACAACGATACTGTTAGGGTAATTAAAATTTAGGTACACCCCGCATCATGGTTGCGGTACCTCGTACAAGTTGCAAGGTATTTAACAGCAGCGACTTAGAAGAAGATGGAAATATGATTAACTGAAAGCAAGAGTGAGAAGGAAAAATTTTTCGGTCCTCGAAATATTTGTTTGAAAACATTGAAATCCCATCCAGGGCCGCACTCGGAATGCAACAAACAATTGTAAAGCATTTTTAAATTAAATTCAAATAATAAACATAAAATGATTACGTAAAATAGCGTATAAATAGAAACAAGGGTTCTTCGTATTAAAAAGTATATTTCGTAGAATTTAGGCAATTTATACACATATACAAATTAATTTTCCATTGGCGTGATTTTTATTATTGAACCTCTGTTTGTTTTGCTACGGATGATTTAATAATTTGAGGACGCCCGCGTTTTTTTATCTTTAATTTTATGGTTTTTTTTTTGTGTGTAGGATATGGGGATTAGACATTATATGGAACGAGAGATAGTGCTTTGAAATATTAAATGTATTTTGTTGTCACCAACGAACATTTGGCAGCAAAGAGGTTGAGGTTTCAGGCTTGAGGGGAGCACTGAGGCAGTTCTTATTTGAGTTATCTTGAACTGGTTACACCTTAATATGTTACGTTATATATCGAATGTTCAAAATTCGATATTGATATAATTGCCCTCTATTTCATTGATTTTACGATTTTAAGATTGAATACGTTTCAATCCCAACCAAAGACCATTTTCTGGTTTATTCATAAATGATTTACGACATAATTTTAATGGAATTGCCGTTTTTTCACATGGTACAACTTCGAAATGCAGCAGCAATTTATACAATAAAATTTTAATTTCCAACAACGCAAATCTCGATGCAATACAACTTCTTGGTCCAACACCAAATGGAAAATATGTGTATGGCTTAATTTTCCCTTTGTTTTCCGATGAAAATCGTTCCGGATCAAATTTTTCTGGGTCTGGATAGAAATTTGAATGTCGTTGTATGGCATAAATAGGCAATATTATTGTTTGCCCTTTTTCAAGATGAATCGGGCTCTCACCAGGATTAACTGGCTCAATTGTGTATGGTTTCGTACATATTCTATCCGTTGAAGGGAAAGGAGCCCATTTGCGTAGAATTTCTAAAAACAAATCGATCGATCAACACCATTATTTATTGTGTGTTATTTGCAAGAAATCGAACCTGAAACGACCATGTCCAAATATTTCATATCCAATAATGCTTCGTACGTTAATTTTCCATCAACTTTCTTGTCAGTATTCATTAATTCTTGTCTTAATTTATTTTGAATGTCTTTATTTAGTGCCAATTCATATGCAGCGAAACCCATCGCAATTGAAACTGTATCAAAACCGCCCAAAAAAAAGGCGAAGGCTTGAGCGGCTATTTCCTCGTTTCCTACATTTTTGATTGGTTTAAAACTACCTAAAAATAAATAATTAATAAAATAAAATAAAGAATATCTACGCGGTGCAAAATTTAAGTAGTTGTTATTACCTACCGCTATCAAATTCTTTTGCAGTAGCAAATCCACTGTCGACAATTTCAATTTCTTCCTGATTTATCCCTTTTCTTGTCTCCAAAAGTACATTAATCATATCGGGTCGTTTAATTCCCTTTTCTTCTCTCGTCTTTATCGTTTCATTGATGATATTTTGAAAGTAATTTGCTGCTTTTCGATCGGTGAAATGAATATTGAATAGCTTAAATTCCAAATAAAATATGAAAGTATGAGATGATACAATGTGCACTCGAACATTTTGTGTGATTGTTTTGTCGTGTTGTGTTTGATTAGTGTGAGGTAATTAAACCATATAAAAAGTATATGTATTCGCGGTTTTGACAAAAATGTTTTGTCTGGTCTAGAGACGACCTTGTTGCATTGATTTTCGGCCGGTCTAAAGAGAAAATGTTTTAAATTTACCTTACAAAATTTTGGACCTATAAAAAATGCGAAAAATTTGAAAGTTGATAAAAAACTTGCTGTGACAATTTTCCCCATTAAATAGAACTTATTTTCTGGTTCTTTTAAAGAATTAACTTCAATGCCAAAAGCAGTTGTGGCGATCACGTCATTCGTGAATCTAAGAAAATTTTAATCGTTAAATCAAAATACACAAAAATTATCCATTTTTCACTTCGTTAAAACATCTCTCATTTCAGATTCAATGAAATCTTCTTTTTTGTCAAGGAAATAATCAACAAAATTCGTAGCAGTTTCTATCATTAAGCCGAAAATAATCTTCATTTTACTACTTGTGTAACTACCACTTAAAGTTGCTCGCATCTCACGCCATTCTTGGCCTAAAAAGTAAGATTGTTAATTGTAAATTTAATGATAGAATTTTAATCTATTCACCTTTCAAAGAAGGTAAATTCCTATTAAACAACGGATCAATGTCTGAAATAACAAAAGTTCTGTGATCAGTAAAATGATCGAAATCTCTGACTGTAATTTGCTTTATTAATTCTAGATCTTTAATCATCAATGTTGGTGTTTGGAATTGATAGAATCCAATGTATCTAAAATGTAGTTTTTAATATGCATTTTGAAATAATTTAGTTGACAGTTTGTAAATACCTTTCATTTGGATACTTATCAAACCATGAGGATATTAATTCAGAAAAAGTCGTTGTCCGGAAAACCACTCCCCACAAATCACCCAAAATTGGCCATGGTTTGGCCTGTTTCACTCCTTGATTAGTCCAAAATTTCAGCGGTTTTATGTACAAAATCCAAAATGAAAAGGCTAAAATTGTTGGTACAATTAACCAGAGCATTTTCGTAATTTTCAACAAAACTGCCAATAGAAAATTGAGCAAATTTGATGCCGCAACTTTTCAGAAAATCCGCTATAAATTTAACTCGATATGTTTAACTACGATATAATTTTAAATGAAGTATTTTAATTACATAAATATAAAAACGATTATAATGCTAATTAGATCATCTTCTTTTTTCACTGTTAATATTTATACTCGTCTTCTCGAATTATTTGCTAATCATTTCATTAAATGTGCACAAAACAAACCTATTTAATCAACGTGTTTATTATGCTTTGATATCACAAAGATAATTTCAACATCTCCACTAAAATAATAAATTTTGTATTATGTTTAAATTACATATTAATCATTTTATTAAAATTAGGTATCCCATGAGCAATATCTTTGTCTGTGCGGTATACTTTTTTTAGCTGCATATAAGTGCCTGAAACTTCCTGCGGCCTTGATTTGCGTCACGACTATCAGACTTTTAAAACCTGATAGTAACAGACAATTATCCAAAATATTGCGCTAGAACTACATTATACCAAATAATAAACTGCTTATAATTGTTCTAAAAAAAACTAATTCTTTATCAGATTTTTCTACGTCGTCTTTTTACGACGGTCTGGTACTTTAAAGTAGAGATGGGTTCGTGTTAATTGATATGAGTAATTTCAGTAGAAAACTGTAAATAATGAGTTTCAATGTGCGGGTAAATGACAAATTATTTGCTTCTTACTACGGTCTATTGTATTTACCCTGAAGTGAATGTTTTTATTTTCAAAAGAACTATGTATCTTTATAATAACACCCTTGTATAAGTTTAAAGAAGTCAATAATGTATTGTTTTAGATGCAACGTTGCATCCATAAGAACATTTAACTTTTTTTCGAAACATACTTTTATCGTTTCTATAAATAAATATTAATATGAATTGAAAACAATCATATTCTAGAAATCTCATAAAATAAAAAATTTCACATAAACTAAAATTAAAGGCATTTGTCTTGATAAAAGCCTTTTAATTACAATTAAAATAAACTCATTAATAGAATTAAGTATATCTGAAATTAGAACATTTTCTAAACGTATCTAAGTACATAATCAAAAAAAAAAACTCCAAGGTAATTCGCCTACTGACAACAGAAATTTGAAATGTGATGTGATAAGTTTGATTCCTTGTTCACACACTTCAAGGGTTACAACTTGTAACTGTTGTAAATCAGTTGGACTTGGAAATACCTAAATCCTTTCTTCTTTTTGGTGTGGTGGTAATACTTCAGTGTATTATAGTGTAGAAATGAAATGTACTGGTTCAATACCAAAGTTTCACTTAAATTGATTTATTATAACTCTTTAACTATTACCACTAATTAACATTTACTTGGCTAGTAATTTGCACTTTAACTTGTTTACAGAGAACTTATTTAACTGATTAGAGTTGAAGGAGAGGTTTAGTGATGAGTAGGCAAAGTAAAATTGTAGAGGCAGAGCCCACTCACTCACAGCAGAGCCTTTTCTTATCAGAGAGACGAGTAATACTATACTAAATTGTACTTTTCTCATACCCTTAATTTGGCCATAGAAGGTGGGATGTATCCTTTTTTTTGACCAAATACTAGGCAGGGACTTCTCAGTAACATTTAAGAAAAAATATAGAAAAAAATACAATATAAAGGAAACTAATATAAAGTCAATCGCTTTCATTTTTATCACCCTACTAAATCGATTAAACCTTTTCAATATAAAGGACTAATTGCTTGTCGTACCCCTACGCAGAAATATAATCGAAATAGCAAAGAAAAAAAATAGAAAGTTGACGAAAAACCTTATCTCTAAATCTAAATTATATTCGAGAAACCGTAACAAAATGTATCAACAAATTTCGATATGCTAGAAAACCCGAGACTGCCTATCGGCTAGTCGACACGTGCCACTTTATTTTCGAACTACTAACATGAACACGAAACAAGTCGTTACACGTGTTATGCTGAAAATACGATACGAACCCATCTCTACTCGTTATTTTAAATTTCTTCTACGTTATGTATTATTTAAGCGAATTAATTAGTTTTTTTTTTCTTTTAAACATTGCATAATTAGTATGAAAATGCCCATTTTATCTGTACATTTTTAATTCTTATAATTTTGATAAACTCGAACATGTATAAAAATAATAAGATAATAATTATTATTGCGTAATTCTTTGAATATTAAAGAAGTATTTATTAATTTTACAATTTTAAATTTGTAGCGAGATTTGGAAATTAGGCTCTAATATAATGATTTTAATTGGACTATTAAAAATAGAATCTTAACAGAGTTGCCCCCTATTTCATTGATTTTATGATTTTAAAATTGAATACGTTTCAATCCCAACCAAAGACCATTTTCTGGTTTATTAATAAATGATTTACGAGAGAATTTTAATGGAACCGTCGTTTTTCCACTCTGTACAACTTCGAAATACAACAACAATTTATACAATAAAATTTTAACTTCCAATAATGCAAATCTCGATGCAATACAACTTCGTGGTCCAACACCAAATGGAAAATATGTGTATGGCTTAATTTTCCCTTTGTTTTCCGATGAGAATCGTTCCGGATCAAATTTTTCTGGGTCTGGATAGAAATTTGAATTTCGATGTATGGCATAAATAGGCAATATTATCGTTCGTCCTTTTTCAAGATAGATCGGGTTCTCACCAAAATTAACTGGCTCAATTGTGTACGGTTTCGTACATAATCTATTCGTTGAAGGAAAAGGAGCCCATTTGCGTAGAATTTCTAAAAACAAATCGATCGATCGACACCATTATTTATTATGTGTTATTTGCAAGAAATCGAACCTGAAACGACCATGTTCAAATATTTCATATCCAATAATGCTTCGTACGTTAATTTTCCATCAACTTTCTTATCAGTTTTCATTATTTCTTGTCTTAATTTATCTTGAATGTCTTTATTCAGTGCCAATTCATATGCAGCGAAACCCATCGCAATTGAAACTGTATCAAAACCGCCCAAAAAAAAAGCGAAGGCTTGAGCGGCTATTCCCTCGTTTGTTATATTCTTGATTGGTTTAAAACTGCCTAAAAATAAATAATTAATCAAATAAAATAAAGAATATCTACATTCAGGTGCAAAATTTAAGTAGTTATGAATACCTACCGCTATTAAATTCTTTTACAGTAGTAAATTCAGTGTCGACAACTTCAACTTCTTCCTGATTTATCCCTTTTCTTGCCTCTAAAAGTACATTAATCATATCGGGTCGTTTAATTCCTTTCTCTTCTCTTGTCTTTATCGTTTCATTGATGATATTTTGAAAGTAATTTGCTGCTTTTCGATCGGTGAAATGAATATTGAATAGCTTAAATTCCAAATAAAATATGAAAGTATGAGATAATACAATGTGCACTCGAACATTTTGAGTGATTGTTTTGTTGTGTCCGGTTTGGATCAGTGTGAGTTAATTAAATCATATAAAAAGTATATGTATTTGCGGTTTTGACAAAATTGTTTTGTCTAGTTCAACAATGACTTTGCTGCATTGATCTACGGCCGGCCTAAAGAGGAAATATTTTTAAATTTACCTTACAAAATTTTGAACCTATGAAACATACGAAAAGTTTGAAAGTTGATAAAAAACTTGCTGTCGCAATTTTTCCCATCAAATAAAACTTATTTTCTGGTTCTTTTAAAGAATTCACTTCAATGCCAAAAGCAGTTGTGGCGATCACGTCATTCGTGAATCTAAGAAAATTTTAATCGTTAAATCTAAATACATAAAAATGATTCGTTTTTCACCTGGTAAGAACATCTCTCATTTCAACTTCAATGAAATCTTCCTTTTTGTCCACGAAATAATCAACAAAATTCGTAGCAGTTTCTGCCATTAACCCGAAAATAATCTTCATTTTACTACTTGAGAAACTACCACTTAAAATTGCTCGCATCTCACGCCATTTTTGGCCTGCAAATTAGGATTATTAATTGTAAATTTAATTATAGAGTTCTAATACATTTACCTTTCAACGAAAGTAAATTTCCACTAAACATCGGATCAACGTCTGGATTAACTAAAGTTCTGTGATCCGTAAAATGATCGAAATCTTTAACTGTTATTTGCTTAATTAATTCGCGATCTCTAATCATCAATGCTGGTGTTAAGAATTGATAGAATCCAATATATCTAAAATGTAGTTTTGAATATGCATTTTTAAATATTTTAGTTGACAATTTGTAAATACCTTTCATTTGGATACTTATCATACGTTAAGCACATTAATTCAGAAAAAGTCATTATACGAAAAACCACTCCCCATAAATCACCCAAAATTGGCCATGGTTTGGCCTGTTTCACTCCTTGATTAGTCCAAAATTTCAGCGGTTTTATGAACAAAATCCAAAATGAAAAGGCTAAAATTGTTGGTACAATTAACCAGAGCATTTTCGTATTTTTCAACAAAACTGCCAATAGAAAATTGAGCAAATTTGATGCCGCAACTTTTCAGAAAATCCGCTATAAATTTAACTCGATATGTTTAACTACGATATAATTTTAAATGAAGTATTTTAATTACATAAATATAAAAACGATTATAATGCTAATTAGATCATCTTCTTTTTTTACTGTTAATATCGTCTTCTTAACTCGTCTTCTCAAATTATTTGCTAATCATTTCATTAAATGTGCACAAAACAAACCTATTTAATCAACGTATTTATTATGCATTGATATCACAAAGATAATTTCAACATCTCCACTAAAATAATAAATTTTGTATTATGTTTAAATTACATATTAATCATTTTATTAAAATTAGGTATCCCATGAGCAATATCTTTGTCTGTGCGGTATACTTTTTTAGGCTGCATATAGGTGGCTGAAACTTCCTGCGGCCTTGATTTGCGTCACGACTATCAGACTTTTAAAACCTGATAGTAACAGACAATTATCCAAAATATTGCGCTAGAACTACATTATACCAAATAATAAACTGCTTATAATTGCTCTAAAAAAAACTAATTCTTTATCAGACTTTTCTACGTCGTTTTTTACGACGGTCTGGTACTTTAAAGTAGGGATGGGTTCGTGTTAATTGATATAAGTAATTTCAGTAGAAAACTGTAAATAATGAGTTTCAATGTGCGGGTAAATGACAAATTATTTGCTTCTTACTACGATCTATTGTAATTACCCTGAATTGAATGTTTTTATTTTCAAAAGAACTATGTATCTTTATAATAACACCCTTGTATAAGTTCAAAGAAGTCAATAATGTATTGTTTTAGATGCAACGTTACATCCATAAGAACATTTAACTTTTTTTCGAAACCTACTTTTATCGTTTCTATAAATAAATATTAATATGAATTGAAAACAATCATATTCTAGAAATCTCATAAAATTAAAAATTTCACATAAACTAAAATTAAAGGCATTTGTCTTGATAAAAGCCTTGTAATTACAATTAAAATAAACTCATTAATAGAATTAAGTATATCTGAAATTAGAACATTTTCTAAACGTATCTAAGTACATAATCAAAAAAAAAAAAAAAACTCCAAGGTAATTCGCCTACTGACAACAGAAATTTGAAATGTATCAACAAATTTCGATATGCTAGAAAACCCGAGACTGCCTATCGGCTAGTTGACACGTGTCACTTTATTTTCGAACTACTAACATGAACACGAAACAAGTCGTTACACCTGTTATGCTGAAAATACGATACGAACCCATCTCTACTCGTTATTTTAAATTTCTTCTACGTTATGTATTATTTAAGCGAATTAATTAGTTTTTTTTTTCTTTTAAACATTGCATAATTAGTATGAAAATGCCCATTTTATCTGTACATTTTTAATTCTTATAATTTTGATAAACTCGAACATGTATAAAAATAATAAGATAATAATTATTATTGCGTAATTCTTTGAATATTAAAGAAGTATTTATTAATTTTACAATTTTAAATTTGTAGCGAGATTTGGAAATTAGGCTTTAATATAATGATTTTAATTGGACTATTAAAAATAGAAGCTTAACAGAGTTACCCCCTATTTCATTGATTTTATGATTTTAAAATTGAATACGTTTCAATCCCAACCAAATACCATTTTCTGGTTTATTCGTAATTGATTTATGAGAGAATTTTAATGGAACTGTCGTTTTTCCACTCTGTACAACTTCGAAATACAACAATAATTTATACAATAAAATTTTAACTTCCAATAATGCAAATCTCGATGCAATACAACTTCTGGGTCCAGCACCAAATGGAACATATGTATATGGCTTAATTTTCCCTTTGTTTTCCGATGAAAATCGTTCCGGATCAAATTTTTCTGGGTCTGGATAGAAATTTGAATTTCGATGTATGGCAAAAATAGGTAACATTATTGTTTGTCCTTTTTTAAGATGAATTGGCTTCTCACCAGGATAAACTGGCTCAATTGTGTATGGTTTTATACACAATCTATTCGTTGAAGGGAAAGGAGCCCATTTACGTAGAGTTTCTAAAAACAAATCGATCGATCCAGACCATTATTTATTATGTGTTATTTGCAAGAAATCGAACCTGAAACGACCATATCCAAATATTTCATATCGAATAATGCTTCGTACGTTAATTTTCCATCAACTTTCTTATCAGTATTCATTATTTCTTGTCTTAATTTATCTTGAATGTCTTTATTCAGTGCCAATTCATATGCAGCGAAACCCATCGCAATTGAAACTGTATCAAAACCGCCCAAAAAGAAGGCGAACGCTTGAGCGGCTATTTCCTCGTTTGTTATATTCTTGATTGGTTTAAAACTACCTAAAAATAAATAATTAATCAAATAAAATGGAAAATATCTACATTTAGGTGCAAAATTTAAGTAGTTATGAATACCTACCGCTATTAAATTCTTTTACAGTAGCAAATTCAGTGTCGACAACCTCAACTTCTTCCTGATTTATTCTTTTTCTTGCCTCTAAAAGTACATTAATCATATCGGGTCGTTTAATTCCTTTCTCTTCTCTCTTCTTTATCGTTTCATTGATGATATTTTGAAAGTAATTTGCTGCTTTTTGATCGGTGAAATGAATATTGAATAGCTTAAATTCAAAATAAAATATGAAAGTATGAGATAATACAATGTGCACTCGAACCTTTTGTGTGATTGTTTTGTTGTGTCCGGTTTGGCTCAGGGTGAGTTAATTAAATCATATAAAAAGTATATGTATTTGCGGTTTTGACAAAAATGTTTTGCTTGGTCTAAAAACCACTTTGTTGCATTGATTTACGGCCGACCTAAAGAGGAAATGTTTTAAATTTACCTTACAAAATTTTGGACCTATAAAAAATGCGAAAAATTTGAAAGTTGATAAAAAACTTGTTGTCGCAATTTTTCCCATTAAATAAAACGTATTTTCTGGTTCTTTTAAAGAATTCACTTCAATGCCAAAAGCAGTTGTGGCGATCACATCATTCGTAAATCTAAGAAAATTTTAATCGTTAAATCTAAATACATAAAAATGATTCGTTTTTTACCTGGTAAGAACATCTCTCATTTCAGCTTCAATGAAATCTTCTTTTTTGTCAAGGAAATAATCAACCAAACTCGTAGCAGTTTCTGCCATTAAACCGAAAATAACCTTCATTTTACTACTTGAGAAACTACCACTTAAAGTTGCTCGCATCTCACGCCATTTTTGGCCTGCAAATTAGGATTATTAATTGTAAATTTAATTACAGAGTTCTAATACATTTACCTTTCAATGAAATTAAATTTCCACTAAACATCGGATCAACGTCTGGATTAACTAAATTTCTGTGATCCATAAAATGATCGAAATCTCTAACTGTAATTTGTTTAATTAATTCCGGATCTCTAATCATTAATGCTGGTATTAGGAATTGATAGAATCCAATATATCTAAAATGTAGTTTTGAATATGCATTTTTAAATATTTTAGTTGACAATTTGTAAATACCTTTCATTTGGATACTTATCATACGTTAAGCACATTAATTCAGAAAAAGTCATTATTCGAAAAACCACTCTCCAAAAATCACCCAAAATTGGCCATGGTTTGATCTGTTTCACTCCCTGATTGGTCCAAAATTTCAGCGGTTTTATGAACAAAACCCAAAATGAAGCTAATAATAAGTTAACTAAAATAGTTATTACAATTAACCAGAGCATTTTCTTGTTTTTCAAGAAAATTGCCAATAGAAAATTGAGCAAATTTATGTCACAACTTTTCAGAAAATTCGCTATAAATTGAACTCGATATGTTTAACTACGATATAATTTTAAACGAAGTATTTTAATTACATAGATATCAAAACGATTATGTGTCCAGGACTTTGTTATGTTTATCGCTATTCTACACATGCGCATGTATTGTTCATTTCAATAAAATTTTCATTTTATTGAAAAGAACAATTTTATTAACGATAACGATTTCCGTTATTACCGGGGAAATAAATAACTAATTGCTTTAGTGTTTATTTTATTCGATTTATTTTGATATATGGCTGCGTTATCACATCTTACTAATTTAAATGAAGTTAGGGGATTCACATATTTTTAATAAAATAAAACTTTATTTCAATGTATCTTTTTTTAAATATCTATTAGAGGTTAGAGGATAAATTAAATAGCATATAAATTGTTTAAATTTAAAACGTATTTATTTTCTATTATCAGCTATGATTCATAAATGTATACTTGTGATGATATAATTTACTGTAAGGATTAATTTTTACTATATTAGTATATTTTTTTTTTTTACTTTTTACTACAGTCTATCGTGTTTGGTTTATGATCTATTTTATTTTTTCTACAATCACTTTGATCTAATAATGTGTCATTTCCTTCGTTAAAATGCAAGCGACAAGCGTAATTTTTTTTGCTTTAAATTGATGAAGTTGTCAACAACAGTTTTCTCAAAATAAATATGACATTGATGCGTAGTCATAAGTCGATTGCAATATATTTTATTAATTATTGTCTATTTATATTACCATGACTGTAAACTGTACTGTAATGACACCACATAATCTGTATAGGTGTACTAAATATAATAAAATAATTCATAAGAACCAGTTATGAAAAGTAATCTATTTTTATAATAGTTTTATTGTAAGGTCTTAATTCGTTTAAATCCTAACCAGAATCCATTTTCAGCTGTATTATCTAGAGATTTTCGATTTAGTATTAATGGAATTGGAGTTTTTTCAGTGATCACAAGTTCAAAATTCAACAATAATTTGTAGAATAAAACTTTCAATTCTAACAAAGCAAATCTTGAACCAATACAAGCTCTTGGCCCAGAACCAAATGGTAAATATGTGTATGGCTTAATTTTCTCTTTATTTTCTAATGAAAATCGATCAGGATCAAATAGATTAGGATTTGGATAGAAATTTGGATTTCGATGAATACCATGAAATGGTAACCAGATTAATTGTCCTTTTTCGAGATGAACTGGTTTTTCATCAGCATTCACTGGTTCAATTGTGTATGGTTTCGTACATATGCGATCCGTTGTAACTGCTGGAGGCCATTTTCGTAATATCTCTGTGAATATGTATGTGAAATATAATTTAAATCGATAATTTTTTTTTTCTACCTGAAATGACCATATCTAAATATTTCATATTAAGTAATGCGTCATATGTGATTTTTCCATTGTTTCCTTTATCAGTTTTCATTATTTCATCTCGCAGTTTTTGTTGAATACTTTCATTTAATGCCAATTCGTATGAACCGAAACACATGGCAACCGAAACGGTATTGAAACCAGCAAAAAAGAACACCAAAGCCTGAGATACAATTTGATTATTTGTTAAATTTTTTGCTGCTTTAAATGTTCCTAAATGGGAAAAAGTTGCTTTCAAACATGTAGTATAAATACTTAGGCGTTGAAAAATTATTGTACCGTTGCTAAATTCTTGGATAGTAGCATATCCAGTATCGATCATTTCATTTTGTTCACGTTTTATTCCATTTCTTGTCTCTAAAAGTAAATTAATCATATCGGGTCGAACAATTCCTTTATCTTCTCGAGTCTTTATTGCATCTTCAATAACATTTTTGAAATAATTCGTTGCATTTCTGTCGAACAAACTGATTTTAAAGAACTGAAAATTATTCTAATTAATACAATGTAACTGCCTTGTGCTGCCATCTATGAACTGTTTTCTTTTTTCTACTGAGTAATCATATTTGTATCAATCATCATAATGAACTATTCTCTTACCTTAAACACAGTGGGCAATAAAAGATTGGCAATAAATTTAACGGTTTTTAATATGCCAAAGAAATCCGTTATTTCTTTGCCCATTAAATAAAATGTATTTTCTGGTTCTCTTAACGAATTGACTTCAATTCCAAATGCAGCAGTTGCAATTACATCATTCGTGTATCTATATAGTTATAGATAATAAGAAATTAGTTATTCTATTATTAGTTTTGTTGAAAGAAAGGGGTTAATCTTTAACCTACCTACATACCTTGTATAACAATCTTTTAATTCCAACTCGATTAAATCTTTATCTTTATCTAGAAAATACTGAACGAAATTTGCCGTAGTTTCTGTCATTAAGTTAAATATTGTTTTCATTTTACTACTGGTAAATGTACCACTTAATGTTGCTCTCATTTCACGCCATTCTTGACCTTAAAGAATAAAGTAAGTAAAACAAATAGTAACGAGTAAATGAATTGGTAAAAATTTCAGTTTGCCATTGACCTTTCAATGAAAACAAATTCCCACTCCACAGATGATCTACTTCTGGATCTATTAAACTTCTATGATCGGTAAAGTGATCGAAATCTTTGATTGTAATCTGTTTAATTAATTCAGGATCTTTAATTAATAGTACTGGCCGGATCTGCTGATAAAAGCCGCAATATCTATAAAGTATTTTTAGATTTGAACTACGGCATAATTAGTTGTGTACTGATAATTAAATGTACAGTATATTGTAAAATTGATTTAAGAGGTGGTTATAATTTACCTTTCGTTTGGGTGCATATTATACAACCACAATACAAGTTCACCGAAACTTTTTCTTCGAAAAATTCTAGGCCACATATCACCAACCATTGGCCATGATTTACTAGATTGTTTAACTCCCAAATTGGACCAATAATTAAGTGGTTTTATGTAGTAATACCAGAACGATATTAGTGCAGCGGCTGCTATTAACAGTATCCATAACATGGTACACGAATTAAATTAAAATGTAATAAGATATTGGAGTTTTTTGTGTTCGAACTGTTTTAAAAGTTAAATTATTAACTCGGTTTTCACTTGTTTTGTTCAATGCCGTAACGTTGCGCTGATTGTTGACTATTCAATTATAATTTATTAGTATGGAGAGAGAGAATTTCACCTTCTCTTTTTCTTTCTTATTCTACGAACGAGCTAAAGCAACAGTGGTGTGCACAGTTCATTATATAAAGAAAAAGAAGAAATATAACCATAAATAACGCCTTTTTGAATATATTATGGAAAAATTATACCAAAAATCTAGCTCCAGTGTTTTTTGAAGTGCCCTTATAAAATATTCTTTTATTTGTTACATGTTGCTCCCTTTTTTGGGCATCAACCAGACATATTAAACACTGTACAGAGTTACAGTTTGTAAATGTACTTATTTTTAGTGTTAAATTAGTTAATTTTTATAATGACATGTCGTAGATATCCGATTAAAATATAATTAAAAATTATTCTGATTATTTTGTGGCATTATATTCTATGCATACTAATCGATTAGCACGCGTAGACAGATGTGTGACTGTTTTTTATTGGTATAACATTTCCAAATATATAAGGTTTCATTTTATTCAGTTCATCTGAGAATCTACTACCAGATAGAGAATAAAATAAAGGAATTTCTATAGTATTTATTAATTTCACAGTTTTAAACTTGCAGCGAGATTATGAAATTAGGTCTTAATATAACGATTTTAATTAGAATATTAAAAATAGATCCATAAACAAATTTAATATGTAAATAATTACAAATCTATAAATGTTTAATATTCGATATCTATATAATTGCTTTTTATTTCATTGATTTTACGATTTGATACGCTTCAATCCCAACCAAAGATCATTTTTAGGTTTATGCAAAAATGATTTAGGACATATTTTTATTGGAACTGTCGTTTTTCTCGATGGTACAACTTCGAAATTAAGCAGCAATTTATACAATAAAACTTTAACTTCTAATAATGCAAATCTCGATCCAATACAATTTCTTGGTCCAAAACCAAATGGAAAATACGTGTATGGATTAATTTTCTTTTTGTTTACCGATGAAAATCGTTCCGGATCAAATTTCTCTGGATCTACATAGAAATTCGAATCTCGGTGTATTGCATGCATAGGCACTAATATCGATGTGCCTTTTTCAAGATGAATTGGCTTCTCACCAGGATTTACCGGTTCGATTGTATATGACTTCGTACATATTCTGTCAGTTGTAGGAGCAATAGTCCATTTGCGTAGAGTTTCTAAAAACAAATCGATCAATCGACACCATTTTTTATTATGTGTTATTTGCAAGAAATCGAACCTGAAACGATCATGTCCAAATATTTCATATCCAATAATGCTTCATACGTTATTTTACCATCAACTTTCTTATCAGTTTTCATTATTTCTTCCCTTAATTTATCTTGAATGTCTTTATTCAGTGCCAATTCATATGCAGCGAAACACATTGCCATTGAAACTGTATCAAAACCAGCCACAAAAAAGACGAACGCTTGAGCGGCTATATCCTCATTTGTCATATTTTTAACTGGTTTAAAACTACCTGAAAATAAACAATTAATAAAATAAAATAATGAGCATCTACATTCTTTATTTTATTTTAATAATTGTTTCTGGGATGCTTTTGAATTTATTTAATATTAAAATTAAAATAGAACACCTAGCCTACTACTATTTTAAAGCAAGAAATTTAATTTAACTGATGTTCGCGGCGAATAGGTAGCGAGTATAGAGAGAGATAGAGAAAGCACGTTAAAGAGAGAGTGAGTATGTTGTAATGTTGATTAGGCCGTAAGAGTTTCAGTTCAGTAAGATGCTAAAAGAGGGCGGTAACTTTAAACACATGAATACATTTATTTTAATTTACTATTTTTTAATTGAGACTGTAGATTCTCCATTTTAAGGTTGCTTATTTGATTGATCGTCTCATTAACTGGGTTTTTTAACATATTTATTTTTATTTTCCAGATGCAACGATTAGAAGCTGATTTACTCTGCTACTATTCTATATCTACATTTCCACTAGTGGAATAATAGCATTAAACCTACCGCCATTACATTCTTTTATAGTGGCAAATCCTGTGTCGACAATTTCATTTTTTTCCTGATTTATCCCTTTTCTTGTATCTAAAAGTACATTAATCATATCGGGTCGAACAATTCCTTTCTCTTCTCTCGTCTGTATGGTTTCATTAATGATATATTGAAAGTAATCTTCTGCTTTTTGATCGGAGAAATGAATATTGAAAAACTGAAATTCAAAATAAAATATGAGCTATCTATATGTTAAAGTTGTTTAGTAAGGACGGGTATATAGCAATAGAAACATTTTGGAGAATGAGGAAAGGGAAGGTGTTTTGTTTACTAGAAGCCGAACGCTTCTGAAATCTATTCACATATAAAATTGCCTGTTCATAAGTGTTCTAGCCTCGGCTAATAGAGATGGCTCTTGCCAGAACAAGAGAAATAGATAGGTGCTGACTCAGTTGGACTTCACCAACAAACAAAAACAAATTTGGACTATGTACATTTATTTACAACACTGGTTGAGAGTATTGAAATAATATAACTTTGATGTAAATACAAAACAACCACCTCAGATTTATGTAGTGAGAGAAAGTCTTTTGCCGTGAATATAAACTTTACAGTGCTAATCTTGTTCCCGATCAGTAGATTTCTTTTACTGTCGCGATGGAGTGAGCTAGTGATTTATTTTATCACTTGAGGACAGGTAAGTAACTTTACTGTCACGAGAGAGAGAGGATTATGCTTGTCGACTCGTAAGTAACTTTACTGTCGCGAGAGAGAGAGAGCTTATGCTTGAGACACGTGAGTGATTGGTTGTGAGATATGATTCTTGAGATACACTTGTGTAGAAACACTTTAACTTAGTCACTGTAAAATTGTATACTGTCTTCTTGAATGCTCCATTCCCATATACATAATAAATAGGACGCACTGAGCACTGAACTACCATTAAACGTATAATGATGGGCCCTCTCTCAAGCGTGAATTTAATCTGAGTGGTGATTGGAAAATTCTTATAATTACTAAATTTGAACAATTTTCGATGCAAGTTTGATAAGAACAGAATGTGGAAATCTTATTCTATAATGCATATCACTACTGAACAAAAATATCAATCAATAAAAAAGATACAATCAAAATCATATAAAAATTAGTAGAGTTCATCGTTCAGAAACGATAAAAAAGTGCATAGTAATTAACGTAAATATTGTATACAACCAAAAATTGTGTGAAACGTAAATACATACTTAAATCTACATAACAAAAAAAATTATTAGTAATTACAGAGCCAAAACAACATATAGCAGCGAAATTTAAATCGCCGGCAAAACAAGTGCCATATGTAGTCAAGACGGATTTCTTTGGCTACTCCTCTGACGTCACGTTAATAAGCAGTAAACTGTATTTTCGAATGCCTTAGTGTTATGTGCTGGTAAAAATGTGTTATTTTATGTGCCTTGTACTATAAAGCAGATGTATTGTTTCCTTGCAAATTTCCAATGTATGCAGATTTACTCACGTAGCGTATATGAAAAGTAATTCATATGGTAGATCTGCGTTAAGTAAAAAAAACTTGAACCGTTATGTTGTTGTTAATAGTTTGCAGTTTGTTTGAGTTCATAATTGAATGGTATTATTTATATGGGTCAAGAGCATTGGTTATATTTAGTCGTTGTATGTTATTTTATTCATTTGAAAACTAGAATTATCATATGAATAAATGGTCAAAAATTGGCCCAATAAATCGTAGATAGAGCAGCAACATGATTTTACGTGTGTTACATATCTATTTCAATTATTAACAGACAATTCATTGTTTGAAATGATTTAGAATAATCAATGTAGTTGACTCTGCATGATAACAGACGCGGGGTGGAGCTTACGATTAGAGACGGGTTGTGCGGCAGATGAGAGGTAACGAGCATAAAAAGACGACAATACCAGCGAGCGACCGCAGTAGCTGGTCCTGCGTTTGGCGACATCACATTATCACCTAGACGACGGTTACAAACCAATCTGTTCTTTTCAGAACAAATTGAACATTGTTTCGGAAACAACATAAGCAATGGGGCTGAAATTAAAATCGTTCTGTTTCAAGAACACAAGAGAAGAATAGAAATAGAAGATTTGGATCGAAATCTATTGTTCTGGTTTAAATCAAAGAAGAGATATTAGTGTTGTAAAGAAATCGTTCTTTTTCAAGAACAAATTCTGGAAAATCGTCCTGAAAGCAAATCGTTCTTTTTCAAGAACCAAATGTAGAAAATCATACTGAAAGTAAATCGTTCTTTTTCAAGAACCAAATTTAGAAAATCATACTGAAAGTAAATCGTTCTTTTTCAAGAACCAAATTTAGAAAATCATACGGAAATACTAAATGTTCTTTTTCAAGAACCCAAAAAAAAAGAAAATCGTGTTAATGTAGCAGTACTTAGTAGTAGTGTGACGTCACGTCGAAAACAGCACGTTTCTAAGTGAAATACGACCCGCATTTTGTTGTGACGTCGCGTCATTGTTATTATTTTTAAAGAATGCCATAAATTCTCTTGTTGTTTTACAACAATAAGTGTTGGTATTTCGACAGATTTTTATTATTATTAAGATTTAAAAAAATACATTTTCTGTTTCATTTACTTTAGATTAATTGAAATAATTTCGTTCTTATACTTAATTTATTTTTAAGTTGCAAATATTAAATTGCGCATTTTAATTAATACGAATCCTTCACAAATAACAGCAGAATTACCTCCAGATGGCATATAGTTACGAAAATAAAAAGCATCAAGACGAAAATAACTGGGTGACACCCTCATGACACTCTACAACCCTTAATTTCTCATTAATTTTTTAATTTCTTTTCTCACTAATTCAGAATGAAACCTTATTTTTATTCATTTATTTTTCAACATAATAGGTTCCTAAACTTAATTAAGTTGAATGATCCATTATTCTGTCAGTTCTTTTAAATATTATTCTAATTCTATTCACTATTAAAGCAAATAAAACTGTTTCATATCAATTTTATTGCAAAAAAAGTGCACACCTTTCAATAACACTCACACAATAAGAGTCACCTCTCTATAAGGGTCATTTAGTTTAGTTTAGGCTGACAGGTGCGTCTAGTTAGAATAGGAGTTTCAAATAAGAAAAAGCAAACTATTAATAACACCGCAAAAAGTAAATGTTTTAAATATTTACCTTGCAGAATTTCGGGCCTATGAAAAATGCAAAAAATTTTATAATTGATAAAAAGTTGCTTGCCGTCGTTTTTTCTCCCATTAAGTAAAACGTATTTTCTGGTTCCTTTAAAGAATTAACTTTAATGCCAAATGCAGCTGTGGCAATTACGTCGTTCGCAAATCTAAGGAAAAGTTAATAACAAAATCATCAAAATTAAAACTACATTTAAAAATGATTGATTTTTCACCGCATCAAAGCATCTTTCATGTCAACTTCAATGAAATCTTCTTTTTTGTCCAGGAAATAATCAACAAAACTCGTAGCAGTTTCTGCCATTAAACCGAAAATAACTTTCATTTTACTACTAGTGAAACTGCCACTTAAAGTGGCTCGCATCTCGCGCCATTTTTGACCTAAAAATTAGGATTATTAATTGTAAATTTATTTATAAAGTTCTAATCCATTTACCTTTCAATGAAAGTAAATTTCTACTAAACATCGGATCATTGTCTGGATTAACCCAATTTCTGTGATCCATAAAATGATCGAAATCTCTAACTGCAATTTGCTTAATTAATTCGGGATCTTTAATCATTAATGTTGGTGTTAAGAATTGATAGAATCCAATGTATCTAAAATGTAGTTTTTAATATGCATTTTCAAATAATTTAGTTGACAATTTGTAAATACCTTTCATTTGGATACTTATCATACCATGAGGACATTAATTCAGAAAAAGTCATTCTTTGGAAAACTACTCCCCATAAATCACCCAAAATTGGCCATGGTTTGGTTTGTTTCACACCTTGATTAGCCCAAAATTTCAGCGGTCTTATGAACAAAACCCAAAATGAAATGGCTAAAATTGTTGGTACAATTAACCAGAGCATTTTCGTGTTTTTCAACAAAACTGCCAATAGAAAATTGAGCAAATTTATGCTAAAACTTTTTCAGACAATCAGCTATATACACAATGAAACCGATGTTTAACTATGCTTTTAAATGAAATGTTCCAATTTGATGAATAAAAAAATAGCAGTAATGGTGACAAGTGAATTAATACAAATGAAAATCATCTTTTTTGGAATGTTAATATTTATTCGTGTTTTATTTGTCCTTATAATAGTTTATAATTCCACTCAAATTATCTGCTAATCATTTCATTAAATGTGTGCAAAACAAATACAATGGTAACACCATGATAATTTCAGTATTTATTTACTTGCGAAGTTACAAAATTAAGTGTTTCATTATGCTTAAATTACATATTAATAATTTTATAAAAATTAAGTATCTCATGATTAAATATTGATATTTCGCCAGCCTTATCTCAAAGGATGCTTTAATAGTTATGTATATAATAAAGATATCAAAAAACTAGCTCCTGTTAAATTTTCTTTATTGATGTTCTTTTCGAATATTGTGACATGTTCCGCCCATTTTTGAGCATCATCAGACAAAAAACAAATTTTCTAAAAACAAGACAGAAATGATACGTTAGGCATGACTTTGACTTATCCGACTACTTAACTGACCAAACTTATATTAAGATTGTTTTTCATTTTTTTTTTTCTGTTATTAACTTATGAATGATATTGTTACGTTTTGGTTTTTCTCATGATGTTTGTCTGTGCGGTATATACTTTTTATAAGGTGCGTCGCCTCTATCAGATTTCTACGAACTGATAATTTATAATCTGATAGTGTATTATTTTTATACATTTCCTTATTTTGCCGTAAAATATACTACCTGACACACCTAAAACTTGATAAAATTGTACTACTCCTATACTACATGCCTATATGTACAACACATTTAAATAAACAAAACAAAACATGCTCTCATGCCATTCTATAAAGTACACGGGATGGCAATTAAAGTTTCGTTTTTTTGTTGAAAAATATGATCAGAAACGGAAAGAGAATAAAGTATAAAGAGTATATTTATTGATTTCACCATTTTAAATTTGCAAGCTTATTATACAATCAGGATTTAATATGATAATTTTAATTAGAAATTAGAACATTAAAAATGGAGTCTCAACAAATTTGACAAGTAAATAATTATAAATCTACAAATGTTTAATATTCGATATCCTCATAATTGTCCCCTATCTCATTGATTTTACGATTTGATACGTTTCAATCCCAACCAAACATCATTTTCAGGTTTATTCATGAATGATTTACGACAGAATTTTAATGGAACTGCCGTCTTTTTATATGGTACAACTTCGAAATTCAACAACAATTTATACAATAAAACTTTAACTTCCAACAAAGTAAATCTTGACGCAATACAATTTCTTGGCCCAGCACCAAATGGAACATATGTATATGGCTTAATTTTCCCTTTGTTTTCCGGTGAAAATCGTTCTGGATCAAATTTTTCTGGGTCTGGATAGAAATCTGAATGCCGGTGTACGGCATAAATAGGCAATAATATTGTTTGCCCATTCTCAAGATGAATTGGCTTCTCACCAGGATTAACTGGTTCTATTGTGTATCGTTTCGTACATATTCTATCCATTGAAGGAGCAGGAGCCCATTTGCGTAGAATTTCTAAGAACAAATCGATCAATTGACAACGTTATTTATTATGTGTTATTTGCAAGAAATCGAACCTGAAACGACCATGTCCAAATATTTCATATCCAATAATGCTTCATACGTTATTTTTCCATCAACTTTCTTATCAGTTTTCATTATTTCTTCTCTTAATTTATCTTGAATGTCTTTATTTAGTGCCATTTCATATGCAGCGAAACCCATCGCAATTGAAACTGTATCAAAACCACCCAAAAAGAATACGAACGCTTGAGCGGCTATTTCCTCGTTTGTTATATTTTTGATTGGTTTAAAACTACCTAATAAAAATAATTAATCAAATAAAATGGAGAATATCTACATTTAGGTGCAAAATTTAAGTAGTTATGAATACCTACCGCTATTAAATTCTTTTACAGTAGCAAATCCAGTGTCGACAACTTCAACTTCTTCCTGATTTATTCCTTTTCTTGCCTCTAAAAGTACATTAATCATATCGGGTCGTTTAATTCCTTTCTCTTCTCTTGTCTTTATCGTTTCATTAATGACCTTTTGAAAGTAATTTGCTGCTTTTCGATCGGTGAAATGAATATTGAATAGCTTAAATTCCAAATTAAATATGAAAGTATGAGATACAGTGTGCTTCAAACATCTTTGAACAATTTTCATAATGTCGCAAGCCAACACACACTAAGCAGACAAAAATGCCCTTTTTTATCCAGTTTGAGTTAATTAAACTATATAAAAAGCATATGTAATTACGGTTCCGGTAAAAATATTTTGTGTAACAAGGTTTTTGCTGGTCTGATCTGCGGCCGATCTAAAGAGAAAATGTTTTAAATTTACCTTACAGAATTTTGGACTTATAAGAAAAGCGAAAAATTTGAAAGTTGATAAAAATGCTGCTGTCGCAATTTTCCCCATTAAATAAAACGTATTTTCAGGTTTTTTTAAAGAATTCACTTCAATGCCAAAAGCAGTGGTGGCGATCACATCATTCGTAAATCTAAGAAAATTTTAATCGTTAAATCAAAATACTACAAATAATGATCCATTTTTCACCTCGTAAAAACATCTCTTATTTCAACTTATGAAATCTTCGCTTTTGTCCAAGAAATAATCAACAAAATTCGTAGCAGTTTCTGCCATTAAACCGAAAATAACTTTCATTTTACTACTTGTGTAACTACCACTTAATTTTGCTCTCATCTCACGCCATTTTTGGCCTAAAAAATATGATTATTAATTGCAAATTTAATGATAGATTGTTAATCATTTTACCTTTCAGTGAATGTAAATTTCCACCAAAAATCGGATCAACGTCTGGATTAACATAAGTTCTGTGATCCGTAAAATGATCGAAATCTTTCACTGTAATTTGTTTTATTAATTCTGGATCTTTAATCATCAATGTTGGTGTTCTGAATTGATAGAATCCAATGTATCTGAAATGTAGTTTTTAATATGCATTTTCAAATATTTTAGCTGACAATTTGTAAATACCTTTCATTTGGATACTTATCAAACCATGAGCACATTAATTCAGCAAAAGTCATTGTCCGGAAAACCACTCCCCACAAATCACCCAAAATTGGCCATGGTTTGGTTTGTTTCACTCCTTGATTAGTCCAAAATTTCAGCGGTTTTATGAATAGAACCCAAAATGAAATGGCTAAAATTGTTGGTACAATTAACCAGAGCATTTTCGTAATTTTCAACAAAACTGCCAATAGAAAATTGCGCAAATTTATGTGACAACTTTTCAGAAAATCCGTTATAAATTGAACTCGATATATTTAACAACGTTTTTATATGAAGTATTTTAATTACATAAATACAAAAATAATTGCAATGCTGATTACTATTCAATTAGTTAATTAAATTAAATAATAATCATAAAAATTATTTTTCTCGGCTGTTAAAAATATTAATGAGTTTATACTCATATTCATATCATTACTACTCAAATTATCTGCAAATCATTTCATTAAATGTGCACGAAACAAACAGAATCGAAATACAAGGATAATTTAATTATGTGTTTACTTGCAGAGTTACAAAATGCAGAATTATTCCTGTTGCTATAGGATAAAATATTTAATCTGTTATTTTTAATGTATTTCGTCCATAACAACTATGATTATCGATGGATTATCTATAATCCGCTTTTCAGAAACTGGCGATAAGTTAATCAGTTTAATTCTATATTTATCTCTTTAAAAATTGTATGAAAATTTCCATTTTATCAGTACATTTTTAATTTTTCTAATTTTGGTAATCACGACCAATTTATCATTTGTAAAAATAAAAAGATGATTTTTATTGTTGCGTAATTCTTTAAATTAAGCGAACGTTTTTTAGATATCATTATATAAATAATACAGAAAAAGTATATTTGAATGAAAGTATGAAAAGCCATTTAGTTTTTATTGCGAACAGGTTTCCGTACAGTTCGTTTCCGAATAAAATAACAAAATCTTTAGAATTGTTTATCATCTCAACGGGTATTTATTAGTTTCACAATTTTAAATTTGCAGTCTTATTAGAAAATTAGGCTTAATATGATGATTTTAATTAAAATATTAAAAATGGATCTTTAAAAAATTTGACAAGTAAATAATTACAAATCTACAAATCTTTAATATTCGATATCCTTATAATTGTCCCCTATCTCATTGATTCTATGATTTGATACGCTTCAATCCCAACCAAAGACTATCTTCAGGTTTATTCATAAATGATTTACGACAGAATTTTAATGGAATTGCCGTTTTTTCACATGGTACAATTTCGAAATTCAACAACAATTTGTATAACAAAGCTTTAATTTCCAATAATGCAAATCTCGATGCAATACAACTTCTGGGCCCAGCACCAAATGGAACATATGTATATGGCTTAATTTTCCCTTTGTTTTCCGATGAAAATCGTTCCGGATCAAATTTTTCTGGGTCTGGATAAAAATTTGAATGTCGATGTATGGCATAAATAGGCAATATTATTGTTTGTCCTTTTTCAAGATGAATCGGGCTCTCACCGGAATTAACTGGCTCAATTGTGTATGGTTTCGTACATATTCTATCCATTGAAGGAGCAGGGGACCATTTGCGTAGAATTTCTAAAAACAAATCGATCGATCGACACCATTATTTATTGTGTGTTATTTGCAAGAAATCGAACCTGAAACGACCATGTCCAAATATTTCATACCCAATAATGCTTCGTACGTTAATTTTCCATCAACTTTCTTATCAGTTTTCATTATTTCCTCTCTTAATTTATCTTGAATGTCTTTATTCATTGCCAAGTCATATGCACCTAAACTCAACCCATTTGAAGTAGTATCAAAACCAGCCAAAAAAAATAAGTACGCTTGACAGGCTATTTCCTCGTTTGTTATATTTTTGAATGGTTTAGAGCTACCTGAAAGTATTAAGTTAAGAAATTAAAATAAAGAACATGTACATGCTGCAAAATTTAAGTAGTTATGAATACCTACCGCTATTAAATTCTTTTACAGTAGCAAATCCAGTGTCAACAATTTCAATTTCTTTATTCTGATTTATTCCTTTTCTTGCCTCCAAAAGTAAGTTAATCATATCGGGTCGTTTAATTCCTTTCTTTTCTCTCGTCTTTATCGTTTCATTAATGATATATTGAAAGTAAGCTTCTGCTTTTGGATCGGAGAAATGAATATTGAATAGCTGAAATTGAAAATAAAATATGAGAAAATAAAATATGAAACTGAGAGAATGTGCTTTAAACATCTTTGAACAATATTTATAACATTTTGTTGCAAACCGGCACGCATCAGTCAGACAAAAATGGCGTGTTTGATCGGTTTAAATTAAACCATATAAAAAGCATATGTAATTGCGGTTTTGGACAAAAATATTATGCCCAACAACGTATGTGCTGCTGTAGTGTTCAGCCGCCCTAAAGAGAAAATTTTTTAAATTTACCTTACAGAGTTTTGAACCTAGAAGAAATGCGAAAAATTTGAAAGTAGATAAAAAAGTTGCTGTCGCAATTTTCCCCATTAAATAGAACGTATTTTTTGGCTCCTTTAAAGAATTCACTTCAATGCCGAAAGTAGCTGTGGCAATCACATCATTTGTATATCTAAAAAAATTTTAATAGTTAAATCAAAATACATAAAAACGATCCACTTTCCACTTAGTAAAAACATCTCTCATTTCAACTTCAATGAAATCTTCTTTTTTGTCAAGGAAATAATCAACAAAACTCGTAGCAGTTTCTATCATTAAGCCTAAAATGACCTTCATCTTACTACTTGAGTAACTACCACTTAATTTTGCTCTCATCTCACGCCATTCTTGGCCTAAAAAATAGTTATCTTAATTGTAAATTAAATGATAGAATATTAATTCTTTTACCTTTCAATGAATGTATATTCCTGCTAAACATCGGATCAACGTCTGGATTAACATAAGTTCTGTGATCAGTAAAATGATCGAAATCCTTAACTGCAATTTGCTTAATTAATTCGGGATCTCTAATCATTAATGTTGGTGTTAGGAATTGATAGAATCCAATGTATCTAAAATGTAGTTTTTAATGTGCGTTTTCAAATAATTTACTTGACAATTTGTAAATACCTTTCATTTGGATACTTATCATACCATAAGCACATTAATTCAGCAAAAGGCATAATTCGGAAAACTATTCTCCACAAATCACCCAAAATTGGCCATGGTTTGGTTTGTTTCACACCTTGATTAGCCCAAAATTTCAGCGGTCTTATGAACCAAACCCAAAATGAAATGACTAAAATTGTTGGTACAATAAACCAGAGCATTTTCGTGTTTTTCAACAAAACTGGCAGTAGAAAATTGAGCAAATTTATGACACAACTTTTCAGAAAATTAACTATTAATTGAACTCGATATGTTTAACTACGATATGATTTTAAATGAAGTATTTTAATTACATAAATACAAGAATAATTGTAATGCTGATTACTATTTATTTAGTTAGTAATGAAAATTATTATTTTCGACTGATAATATTTATTTTCGTCTTCTCAAATTATCTGCTAATCATTTCATTAAATGTGTACAAAAAAACAAATTTAACCAATATATTGCTAACATAATGATATCACAATGATTATTTTAACATCTCTAATTGCGGACTTACCAAATTAAATTTTGCATTATACTTAAAGTACATATTATTAATTTTATTAAATTTAAGTATCTCACAAGCAAAACTTTTGCCTGTGTAGTGTATATTTTTAGAATGCGTCGCCACTAGCAGATTTCTAGAAACTGATAATTTAGAATCTGACAATGTGATATTTTTGCATAAAAACTTATTTTGCCGTAAAATATACTACCTGACACACCTAAAACTTGATAAAATTGTTCAACTCCTGTACTACATGCCTACATGTACAACACATTTAAATAAACAAAACAAAACATGCTCTCATTCCATCCTATAGAATACAGGGGATGGCAATTAGACTCTTTTTGTTGAAAAATAGGGTCAGAAATGGCAAAAGTATAGTTGGCACGCTCTTCTATAAGACAATCACACATTCATGAATTGAACTGATTCCCGATGCCCTTCTCCTTTAAATCATTCTAGTGTCATATTAGTATTATCATCATAATGGCATAGTAAATGCCTAATACTAATTAATGAATGAACGATCTTGTTTAGGAAGATCTAAGCAAAGTGAAACATCCAGAAATATTCTCGAAACGTATATATGGCACCTGCTGTTTACGTTTGGCTGATAAAGTTTGCTAGTAACTTTATATTTTATATGTTCCATCAATTATCGCACCACACGCTAATGTAGCGCTAATTGATGGTTTTTTTCAATTTCCTGAACGTTCATTCTCGGCTTCAGTACGCCCTATGAAAGGTTTTTAACCGTGAAATTATATCTACAATAGATAATACTTTAATATTGTTATTAATAAGTATTTGATTCTAGGTAGGTTCTAACTACTTATATATGTATATAGGTTGCCCTTATCTTAGGACTTCTAGAGGCGGGACAAAAAAAATTTCAATTTGGTTTGGTTACCAACTATACCGAATAATTTTATATTAGAAGAATAAATAGAAATAAAAATAAAGTAGGTTATATGGAATGGAATATAAAAAATAGAAATGAAAAATCCGGACGATTGCGCCATCAAGTGGTAAACATCGAGACTAGCTAATTAAAAAATTAGTTGTCAATGTTGTCACTGACACCATCTGTTATTTATTTATTAATCACTTGTTAGATGTAATCCTACAGTTGTTTTTTTTTTATGGTTGCTTAGACAAATAACTTGTGTGCTCTTTTTCTATCTTTTCTAATTCACAAATCTGCTGGTTTGTCAATGGGTATGGGTATGGCTGTTAGTTTCATCCACCTAGGAATACAAAAACAAGTTTTTTTTCCGTAATGTATGGAATGGTAGGTGTTTCAGTGTTATCTACAAGTAGATTTGTGGTTCACAATTTAATCTAGTAGTGAAATTAAAAAAAAAAAAACTGTATATTTATTTTTGTTATTTAATTTAAAAAAACTCTAACCATGTGTTAATCTTGCAGGTGTTGGTAAATGCAAAAATTTGTTGCATATAATCAAACATGGAATTGTTACATTACAATGTAAGTAAAATAAAATTCTATTCATATATTCCATTAAATGTTTAACATTTAACACGTTTCAATGCCAACCAATAGAACTCAACCATTTTGAGCTTTAATAGTTAAAGGTGTTGGAACCAGTTTTATTCGAATCTCTGTTTTTCCGCTTGATACAATTTCGAAATTCAATAACAATTTTTATAACAAAACTTTGATTTCTAATAATGCAAATCTTGAACCAATACAATTTATTACTCCAGTACCAAATGGTAAATATGCAGCTATATTAATTTTCGCGTTATTTTCCGATGAGAAAAGTTCAGTATCAAATTTGTTTGGATCCGAATAGTAAGTTGGGTCTCTGTGAATGCTATGATATGTTAAACAAATTAATTGCCTTTTTACCTAATCAAAACAGTTTTTGTTATTTACTATTACGGTGTAAATTGTGTTTCACTATCACTGATAAGGTGGTAATTAATCTGGAAAATTAGAAGAGCTCCAACTATTTCGCTTGAATTGACAGTCGGCAAAAATGTCCAGTAATTACAATATAAATTCGGGGTATATCCGTCTATGACTTGAAAGGCATCGATGTGAAATAAATAAATCGTATCGATGATGGGAATTAGTTAATTGAATGGCATTAATTAAAACGAAATTCATTTAGTACAAAACATTTTTATTAGTTTAGCGAGTTTTTATACAGCCCCAAAATAACGTTAATTTTTGCGACAATTATCGTTATTCGTAATAAAGATTACCATCACTAATGATCACAAAAAAAAATAAAGAGTTTTTAGAGGCTAAGGGTGGAATTATCCAACTTCGTAAATGCAATATTTATTTCGTAAACATAAGTTTAATCACTAGAAATTAAAAACACGGTTATACAATTTCTTATTTCTTAATTCGTAGTCGGAAATTGAAAGAATTGAAATCGAAATTGATGACAAGAATTGAAAGACTGACGCTAAAAGAGACTAATAGATAATAAAAGAATTATAAATAAACGATTCAAATATGCACAAAAATTATCATCAAAGATAGCGCCAGAATAGTTTGGTTAAGGTTACGTTCCATCTGTCATCATCTGATCGAAAATATTGTGTGGTTAAAGCGCAAGCGCGCGTTCTTAATTCGTATTTCTTAATACGTAAAACGTTAAAAGTTGGGAACTTTAAAAGTACGTTTGTATATTAAGAAATAAGAATTATTTATACGACTATTAGAAAGTAGAAAGAATATGTTAATATCAAGATTTACATCTGAACACTGCGCGTCCCCAGAATAACGATAACTTTAGCGAAATCACGAAACAGTGGGTATAAAAACTTTAGTAGCTTATTGTTATTAAAATTAGTATTATATAATTGTTTACGAACATAAACAAAATCTAGGCATTATTTTATCACGTCATCTAATTCAATCATCGTGTTTAATGCGTTTCAAGCCCAACCAGAAACCATTTTCTGGAAGATGTTGAAAAGATTTTTTATCCAATTTTAAGGGTATTGTCGTTTTCGCAGTTGGTACAATTTCAAAATTTAACAACAATTTAAACAGCAACACTTTAACTTCTAACAATGCATATCTCGAACCAATACAGTTCCTTGGACCAGAACCGAATGGCATATACGTGTATGGTACAATTTTCTCCTTATTCTCTGGAGAGAATCGTTCTGGATCGAATTTATCTGGATCGGGATAAAAATCTGGATTGCGATGAATGCCAATGTACGGAAGCCATAATGATTCGTCTTTTTTAATGAGAATCGGTTTTTCGTGAGGTAGTACCGGTTCGATTGTGTACGGTTTTGTACAAATCCTATCCATACCCAATTGTGGAGGCCATTTTCGTAACATTTCTGAAAAAGTTATTGTTTTACAAAATATTATCATTAGGGGTAAAATGTTCACCTGAAACGACCATGTCTAAATATTTGATATGTAACAATTCGTCGTACGTAATTTTTCCATTGACTTCCTTGTGAGTTTTCGATATTTCTTGTCTTAATTTATCTTGAACGTCCCTATTCACTGCTAATTCATATAAACCGAAACTTATTGCGGTTGAAACTGTGTCGAAACCAGCAAAAAAGAATATTAAAGCTTGCGATACAATGTCATCGTTTGTAATATTTTTCGCTGTTTTAAATGCGGCTGTTGATAAACGGAAGAAAAAAAAAGAAGAAAAGTGGTTAATTATGAAAATAGAATTATGCTTATAATTTTTACCATTCGTATTAAATTCTTTTACAGTAGAATATCCAGTATCCACAATGCCTTTTTCTTCATGATTCACTCCTTTTCTTGTTTCTAAAAGTAAATTAATCATATCGGGTCGAACGATTCCTTTTTCTTCTCTCGTGTTTATTGTATTTTTAATGATATTCTCAAAATATTTTGTTGCATGTTTATTAAATGGACTGATTCTGAAGTACTAAAAGATGTTACAATTAGAAATGCAAATTTTATGTGGCCAAAATTATCAATGCCCAAAATTACGTAGAAAATATATTTACATAATTCTGCAGAAATTAAATTAGATTTTACTCCGCTAATTTGGGGCGAGTCTTAATCCTAACTTTCTACCTGCACTATTGGACAAAAGTGAAGCAACAACTTTAAAATTGCAAAAATTGAATAAAATCAAGCATTCAAATTTAAATTGATTCTTTATCATAATCGATTAAGGAATGCTGATGCTTTCATTGATGTTTTTTTTTCCGATAAAATGCATCGAATATCAATAAACTGTAAAGTACTTTATTTTCGAAAGCCACTTCAAATTTCAATGTGCAATTCATTAAATTAAGTAATATTAGATAAGAAAAGATAAAGTGAAATTCGATTTTGCAAAACTCGAAGTTTTATCCAAGTTTGTGCCTCTGATCCCAAAAGAGATCAGAGTTCTAAAATGATGCATCAGAGCAGTCATTAAAAACAAACTGGGCATTCTATTAATCCGGTCAGTTTCAGGGTCAAAAAATGAGGTGGACACTACCATCTTTCCACCCTGTATAAGATTTACCTTCGATAATTTCGGTACCAAAAACACAACTAAAAAACTTAAAGTTTTCAAAAGTCCATTCAAATTTGTGATTTCTTTACCCATCAAGTAAAACGTATTTTTTCGCTCTCTCAACGAATCAACTTTGATTCCAAAAGCAGATGTTGCAATAACATCATTTGCATATCTAAATATTAATACGGATGTTTAATTCCTTATAATTTCTTAAAGGAAATGTTAAAAATAGTGTTCATTTACCTAGTCATGCAATCCTTAAATTCAACTTCTATTAAATCTTCTTTTTTATCGAGGAAATAATCAACAAAACTTGTAGCAGTTTCTTCCATTAAACCAAAAATAACTTTTATTTTACTACTAGTGAAACTACCACTTAATGTTGCTCTCATTTCACGCCATTTTTGTCCTAAAACATTAAATTTACATTATGAATTTCCACAAATCATTCCGTGTTGTTTTTACCATGTAATGAAAACAAATTCCCACTCCACAATGGATCAACGTCTGGATCAACAAAATTTCTATGATCCGTAAAATAATCGAAATCTCTAATTGTAATTTGTTTAATTAATTCGGGATCTTTAATCAGTAATGTGGGTAACGTAAACTGATAAAATCCAAAATATCTAATAAAATGCACCTTTTATGAGATGACCTTAAATAATTTCTAATTCTACATGAGTACCTTTCATTTGGAAACTTATTATACAACAATAAAAAAGACTCAGCAAGACTTTTCTGTCGCAAAAATGTGTGCCATAGGTCGCCTAAAAATGGTACTGTTATTGTTTGTTTCACACCCCTGTCAGACCAGTAACGACCAGGTTTAATTATAATGAACCAGAACGAAATAATTAAAACGGCTATAATTAATAAAATCGAAAACATTATCGTTTATTATCTTCTTTATTTTTCTTTTTTAATTGGAAATATTTATGCGAATAAATCAACAGTATACTATGTTACTGTGACGGTACTTGTTCGTCAACTAAACTCAAGTGTTTTGATCAGGAAAAACTATCAACAAGGTTAAATGAAAACCCCACAGATACCTTAACTAGCGTAAACAAAACAATCTATAAAAATGGATGGTCATGTCGAAACGCTACATATCTAAATTAAGATACAGTCGGCGGAAATTAAGAAGGCAATTATGCAATAATGTGCAAGAATTGATACCAAATCGTAATTATAATTTCTTGGTATGTTTATGCATTTATTTTATCTAAATTTCGAGAAATCTTTTGATTGCAGCAGGCAATAACATGTTTCTATTTTATGATTTAAATACTTATTTTCTGCTTTTTCCTCGAATTACTAATTATTTTCGTCAATTTTAATAGATATTTTAAAGCTAACGGAAATCTTGTTTTCCTGCGAAGTTGGCAACGCACTGAAATCGCTGGCAACGTTGCCACGTTTTGTTATTTCACTCTAATGATCAAATAGGTCATCAACTCTTGTTTCAGTTTTTGACAATTATATTTTGCGTTTTTCTTAAATACTTGCTAACAACTTCATGGAATCAATTGTTATTGTTTTATAACAAATTTCGATTATTTCAAAATTATTTTTTTCTTTATTAAAAGTTCAAACTATTAACCCAAAAATCTATATTATATCTGTAAATAGCCATGAAAGACGTCGAGCTGTCATAAGTCGATTGCATCATATTGCAATTAGTTATTGTCAATTTAATTTGCGACGTCTGTATGTACACTACATGTGTATTGCTAGATTTAATTATTCATGCCACCTCTTCATTCTATTTCCTGGAATGCTAATAATAGTAATTACATTTTTATTAGATGGCCAACGTTTATTTTAATGTACGGTAATTTAATCGAGTTTTTAAGGCGCATATTTTATTGTAGCTTCAAAAACCTAGATGTCTTGTTTTTCTCAATTAAAAATTTATCGAAATTAAATGCTGTACGTATATGCTGCAATCATTCAAATTGAGGCATTTATAGTTTTTTCTGGAAATTCTTTGACGTTGAGCAGCAAAGGCTTCTCAAAAAGTAATTATTCATAACTATTCCCAATTAAATAAATAAATATAAATAATGAGAAATAATTATGAACTCTAAGCCAATTACAAGATAAAGTAAATGCTTTTATTTAAAAGAAAAAATAAACAAACTTGATAAAAATATACAAAAAAAAAACAAAATTAAATTGATTAAATTAAACTATTAATCAAACAAATTAAACAAAAAATGTAAGTTTTTAATTTAATTAAAATGTAGGCCAAAAATAAGGTAACTTTACAAACTTCAGGAAAAAAAACATTATCTTATCTTAAATCTCCAAAATTTATTATAGTATTTTCGATTCTAATTATATTGGTGTAGATATATTTTCTTAATTATACAGTAGAATCTTGTTAATCGGGACAATTAAATGCAACTGGAGTGGCCGAATTAAGGATTTGTTTGAATTAGCGAAAAAATGTACAGTGCAATTTTACTGTATCATATTAGTAATAAAACCATATTAAATCCTTTCTTTTTCCTAAATCTATTTTAATAATATGAGTTTGATATGGACAATAAAAATTCGATGTTCCACTACAATTTCAATTTTATTTAATACGTTTCAAACCCATCCAGAAACCACCTGCTGCAGTATGTTGAAACGACTTTTTCAGTTTTAATGGAATTGGAGTTTTTCCAGTCGGTACAAGTTCGAAATTCATTAAAAGATTGTACAGTAGCACTTTAATTTCCAGCAAAGCGAATCTCGATCCAATACAATTTCTTGGACCAGAACCGAATGGTAAATAGGTGTATGGCACAATTTTCTCCTTATTCTCTGGAGAGAATCGTTCTGGATCGAATTTATCTGGATCGGGATAGAAATCTGGATTGCGATGAATGCCAAAATACTGAAGCCATAATAATTCGTCTTTTTTAATGAGAATCGGTTTTTCGTGAGGTAGTACCGGTTCGATTGTGTATGGTTTTGTACAAATCCTATCCATACCCAATTGTGGAGGCCATTTTCGTAACATTTCTGAAAAAGTTATTGTTTTACAAAATATTATCATTAGGGGTAAAATGTTCACCTGAAACGACCATGTCTAAATATTTGATATGTAACAATGCGTCGTACGTAATTTTTCCATTGACTTCCTTGTGAGTTTTCGATATTTCTTGTCTTAATTTATCTTGAACGTCCCTATTCACTGCTAATTCATATAAACCGAAACTTATTGCGGTTGAAACTGTGTCGAAACCAGCAAAAAAGAATATTAAAGCTTGCGATACAATGTCATCGTTTGTAATATTTTTCGCTGTTTTAAATGTGGCTGTTGATAAACGGAAGAAAAAAAAAGAAGAAAAGTGGTTAATTATGAAAATAGAATTATGCTTATAATTTTTACCATTCGTATTAAATTCTTTTACAGTAGAATATCCAGTATCCACAATGCCTTTTTCTTCATGATTCACTCCTTTTCTTGTTTCTAAAAGTAAATTAATCATATCGGGTCGAACGATTCCTTTTTCTTCTCTCGTTTTTATTGTATTTTTAATGATATTCTCAAAATATTTTGTCGCATGTTTATTAAATGAACTGATTCTGAAGTACTAAAAGATGTTACAATTTGAAATGTGAATTTTATGTGGCCAAGATTATCAATGTCCAAAATTACATAGTTTTCTAACATTTGCAAAATTCATAATGTTTCCGGAGATAAACGAAAAAAACCGAAAATTTCGATTTTCGCTTTTCATCAATAACTTGAAAACTATTTTTGTCGGTGAGAAATAAAAATTACAATTTTTATTTAAAATTAAGAAAGTCCCTTACTAATGTGTACATTAGTAAACAAGAACTTTTATGTGATCTTGTCAGATATCCCATAGGACACTAGCAAATTTTGTTAAATATTGAGTACAACCTTCGAATTTCTTATAGACGCCATCTTGGCTTTTCATAGATATAAAGGTATATGAAATTCTCATTGCAACCATGTATCACATCCACTACTTTAAATATCATTTAATAGAAATTATTTAAAAAAAAATCTAATTCATCTTAGTTTGCTTTGGATAATTAATAATGGTGGTCGTTACAGAAAATCTGGGTTGCTATGGTACGTCAAATTATTTGCTTCTAATATGTTTTCATTATTTAATTATTTTTCATATTAAATTATTTAAATAAAATGCGATTCTCGAATGAAGAAAAGTCTGATTTAATTAAAATATTTTTTATTAATGTCAATTAAATATGATCCGCCCTTCTGATACGTATTTACGTATTATATCTAGAAATGTTACATTATTCCATCAATTTCTACTATTACTTATCCAAAGTCAACTAAGATGAATTAGATTTTTTTTATTATTTGTATTAAACGATATTTAAAGTAGTGAATGTGATAAATGGTTGCAATGGGAATTTCATATACCTTTATATCTATGAAAAGCCAAGATGGCGTCTATAAGAAATTTGTTTGAAGGTTGTACTCAATATATAGGAAAATTACAGTCCTGCGGAATATCTAACGACATCAAGTAAATGGTCTTAGAAAAGTGCCTTAATAATGTACAATTTTTATTTCTCTACGATAAATAGTTTTCAAGTTATTTACGAAAAATATCAATCGAAAATTTCGTGTTTTATCGTTAATCTCCGGAAATATTAGGAATTTTTCAAATTTTGAAGCAACATTTTAGTAAACCCAAAATTGCGGAACTTTGCCTACATTTGACCGATCTCTTATCTGTTATCGCGTTCAAAATCTCCATATTTACATTTACGAATTTTGAAACACCCGGATACACTATTGGACAAAAGTAAAGGCAAAATAACAAGAATTGCAAAAATTTAAAAAAAATCAAGCAGTCGAATTTAAACCATTTGATTCTTTATCATAATCGATAAAGGAATGCTGATGCTTTCATTGATTTTTTTCTCGATAAAATGCATCGAATATTAATAAACTGTAAAGTGCTTTATTTACGGAACCACTTCGAAATTCAATGTGCAATTAATTAAATTGTTTTCAAGTGTTGATCTCCTGCAGTACTAGATAAGAATAGTAAATAAGGTAGCAGTTTGAATTAAAAAAAATAAATAAATAAACAGAATAGTGAAAGTCTATTTTGGAAAACTCTAATCCCAAAAGGGATCAGCGTCCATTTTATTCAAAATGATACTTTAGAGCAGCCAGTAATAAAATAGCGGAGGTGGATTATATTAATATGATAAATTTCTAGGTCCAAAAATGAGTTAGACAATACTATCTTTCCACCCTATATAAGATTTACCTTCGCTAATTTCGGTACCAAAAAGACCGCAAAAAAACATAAAGTTTTCACAAATCCATTCACATCTGTGATTTCTTTACCCATCAAGTAAAACGTATTTTTTCGCTCTCTCAACGAATCAATTTTGATTCCAAAAGCAGATGTTGCAATAACATCATTTGCATATCTAAATATTAATACGGATGTTTAATTCCTTATAATTTCTTAAAGGAAATGTTAAAAATGATGTTCATTTACCTAGTCACGCAATCCTTAATTTCAACTTCTATTAAATCTTCTTTTTTATCGAGGAAATAATCAACAAAACTTGTAGCAGTTTCTGCCATTAAACCAAAAATAACTTTCATTTTACTACTAGTGAAACTACCACTTAAATTTGCTCGCATCTCACGCCATTTTTGTCCTAAAACATTAAATTTACATTACGAATTTTCACAAATCATTCCGTGTTGTTTTTACCATGTAATGAAAACAAATTCCCACTCCACAATGGATCAACGTCTGGATCAACAAAAGTTCTGTGATCCGTAAAATAATCGAAATCTCTAATTGTAATTTGTTTAATTAATTCGGGATCTTTTATTAGTAATGTGGGTAACGTAAGCTGATAGAATCCAAAATATCTAATAAAATGCACCTTTGATGAGATGACCTTAAATAATTTCTAATTCTACACGAGTACCTTTCATTTGGAAACTTATTATGCAACCACAAGAAAAACTCAGCAAAACTTTTCCGTCGGAAAAATATGTACCAAAAGTCGCCTGTTAATGGTACTGTTATTGTTTGTTTCGCACCCCTATCAGACCAGTAACGACCAGGTTTAATTATAATGAACCAGAACGAAAAAATTAACACGGTTAAAATTAATAAAATCGAAAACATTATCGTTTATTATCTTCTTTATTTTGCTTTTTTAATTGGAAATATTTATGCGAATAAATCAACAGTACAGTATGTTACTGTGACGGTACTTGTTCGTCAACTAAACTTTGGTATTTTGATAATGAAAAACTGATCAGTAAGGTTAAAGGCCCACATCCCAATTACGAGTTCACTAACTCGCAAATCTAATAAATCAAACACTTCCTTTTTCTGTCTTGCGTGTAAAAAACATCATAACAGAGAAAAAGATAGAAATGCAGCTATAAATAAAATACATACACATTACGAAGTGTAATGCATAGATTAATACTATATTTGATTCGATCTACATCGAATCAGAGATGAACTAGTGACCAGTCAGTGGGTGTAATCACCTGAGCTCGCTTCGTGGAGTAGCACAGCTGTAATTCGATGTGGACCGAATCAAAGAAAGTAATGAAATTCGATTACTTCACATTCAAAATAAATCTGGAAATTCGAAGACATGTGACCCATCAAATTACGAATTATTTAAAAATTTTGCCTAGTTTTTTGTTTTGGATTTTCTATCGTAATATAATTTCTTTTTAGATTTTCTTCAACTCCTAACTACTTAAAAATGTTTTTGTAATTGTAAGTAAAAAAAATGTAACTTTAGCAACCATAAAACAAAAAAATTAATAAATCAAAAATTGGCATATCTAGACGAAATGCGAATAGAAAGAACTCTTTGAAAATGATTTAAATATCGACACGGTTGTCAGGATTAAAGAAAATATAAAAGGAAATTATAACAGGATAGAAAATCCAAAAAAAAGCTAAGTAAAATTAACTTATATTATACACAAATTTCTTTAAAATCCACATTTTAAGTTTAGTCTAGTTTTGACGATTGGTTTCATCGATCTTTTTTCTTTTAATTTTTATACCTTCATTTTTAAATGTGGGTAAATTTTTTGTTTAATTCTAATTTATTTTTATTTTCATTCAATGCCTTTTTGCTGAGTTACTTATCTACTGGTACATTGTCTATTTCACTATTAATGTTTATAATAATAAAAAAGATTATATGAATTTTTACTTATAAATTAAATACGCAGTTTCAACATACAATCCATATTATCATCTTACCAGGAATTAATTAACTGATAAATGTATCTATGTATGTTTCTATTTGTTTTTTTTGTGTTTTACACAATCGTTTTTTTTTTTTCATTAGTTATTTTGTATATTTCAAATGCTCAAATTTTCTCTTATCAACTTATAGATACCAAGTATTTTTGTCGTATTTATCGCAAAAGCCTAATTCCTAATATCAATACGTTTCAATTAAGAAAATAAGTCTTTCTATAAGTGAGATTATAAACAATTTTTGCTACTATGTAGTTTTGATCGACTGCTATAAGTCACATAAATAGTCACATATACTGATAGTATAGGTAACTATGTATATCGATAAAGACTAGAAAACATTCTCAGATCTCCATTTAATTATTAAAAAGAATAGGTAAAGGTCTAATGTGGTGTAAGCGAAACACGTGTTATATAATGAGTTTTATATGTATATTGATATAAATATATTATATACATTTTTTTTGAGATGTAGATTTGAAAATATTTTATAATTTTTCAATTAAAAATTTATCGAAATGAAATGCTGTACGTATATGCTGAAACCATTCAAATTGAGGCATTTATAGTTTTTCTGGCAATTCTTTGACGTTGAGCAGAGTAGTTAAACAAGGCCGATTCTCCCTCAACTTAGACTCTAGAGGGGGGATTGTAAATTCAGAGGTAAGGGGGTGGTTTTTCAATATGGTGTCAATCAAAGGGGTGTGTACAAGTTTAAGGGGTGGGGGGTAATTCAATATGGCGTCAGAGGGGAGGGTACTAAGGGAAAGGGGTAATGGCGTCGTTGGATTTCATTGGATGGGTGGGGAAAGGGGTAATTCAATATGACGTCGTTGGATGGGTGGGGAAAAAGGTAATTCAATATGGCGTCGTTGGATTTAATTGGATGGGTGGGAAAAGGGGTGATTCAATATGGCACCGTTGGATTTGATTGGTCGGGCGAATGGTGGGTCGTCCGGCGTCCATTAGCGTCACCATGGTTATTGTCCAGTTAATTTTAACGCCATTTTGTCCATTTAATGAGAGTCGCTTAATTACTTTAAAGAAAAAAGGCTGCATGCAGATGTAAAAACCATCGAGGCCAGACGGTCTGACGTTATTTGAAAAGCCAAAAAGTTAAGTGATTTTTAATTGGCAGGTTGATAAGCTACCCTCTATGACGATTATCATTTCTTGTCATAGACGATGAAGAATGTGCTCTTAACAATAATATCATTTGAATGCTATTAAGAATTATCTAGTAAAATTTGTGGTTATCTACACATGAGATTGAGAAGGTCGAAAAGCCACCCTCTACTGCAGACAGATGTAAAAACCATCGAGGCCAGACGGTCTGACGTTATTTGAAAAGCCAAAAAGTTAAGTGATTTTTAATTGGCAGGTTGATAAGCTACCCTGAATATAAAAATAATCTAATCTTCAATAGGGTAGATTTCTGTTATCTTGAGAAACCAACTAAGTACATAGACGATGAAGAATGTGCTCTTAACAATAATATCATTTGAATGCTATTAAGAATTATCTAGTAAAATTTGTGGTTATCTACACATGAGATTGAGAAGGTTGAAAAGCCACCCTCTAAGACGATTATCATTTCTTTTTTTCCAATATAAATATGGGCTCATGTGAGCTATTTGTCAAATACAGTTTCATCTTCAACAACCACATAAAATATTGAAGTTTAAACAATACATATCGAGTGTTTAAATAATTTGGTTTGATAATTCTAATAGGCTACAGGTAAATATTAACATTTTGGATTTAATATTGGTTTTGCAATGAAATATTTATTTTTCCAGTAATGGATTGTGCAATTGACCTAAGCCATGAAGTTATCCGAATTGTTACCGAAGCCACAAAACTATTACAAAATTCCAGAGAAAAGAAAAATTGGATTAAAAAAATTAATACAAGCATCCGACAGTTAACGAAAATATCAAAAGAAGGGCAACTATCAACTGGTAAATACAGAAAGATTTTAACCAATATCACTCATTTAAAACGATTGCGAATTCTATTACAAACTAATAACATACATATTGGCGGGGGTGACAATGGAGTAAAACGTAGTGATAGGGTTAGGTGGGAAAATATTAACGCTGCATTTAATAGTCGCATTAGAACTGGGATTATTTATAATTTAAAACATATAGACATTTTAGAATTTTTTAAAGACGCTTTCCAATTAGTCAAACGTAGAATTCTTAATATATTTAAATCTATTAAAACAATAAAAATAAACACTTGTTTTTGCGGTGAATATATTATTAAGAAGAACAATCTAGATACGTTTGAATATAAATATTTTATTACCAAAAACATAATTATTGACATTGGAAGCAATCTATCAGACTGGTTCCAAACAAATGTTGTGGAAAAAGTATTAACAGCAATGAGTGAATTCCAAGAGCGCGATAGTGGTTGGGCATTACATAAGTTAATTAGTTTGGAAATAAATATTAATAAGCATACATTTGGAAACGGTGCTTCATCTTTTATTAAACTACCGGATGAAATTCGTGTTAAACGCGCTTGCATAAACATTAAGAATTTCGATAATGCTTGTTTTTATTGGAGCGTCATCGCAGCTCTTTATCCTACTCATAATTCAGATAGAGTATCATCTTATCCCCATTACAATAATGTATTAATAACCGAAGGCTTAACTTTACCTATTACCATAGACCAAATTCCAAAATTTGAAAGATTAAACAATATTTCTGTTAATGTTTATATACTTGAACTTATTGAAAATAAGAAAGGTAAGCATTTTTCAGTAGTACCATGTCGAATAACGGACTCGAAATTAAGTAAACATATAAATTTATTATTAATACAAGACACATATTATCCAAATATAAACGATTATGATCCACTACCTGCAGAGAGTAATAAATTTGAGGAAATTTCATATCACTACTCTCTTATAACAAATCTTTCTAGGCTTATCTCGAAACAAATAAATAATAAACAACATGCCATTTTTGTATGCGATCGCTGCTTGAATTATTTTAATGATGAGAATAAATTAAATGATCATTTAGAGTTATGTGAACAGAAAAAATTTTGTAAGATAACTTTCCCAAAGTATGATTATGTTGAATTTAAAAGTTTTACGTATAAACAAAAATCGCCCTTTATAATTTATTTGGATTTCGAATGTGTTCTAGAAAAAGTACATAATAAAAATTTCTATCAACAACATAAAGCTTTTAGTGTAGGTTTTTATTTTAAATGTGCATATGATAATTCAATTTCATTCTATAAATCATATCGCGGAGAGAACTGTGTAGAATGGTTTTCAAATCAATTGGAAATATTAGCATTCAATCTTGAGGAAAAGTTAAAAACTGTGATACTTACGACTCCCGGAGTTGATAAAAATACAGCTATAGCATGTCATATTTGTGAGAAACTATTTGTGATTGATGATGTAATTGTAGCAGATCATAATCTTTTTAATGGTGAATTTACAGGATTCGCTCACTCTAATTGTAATTTAAATTTTAAAAAGTTATTTGTTATTCCAATAGTTTGCCATAATCTCTCTAATTACGATGGACATTTTTTAATTAAAGAATTATGTAAAAACAATAGAGTTAGCTTATTACCCATTAATAAAGAAAAATATATATCATTTACTCAATATTATACAGAAAATAGTATTAAATATAGGTTCATAGATTCATTTAGGTTTTTGGGTACATCGTTAGCAGAATTAGCATCTACTTTAAATATAAATGATCTAACAAATCTTAAGCAGGAATTTAATTATTTAGATAATGAAAAATTTCACCTGCTTACACGTAAAGGTGTTTTTCCCTATGATTATGTTGATAATTTAGATAAATTAAATGATGACGAATTACCAAAAAGAGAATTATTCTATAATAAATTAAACGATCAAAATATTAATAAAGATGAATATGAACATGCTCTAAATGTTTGGAATAAATTTAATATGCTAAATTTAGGAGAGTATAGTGATTTATATTTAAAAACTGATGTAATTCTGTTGGCAGATGTTTTTGAAAACTTTAGAAATAGGTGTCAGAATATTTACAAATTAGATCCAGCATGGTACTATACTTTACCAGGATATGCTTGGGATTGCATGCTTAGAATTACTAAATGTAGACTTAAACTTATTAAAGATATTAATCAATTATTATTCATAGAAAAGGGGTTAAGGGGAGGAATTTCTATGTGCTCCAATCGTTATTCCGAAGCCAACAATAAATATATGACTAATTATGATTCTTCTAAACTATCGAAATATTTATTATATTTTGACGTTAATAATTTATATGGTTGGGCTATGTGTCAGTACTTACCATACGATAATTTTGTTTGGGTCAATAATATTAATGATTTCAACATTAGCCAATTAAGAGATGATGCAGACGAAGGATATATTCTAGAAGTTGATTTAGAGTATCCATCTTGTCTACATGATGAACATAAAGATTTTCCTTTTTGTGCTGATCACGAGAAACCTCCAAATTCAAAACTGTCTAAATTGTTAAATACAGTAAAAGATAAAAAAAATTATGTTATTCATTATAGGAATTTAAAACAAGCATTAAATAACGGTTTAATTCTAACTAAAATTCATAAAATATTGAAGTTCAAACAGTCTCCATGGTTGAAATCTTATATTGATTTAAATACAATGTTACGAACCAATGCTCAATCAGATTTTGATAAAAGTTTATTCAAATTGATGAATAACGCAGTTTTTGGAAAAACGATGGAAAACATAAGAAACCATAGAAATATTAAATTAGTGAATAAATGGGGCGGGCGATATGGAGCAAAAAATTTAATTTCAAGTCCATTATTCCATAGCCGTAAAATTTTTGACGATAATTTAGTTGCTGTAGAATTAAATAAAGCTCAAATTATATTTAACAAACCGGTATATGTGGGCATGGCCATTTTAGATATTTCAAAGACCGTAATGTATGACTTCCATTACCAATTTATATTGAAACATATACCATTAAATCAATGCAAATTGATGTATACAGATACTGATAGTTTTATTTATGAAATAATGTGTGATGATGCTTATAGCGAAATTATTAAAAAGCATATTAGCAAATTTGATACTAGCGATTATCCGTTAAATAATAAGTATAACATACCCCAATTGAACAAAAAAGTACTAGGATTAATGAAAGATGAAGCATGTGGGCATATTATAACCCATTTTATAGGTTTAAGGTCAAAAATGTATACATATAAGCTAGATAATAAGTGTTTAAAGAAAATTAAGGGTATAAGAAATAATGTTGTAAAAAATGAAATAACTTTTAATGATTATTATGATTGTTTAATGTTAGGAAAGGATAAAATTGTTGCCCAACGGTCTATCCGTTCATATAATCATAACATATTTAGTATAGAGGAAGTCAAGTTGGCCCTTAATTCCTTTGATGATAAAAGATATTTATTACCTAACAGTACCGACACGCTTCCTTGGGGCCACTATAAAATACCTAAAGAATTTGCAAATATTTGAATATAATTCATAGGTAGTAGAATAAGTATTGTTGTATATAACTTTATTATATGTAAAAAAAAAAAAAATACAATTGTTAAAAATATATGTTTTTATTCATGAAGTGTATGATTTTAATATAAATTCTAAACATATACTGCAATTAATGCTGTGATTGTACAACGGTCCATCGATGACGTCACCTTCAGCTGTTGTAGAGTGTCCCCAGCATGGCTTCAATAATAGCAATAACATATTTTTAGGCAATTCCATCTTATATTTTATTAATTTTGTAATATATTCATTATTTGAATCCATTTCGTGGTTAATAATTTTCTTCAATTCTAACACCTGCTCAAGTTTCACCATGCTTTTAATTTTCTAATCAACTTAACAACACACTTTAAGAATAATGAGACAGATAGTAGTGCAACACAATAAAGTATTGCTAAGACTGAATCAAGTTTTTCTGCTGCCAATGTGGAAATGAAGATAGGGGTGGGGAACCTGTTTAAATTCTGCCACTCACTATCTTTAAACACAGCCTTATGGTCAATAATTCTAATTTTATATGTTGTTGAATCTTTCGGAATAGATGTAGATAGAACTGATTCGGTAACTTTGTTCATCTTATTCCAATTGGAAGGCCAATGATCATTTGTAGGGGTGAAACAAATATAAACTTCTTGCACATTTTTTGGATGACTCATATAGAGCACATTATTAAAAATGGTGACTAATATTAGGAAAGGAATTCCCAACATTGTGAGGTGAACTAATTTATAGAAACAATTAACTAGCATATATATATATTTATTGTGGTAAACAATTATAAATCCAATTACTAAGTACAAAACAGTTTCTTAAACTACACATATAAAACTTATCATTTAAATGTTCCATACATTTCGGTACATCAATATTAAATTTAGGTGGTGAATGCCAACTACTTAAACTTTCAATGTTTACAATTTTCGGTAACGATTGTTTGCTAGCATCCAAATCTTCAAATAAATTTAGTAGAAAATCCTTCTTCTGGTGTCCTTTAACATACACAATATCAAATCCATATAATTTTTTTCTTATTAAATGTATATGATCGTAGCTAATGTATCCTGATTGGTATGGAAGCCCATGAATGTTATAAATTGCATAATTTACATCTTTCTTTTCGGGAATAGATAATGCCGAATATGGTTTTGGTTCTTGAAATACATAATGATTATATTGTGAATCATGCATAATAGTGATCTCTTTAACATGAAACTTCCGTTCGTGTTCACTACTATTTAATACAAAACCTTGCATATCAACAATTGCAATTTTCATTTTAATTAATTTTTCGAACAATTTCACTGAGAGGCAAATACTCGATAATACAATCGTGAATAATGATGCAGTATGCTTTTGTATTTTCAGGAAAAGCTTGATGTGTATCAATCTCAATCTTAACGTCAACTGTTGAAGATTTTATACTTTCATCTCTTTTAGAACAATCAATAACAAAGAGCGCGTGTGTTTTAAATTTATCATAACTTAATAGAACCTGTTTGCGTTCTAATAGAGATTGAGCCATGTAACTCCTATAAAACTCTGTATAATTATAATATACATTTGTATAATTATCTGATGCAAAATCTAAATTCATTCGTTCATATGGATAATAATCTCCATTTAAAGACAATCGGATATTTGATATGTTCATATGATCAAATAATGTAGAATCAGCAGTTGCTATATCTTTTCGGTTATTATGAAAACCAATAATAGCATAACGAGGACACTCTACATTTGTAGTAGTTTTCACACTCCAAATTTCTTTTGTCGACCCTGTTTTAAGAGCTGGTAATTCGTGATATTCCCATTTCCTAAATGGAATCAAGATTGGCCGATCATGTTTAATTGACTTTAATAATTCCATTTTAATATTATCATTTGGCATTACATGGCTCACTTTCAACTCAATACTATCAATTTTAATTTCAGTTATTGTTTCACTATTAGGATTCAATAGAGCATTGTTATCTGTTCGAGACCTTACTAGTCGCAATGTGTGTTTTCCACACATCATTGTCTTATAATCACTAAAAACACCGAATAAGTGAGCTAAAGGTATTCGCATAAAGAATTCTTTGTTAGCACATGTCGGGTTTTGATTTGGATAGTACCAACTGGCCATTGTTAAATGTTTAGTATCATCTTCAGTATAACATAAATAGCCACGAATAAGGCTCACAATCCCCGGATCTTTTACATGCTCCACTTCAACTCCATTCAATTCATATGTTACTGAATCAAACAAAAAGGCTCCTGCATTATTAAGTAAACAACCATCGCCTTCTCCTCTTGTCTTTTTCAGTGTTCCTTTAATGACTAATGCAGCCTCGCTCATTAACAGCCAAACATCATTTCTATTTACGGTTATTTCGATTACATCATTATTATCAAATGATTTAACATATGGCAAATATGTTCGATATTCCATATTAATTATGGAGGTATCGGTAATCACCGGCTTATACAGGTTTAAAATTTGATCGTACGACATATCCAATTGTTTTGAGAAAATTGACGTTTAATGGTGATAATTTACCCCCCAACTTTCTTCTTGAACAACTTTTTCTAACTGAGCATGGTGAGGGGTGGATATGTCTTTTATACGATTTAATTATTAAAACCATCTTTTTTCAATTCCAATCGGATGATAATTTCTTCGCCTCGAAAATTCACCAGATTAAAATCTTGATCTACTATTTTCAATGAAATGTTAGAAATCTCTTTTCTGATTATTGGCAAATAAATTAAGTTTCGTGGAATTTCGTCTATAGAATACCCTGGGTTAGATGTAACAGGAAATTCATATAATGTATGAGATGGTATCCCGTTGTAATATGCCCCACTTGTTATGTTACTATCCACGTGAATTGTTCGAACTTTAACAATGTTTACAGGACGATCAGATGAATGAACTATTCCTGCTGGTAATACCTTTCGTGAGAATCCTAGGAGTTTTGCCAACGAATTGTTATAAGTGAAATCTATATCAAAATCACGATGAAAAATTTCACACTTCAAAGTATTATTGTTTGGTCTTAGGAAAAATATATCTTCCTCTTTTTCATTACCATTCAAATTGAAATTTAGCAACTTCTTCTTTAAAAAATTATTAATATCTGTAATTTCGTATACACCACCAGGCAGATGAATTGAATTCAACTGTTTGCTTTTATCTATATAGTAAAATTCTGTATTTTCTTCTACGTTGGGTATAGTATTGTAGGAAAAGAAACCAATGAGTGCTAATCCGTATTGATAATTTGCATCCAATTGTATGGGGATAGGAAAATCTATGGAGAGTGTAGACTTGCGATCCTTCAGCGTTAATATTATAGACATAACTAATAATCAACTTAATTACAACTTGGTATTATATAGAAATTCAATACATAAATGACCACAATTACTAGAATTGAATCTTTGATATTGCTTTTTATTGTAGATTATATTAGTTGATGGACCAAAATAATTTACTAGTTCTACTGGTGGTTTTAAATTACCGAAACTATCGAAATAATTGATTGCACTTCCTCGTTTTTTATATGCCACCCAATGAGTACCTGCATTGGCATTCAAATCTAAATTAACAATAGCACTTTCATTACGATGTATATGATTGGGTAGCTGATCACGCATAAATACACCTCTAAAATATGGTAGTTTCAATTTATTTGCACAGTTTATTATTTCATAGTCATACAGAGCTCTATTAGGTAAATTCAGCGTCTCGAATTTTCGGGCTTTTTTAAAAATAAACCATAACCTTTGGAATTTTTTCGAAGATACAATCCCGAACCTTTCTTGCCAATTTCAATCTTTGAAGCATTGTTGCCATCATTTATTTTCCTTTTGATATCCATTACATTTTTAACAACAGTAGATGCTCCACCAGCTAGAGCTCCCATTGCTCCTAAAGCAGATAGAATTGGCAATAGTGGTAAAAATCCGCCAGATTTATGTTCAAATGGAATAATACGAGGTAGTCGTATCTTTTTTCTACCACCTGCTTTTTTAATAGCCATTCGAGCAGCTTTTAATCCAGCTAATGAAGATTTTCGTAAACTTTTATTATTCACTGCATATTTTCGTAAACTTTTCGATGTAGGATTTACAACATGTGTCTTGAATGACAGTCCCATACCCATTTTTCTTTTAACTTTCATTGTATTTAGAACAACCCAAGACGCGGCTTTTTCACCAACACTAGAATCTTTTGATTTAACGCGTTCCCAAGCACTATTTTCTAACTCTTTATCTGCTTTATGTCTATCAGACAATGATGAACTTGAACTATATAAAAGATCGTGCTGCTTACAGGCGGCGTCTAATTGATTAATACCAGGATCGCCTCGCGCTAATCGTTTTTGTACTTTTGTACCAGGTCCACACCACTGATAGCCGGGAATATGTAATTCAATAGGTAATTTATTAATTAACGAATTTACAATACCCGCACCTTTGTGTTTAACAGTTTGCATATTACTAAATCATATTAAAACTTTGCAGCTTTTATATATAAATAATAAATGGATGTTTTAAATTTTCAGTTAGAATCATGCATTTAGTATCACAAGATCTTAAGCTCGATGTTGAAAATTTAGATTTTGATGATTCCACGTCTAAAATCTGTGTACATAGTAAATTATTACCAAATTGTTTGCGCGCTATATTTTGCGGCCCTAGTGGTTGTGGAAAAACTAATTCACTTTTAGCGTTGTTATTCAATCCTAATGGACTGAAATTTGCTAATATATATTTATATTCAAAGTCTCTTTATCAACCAAAGTATAAATTATTAGAAAATGTTTTGCAGCAAGTTAAGGAAATTGAATATTTTCCATATAAGGATAATGAATTAATCACTGATCCTGATGAAGCTAAAGAAAACTCTGTATTTATATTTGATGATGTTTCCTGTGATAAGCAAGATAAAATTAGGGCATATTTTTCTATGGGTCGGCATAAATCTATTGATGTGGCATACTTATGTCAAACTTATTCCAAAATCCCGAAACAATTAATAAGAGATAACTGTAATGTAATTGTATTATTCAAACAGGATGATGTTAATTTAAAGCATGTGTTTGATGAACATGTTACACCAGATATATCATATAATACATTTAAAGCCTTATGTTCTCAATGTTGGAATTCCAATAAATTTAAGCCATTGGTTGTTGTTAAGGAATTTGAATTAAATAATGGACGTTATCGAATGGGGTTCGATGAGTATATAAAAGTTAATGAATAGTTCTATTAATAATCATTTGTTTATGATGAAGCTTTTAAATAAGGTTGAATCAGAACGTAAACAGAAAATTATAAAATTAGCTAATGATGTCCGAAAAAAATATATGGCATTAAAATTGGGGAGATCAAATGAAGATACCACAATAAATAGAATTTTTTCTCCTATCACCACCCATTTAAAAGAAATTGAAAATAATCAAAAAGCGGTAAAATTACCTATCAAAGCAGAGGTGAAATCAAATGTGATGAAAATAAATAAACAGGAACCTATAGATGAGAGTGAAATAAAAACTATGTTAAAAGAAACGGATACTGATAGTGATAATACAATGATGACAGCTGACGATGATTATAGTGAAATAATAGAGGCGAATGCTAAAAATGTAATAAATTTACAAGATTATCCCAACGTTTCACAAAAATATATAGAAGAATATTTTCAACATTCTTCGAAAATTGACGTCACTCATGCCCCCAGATATAATGCTACTACTAGAACATGGAGCTTAGGTAGTAAAGAAATAGAATTTGATAATATTACGGGTGAGATAATCGTAGACGGTGTCCCTTATGAAGGCACTGAGGGGCTTTACCAGTTGTTATTTTATAAAAAATCTAAAAATTTTAATGATGAAGATACTGATGCATTCGAAGACATTATAGACAAAACCAATCTCTATCGAAAAAATTATTCTGCAGAAGGTAGAATTATAGGTGCAAAAAGCTTCAAATATAAACATATCATACGACCATTACTATCAAAAAAGGGTGGTAACTATGATAATAATTATATGACATATAATACAAAACCAGTAGAATATGTCTATTGGGATGATGTTAATGAGTTAGTTGATAGACTACGATTATTATTTGCATCTAAATATGCTGGAAATAACTCCCACACCAATGAAATTGTATCAATTATTGAAGAATTAAAAGAAGCGAAAATCGTATATTAACTCTTCTTAGTTAATCGTTTTCCTATAGTAGAAATGAGTATAGACAAGTTCGGACGTGCAGCTGATAAATATTATCAACCTGTTGCTTCTCCTTCGTCATTGTTTTCTTTTACATTAAATGGTGACTTAGATATTGGTGGTTTAAAAATATGTAATGTTAAATTGCCCTCCCAAGATGAAGATGTTTCTAATAAGAAATATGTGGATGAGTCATGTAAGACAATCATGAATTTCTATTTGATGGTACAACAAGATGTCGCAGTTATGTCTGAGAGACATAGAGAACAATCAGTAGGTTTTGCTGATAAAATGAATCTGCTTTATAGAGGACTTGAAATAAAGATTGAAGAATTATCAACAGCACTTGAACTAAAGATTCAAAAATTAGTAACAGCAATTGAAGATGTTAAGAGCAAGCATATTGATGATCGTAGGGAAATAGCTTCAAAATTGCATGAAGTTCAAATAAATATAACTAACAATATACGCGAAATTAATAAAATTAATAATATTGTTAGTAATATAGGAAGCCAAATTACAATTCTTGATAATAATAAAGTTAATAAACTTGATATTAGAAAACTTAAATAGGTACTTCAATAGTGAATTAGTGCTAATCAAATTGTGGCCGTAAAATGGCATCAATCGAAAAAATTCAAGTGGTTAATGAATTACATAGATCGATAAGAAAAAATTTCCCTAGGAGACGAACGCTTATTAAAGGGCTGGATGATTTATGGCAAGCCGATCTTGCCCAAATGGATACATATGCTAAAGAAAATAATCAATTTAAATATATTCTGTTGGTTATCGATTGTTTTTCAAAATATGTGTGGACTGAACCACTAAAATCAAAAACAGGGGAAGAAGTGACAGCGGCATTTGCTAGAATATTATCCACTTCTAAGCGTTTTCCGAAAAATTTGCATACCGATCAGGGTAAAGAATTCTATAATCATTATTATCAACGTTTGTTGCAACAATACAATATTAATCATTATTCAACATATTCACAAATGAAAGCGGCCATTGCCGAACGCACTATTCGTACCATAAAGGAACGATTATATAAATATTTTAGTTTAAATGGCACACACAAATGGATTTCTATTTTACCCACTATTGTGAAGAATTATAATGAATCAAAACATAGTGTAATTAAAATGAGACCATGTGATGTTAGTGAAACAATTGAAAGAAAATTATTGGATACTGTGTATAATCACATAAAAATATTTCCTGGATCCAAACTTAACATTGGAGATGAAGTGCGTATTAGTAAAGAAAAACATGTTTTCGATAAAGGCTACACACCGAATTGGACTACTGAATTATTTAAAATTATTAAAATTAATCACACCAATCCTGTAACATACTTGTTGGAAGATATAAATAAGAGACCCATAAGAGGAGCTTTTTATTCTTATGAGCTGCAGAAAACAAAACAACCAGATGTTTATTTAGTTGAAAAAGTTCTAAAGAAAAGAGGCAACATGGTATATGTAAAATGGCTTGGCTTTGATAATTCTCATAATAGTTGGCTTGATGAGACAAATATATTATAGGGAATATTAGTTGTTTCATAGAATCTTGACTAGCACGATGTCTTCTGAAAATCAATGTGTTTTTAGTGCCAATCAAATAGACAAAGAATGTTTTGAATTATTAGACGAGTTTGAACGTGAAACAAATGATGAGTGTTTTATTTTAAATAAAAGATTTTTTTTTTCTGATAACGAAATTTTCATCGATATTGGTTTAAACACATACAAAGAATTTAGACCATGCATTAATGTAAGCAATGCTTTAATATTCGAAATAAATGAATGGCAAAAGTTCATATCTAATATGCATTGGCTTCTTAGTGGATATTTTCGAAATATGGATATGGATTATCTACGTTTTATCATGTGTAATGATATAATTGTCTTAGGCAGCAACGGTATTGATGGACTGAAGATGGTGGAAGTTACAAGATGCGGAAAAACTATTGTTTTAACAGAGACTAATATACATAACTTGTTAATAGCTAATTTTTATTTTATTGCTGATGTTGTTAAAAAATTAATATTAATTGATTTTAAGGCATATTATAGTAATATTATACATGTTTTTAAAGAATTGTTTTCGGATCTAGTTACTCCTGAAGATATTAAGAATGTAATTTGTGAATATGTTTATAGTTTTAATGATGTATATAGTAATTGTTTAAGAGAATATATGTTAATTAATAAACACAAAATATTGTCTGATTTAAAATAAAAATACCATTATTCAAGTAATAAGCGTTTTATTCAGAAATTTCAAACTCTGGTGTTGATATGGTGTTGGATATTTTTTTCATACATTTAAAAATAATATAATATTTATTGTTAATGAATAAATGCAAATTTTTCTTAAAAGGTTCCGTCATCCTCTGTGGTAAAAATAATATATTGTTCTCTAATTCTAATTTGATCACTTCCCCGAATTTACTTTTGACTACTGTGACGTTTAAAATTTGATACTTCTCATCGGGAACCAGTTCATCCATACCAATTTTTGGTTTTGATGATGATACAGCAGCAGCATTTAGACATTTTAAATCCATTTTTCTCTACAAATAAAAATATAATAAATTATATTTAGTAAATAATAAATTTTTCAAAAATAATTGCTAATAAATTAATATTTACCTGAACACATAAACTTGAGACCTTTAGTTGTTGAAGATGAAACTGTATTTGACAAATATTTACCTGTAGCCTATTAGAATTATCAAACCAAATTATTTAAACACTCGATATGTATTGTTTAAACTTCAATATTTTATGTAGTTGTTGAAGATGAAACTGCATTTGACAAATAGCTCACATGAGCCCATATTTATATTGGAAAAAAAAAAAAAAAAAAAAAAAAATAAATAAACTGATTGGCTCCTCCTTTCACTAATCTCTATACAGTTGAATTTAGCACATTCTTCATCGTCTATGTACTTAGTTGGTTTCTCAAGATAACAGAAATCTACCCTATTGAAGATTAGATTATTTTTATATTCAGGGTAGCTTATCAACCTGCCAATTAAAAATCACTTAACTTTTTGGCTTTTCAAATAACGTCAGACCGTCTGGCCTCGATGGTTTTTACATCTGTCTGCAGTAGAGGGTGGCTTTTCGACCTTCTCAATCTCATGTGTAGATAACCACAAATTTTACTAGATAATTCTTAATAGCATTCAAATGATATTATTGTTAAGAGCACATTCTTCATCGTCTATGACAAGAAATGATAATCGTCATAGAGGGTAGCTTATCAACCTGCCAATTAAAAATCACTTAACTTTTTGGCTTTTCAAATAACGTCAGACCGTCTGGCCTCGATGGTTTTTACATCTGCATGCAGCCTTTTTTCTTTAAAGTAATTAAGCGACTCTCATTAAATGGACAAAATGGCGTTAAAATTAACTGGACAATAACCATGGTGACGCTAATGGACGCCGGACGACCCACCATTCGCCCGACCAATCAAATCCAACGGTGCCATATTGAATCACCCCTTTTCCCACCCATCCAATTAAATCCAACGACGCCATATTGAATTACCTTTTTCCCCACCCATCCAACGACGTCATATTGAATTACCCCTTTCCCCACCCATCCAATGAAATCCAACGACGCCATTACCCCTTTCCCTTAGTACCCTCCCCTCTGACGCCATATTGAATTACCCCCCACCCCTTAAACTTGTACACACCCCTTTGATTGACACCATATTGAAAAACCACCCCCTTACCTCTGAATTTACAATCCCCCCTCTAGAGTCTAAGTTGAGGGAGAATCGGCCTTGTTTAACTACTGAGCAGCAAAGGCTTCTCAAAAAGTAATTATTCATAACTATTCCCAATTAAATAAATAAATATAAATAATGAGAAATAATTATGAACTCTAAGTCAATTACAAGATAAAGTAAATGCTTTTATTTAAAAGAAAAAATAAACAAACTTGAATTGATTAAATTAAACAATTAATCAAACAAATTGAACAAAAAATATAAGTTTTTAATTTAATTAAAATGTAGGCCAAAAATAAGGTAACTTTACTAACTTCAGGTAAAAAAAACATTATCTTATCTTAAATCTCCAAAATTTATATTTTAACTAAACTAATTCCTAATATAAAATTTATTATAGTATTTTCGTTTCTAATTATATTAGTGTAGATATATTTTCTTAATTATATATTGTTGAACCTTGTTAATCGGGACAATTAAATGCAACTGGAGTGGCCGAATTAAGGATTTTTTTGAATTAGCGAAAAAATGTACAGTGCAATTTTACTGTATCATATTAGTAATAAAACCATATTAAATCCTTTCATTTTCCTAAATCTATTTCAATAATATGAGTTTGATATGGACAATAAAAATTCCATGTTCCACTACAATTTCAATTTTATTTAATACGTTTCAAACCCATCCAGAAACCATCTGCTGCAGTATGTTGAAACGACTTTTTCAGTTTTAATGGAATTGGAGTTTTTCCAGTTGGTACAACTTCGAAATTCATTAAAAGATTGTACAGTAGCACTTTAATTTCCAACAAAGCGAATCTCGATCCAATACAATTTCTTGGACCAGAACCAAATGGAATATAAATATATGGATTGATATTACTTTTGTTTTCCGGAGAGAATCGTTCAGGATCAAATTGATCAGGATTCGAATAGAATTTCGGATCTCGATGAATCGAATGAAAAGGTAGCCATAGACAATCGCCTATTTGTAAATGAACTGGTTTTTCATTGGCATTCACCGGCTTGATTGTGTACGGTTTCGTACATATACGGTCGATAGTCACTTGTGGCGGCCATTTTCGAAATATTTCTATAAAAATAATGTATATAAGAAAAAACAAAAAAAACGAATAGTTTATCATTTAAAGATCCGATCGCAACTAATTATTTCTCTACCTGAAATGACCATATCCAAATATTTCATATTTAGCAATACATCATATGTAATATTTTCGTTATGTTCGTTTTGAGTTTTCATTATTTCTAATCGTAATTTATCCTGAATATCTGGATTCAATGCCAATTCGTATAAAGTGAAGCAAATTGCAGTGGAAACTGGGTCAAAACCGGCCAAGAAAAACACTAATGCCTGCGATGCGATTTCATCGTTTGTTATGTTTTTGGCTGCTTTAAATGTAGCTGTTGATAAAAGGGGAAATTAAAATATAATATAATTTTTGGTTGCCTAACAATTATCGGCAACTGCAAATACATATGATCAATGGTCACTGCATTATAATTAAATTAATGTAAAGTTTTTTTCTACTTTTTGTAATTATTAAATAAAATAAAATTTGAACTGAAATAATACATGTAAAATACAATAATAAATTTAACGAAATAATTAGTATTATCAATGCAAATGTATGACACTCAATAGTCAACGCAAATTGAACTTTTATATCAAGTTGGCGAGATCTATCGAATTTCATTCTAGCTATTTTATATACATTTTTTTAATTAGCTTTAATTTTAATAACAATGATCAATGGTTATTGATCATTTCATCAGTTCTTGATCAAATTTCTAACAATCCTAAAAAAAGTTCACTATTAACTCGTCGAAAATCATTTTCTAAATCTCGTGAACATTATTGAACTGATGATGTTTAGTAAACTGTTCTCTCGATTACAGAGAAATACTATTTTCATCAATCGTGTAATAATATATTATTATTAAATTAGCGTGCTTTAATTTAAATAAGAGGTTTGGTTTTATTTCTTTTATTAATAGTTCGGCTTTATCCGACTAGGATCGACCATCATCGAAAAATGAATTAATTAAACTAATTGACAGCTACTAATAAAGTTTACAAAACAGACTCCATAACACGATTTATATGCCATTCTATTAATACAGGGATTATCAATAAGCAAAGTCAGAAAACGATAAAAAGTTGATTTATAATTTTATTTTTGTTTACGTATTTATCAAGGATGCTTTTGAGTTTGGATGCACTTGATATGACAAGCGATAGGCGTGGCTTCGTTATTGCAAATAAACGACATAAGTCGATCGTTTATTTTGCAAATTTAACTCGAATTTTCGATTGTGAATTTAGCAAAAAATCATTTTTTTTATTATTTGATTATAATTTGTATCATTAGTTATTTTCATCTAAATTTGTCAATTGTGTTAGCTAAATTGATCTAAGAGTATAAAGTGAGATATCGTACATACAGGAGAAAGTCAGCCATATTTTGCATAATATCAAACCAAAGACAACTATTAAGCGAAATTGGCAATTTTGATATAAAAATCAGTAAACATTGATATTATTTCATTAGAACATGTAAGTTCAACATTAACTAATGCTAATCAAGAACTTCTTCTTACCGTTGTTACTAAATTCTTTTACAGTAGCAAATCCAGTGTCGACAACTCCATTTTCTTCATGATTTACCCCTTTTCTTGTCTCTAAAAGTAAATTAATCATATCGGGCCGAACAATTCCTTTCTCTTCTCTAGTTTTTATTGTTTCGTGGATAACATTTTTAAAGTAATTCGTTACATCCTTATCGAATGGGCTAACCTTGAAGTACTGCAATTATTACGTCAAATTTATTTCCTTTTAATTAGTTTAGATAGATATATAATTGTATTAATTGATAATTATCGACGAGACGTTAATATCTAGCATTAAAAATAAACAACTCATTTGTCAAAATTAATTAGTTTTTGATATGATGATGACAACTATGATTGATTAATTATTATTATGATTGATTAATTCTGATTATCTATTCGGAACCTGGCTCTTATAATTAGTAGTATTAAAAAAAAATATATATATATATTAATTACCTTACACAATTTTGGTAAAGTAAAAAACACTATAAATTTCAAACTCCTTTTCAATGTAAAAAAATTCGTCAGCTCCTTTCCCATTAGATAGAAAGTGTTTTCTGGTTCTGTTAATGAATTGACTTTTATACCAAATGCAGATGAGGCAATTACATCGTTCGTGTATCTACGAAATGATTCAGAAAAAATATTACGAATTTTATATTATTAAAAACTAATTTCGGTACTTTGTAAAGCAATCTTTTAATTCGACCTCAATTAAATCGTCATTTTTATCCAGAAAATATTGAACGAAATGTTGCGCTGTTTCTGCCATCAAAGAAAATACAATTTTCATTTTACTACTAGTGAAATTACCGCTTAAAGTGGCTCGCATCTGACGCCATTTTTGTCCTAAAGTTTTTTTTATATCTATAACCATTTTTTTCTATTATTATTATGGATATCGCGTTACCTTTTAATGAAAACAAATTGCCACTCCAAATTGGATCGACATCTGGATCAGTAAAGCCACCATGATCGGTGAAATGATCGAAATCTTTAATCGTAATTTGCTTAATTAATTCGGGATCTTTAATCATCAATGTTGGTCTGCCAATCTGATAGAATCCAACATATCTAAAATTAAATAGCGCTTAGAATTGATTAGTAATAGATTCAATCTATATACGGAACCTTTCATTTGGATACAAATTATACAACCACATACTGAATCCAGCAATTCCTTTTCTTCGGAAAATCGACTTCCAAGAGTCGCCAATCAACGGCCATGGATTCGTTTGTTTTACACCCTTATTAGACCAGTAACGAAGTGGTTTTACTATTTTATAGATAACATAGATAATCAACGTGATTATTGCAATTGACAGTAACATTGTATTAAAAACAATGGACACTCGTAAAACAGCGACAAAAAAGCAAATTGATATCCCCGTAGGGGCGTTTTAATAAAATGATGAATGCTGTGGCGGTTGGAAACTTTATGAATGCAACAATGCAAAGGAAGATAATAATAACATGTTATTAAGAAACATTAGTTGTCATTGTGAGGTTTGTTTTTATTAACCTTTCAAGGTTAATTAACTATTAACGCGTGTAATCTTTATATATTGTGTATGCCAGAGGGACAAACACTGATTGCCTATAACTGGCTACTTAAACGTTATTTTGAGTGGCGATATAAAGGACGGGTAGGGCTCTAGGAGATGATGCCATTTTTGATTTAGATAGAGGTAGGTAGGGCTTGCAAATGTAAGTAATGTATAGGGTAAAAATGTAGAAAATGTGCCTCAGATATTTTACCAGTAAATTCTAATTTTTGACCGATAATTCGATAATAGTATATTTGAATAGAAATGTGTTTGCTTTTTGTTGCAAACGAGTTTGAAACACGAGCTGCGGAGTCAACGCTATTTTTTCTAATGAGATAATTTTAATCAACCAATAATTAATTTTAAAAATTAATTTTATTTCAAGTCGCATATGTAATGCATTTATTGTTGACATTTAAAAAGTTTAAAAATAGGCTTTTCTTTACTTAAGACGAAGAGGAGTATTTATTTCTTCAAAGGTTACATAGGGAAACTGGCATGTTAATTGTTTTCAAATTTATGCATGTGTGGGGTGATCTAACTAGAGTGAGTGTATCTTTCACCTCCCTTCCGTAGTGAATAGAAAAATAAGAAAAGTGTATTAATAATAAAATAACCAATTATTAGTACAAGAAAGAAATTAAATTTAAAAAAAAGAAACTAATAGGTAAGTACTTTTAAGTGATAAAAATCACTATTTAGAAAATATAATATTTAAAAAAATAGATGCTAACCTAACCTAACTTACTAACAAAAGTAACCAAACAAAACAATTTCTTAGTTCGATAATTTATTTTGTTTTGTTTGAATTAATTAATAAAAATTAATATAAATAAATTGTAACAAACCAAAAAAAAAGTACATGCTTGCTCCCGTGTAATTTTTGTATAAATAAAATAATATAATAAATATTGTCACTAGCCAGTCCTATTAAAAATTCTTAATTATTATTTGTTTATTTTATTGATTTAAAAATTGAAAGTATGCGATTTGGAGTAAAATAGTAGACAAAGTCTCGCGGTGTCAGATTGCCATACCAACCTCGAGATTAATCTAGTATTCCGAGACGCAAGCGCCTGGGACTCTCGACTGTAATGGCAAGCTGCCTCGCTCGCCTTCTAATCTACTAATAATGCACTTATTCTCCAAATCTTTTGAAAAAAATTTAATTGTTAAGAACTAGTAAAAACGAATAGTTACTTATTGAAGCATAAATAACTAATCTTATTTATATTTACAATACAAAGGTTTTTTTTTCTAATGCATAGACAAATAGGTATTATCTATAGTCAATTGTCTACGATTTTACGTGTTATCTATGTTTAACTATTATACTTTATAATTATGTTTGATTATTTGATATTTATTGATATTAATATAATTAATAAAGTAGATATCTTTCGGATTAGGTCTAGTTTTTAATAAGAAAGACAACTTCTTAGTTAACCGAGCTTTTCTTTTTCTTTTTTTTTTTTGAAATGGTGGAAATATATTTACACAACAATTCAATTAATATAAGAACTGATATAGATGATTTCAGTATCAACTATTCTGATATTTTAACACACTGTAGCACCAGTAATTGATTGTTAAATTTTATTATTTCTCTGTAAAACAGATAAATTTTTGTCTATGAATTTAGCAGAGGGAGAAAAAAAATTAATATGCAATTTATTTACATTAAAATAAGATCTAATCTGATTAAAGACTAGACCTGATACCAAAGATATTTACTTCATTAATTAATAGCATACAGGTCAAGAAAGAAATTAATTATATTAATATAATGTAATTAGTTTAAGTCTTCCTATTCATACGACCATTGAAAAACCCACACACACTCAGCACATAATTTATCTGTTGTGTTGTTTATGCATATGATATTGTAACGATGTCTATTTACAAAAATAATAGCCACCTCTAGTATACCCTAGAATAATCTCAATGACATATATTCTTAATAAGTCTAATTGTCTAAAACTGCGCTGATCGGGCGGCATAGATTATTCAAATCGGTTGGCCATAGATTAATCAGAACCATTTTGGAATATTCTAGGATGTGCATTTTATATAAAACGGCCTGAATTTTCGCTGTCGAGATCAGTTTATCTATGGCTTAGATACGCGTCGTTGAAATAAATATTTGTATAAGAATCCGCTCGGTAAATCTGTATATGTATAAATAGTCTTTGTTACATTGTTGGAATAGTGTTCTCATATTGTGTTTTTGTTAAATATTTTTCCTTAAATTAACTAAATAACTTTTTAATTCAAAGTGAAATTATTATTTTTACACCCATTCTAACTCACGGAGAAGAACGTTACAACATAAAAGAACTGTGACAGTATATGTTTAACATTAAAATTTGATTCGCAATAAATACGTTATCATCGCAATTTAATATTATAGTTTAAAATTAATTTATTAAACAATGCAGTGCAATTATAAAATGTATACAATTTAATATTTATAAAATCATTTATTTATTTAATACGTTTCAGTCCCACCCAAAATCCATTTTCTGCCGTAATAGCGAAAGATTTTCGATTCAATTTCAATGGAATGTCAGTTTTGCCAGTTGGTACAATTTCGAAATTCAGCAACAATTTATACAATAAAACCTTAACTTCCATCAGTACAAATCTGGAACCAATACAATTTCTTGGTCCACTACCAAATGGCAAATATGTGTATGGTGTAATTTTCTCTTTATTTTCTGGAGAGAATCGTTCTGGATCGAATTGCTCAGGATCAGGATAGAACTTGGGATTTCGATGAATGCCATAGAAGGGAAGCCATACACTATCTCCTTTTTTAAGATGAATCGGTTGCTCACCAGATTGCACTGGTTCGATTGTGTATGGTTTCGTGCATACGCGATCGATTCCTGGTACAGGTGGCCATTTTCGTAGAATTTCTGTAAATAAATTTCACTTATATATTATACGAATAAAAGAATCGTATGTGAATTAATTTAATTTGATTGAATACCTGTAACAACCATGTCCAAATACTTCATATCTACCAGTGTTTCATATGTTATTTTTTCATTATTTTCTTTATGATTTTTCATTATTTCCTCTCTTAGTTTATCTTGAATATTTTTATTCACTGCCAATTCATATGCACCGAAACACATTGCTGTGGAGACTGTGTCAAAACCAGCTAGAAAGAATCCGAACGCTTGAGATGCTATTTGTTGATTTGTAACATTTTTGGCCAATTTAAAAGCAGTCACTGCGTGAAATTTGAATATAAATAAATATTAGAAAAAGGAAAAATTTTAATACACCAATAAGGAATCTTACCGCTATTAGTAAATTCTTTAACTGTAGCATATCCAGTATCTGCGATGCCATTTTCTTCGTGATTTATTCCTTTTCTGGTTTCCAGAAGTAAATTAATCATATCGGGTCGGATAATTCCTTTTTCTTCTCTCGTCTTTATCGTATTGTTAATAAAATTTTGGAAATATTTCGTCACTTCCTTATTGAATGTGCTAATATTAAAATACTGAAATTTGTCGAGGTCCGCCTTGATTTGTTCTTTTTTCCAAAATCATTAATTAACTTAATTTTCATTAAAGTTACCTTTAGTAATTTTGGTGCCACAATATTAGTGAATATCTTTATATTTTCTAAAAATCCGGACAAATTCGTTGCCTTTCCCATCAAATAAAACGTATTTTTTGGTTCTTTTAAAGAATTAACTTCAATTCCAAATGCGGATGTAGCAATTACATCATTCGTGTATCTATAAGTAGAAGTAAAAAAAAGCCGAGTCAAAGCACAGCGCTCATAAATAACAAAGTCAACTCAAATATTTTACTAATATCGTCCAGTCCAATAGCATATTTATTTGGAGGAAACTATTGCTTCGTTATTTAATATTTTGGATTTTGAATAAGGAAAAAATTGATTTTCAAATAATAGAGATTTGTTAAAAATCGGAATTATTGTTGTGTTGTAATAATGACAATTGGCAATTGATTTCATGGGGTTGCTAATAAGTATTTAACAAAAGCAATGTAAATTTATCTTACTTATTTCATCACTAAAGTGAAATAACTAAACGCGGCAACGTTGCGGCGATCCAAATATTTGCCAAGTTCGCGCGGTACAAGAATTTTGTAGATTTAAAGATATCTATTATAATCTGTAAACTGACTAAAATATTTAGTAATTCTAAAAGCGTAAAGTAAATATTTCAAATTATAGAATAGATCCGTGTCATTGTTTCCTGTAATCAAAAAATGTTGTCCAAATTTAGGTGAAATATATTAAGAAATAGGAACTGTAACTATGAATTGGTATTAATTCTTAATTGTATAAATATTTAGGAGTCCAGTTTGATAATAGTGAATTGTCACCTTGTAAAGCAATCTTTTAATTCGACCTCAATTAAATCTTCTTTTTTATTCAAAAAATAATCAGCAAAATTCGTAGCAGTTTCTGCCATTAAACTGAAAATTACTTTCATTTTACTACTTGTAAAACTACCACTTAAAGTTGCTCGCATCTCACGCCATTTTTGCCCTAAAACATTAGATTTACATTATGAATTTTCACAAATCATTCCGTGTTGTTTTTACCATGTAATGAAAACAAATTCCCACTCCACAATGGATCAACGTCTGGATTCACAAAATTTCTGTGATCCGTAAAATAATCGAAGTCTCTAATTGTAATTTGTTTAATTAATTCGGGATCTTTAATTAGTAATGTGGGTAACGTAAGCTGATAGTATCCAAAGTATCTTAAAATTTTCATCCATTAATTAATCTACCTACTCCCACTTCTAATTAATATAATTATAAAAAGATGAACGCAATTAGTGATAAAAAGGGAGCGCATTTTACACAAATAATCTCGGATTTAAATGTAAAACCTATTTGAACTATTCATTAACTTTTAACTGCAATTTTTTTTTTTACTTACAATCTGCAATTCTTTTAGAAATGTAGTCAAATTAGAGTACTATCCAGGAAATCCAAAATCTAACTAATTTAACTGTACAAATTATTAAATAAAAACTGACAACTAATTTATTATGTTACTTAATTTCCTTCTATTTACCGTCAGTTTCTCAAAAACGGATTATAGATAATCATAGTTGTTATGGATGAAATACATTGAAAATAACAGATTAAATATTTTATCCTAGCAATTAGGATAATTGGCGTTTTTGCAACCGACGGTTACTCGGAACTTACCTCTCATTTTCGTAAGTATTGTACCACGATTGGAACAATTCAGCATAAGTTGTTCTCTGTAGTATAAGAGGCCAGTAATCGCCAAACACCGGCCATGGTTTCATCTGTTTCACTCCCTTTTTAGTCCAATAATTAAGTGGTTTTATAAAGTAATGCCAAAATGATATGGCTAATATTATTAGTACTATTAACCAGAACATCTTCTTTTGGATGTTATCGTTGATAACTTAACGTTGTACAAGCAAATACGAACAAATTTCAGTTTGAGCTGTTGATAGGTTTCAACACCATTGACGAATTAACAGTTTGCCTGTAATGAATACGTTTTTATGCCAAGTTGTATCGATTTTTTCTTATTCTAATAATAAATGAGATAACGGATTCTATATTTTAAATGTAATTATTTAAATTGTAATTACTGTATAAACATAATTATATCAGTGTATAGCTATGAATATAGAAACGACATAAAAAAATGACAATTACTCGACAAAAATTTCAAACAATATCATGTCATTTATAAAATGACTACCTTTAATTGTAAGTGGTACAGCAATTACGCAAATTAAAATAACGCGTAGAAAAATTAGTGGGATTTATGAATTTTCTTATTATCAATATTTACATACCTTTTTTAATAAGTATATTATATATCATCAAACGCTTCGCTCAGCAATTGTATTATTTGTGTAGAAACACCTACACAATTTGGATATTTTCAAAAAGCCAAATTTTTAAAATTCGTTATATTAATATTCACATTCACAGATAAAGTCGCGTTTAACATTGAGTAAATTCACCGATGCAATGATGATTTAAATGATTCAGAAAATAAGCTCGAAATACATTTTTCGAATAATTGTTAATTTGGTTGGATTGCCATCAGGTCACAAAAAGTTTATATTGCGTTTAGTAAAAATTGATTTCGATTTTTCTGGTAATAAGTTTAAAGTTAAATTTTATTCCAAAATGCAGAGACCCCCTGACAGGACACAAACATTCAGAGGTACAGAAAAAAAAAGTGGAAAACTTACTGAAAGTATCAGGTACCTTCAATGTCACCTTAAGGTAGAAATACTATTAAGCTTGAAAGCATTCGATCTTGGCATAACTCGACGATTATGTTCGAAAATGAAAAGAATTATTTGCTAGGATCAATAATTTCGGGCATACAGAACCAAAGGCGGAAATTTGCCAAAAATTATCATGTATCGGTAAATTCACGGTAATGTACAAATATTTTGAAGCTTGAAAATAATCGGCTTGGCGCAGAAAACTAATCGATTATTAGTTGTATATCGATAACCGAACAGGATGCTTGGTGTAAATTCATTCATAAATTCACTTATGATTAGTGGTAATTAGATGAGAAATTATGAATTTAAAGACGAGAAATTTTGCGACTTTGCCAATTTTTTTGTTTTCTAATTTTACGTTAAAATTGTAAAATTCACTTAATTCCCACTTACTTAGTGGTAATTGTGGTTTGGTTGTAAGTTCTGCCTTATAGACAATTCCAATTCACACCTCAACCCGGGCGAAGTCGGGTTCTTCGACTATGCTTTGTAATTCCTATTACCTAGGTTACAGAGTATTAGACGAAAGTATAGCCCTTCACAGGGGACGTCTTTGATATATTGCATGTAGTAATTAATATAATTAAAACATGTAAATTAACGATTATTTTCGCTGTGCTAATTCGGAATAAGTTCGAGTACTCATAGTATACAGTCTGCGGGAAGTGATTTCCCGGGCGAGGTCGGGTTTATACACATATATATATATATATATATATACAAATTAAACACAGCCGTCTTGATTTGAATAGAATTATTTAAATTTACACTCGCTAACTTGCAAATGTAATAGAAAGATATATTATCTTTCTATTTTCATAAAATGTGAAATATTTGACAATAACAAAAAATAACTATTATTATGCTTAATTACGCAATTTTATTATGAAAATATATAAATTATCTTTGAAATATTAACTACAAAACAAATATTTAATTCGAATTGATAATAATTTTGAAAATTTGTCGACGTCGTTTCATGTTCTTATTTAAATTATTTTCAATCTGTGTTATAACAATGTGTTGTCTGTCTGTCGCTAAATTGACAACTTTATCGCCCCTAGGGCAGCAGAAAAAGTCGCATTACGCCACCGCTTATTGAAAGCGAAAAATTACACGTTATCTAGTGATTGTAGAAAACAATTAATTTATTAAACAATGCAGTGCAATTATAAAATGTATACATTTTAATATTTATAAAATCATTTATTTATTTAATACGTTTCAGTCCCACCCAAAATCCATTTTCTGCCGTATTAGTGAAAGATTTCCGATTCAATTTCAATGGAATGTCAGTTTTGTCAGTTGGTACAATTTCGAAATTCAGCAACAATTTATACAATAAAACCTTAACCTCCAACAATGCAAATCTCGACCCTACACAATTTCTTGGTCCAACACCAAATGGTAAATATGTGTATGGCGTAATTTTCTCTTTATTTTCTGGAGAGAATCGTTCAGGATCGAATTTCTCAGGATCAGGATAGAACTTGGGATTTCGATGAATGCCATAGAAGGGAAACCATACATTATCTCCTTTTTTAAGATGAATCGGTTGCTCACCAGATCGCACTGGCTCGATTGTGTATGGTTTCGTACATACGCGATCGATTCCTGATATAGGTGGCCATTTTCGTAAAATTTCTGCAAATAAATTTATCGTAGCATAAATGTCATTTATATAGTTTATATGAATAAAAGAATCGTATGTGAATTAATTTGATTCGATTGAATACCTGTAACAACCATGTCCAAATATTTCATATTTACCAGTGTTTCATATGTTATTTTGCTTTCATTTTCTTTATGATTTTTCATTATTTCCTCTCTTAGTTTATCTTGAATATTTTTATTCACTGCCAATTCATATGTACCGAAACACATTGCTGCGGAGACTGTGTCAAAACCAGCTAGAAAGAATCCGAACGCTTGAGATGCTATTTGTTGATTTGTAACATTTTTGGCCAATTTAAAAGCAGTCACTGCGTGAAATTTAAATATAAATAAATATTAGAAAAAGGAAAAATATTAATACACCAATAAGGAATCTTACCGCTATTAGTAAATTCTTTAACTGTTGCATATCCAGTATCTGCAATGCCATTCTCTTCGTGATTTATTCCTTTTCTGGTTTCCAGAAGTAAATTAATCATATCGGGTCGGATAATTCCTTTTTCTTCTCTAGTTTTTATTGTATTGTTAATGAAATTTTGGAAATATTTCGTCACTTCCTTATTGAATGTACTAATATTAAAATACTGAAATTTATAGAGGTTCGGCTTGATTTATTCATTTTTTCAAAATCATTAATTAACTTAATTTTCGTTAAAGTCACCTTAAGTAATTTTGGTGCCACAATATTAGTGAAAATCTTTATACTTGTGAAAAATCCGGACAAATTCGTTGCCTTTCCCATCAAATAAAATATATTTTTTGGTTCTTTTAAAGAATTAACTTCAATTCCAAATGCGGATGTAGCAATTACATCATTCGTGTATCTACCAATAAAAGTAAAAAAAAGCAGAGTCAAAGCACAGCGCTCATAAATAACAAAGTCAACTCAAACATTTTACTGACATCGTCCAGTCTCGATGTTTTTAGAATCGCCTCCATTAAAACACTTTGCTATTTATGAACTTTGTACGATTGGAAATGTCTAACTTTCTAGTAAAAACTAAATGCAATCGTGTACCTTGTAAAGCTATCTTTTAATTCGACTTCAATTAAATCTTCATTTTTCTCGCGAAAATACTGAACAAAACTCGTAGCAGTTTCTGCCATTAAGCCGAAAATAATCTTCATTTTACTACTAGTAAAACTTCCACTTACAGTTGCTCGCATCTCGCGCCATTTTTGCCCTAAAACATTTGATTTACATTATGAAATCACACAAATCATTCTCTTTTATTTTTACCTTGTAATGTAAACAAATTCCCACTCCACAATGGATCAGCGTCTGGATTTGCAAAATTTCTGTGATCCGTGAAGCAATCGAAATCTTTAATTGTAATTTGCTTAATTAATTCCGGATCTTTGATTAGTAACGTGGGCAACGTAAACCAGTAATATCCAATGTATCTTAAAATTTTAATCAATCAATTAATCTACCTACTCCCACTCCTAATTAATATAATTATAAAAAGATGAACGCAATTAGTGTTAAAAAGGGAGCGCACTTTACAAAAATAATCTCGGCTTTAAATCTAAAACTGATTTGAACTATTCATAAAACTTTTAACTGCAATTTTTTTTTCACTTACAATCTGCAATTCTTTTAGAAATGTAGTCAAATTAGAGTACTATCCAGGAATTCCAAAATCTAACTAATTTAACTTTACAAATTATTAAGTAAAAACTGACAACTAATTTATTATGTTACTTAATCTACTTCTATTTAGTGAACTTACCTCTCATTTTCATAAGTATTATACCATGATCGGGATAATTCAGCATAAGTTGTTCTTCGTAATATAAAAGGCCATGAATCGCCAAGCACCGGCCATGGTTTCGTTTGTTTCACACCTCTTTCAGTCCAATAATTAAGTGGTTTTATAAAGTAATGCCAAAATGATATAACTAATATTATTAGTACTAGTAACCAGAACATCTTCTTTTGGATGTTATCGTTGATAACTTAACGTTGTACAAGCAAATACGAACAAATTTCAGTTTGAGCTGTGGATAGGTTTCAACACCATTGATGAATTAACAGTTTGCCTGTGATGAATACGTTTTTATACCTAGTTGTATCGATTTCCTATTATTCTAATAATCAATGAGATATCGAATTATATATTCTTAAATTATATCTTTTGAATTATGTGTGTACACATGATTACATGGTATAAGTAAATATTCGATATAATATTATTTTTCTTTAAAATACATAAACAAGGGTCAAGGGTTGATGCTTTAACATTTACAGCTTTTAGTACTTGGTCGAATTGTTGTCGAATGTTACCAGCATCGAGCTGATTTTTGTGGCACTGTATAAAGATTTGTTTAATTTACATACAAGCCCTTTGGGGAGTATTTACCCCTAAAAGAACTTCCATATAAATTTCCTCCGTTAATGTACCATTTAAGGAATGCTAGTTTTTCCATTCATTTGATCGACTGTTAAATCATATTTCCTAGCAATTGCTAATTAAGGACGAAAAGCTGCTATACGCGCTACTGGTGCGCATAGGTTTCATTATCATTTTCAAGATATTCTTGTTTGAAACATTTTGCTACTAATCACGTTTGATATTTTTTTGGTACGTATCATTTTTAATTGAAAAAAACCATTTACTATCAATGATTTTTTTTTATTTAATAGAAATATTCGTACTAACGATCGCGTTTTGTTTATTTTTATTGTGTTTAACTCATCATTAATTGCTTGTTTCCATTTTGGTCTATCAGGTCTGATAGCAATTTCTTCAAATGTATCTACTAAAGGTACGCTAAATGATAATGATTGAGCGTATAGTAAAAAGTTATCAACATCGTCCTCAGTATATGATTGATATGGACGATTCTCTGTAGTCTTTCACTTCTTCGTCATTGTTATAATTTTTATTATCGATAAGTTTCGTTTTATTAATAGTTCCATCAGATTTATTTGAGACACAATTTATTTCATGAGATTTCGTAGTGAATTTATCTGATTGATTTTGTTTTGTTTAGATGTTTCGTCAGATTTCTTTTGTGTATTATATTTCACTAGTTTACTTTCATGCAGATTTTTAATGAAATGATTATGAATCAGAATCATCTCCCACCAAATTTAATGGCCTCAAATTATTGTAATTGGTTTCATCAACAATTATGTCTCGAGCAATAATTAATTTTTACATATCTACAATCCAAATTTTAAAACTATTAGGTTTATAGCCAACTGTAATTTACCTTTATTCCAAATCGCATATGTACTGCATTTATTATTGACATTTAGAAAGTTTGAAAATAGGCTATTCTTTACTTAAGAAGAAGAAGAGGCAAGTAATATACTTGCCCGCTAAAGCGGGAAAAATAATGGCGGCTGTATTTATTTCTTCAAAGGTTACATAGGGAAACTGGCATATTAATTGTTTTCAAATTTATGTATGTGGGGTGATCTAAATAGAGTGAGTGTATCTTTCATCCCCTTCCGTAATGAATAGAAAAATAAGAAAAGTGTATTAATAATAAAATAACCAATTATTAGTACAAGAATGAAATTAGATTAAAAGAAAAGAAACTAATAGGTAAAAGTACTTTTAAATGATAAAAAACATTATTTAGAAAATATAATATTTAAAATAATAGATGTTAACCTAACCTAACTTACTAACAAAAGTAACCAAACAAAACAACTTCTTAGAGTTCGATAATTTATTTTGTTTTGTTAGAATTAATTAATAAAAATATATATAAATAAATTGTAACAAACATACAAAAAAAAATAGATGCTTGCTCTTGTGTAATTTTTGTATCAATAAAATAATATAATAAATATTGTTACTAGCCAGTCCTATTAAAAATTCTTAATTATTATTTGTTCATTTTATTGATTTAAAAATTGAAAGTATGCAATTTGGAATAAAATATTGTATACAAAACTCGCGGTGTCAGCTTGCCATACCAACCTCGAGATTAATCTAGTATTCCGAGACGCAAGCGCCTTGGAATACTAGACTAATCTTTCGACTGTAATGGCAAGCTTCCCCGCTCCCCTTCTAATCTACTAATAAAGCACTTATTCTCCAAATCTTTTGAAAAAAATGTAATTGTCAAGAACTAGTAAAAACGAATAATTACTTATTGAAGCATAAATAACTAATCTTATTTATATTTACAATACAAAGGTTTTTTTTTCTAATACATAGACAAATAGGTATTATCTATAGTCAATTGTCTACGATTTTACGTGTTATCTATGTTTAACTATTATACTTTATAATTATGTTTGATTATTTGATATCTATTGATATTAATTTAATTAATAAAGTAGAAATCTTTCGGATCAGGTCTAGTCTTTAATAAGAAAGGCAACTTCTCAGTTAACCGAGCTTTCTTTTTTCTTTTTTTTTTTGGAATGGTGGAAATATATTTACACAACAATTCAATTAATATAAGAACTGATATAGATGATTTGAGTATCATTCATTCTGATATTTTAACACACTGTAGCACCAGTAATTGATTATTAAATTTTATTATTTCTCTGTAAAACAGATAAATTTTTGTCTATGAATTTAGCAGAGGGAGAAAAAAAATTAATATACAATTTATTTACATTAAAATAAGGTCTAATCTTATTAAAGACTAGACCTGATACCAAAGATATTTACTTCATTAATTAATAGCATACAGGTCAAGAAAGAAATTAATTATATTAATATAATGTAATTAGTTTAAGTCTTCCTATTCATACGACCATTGAAAAACCCACACACACTCAGCACATAATTTATCTGTTGTGTTGTTTATGCATATGATATTGTAACGATGTCTATTTACAAAAATAATAGCCACCTCTAGTATACCCTAGAATAATCTCAATGACATATATTCTTAATAAGTCTAATTGTCTAAAACTGCGCTGATCGGGCGGCATCGATTATTCAAATCGGTTGGCCATAGATTAATCAGAACCATTTGGGAATATTCTAGGATGTGCATTTTATATAAATCGGCCTGAATTTTCGCTGTCGAGATCAGTTTATCTATGGCTTAGATACGCGTCGTTGAAATAAATATTTGTATAAGAATCCGCTCGGTAAATCTGTATATGTATAAATAGTCTTTGTTACATTGTTGGAATAGTGTTCTCATATTGTGTTTTTGTTAAATATTTTTCCTTAAATTAACTAAATAACTTTTTAATTCAAAGTGAAATTATTATTTTTACACCCATTCTAACTCACGGAGAAGAACGTTACAACATAAAAGAACTGTGACAGTATATGTTTAACATTAAAATTTGATTCGCAATAAATACGTTATCATCACAATTTAATATTATAGTTTAAAATTAATTTATTAAAGAATGTAGTGCAATTATAAAATGTATAAAATTTAATATTTATAAAATCATTTATTTATTTAATACGTTTCAGTCTCACGCAAAATCCATTTTCTGCCATTAAATCTAAAGATTTCCGATTCAATGAAATGTCACTTTTGCCAGTTGGTACAATTTCGAAATTCAGCAACAATTTATACAATAAAACCTTAACTTCCATCAGTGCAAATCTGGAACCAATACAATTTCTTGGTCCACTACCAAATGGCAAATATGTGTATGGTGTAATTTTCTCTTTATTTTCTGAAGAGAATCGTTCAGGATCGAATTTCTCAGGATCAGGATAGAACTTGGGATTTCGATGAATGCCGTAGAAAGGAAACCATACACTATCTCCTTTTTTAAGATGAATCGGTTGCTCATCAGATTGCACTGGTTCGATTGTGTATGGTTTCGTGCATACGCGATCGATTCCTGGTACAGGTGGCCATTTTCGTAGAATTTCTGCAAATAAATTTCTTGTAAAATAAATGACATTTATATAGTTTATATGAATATCGTATGGGAATTAATTTGATTCGATTGCATACCAGAAACAACCATATCTAAATACTTCATATTTAGCAGTGTTTCATATGTTATTTTTCCATCACTTTCTTTATGATTTTTCATTATTTCCTCTCTTAGTTTATCTTGAATATTTTTATTCACTGCCAATTCATATGCACCGAAACACATTGCTGCGGAGACTGTGTCTAAACCATCTAGAAAGAATCCGAACGCTTGAGATGCTATTTGTTGATTTGTAACATTTTTGGCCAATTTACAAGCAGTCACTGCATGAAATTTGAATATAAATAAATATTAGAAAAAGGAAAAATTTTAATACAATAATAAGGAATCTTACCGCTATTAGTAAATTCTTTAACTGTAGCATATCCAGTATCTGCGATGCCATTTTCTTCGTGATTTATTCCTTTTCTGGTTTCCAGAAGTAAATTAATCATATCGAGTCGTTGAATCCCTTTTTCCTCTCTAATTTTTATCGTATTGTTAATGACAGTTTGGAAATATTTCGTCACTTCCTTATTGAATGTGCTAATATTGAAGTACTGAAATTTATCGAGGTTCGCCTTGATTTATTCTTTTTTTCAAAATCATTAATTAACTTTATTTTCATTAAAGTCACCTTAAGTAATTTTGGTGCCACAATACAAGTGAGAATCTTTATACTTGTGAAAAATCCGGACAAATTCGTTTCCTTTCCCATCAAATAAAATATATTTTTTGGTTCTTTTAAAGAATTAACTTCAATTCCAAATGCGGATGTAGCAATTACATCATTCGCGTATCTATAAGTAGAAGTAAAAAAAAGCCGGGTCAAAGCACAGCGCTCATAAATAACAAATTGAACTCAAACATTTTACTGATATCGTCCAGTCTCGATGTTTTTAGAATCGCCTCCATTAAAAAACTTTGCTATTTATAAACATTGTACAATTGGAAATGTTTATTTTTTTAGTAAATACTGCATGCGATCGTGTACCTTGTAAAGCAATCTTTTAATTCGACCTCAATTAAATCTTCTTTTTTCTCGAGAAAATAATCAGCAAAATTGGTAGCAGTTTCTGCCATTAAACTGAAAATTACTTTCATTTTACTACTAGTGTAGCTACCACTTAAAGTTGCTCGCATCTCGCGCCATTTTTGGCCTAAAACATTATGTTTATTTTATGAATTTCTACACATCATTCTGTTTTATTTTTACCTTGTAATGTAAACAAATTCCCACTCCACAATGGATCAGTGTCTGGATTCACAAAATTTCTGTGATCTGTAAAATAGTCGAAGTCTCTAATTGTAATTTGCTTAATTAATTCCGGATCTTTGATTAGTAACGTGGGCAACGTAAACCAGTAATATCCAATGTATCTTAAAATTTTAATCAATTCATTAATCTACCTACTCCCATTCTTAATTAATATAATTTGAAAAAGATGAACGCAATTAGTGATAAAAAGGGAGCGCATTTTACACAAATAATCTCGGATTTAAATGTAAAACTGATTTGAACTATTCATTAAACTTTTAACTGCAATATTTTTTTTTTAATTACAATCTGCAATTCTTTTAGAAAAGCAGTCAAATTAGAGTACTATCCAGGAATTCCAAAATCTAACTAATTTAACTTTACAAATTATTAAGTAAAAACTGACAGCTAATTTATTATGTTACTTAATCTACTTCTATTTACCGTCAGTTTCTCAAAAACGGATTATAGATAATCATAGTTGTTATGGACAAAATACATTGAAAATAACAGAATAAATATTTTATCCTAGCAATTAGGATAATTCGCGTTTTTGCAACCGACGGTTAATCGGAACTTACCTCTCATTTTCGTAAGTACTGTACCACGATTGGAACAATTCAGAATAAGTTGTTCTTCGTAATATAAAGGGCCATGAATCGCCAAGCACCGGCCATGGTTTCATCTGTTTCACTCCCTTTTTAGTCCAATAATTAAGTGGTTTTATAAAGTAATGCCAAAATGATATAACTAATATTATTAGTACTATTAACCAGAACATCTTCTTTTGGATGTTATCGTTGATAACTTAACGTTGTACAAGCAAATACGAACAAATTTCAGTTTGAGCTGTTGATAGCTTTCAACACCATTGACGAATTAACAGTTTGCCTGTGATGAATACGTTTTTATGCCAAGTTGTATCGATTTTTTGTTATTCTAATAATAAATGAGATAACGGATTCTGTATTTTAAATGTAATTATTTAAACGATAATTACTGTATAAACATAATTATATCAGTGTATAGCTATGAATATAGAAACGACATAAAAAAATGATAATTACTCAACAAAAATTTCAAACAATATCATGTTATTTATAAAATAACTACTTTAATTGTAAGTGGTACAGCAATTACGAAAATTAAAATAACGCGTACAAAAATTGGTGGGATACTTTTTTTAATAAGTATATTATATATCATCAAACGCTTCGCTCAGCAATTGTATTATTTGTGTAGAAACACCTACAATTTGGGTGTTTTTAAACATCACTTATAGACACTTATAGACAATTTCAATTCATACCTCAACCCGGACGAAGTCGGGTTCTTCAACTATGCTTTGTAATTCCCATTATTTAGGTTACAGAATATTAGACGAAAGTATAGCCCTTCATAGGCGATGTCTTTAATATATTGCATGTAGTAATTAATATAATTAAAACATGTAAATTGACGATTATTTTCGCTGTGCTAATTCGGAATAAGTTCGAGTACTCATAGTATACAGTCTGCGGGAAGTGATTTCCCGGGCGAGGTCGGGTTTATACACATATATATATATATATATATATATACAAATTAAACACAGCCGTCTTGATTTGAATAGAATTATTTAAATTTACACTCGCTAACTTGCAAATGTGTAGTAAAATATATCTTTCTATTTTCATAAAATGTGAAATATTTGACAATAACAAAAAATAACTATTATTATGCTTAATTACGCAATTTTATTATGAAAATATATAAATTATCTTTGAAATATTAACTACAAAACAAATATTTAATTCGAATTGATAATAATTTTGAAAATTTGTCGACGTCGTTTCATGTTCTTATTTAAATTATTTTCAATCTGTGTTATAACAATGTGTTGTCTGTCTGTCGCTAAATTGACAACTTTATCGCCCTTAGGGCAGCAAAAAAAGTCGCATTACGCCACCGCTTATTGGAAGCGAAAAATTACACGTTATCTAGTGATTGTAGAAAAAAATTAATTTATTAAACAATGCAGTGCAATTATAAAATGTATACATTTTAATATTTATAAAATCATTTATTTATTTAATACGTTTCAGTCCCAACCAAAATCCATTTTCTGCCGTATTAGCGAAAGATTTTCGATTCAATTTCAATGGAATGTCAGTTTTGGCAGTTGGTACCACTTCGAAATTTAGCAATAAATTATATAACACTACTTTAACTTCCAACAGTCCAAATCTGGAACCAATACAATTTCTTGGTCCACTACCAAATGGCAAATATGTGTATGGTGTGATTTTCTCTTTATTTTCTGGAGCGAATCGTTCTGGATCGAATTTATCAGGATCAGGATAGAACTTGGGATTTCGATGAATGCCATAGAAGGGAAACCATACATTATCTCCTTTTTTAAGATGAATCGGTTGCTCACCAGATTGCACTGGTTCGATTGTGTATGGTTTCGTGCATACGCGATCTGTTCCTGTAACTGGAGGCCATTTTCGTAGAATTTCTGCAAATAAATTTCTTGTAAAATAAATGTCATTTACATAGTTTAGACGAATAAAAAAATCGTATGTGAATTAATTTGATTCGATTGCCTACCAGAAACAACCATATCTAAATACTTCATATTTAGCAGTGTTTCATATGTTATTTTTCCATTATTTTCTTTATCAATTTTCATTATTTCCTCTCGTAGTTTATCTTGAATATTTTTATTCACTGCCAATTCATATGTACCGAAACACATTGCTCTAGAAGCTGTGTCGAAACCAGCCAAAAAGAAGCCGAATGCTAAAGATGCGATTTGCTCATCTGTTATATTTTTCGTAGATTTGGCAGCTTGAGCAAAGTAATGAGGGCATGAAATGAAAATGACATACAACTATATAAATATAGTAATATATTTTTACCGATGTTAGTGAATTCTTGAACAGTAGCAAATCCAGTGTCGACAACTCCATTTTCTTCATGACTTATCCCTTTTCTTGTCTCTAAAAGCACATTGATCATATCGGGTCGAACGATTCCTTTTTCTTCTCTCGTTTTTATTGTATTGTTAATGAAATTTTGGAAATAATTCACTACTTCCTTATTGAATGTGCTAATATTGAAATACTGAAATTTATCGAGGTTCGCCTTGATTTGTTCATTTTTTCAAAATCATTAATTAACTTTATTTTCATTAAAGTCACCTTAAGTAATTTTGGTGCCACAATATTAGTGAAAATCTTTATATTTCCTAAAAATCCGGCAAAACTCGATATTTCTTTTCCCATCAAATAAAATATATTTTTTGGTTCTTTTAAAGAATTAACTTCAATGCCAAATGCGGATGTAGCAATTACATCATTCGTGTATCTACCAATAAAAGTAAAATGAAGTCGAGTCAAAGCACAGCGCTCATAAATAACAAAGTCAACTCAAATATTTTACTGATATCGTCCAGTCTCGATGTTTTTAGAATCGCCTCCATTAAAACACTTTGCTATTTATAAACCTTGTACGATTGGAAATGTCTAACTTTCTAGTAAAAACTAAATGCATTCGTATACCTTGTAAAGCTATCTTTTAATTCGACTTCAATTAAATCCTCATTTTTCTCGAGATAATACTGAACAAAATTCGTAGCAGTTTCGGCCATTAAACCGAAAATAATTTTCATTTTACTACTAGTAAAACTACTACTTAATTTTGCTCGCATCTCGCGCCATTTTTGGCCTAAAACATTACATTTGCTTTATGAATTTATAAAAATTATTCTATTTTGTTTTTACCTTGTAATGAAAACAAATTCCCACTCCACAATGGATCAGCATCCGGATTCACAAAATTTCTGTGATCCGTAAAATAATCGAAATCTCTAATTGTAATTTGTTTAATTAATTGTGGATCTTTAATTAGTAATGTGGGTAACGTAAGCTGGTAATATCCAATGTATCTTAAAATTTTAATCAATTAATTAATCTACCTACTCCCACTCCTATTTAATATAATTATAAAAAGGTGATCGTAATTTAATGCATTTGTACAATTTTAATAAACTTTTCGCAAATTTGTTTATGACGCAATTAGTGATAAAAAGAAGCCTGCCTACTTCACATACATAATCTCTGGTTTAAATATAGAAGTGGTTTAAACTATTCTTTAAAGTTATGACTACAATCTGCAATTGTTTTAAAAAAGCAGTCAAATTGCAGTACTATCCAAGAATTCCAACATCTAACTAATTTAACTGTACAAATTATTAAATAAAAACTGATGTCTAATTGATTAAGTTACTTAATTTATTTCTATTTAATAAACTTACCTGTCATTTCCGCTGGTGTTATACCACGATCGAGTCAATTCACAAAAACTTTGTCTTCGTAGTATAAGAGGCCAGAAATCGCCAAGTATCGGCCATGGTTTCGTTTGTTTCACACCCTTTTCAGTCCAATAATTAAGTGGTTTTATATAATAGTACCAAAATGATATGGCTAATATTATTAGTACTATTAACCAGAACATTTCCTTGTTATCTTTGATAAAACAAGCAAATACGGGCAAGTTTTACTTTATGCTGTAGATACGTATCAAGACGATTTACGAAATAACAAGTGGTCTGTGATGAGTACGATTTTATTATTGATTTTATGCTATATCGGTTTTTTTTTTAATTTTAATAAAAAAAGAGATAGCGAATTCTCTACAAAATGAATTGAAACAGTCGTTTTTTTAATCTGTTTTAAGTTACAGATGATAATATTTTATCAATATTTAGAATTTTAAATTATTATATAATTTTTATATTGGATGGTGTATACATAATAACAAAAGATAAAACAGAAATCGAGATAAGATGAACAAAAACAGAGAAAATCTGCTATTTGTAAATTTATAAGATCCATGTTGTTAGCGTTTAAGCATGCCCCCGTACAGGGCGGTCGATATGTGTGTCCATGTGTGTCCATCCCAATTTTCGACTTGCCAATTTATCACATTGACATGATGTCTGATGTCTTGTCCTTTATGGCTGTGAGAGTGCCTCATATTGACTGATAGTGGTTTCCGATTCAGGTTTTTCAAGATTGAGTTTGCCAATTCACTTTATTTATTTTCTTTTTTAGTGGAATGCGCAACTGGTTTTTATCTTGTATTGTAGCGAATGAACGCTTCCAATTAGCTTAGAAATTATTTAAAACAAAGATTACAAATATTCGAAACAGCTGTCGACTGGAGAAAAATAGAAAGAAATAATAACAGGATAGGAATTTTAAAAAAGCTAAGTAAAATTATCATATTACTATTCAATGAAAAAGAAAGTAATCAATTACTCTATAGTCATCCTCCTTTACTTAATGTGAATAGTAAAATTACTAAAAAGTAAATTTCGACAAATCAATAAAAAATTAAACACAAATTTAAGTAATTTGTGGTAGGTTCTGCCGATAAAAAAAGCATCGAGTTTTAATAAATTTCGGAGTGGTTTATTTAGAAGTTTTTAAGGCGCAGCATTATGCAATTTAATGCTTTAAATAATTTCTAAGCTAATTGGAAGCGTTCATTCGCTACAATACAAGATAAAAACCAGTTGCGCATTCCACTAAAAAAGAAAATAAATAAAGTGGATTGGCAAACTCAATCTTGAAAAACCTGAATCGGAAACCACTATCAGTCAATGTGAGGCACTCTCACAGCCATAAAGGACAAGACATCAGACATCATGTCAATGTGATAAATTGCCAAGTCGAAAATTGGGATGGACACTAGTAATGGACCGCCCTGTACGAGGGCATGCTTAAACGCTAACAACATGGATCTTATAATTTTACAAATAGCAGATTTTTTCTGTTTTTGTCTCGATTTCTATTTTATCTTTTGTTATTATGTTCGTTCTATAGAAATACTATTTACCATTTAGTATAGTAGTATATATTTGTATATTACATAACAAAACGATAATTACTATCTTTATTAGCTTATCTTACTTTACCAAAATTAAAACAATATAATGCTACTTATATTATTTATACAATAATAATTACATTTTGATTATTTTCTGCACAATAGTCGATTTTTATTTGGTTCGTTTCAATCCCAACCAGAAACCTTGTTCAGCTGTAGTAGTCAGGGCTTGTCGAATTAGTTTTAATGGAATGGGAGTTTTTCCAATTGGTATAATTTCGAAATTCTTCAACAGAGTGTATAACAAAACTTTAATTTCCAACAGTGCAAATCTGGAACCAATACAACTCCTAGGTCCAGAACCGAATGGTAAATAGGTGTATGGTACGATTTTGTCCTTATTTTCAGGAGAGAATCGTTCAGGATCGAATTTATCAGGATTCGGATAGAATTTTGAATCACGGTGGATCGAATGAAAGGGAAATATTACAAGGTCACCTATTTTAAGATGAATCGGTTTCTCACCAGGTTTTACTGGCTCGATGGTGTATGGTTTTGTGCAGACTCTATCCAGGCGTACTGCCGGTGGCCATTTTCTTAACATTTCTACAAAAACTTTTTAATTAAACAACTGAATCGTGGGAAAAATCGAACCATTACCTGTCACTACCATATCTAAATATTTCATTTGCAATAATGTTTCATATGTTATTTTTCCATTAACTGTTTTATCGGTTTCTATAATTTCTTTTCTCAATTTATCCTGGACATTTTTATTCAGTGCCAATTCGTATAAGCCGAAACACATTCCGGTGGAAACTGTTTCAAAACCAGCAACAAAAAAGGCAAATGCTTGAGATGCTATTTGGCTATTTGTTATATTTTTAGCTGCTTTAAAAGCGGATGCTGTAAGAAACATTAATTTGTATATCGTTGCATAAGAATGACAATATAAAATAGATAAGAAATTTAAATATTAAATTGCTAGTCTTACCAGTATCCAAGTCATCTGTTACAGTAGCATATCCAGTATCTACAAGTCCTTTTTCTTCATGATTCACACCTTTTCTTGCTTCTAAAAGTAAATTAATCATATCGCGTCGTTGAATCCCTTTTTCTTCTCTCGTTTTAATTGTATCTTCAATTACATTTCGAAAATAATTCATTGCATTTAGATCAAAATTAGTAGAAATCTTGAGAATCTGCAATTTTGATTAGTATATGATCAGGTGTGCAATAAATTAATATGTCTGCGCATTGTTATTAATCTGCTCATCACTTTTCTCGTGATTTAAACAATGCAAGTTAAATGTTTATCGATTTGCTACTATTATCATTATCATTCTAATATGTATATTAGGCAATTAAAATGCACAGTTCTTATTGCTTGATTAAAAATAAATGACTAAAACTTACCTTAGTCAGTTGTGGTAGTTTTGATAACAATAACGATTTTAAAAAGTTCGTAATAGTTATAGATCTAGAAAAATTAAAAACTTTTTTCCCCATCAAATAAAACGTGTTGTCCGGTTCTTTTACCGAATTCACTTTAATGCCAAATGCAGACGTGGCAATTACATCATTCGTATATCTTTGGGGGAAAAAGAAATATAAATTAATTATGGTGCTTATTTGAATAATTATCACATCTTAACACATATTTTAGTGTAATGATGTAGTGGAAGAATTGTATGTTTTTACCTCGTAAAACAGTCTTTGAACTCCAGTTCAATTAAATTCTCATTTTTATCCTTAAAATAATCAACAAAATCGGCTGTAGTTTCATTCATTAAACCGAAAATAATCTTCATTTTACTACTTGTAAAACTACCATTTAATATCGCTCGCATCTCCCGCCATCTTTGGCCTTAAACATAGTAAGTTTTTGATTAGATTGAATCGGATATTGTTTAAGTTCGAATTTACCTTTTAATATAAATAAATTTCCATTCCATAAAGAATTCTCATTTGGGCTAGCCGAATTTTTATGATCAGTGAAATGATCAAAATCTTTTATTGCAATTTGCCTAAGTAGGACCGGATCTTTTATCAATAATGCTGGTGTTGAGAATTCGTAGTATCCAAAGTATCTATGCAAGTAATGTTGTAAGAAAGTAATAAATTACCTATTGCATTAAGAGAACTTCTGTAATTCAAACACATCTTAGTAAACTGGACTCACGAGCCCGAACTTGTCAAGTGGCAATATTGGGGCAAATAGTTTTTGGATTAATTGAATTAAATTGCAACGCAAAGAAAGCCGTTTTATTCCAAATCGCATATGTAATACATTTATTATTGACATTTAAAAAGTTTGAAAATAGGCTATTTTTTACTTAAGAAGAAGAAGAGGAGGCAAGTAATATACTTCCCCGTTAAGGCGAGGAAAATAATGGCGACTGTATTTATTTCTGCAAAGGTCATATAGAAACTGGTATGTTAATTGTTTTCAAATTTATGTATGTGTGAGGTGATCTAACTAGAGTGAGTGTATCTTTAACCCCCATCCGTAGTGAATAGAAAAATAAGAAAAGTATATTCATAATAAAATAACCAATTATTATTACAAGAAAAAAATTAAATTAAAAAAAAAGAAACTAATAGGTAAGTACTTTTAAGTGATAAAAAACACTATTTAGAAAATATAATATTTAAAAAAATAGATGTTAACCTAACCTAACTTACTAACAAAAGTAACCAAACAAATCGACTTCTTAGTTCGATAATTTATTTTGTTTTCTTAGAATTAATTAATAAAAATATATATAAATAAATTGTAACAAATATACAAAAAAAAATAGATGCTTGCTCCTGTGTAATTTTTGTATAAATAAAATAATATAATAAATATTGCCACTAGCCAGTCCTATTAAAAATTCTTTATTATTCTTTGTTCATTTTATTGATTTAAAAATTGAAAGTATGCGATTTGAAATGAAATGGTATAAAAGCCTCGCGGTGTCAGCTTGCCATACCAACCTCGAGATGGCGCTTGCGCCTTGGAATACTAGACTAAACTCTCGGCGGTAATGGTAAGCTTCCTCGCTCGCCTTGTAATCTACTATTCCTACTTGCTGGAAGACTATTTCGTAGATGTTTACTATTATTATTATTAAAATAAACACTAAAACAAACAAATGCATACACCCATTATTTATTAGATAGAGTTAGTAAAATTATGTGAAACGACAACAGCGTAGATTTATTACCTGATGCTTTTTTCGCATCTGATTAAATCTATTGTATGTATAAGATTCGAATTTTATTTATTCGATTATAATCACCTTATCACCTCATGTCTATTGATAGACATTTTTATCAAAAAGTGTACGAATTTTTTTATAACTTATCGTTTCGAAATTTTAAATTTCATCTGCCAATTTTTGAAGATGATGAGCATACAATTTCAATAATTTGATCAAGGCGATACAAGAGAAGTAAAGCATCTTTGCCAATCCCCCCCCTCCACCCCCGTTTTTGTGTTATAAAATTTTGAACCCCATTTAGCAAATGATATTGCATTTCATTTGTCAGATTATAACGAGGTTCTACTCTAATTAATAATCAAATACCTTTCATTTGGTTCCATGTTATACAATCGTTGAAGCATATCAATAAAGCCTTCTTGATGTAAAACTGATGGCAGGAAATCGCCAAAAATTGGCCATGGTTTCGTTTGTTTCGCACCCTTATTGGACCAGTAACGAAGTGGTTTTATAGCACTATTGTAAAACCAAAATGATAATACTAGAACGAATGCTATCAGTAGCAACCACATTGTCTCTATCAGATTGAATGGAGTAAAAGTGTGAAAAATGAATAGATCTTGTATGTTAAATCATTATTTATAAAGACCTTATAATTAGATAACCAATCAAGTTTTAAGAATGTTAAATAATAATTAATGTTAATGGTCGTTCACACAATAAACGTAATGCATAATTTTTACATAATACATAAAGTTAAAATTTGCCATCATATAGAGTGTTCACAATCAGTGAACATAAATTTTACGTTTATGTTTAAGTTCTAAGTCGAAATAATTTCAACGTTGCGTTACATCGTACGTAGTACGTATTCAATGTCAGTACCTATAGGTTTTTTTGATACAGAAAGTACGCTTGCGCAATATATTCATATTATTATGTTTATTGTGAACATATTATTATTATTGCATTTTTTTTCAAATGCGTACCAGAGAGTTATCTATAATTCTTATTTTGATTTAATTCCTTTGAATCTAGATAACCAAGTCCAATACAAAATGACAATTGCTTAGTTAATTCGAAAGTAAATCAAATTTAATTTATCACATTATGAACAAACAATGTAAAAAAAGAGAATCTGTTATGTTCTTATTTACTTGGTAAGAATAGTAACAATTAACTTGCAACAAAGTGTTGACGATACATATTTTTAAAAAAATATGTTTTTTTTTTAAATTTAAACGATAGAATGAATTTTCATAATTTATTTCTAAGTCGTAATTATTGAATTTCATGAACAGATTCAAATGTGCCCATTAAGGGTCAATATTAATTTGAGCAAATTAGCTAGACTAATTAACTCTCTTAACGCCTATTTTTCATAAGAAATTGTTCGAGTACAACGAACATACGATTATCAAAACGCTAAAGTGAGAACGATAAATTTATTGTGGCTACCTAAGAATCATTATGTCATGTTATTAAGAAATTAAGATGACAGTAATCCTTAATTTACAGTTTTCTTATTAATTCAGAATTAAACTTTATTTTTATCACTTCTTTTTCAACATTACTTAAATTTAATTGTAGTTGGAGTTTGATGTTAATTTTTTATTTTGACAATTTTTTTCTTGTCTGGGCTTTTCGTATATTTAAATTTTATTCTCCGCGGTCGATGACTTTCATATAAGAGCCATTTAGACTGACAATTTCGATGATCATTATGGCGAGGTTTTACCGCATTAACAAGATTTTTGAAGAAGTGTCATAACTTTATTATATCAATTGTAGCTTTAGCACCGAAAAATACTTACAAAAAGAATAGAGGACCGTTTCTATCCTATGATAGATTTCCCTTTTATGGGCGGGGACAAAAACGTATTTTCGCTTTTTTAATGTTTCTTTTTTTTTTTCATTCTTTTTTATTATTATTAAAAGCAATTATTATTCTTCCCATATAAGTATTTATTAATAAAGATTGCACAATAAAACCATTACTAGACTAAAATTAAAACAATATCGTAACATTTATTCTTATCTAAACCATGCTTCATCTACATAATAATTTTATTTCTATTATTTTCTGCACAGTAGTCGAATTTCATTTGGTGCGTTTCAATCCCAACCAGAAACCTTTTTCAGCAGTATTGGCAAAAGTTTGACGACTCAGTTGTAATGGAATGGGAGTTTTTCCAGTTGGTACAATTTCGAAATTCTTCAACAGAGTGTATAACAAAACCTTAATTTCCAACAGTGCAAATCTGGAACCAATACAACCTCTAGGTCCAGAACCGAATGGTAAATAGGTGTATGGTACGATTTTGTCCTTATTTTCTGAAGAGAATCGTTCAGGATCGAATCTATCAGGATTCGGATAGAATTTTGAATCTCGGTGGATCGAATGAAAGGGAAATATTACAACGTCACCTATTTTAAGATGAATCGGTTTCTCACCAGGTTTTACTGGCTCGATGGTGTATGGTTTTGTGCAGATTCGGTCAATGCGTATTGCCGGTGGCCATTTTCTTAAAACTTCTAAAAAAATTTGCATTTAATTAAGCAACTGAATCAGGGGAAAAATCTAACCATTACCTGTCACTACCATATCTAAATACTTCATTTGTAATAATGTTTCATACGTTATTTTTCCATTAACTGTTTTATCGGTTTCTATAATTTCCTTTCTCAATTTATCCTGAACATTTTTATTCAGTGCCAATTCGTATAAACCGAAACAAATTCCAGTGGAAACTGTGTCGAAACCAGCAATGAAAAATACAAATGCTTGAGATACTATTTGCTTATTTGTTATATTTTTAGCTGCTTTAAAAGCGGATGCTGCAAGAAACATTAATTTGTATATCGTTGCATAAGAATAGCGACATAAAGACATAGGAAAATTGAATTCTCATGATAATCAATTAAAATCAATTTTAATTGCTAGTCTTACCAGTATCCAAGTCATCTGTTACAGTAGCATATCCAGTATCTACAAGTCCTTTTTCTTCATGATTCACACCTTTTCTTGCTTCTAAAAGTAAGTTAATCATATCGCGTCGTTGAATCCCTTTTTCTTCTCTCGTTTTAATTGTATCTTCAATTACATTTCGGAAATAATTCATTGCATCTGCATCAAAACCACTACGGTTCTTGACAAACTGCAATTTTGATTAGTATATGATCAGGTGTGCAATAAATTAATATGTCTGCGCATTGTTATTAATCTGCTCATCATTTTTCTCGTGATGTAAACAATGCGAGTTAAATGTTTATCAATTTGCCACTATTATCATTATGAATATAATATGTAAGCAATTAAAATTCGAAATTTTTATTGTTTGATTACAAATGAATTACTGAAACTTACCTTAGTCAATTGTGGTAATTTTGATATCAGAAAATTTTTTAGAAATTTTGTAATACTTATAAATCTAACAAGGCTAGTAATTTTATTCCCCATCAAATAAAACGTGTTGTTTGGTTCCTTTAACGAATTCACTTTAATGCCAAATGCAGCAGTGGCAATTACATCATTCGTATATCTTTGGGCGAAAAGAAATATAAATTAATTACGGTGCTTATTTGAATAATTATCACATCTTAACACATATTTTAGTGTAATGATGTAGTGGAAGAATTGTATGTTTTTACCTCGTAAAACAGTCTTTGAACTCCAGTTCAATTAAATTCTCATTTTTATCCTTAAAATACTCAACAAAATCGGCTGCAGTTTCATTCATTAAACTGAAAATAATCCTCATTTTACTGCTTGTAAAACTACTGCTTAATATCGCTCGCATCTCCCGCCATCTTTGGCCTTAAACATAGCAAGTTTTTGATTAGATTGAATCGGATATTATTCAGTTTCTAATTTACCTTTTAATATAAATAAATTTCCATTCCATAAGGAATCTTCATTTTGATTACTACCATATTGATGATCAGTGAAATGATCGAAATCTTTAACTGTAATATGCTTAATTAATTCGGGATCTCTTATGAGTAAAGCGGGTGTATAATGATCGTAGAATCCAAGATATCTAGCAATTAAAAATTTGTTGAAACTGATAATTAATTTAAACTATTAATTCATTCAAATACCTTTCATTTGGTTCCATGTTATACAATCGCATATAAATATCAGTATAAGTTTCTTGGTGTAAAATTGATGACAGAAAATCGCCAAAAATTGGCCATGGTTTCGTTTGTTTCGCACCCTTATTGGACCAGTAACGAAGTGGTTTTATAGCACTGCGGTAAAACCAAAATGACAATGCTAGAACGAATGCTATCAGTAGCAACCACATTGTCTCTATCATATTGAACGGAGTACAAAGATGAGAGAAAAAAAAAGGAAAATTATATCATAGAAATACAATCTTTTTTAATTAATATTAATTTACTCGTAATTCGGAATGTGAATAACAATTGTAATCAACTGAATGACTTAGAGAAATTCCAATGCATAAATAAAAGGAATCCATAAATTTTATCTTACATCGAAATGGCTCCTTTTATTTTAAAGTACTTAAATAAAACGTTATCTCAGTTATTTTCATCTTATTCTATTTACATTTCGATTACTGACACTATTTCAATATTTAGCCAAAATAAGTGTAAGAATTTAAATTTAATTATTGCATATTAAATGTTGAATTCAGCACAATGGTAATTACGAATTTTATTAAAATCAACTAGCCTACTTTATCTATTGGCAAGATCTAAATAAATCTAATTCTAGATACACTAATAAAATTGAATATTTAAAATTATACATCGTTTTCATGTGTTCATGTAGATATATCTACTGATAGGACAAGCATTTCAAAATCAGTATATATTCAGAGTATCGCATTATGACGCCATTAGTAGTCCATTAGTTTAGTAATGTTTACAATTTCATTCTTATGCAGAGTATAATTAACATTATATTAGTTCTCCCATGATTTTATTTTAAAAGTTAAATTTGAATTATTTAAATCATTTTATAATTTCTTGGATAGCAGCATTTTTAATACCTATAATAAATGTAACGGTATAATCACTTTTTCACAAATGCCAAACCTTATTTTGCAAGACAGAGACAAAAAAAAATTGTTTAACACAGTGAACTCTATATATATACTAACTGGAACGGCCCCGCTATGCAAATAAATAAAGTGACAATATTAGCTGACCTAAACAACCCGAAGATGTGAACGATACCTATCTCTTTCAAATGCAATTTGGTTAATGAAGAGAATGGAGCTAAATATTTATTTCTGCTTATAATTTATTTATTAATTATCTTTCTAGTTTGTAATGAATTGAAACGTGTTATTAATTGATTATTTATCAATTTATAAATATTCATTTATTTATTAAAATTAAATAGTTTTTTAATCGTCTTTTAACGCAACATATTTTAACAATCCTTTCTTTCTAGTACACTAGGTTGATAGCCATTAATTTCAATTACCTATTTTAAAGCTGTTTTAAATCATTACATAACAAATATATGATCTGTATATACTGTACTGGCTCTGAACCTACAACTATGTTTGCGACATCTATTATTATTAAACAAACTATAATTGCTGTATATAAAATTGCATAATATTTCATATTAATTTGTGGAGGACGGTTGCTGCTATCTGTCTATCATATATAATACTTAGGAAATATATACACTTAGAACCCGTTGATTCTGTACAGTCAATTAAGGGTCGATGTTAATTTGAATGAATTCGTTAGACCTAGTAATACACCGACATTTTGTAAGGAAATGTTTGTGTATGAGACGGATATATAATTAACAAAATGCTGAAATAATGTTTGTGAAAACATTATTTCTAAAAAACTATTCTATTTAAAAACATTATTAATCAGAGAATTTGAAATTTTGTTTTAGGTATCTTTTTTTTTTTTTTTGATAAAAAACGACACCATGTAACTATTAATTAACAATTTTCTTTTGAATTTAGCAATAAGCTTTTTTTCATTCCTTTTTAACTCTAGTTGAAGTTGGAATTTAATTTATTTTTCTAATAGTTTTTTGCAGTCTAGGTTTTTTGTATATTTAAATTTTCTTCACCACTAAGACAAGTAAAAGTATTTCAAATCAGTTGTGTTTCAAAAATTGTACAATTCTCTCGGTGCCCGTTACCTTCTGCTTAAGGCCACTTAGGCTGACATTTTCGGTTACCGTTATGGAGAAGTTTAACTGAATTAACAAGATTTTTTTAGAAGTACCATAAATTCATTATATCAATTACTTTACCACCAAAAAAAGCATACAAAAAAAAACAAGGAACCTTTCTATCCTATGATAGATTTCCCTTTAATGGGCGTTGACAAAAACGTGTTTTCGCTTTTTTTAATGTTTTTTTTTTTCTCTTTTTTTTTATTATAAAACCAATTACTATTCTTCCCATATAAGTATTTATTAATAAAGATTGCACAATAAAACCATTACTAGACTAAAATTAAAACAATATCGTGACATTTATTCTTATCTAAATCATGCTTCATCTACATAATAATTTTATTTCTATTATTTTCTGCACCATAGTCGAATTTTATTTGGTGCGTTTCAATCCCAACCAGAAACCTTTTTCAGCAGTATTGGCAAAAGTTTGACGACTCAGTTGTAATGGAATGGGAGTTTTTCCAGTTGGTACAATTTCGAAATTCTTCAACAGAGTGTATAACAAAACCTTAATTTCCAACAGTGCAAATCTGGAGCCAATACAACCTCTAGGTCCAGTACCGAATGGTAAATAGGTGTATGGTACGATTTTGTCCTTATTTTCAGGAGAGAATCGTTCAGGATCGAATCTATCAGGATTCGGATAGAATTGTGAATCTCGTTGGATCGGATGAAAGGGAAATATTACAACGTCACCTATTTTAAGATGAATCGGTTTCTCACCAGGTTTTACTGGCTCGATTGTGTATGGTTTTGTGCAGATTCTATCCACGCGTATTACCGGAGGCCATTTTCTTAAAATTTCTACAAAAATTAGTATTTAATTAAGCAATTGAATCGTAGGAAAAATCTGACCATTACCTGTCACTACCATATCTAAATATTTCATTTGCAATAATGTTTCATACGTTATTTTTCCATTAACTGTTTGATCGGTTTCTATAATTTCCTTTCTCAATTTATTCTGGACATTTTTATTCAGTGCCATTTCGTATAAACCGAAACATATTCCAGTGGAAACTGTATCAAAACCAGCAATGAAAAATACAAATGCTTGAGATGCTATTTGCCTATTTGTTATTTTTTTAGCTGCTTTAAAAGCGGATGCTGTAAGAAACATTAATTTGTATATCGTTGCATAAGAATAGCGACATAAAGAGATAGGAAAATTGAATTCTATTGAATTCTCTCGGTGTCAGTTACCTCCTGCTAAACGCCACTTAGGCTGACATTTTCGGTTACCGTTATGAAGAAGTTTAACGGAATTAACAAGATTTTTTTAGAAGTATCATAAATTCATTATATCAATTACTTTATCACCAAAAAATGCATACAAAATAGAACCGAAAAATTGAATTCTATTGAATTCAATTTTAATTGCTAATCTTACCACTGTCCGTGTGCTCTTCTATAGTAGCATATCCAGTATCTACAAGTCCTTTTTCTTCATGATTCACACCTTTTCTTGCTTCTAAAAGTAAATTAATCATATCGCGTCGTTGAATCCCTTTTTCTTCTCTCGTTTTAATTGTATCTTCAATTACATTTCGAAAATAATTCATTGCATCTGCATCAAAACCATTAGTAATCTTGAGAAACTGCAATTTTGATTAGTATGTGATCAGGTGTGCAATAAATTAATATGTCTGCGCAATGTTATTAATCTGCTCATCACTTTTCTCGTGATGTAAACAATGCGGGTTAAATGTTTATCAATTCGTTACTATTATCATTATCAATATAATATGTTAGGCAATTAAAATTTGCGATTACAAATGAATTACTTGTTGAAATTACTATAATGAAAACTTACTTTGGACAGGTGTGGTATTGTTGCTACTAGAAAAGATCTTAAAAATTTTATAATCGTTATAGATTTAAAAAATTGAGTCATTTTTTTCCCATTCAAGTAAAACGTGTTGTCTGGTTCTTTTACCGAATTCACTTTAAGGCCAAATGCAGCAGTGGCAATTACATCATTCGTATATCTTTGGGGGAAAAAGAAATATAAATTAATTATGGTGTTTATTACAATAATTATCACATCTTAACATATATTTTGATGTAAAATTGTTATTGAAGATGTTTTTACCTCCTAAAACAATCTTTGAACTCCAGTTCAATTAAATTTTCATTTTTATCCTTAAAATACTCAACAAAATCGGCTGCAGTTTCATTCATTAAACCGAAAATAATCTTCATTTTACTACTTGTAAAACTACTGCTTAATGTCGTTCGCATCTCTCGCCATCTTTGGCCTTAAATGTAAATCAACAATTTTTGGACCCGAGTAAATCTATTATTATTAGTTTCTAAATAATAATTACTAATTACCTTTTAATATAAATAAATTTCCATTCCATAAGGAATTTTCTTCTGTATTACTACAAAATTCATGATCAGTGAAATGATCGAAATCTTTAACTGTAATTTGCTTAATTAATTCGGGATCTCTTATGAGTAAAGCGGGAGTATAATGATCGTAGAATCCAAGATATCTAGCAATTAAAAATTTGTTGAAACTGATAATTAATTTAAACTATTAATTCATTCAAATACCTTTCATTTGGTTCCATGTTATACAATCGCATATAAATATCAGTATAAGTTTCTTGGTGTAAAATTGATGACAGAAAATCGCCAAAAATTGGCCATGGTTTCGTTTGTTTCGCACCCTTATTGGACCAGTAACGAAGTGGTTTTATAGCACTGCGGTAAAACCAAAATGAAATTACTAGAACGAATGCTATCAGTAGCAACCACATTGTCTCTATCAGATTGAACGCAGTACAAAGATGAGAAAAAAAAAAAAGAAAAATTATATCATAGAAATACAACCTTTTTTAATTAATAATAATTTACTCGTAATTCGTAATGGAAAGAACAATTGTAATCAACTAAATGACCGAATGAGAAAGTCATATACATATGTATAAGAGAAATCTATAAATTTTATCTTATGGAGTATTTAGACGGCTATTCTTTACACGCATTTTAGCGTTATCATTTTCTCAATTCAAAATTGCATTTTAACATTCAGTTCAGTAACAATCAGTATACCTACCAATAACATATTAAAATAATAACATTCAATAATGGAATATTTTTGCCAACTGTAAAACTTGACAAAAATACTTTCATAGAATGTTGATAAAACCGGCTTCCCGTGTGTAGTCTCTGGTTTTTTTTTGTGACGATGCCCGTGATAACGCTAAAGAACATTATAAAGAATGACCGTCCAAGTACGCCAACACATCGAAATGACATTTCATTTTACAGTCTTTAAATAAAATGTTATCTCAATTATTATCATGTTATTCCATGGACAATTTTTATTATTCAAACTGTTTCATTACTTAGCAAAAAAAAAGTGAATATAAGAACATATATTTAGTTACACAAATGTTGAAATCAACACAATGGTAATTACGAATTTTAATAAATTCACCTAGCCTACTTTATCTATTGGCAAGATCTAAATAAATCTAATTCTAGATACACTAATAAAATTGAATATTCAAATTATATTTTATTATATAAATTAAAAAAGAACAAAGAACCTTTCTATCCTATGATAGATTTCCCTTTAATGGGCGTGAACAGAAACGTGTTTTCGCTTTTTCTAATGTTTTTTTTTTCTTTTTTTTATTATAAAACCAATAACTATTCTTCCCATATAAGTATTTATTAATAAAGATTGCACAATAAAACCATTACTAGACTAAAATTAAAACAATATCGTGATATTTATTCTTATCTAAACCATGCTTCATCTACATAATAATTTTATTTCTATTATTTTCTGCACAATAGTCGAATTTCATTTGGTCCGTTTTAATCCCAACCAGAAACCTTTTTCAGCAGTATTGGCAAAAGTTTGACGACTCAGTTGTAATGGAATGGTAGTTTTTCCAGTTGGTACAATTTCGAAATTCTTCAACAGAGTGTATAACAAAACCTTAATTTCCAACAGTGCAAATCTGGAACCAATACAACTCCTAGGTCCAGAACTGAATGGTAAATAGGTGTATGGTACGATTTTGTCCTTATTTTCTGAAGAGAATCGTTCAGGATCGAATCTATCAGGATTCGGATAGAATTTTGAATCTCGGTGGATCGAATGAAAGGGAAATATTACAACATCACCTATTTTAAGATGAATCGGTTTCTCACCAGGTTTTACTGGCTCGATTGTGTATGGTTTTGTGCAGATTCGGTCAACGCGTATTGCCGGTGGCCATTTTCTTAAAACTTCTAAAAAAATTTGCATTTAATTAAGCAACTGAATCAGGGGAAAAATCTAACCAATACCTGTCACTACCATATCTAAATATTTCATTTGCAATAATGTTTCATACGTTATTTTTCCATTTACTGTTTGATCGGTTTTTATAATTTCCTTTCTCAATTTATCCTGAACATTTTTATTCAGTGCCATTTCGTATAAACCGAAACATATTCCAGTGGAAACTGTATCAAAACCAGCAATGAAAAATACCAATGCTTGAGATGCTATTTGCCTATTTGTTATTTTTTTAGCTGCTTTAAAAGCGGATGCTGTAAGAAACATTAATTTGTATATCGTTGCATAAGAATAGCGACATAAAGAGATAGGAAAATTGAATTCTCATGATAATCAATTAAAATCAATTTTAATTGCTAGTCTTACCAGTCTCCAAGTCATCTGTTACAGTAGCATATCCAGTATCTACAAGTCCTTTTTCTTCATGATTCACACCTTTTCTTGCTTCTAAAAGTAAGTTAATCATATCGCGTCGTTGAATTCCCTTTTCTTCTCTCGTTTTAATTGTATCTTCAATTACATTTCGGAAATAATTCATTGCATCTGCATCAAAACCATTAGTAATCTTGACAAACTGCAATTTTGAGTAATACGTGATCAGGTTTACAACAAATTAATATGTCTGCGTAATGTTATTAATCTGCTCATCACTTTTCTCGTAATGTAAACAATGCGGGTTAAATGTTTATCGATTTGCTACTATTATCATTATCAATCTAATATGTTAGGCAATTAAAATTTGCGATTACAAATGAATTACTTGTTGAAATTACTATAATGAAAACTTACTTTGGACAGGTGCGGTATTGTTGCTACCAGAAAAGATCTTAAAAATTTTATAATCGTTATAGATTTAAAAAATTGCGTCATTTTTTTCCCATTCAAGTAAAACGTGTTGTCTGGTTCTTTTACCGAATTCACTTTAAGGCCAAATGCAGCAGTGGCAATTACATCATTCGTATACCTTTGGGGGAAAAAAAAATATAAATTAATTATGGTGTTTATTAGAATAATTATTATATCTTGACACATATTCTGGTGTAATGATGTAGTGGAAGAATTGTATGTTTTTACCTCGTAAAACAGTCTTTGAACTCCAGTTCAATTAAATTCTCATTTTTATCCTTAAAATAATCAACAAAATCGGCTGCAGTTTCATTCATTAAACCGAAAATACTCTTCATTTTACTACTTGTAAAACTACTGCTTAATATCGCTCGCATCTCCCGCCATCTTTGGCCTTAAACATAGTAAGTTTTTGATTAGATTGAATCGGATATTATTCAGTTTCTAATTACCTTTTAATATAAATAAATTTCCACTAAATAAGGAATTTTCTTCTGTATTACTAAAAAATTCATGATCAGTGAAATGATCGAAATTTTTAATTGTAATTTGCTTAATTAATTCGGGATCTCTTATGAGTAATACAGGAGTATAATGATCGTAGAAACCAAGATATCTAGCAATTAAAAATTTGTTTAATTTTTTGTTAAAATTGTTTAATAATTAATTTAAACTATTAATTCATTCAAATACCTTTCATTTGGTTCCATGTTATACAATCGCATATAAATATCAGTATAAGTTTCTTGGTGTAAAATTGATGACAAAAAATCGCCAAAAATTGGCCATGGTTTCGTTTGTTTCGCACCTTTATTGGACCAGTAACGAAGTGGTTTTATAGCACTGCGGTAAAACCAAAATGACAATGCTAGAACGAATGCTATCAGTAGCAACCACATTGTCTCTATCATATTGAATGGAGTACAAAGATGAGAGAAAACAAAGGAAAATTATATCATAGAAATACAATCTTTTTTAATTAATATTAATTTACTCGTAATTCAGAATGCGAATAACAATTGTGATCAACTGAATGACCGAATGAGAAAGTCATATACATATGTATAACAGAAATCTATAAATTTTATCTTATGGAGTATTTAGACGGCTATTTTTTACACACATTTCAGCGTTATCATTTTCTCAATTCAAAATTGCATTTTAACATTCAATCAGTAACATATTAAAATAATATCTATATGTATCGTAAAGCCTGTCTACCATTTCTGGTGTAGGCTTGTTATTCTTTATCTTTTTTTCCTTTTTCTTCTTTTTTTTTTCTTTCTTTCTCTAGGCCTATTCGTTTTTGCTTCACGTCACTGCGTCGCAAAACTTTCTCCATTCTTTCCTGTTGTTTGCCATCCTGCTAGCTTCACTCATCGTTATTATTCTTTTTTGTAATATCTTTTCTATTATGTCATTCCAGGTAGTTTCAGATCTTCCCCTTTTTTCTTTTCTGCCCAGATCTAGCTTCCCATACCCTTCTCACTTGTCTTTCTTGTCCCATTCTTTTCAGATGACCCCACCATCCCAACTGTCTCTTCTCTATATATTCGTGTATCGCCTCCATTCCCAGTTCTTTTCTCATTTCTTCATTCCTGATTCTTTCTCTCTTTGTCACTACCTTCCCTCTCCTCATGTATTTCATTTATACCGCTTGAACTTTACTTATTTCCTTTTTATCTGTTATCCATGTCTCACATCCAAATGTCAGTATTGGTCTTATTATTGTTTTATAGACGTTTATTTTTGTTTTCCTTGTTATTTTTTTTTCCCCACAATCATATTGCTGATACTGTAAAACACTTTCATTGCTTTTTCTACCCGACTGTTAATTTCTTCTTCTTGCTTTCCTGAACTAGATATTTCTACTCCCAAATATTTCCATTTGGTCACTTGCTCCAATTTTACCTTATCTGCCATGATTTTTATCTCATGTTGTTCCCCAATTACCATTACTTTTGTTTTTTCTTTACACATCTCCATTCCGTTCTCTCTAAGTGTTTCATTCCATTTATTTATGCTTGTCTGCAGCTCTTTTTCGTTAGATGCTACCACCATTATATCGTCTGCGAATGCTCCAATCTTACTTCAACTCTTTCCATATAATTCCATCCCACTTCGAGTCCTCTAGTTCTTTCTTTCGCTTTCCTTATTATTTTGTCCATGTAGATATTAGTCTATACGCTTTTATTTTCTCATATTCTATCTTATCTTCTTTTCTCTCTCTGTTGTCTGATTTTAGTGGTTTCTTTATCTTTGATATAACCATATAATGATCACTTCCCACTTCCGGCCCTCTTGACACTTTTACATCTACTATGTTCTTTCTATTTTCATTTCCTGCTACTATGTATTCTATTATCGATTTTTCCTTTTTGCTGCTCATCTCTCTAGTATATTTGTGTATATCTTTGTGCTTATAGTAAGTATTTGCTATAAACATATTGTTGATTCGGCAAAATTCTATCAATCTTTTTCCATTATCATTTAGTATTGCCTCCCCATTCTGGCCCCATATTCTACTCTCTCCTGGTTCTCCCTTTCCCACTCCTGCAATGTATATTTCGCCTTTTGCTCTTTCTACCGTCTCTGTTAACATTTCCCAGAATTTCTCTTTGTTCTCCTTTTTGTCGTCTTCATTTGGTCCATATACACTTATTATTGTTTTAATGCTCTCATTATCGTCCATCATATTTATTGTCAATACCTCTCTGAACATGCCTCCCATTCTTCTATATTGTGTGCCCATTCCTTTTTTATCATACATGCGACTCCCTCAGCTGCTCTTTTCTCTGTTTCCACTCCGCTATATATAAATACACTTCCTTTCATCATTTTTTGCAATGCTCTCCCTTTTTTTTTTCGTTTCCGTTATTGTAAGTATGTCTATCTTATTTTCCAGGAACTCATCTTCTAGTTCTATTTCTTTTCCCTTTATGCTTCGTATATTCCATGTTGCCAATCTCCATATTTCTTCATTTTTTCTTCTCATTCTTTTCTGCTCCTTTTCCCACTTCTTTTTCAGTTTTTTGTTTGTTTCTTCTCTTCTTCCCAGCTTCCATAATCTATCCTATTTCTATATTGTTCCTCCTTTCGTTTGTATATTTGGCACTTTTTGCTGGTGGCCATGTGCTATATATCTTTACCTTTAATTCTTGTGCAGTTGGCCCATTTTATTTCATTTTTCTCACAATCTTTCCCTTCGTGTCCTTCCTGTCCACATCTGTAGCATACCTCCGTTCTTGTACAGTACTTGGCTACATGCCCATAGCAACAGCATTTGTAGCAGATCGCGATCTTTACATATTCCTCTGCCTGTTTTACAGTAAAATCTATCAGTAATTTTCCTTTTTTTACCACGTACTTAAATATCTCCTTGTCAGCTTCTACTACCCAGTCCTCTACATATTGTTTACTGTTCCCGATGGCATTTTTTTTAACTGCTCTCATTACTGTCTTCACCTCTAATCCCCACCATTTTCCTTATTTCTTCATTTTCTCTTAATATTTCGTTTACGATCTCTTCTTCAGTATATCCTTGCTCAACTTTTCATATTAAAATAATACCATTCAATAATGGAATATTTTTGCCAACTGGAAAACTTGACAAAAATACTTTCATAGAATGTTGATAAAACTGGCTTCCCGTGTGTAGTCTCTGGTTTTTTTTTTTGTGACGATGCCCGTGATAACGCTAAAGAACATTATAAAGAATGACCGTCCAAGTACGTCAACACATCGAAATGACATTTCATTTTACAGTCTTTAAATAAAATGTTATCTCAATTATTATCATGTTATTCCATGGACAATTTTTATTATTCAAACTGTTTCATTACCTAGCAAAAAAAAGTGAATATAAGAATATATATTTAGTTCAGCACAAATGTTGAAATCAACACAATGGTAATTACGAATTTTAATAAATTCACCTAGCCTACTTTATCTGTTGGCAAGATCTAAATAAATCTAATTCTAGATACACTAATAAAATTGAATATTTAAAATTATACATCTTATAAATCAAAACGAATTTCTGTTCTTTCGTTTGTCGTTTGAACGAATAAGAAATATCTACTGACTGATAGCATTGATTAACTAACACTCCGCTAATTTTTGCTGATAATATAAAATATAAGCGATGATGAAGTTGTGGCCATGCTGTGACAGAGGGCGAAAGAAATTTAAACGAATATCTTATCTAGTTTCGCTTTGTAAGGCTAGATGGCACTACTATAATAAATGCAATAACAATTGGTTTAGGTACTATATATTGTTATAATATACTATTTATTAGGATGTCTTTAACTACCACACGATTATTATTCTTATTTTTGTGTTATTTATCAGAGGACGTCAAGGGCACGGTATTTTGTTTTTCGGTGAATAAACCTGATCGGTTTTATCAAATCTGACATTTTGCATCATTTATATTTTATAGAGAAACGGATTTAATTCTCTTGAAAGCCAATCGAAATGATATTGACAGAAATCTATAGAATTAGCGAACACGAATATTAGATTTATATGAAATAACAATTTCTTCAATTTTGCTTTAGCTCATTTTCTATGATACTAGCACTAAGCGAGAAATTTTAACGATTTTCAATCGCTAAATATAGAAAAATGCCCAAGAACGAAAATGTCTTGGAAATGACTCGAAAATACAATGTGACCACTCACCATCCGCTGCGATGAAAATAGCAAGAAGCGTGAGCATCATCATGGTTTATGTGCGAAATTTTCTATACGTATTATTTTTTGAAGAACGAAAAATGACAGCGATATGCGACCAAAACTGTCATATCACTGAAATAGTCTTTTATTGCCACAAACACTTTTGACACATCCAACCCCTCTTCTACGCCGACTTTTCAATGACATATGTCAAAATTTTAACAGTTTCGAAAAAATTCCTTCACATTAAGAAATCATCCACCATTCTACCTACATTGAAAAAAGTCCGATGAAAATCGGACAACTTTGAATTTTTATCGAAAATGTTTTTAAAATTTGAATAAAGTGGTGGGGGTAAATGCAAATTTCATGAATATTTATATAACAATCTCCGCCTGTTATATTTACTCTGAATTTAAATAAAAAGGGGAAGAAATAGGCCACGCCTCTATCGGCACAGCTTATACAAAATATACACAAAAAAAAAATATGGGAGGACGTCATGCGATGCTTTCTGCATTTAAATCAAGATGCTGGTCAGGATACATTCAATCCAATAGCAAATCAATTTTTTGTTTGTTTATGGTAGGGCTGGGTCTCTCTCTGACCAACAAAATAACTTAAAAAAGAAGTATGGAGTTGTAGCCGTTATTGTTGATTCAGATTGGATGTCATTATAGAGGGTCGAAATATTAATTAATGTTGATGATTTTTCTTTATTTAATTGTATATTATAGATTTTTTCTGCAATCACCTGGTACTTAATGTGTCACTTTTTGCTTTAAAACACAAATTCACACATAATTACGAATAATCAAACAATAATTTTTTTTTATCAATTTATATAGTTTTCTCATATTTGAATGAAAATGAGAACGATATATTTTACTACTCAGTTCACCATATTGCAATCATGGCTACTATGATTCTTCACCATCAAAGACCAATCGTATCCGCACGTCAAACGGATATCATTCAAAAGATTTTTTTTTTGTTTTTCAAGTTTTAATAAGCAAAAATTGTTGATAATTGTAATGTTGCATCACAAACATACGTAAATACTAGGTAAGTGCCCAGTTATTGAACAGCATTATCAGTGCACTAGACACTTCCCATCTAATTGTACAGCATCTAGTTCGATCCTGTTGGCAATTAATTGAAACTAACTGTACTATTTTTAATTGTAATACATAAGGTTGATTCGTTTTATTACGATTCGCAGTACTTAATTATAAAAATAAATTGATTCTTTCTTGCTTATAACAATTAAAACCCAAATAGAAATAAAAATTCACTTTAAAAATGGCATTTCTTAAAAATGAAAATTAATCTAAAACTAATCATAATCAATATGTGTTTGAAATATAAAATTTAAGCTTTTCTTATAACGAATCAACTCGTTTCAATCGAAACCAGAAACCATTCGCGGCTGTATGATTCAAAGATTTTCGATTTAATTTTAACGGAATCGTCGTTTTAGCAGTTGGTAAAATTTCGAAATTCAACAGCAACTTATAAAACAACGCTTTCATTTCTAATAATGCAAATCTGGATCCAATACAATTTCTTGGACCAACACCGAATGGAAGATACGAATATGGTACAATATTATCTTTATTTTCAGCCGAAAATCGTTCTGGATCGAATTTGGTAGGATTTGGATACAGATTTGGATTACGATGTATTCCTTGTATTGGAAAGAAAAGCAATTCTCCTTTTTTTATATAAAGTGGCTTTTCACCGGGATTTACAGGTTCAATTGTATATGGTTTTGTACAAACTCGATCAGTAAGAATTGCTGGTGTCCATTTACGCATCATTTCTGCAAATGAACAATTACTATAACTTTTAAGGGTAATTTATGCCAAATATACTTACCCGTTACTACCATATCTAAATATTTCATACGCAGTAATGTTTCATATGTAATTTTTCCATTAACTGCTTCATCTGTTTCTTTAATTTCCCGTCGTAATTTATCCTGGACATCTGTATTCACTGCCAATTCATATAAACCAAAACACATTCCTGTGGCGATGGTATCAAAACCAGCGAAAAAAAATACAATTGCCTGAGCTGCAATGTCCGTATCTGTCAAGTTTTTAGCTGCTTTAAATGTTTCTAAAATACAAACAATTTTAAGGTACGTAATATTTAAATAATGTTTAGATTCTTTTTACTGTTATCTGCAAATTCTTCAACTGTAGCAAAGCCAGTTTCTACTTCTTTAGTATCCTCAGTCTTAATGCCTTTTCTAGCTTCCAGTAAGACATTTATTACATCTGGTCGAACAATTCCTTTCTCTTCTCTTGTTTTAATCGTATCCATAAGAACATTTCGAAAGAATTCAGTTGCTTCAGCATCGAATGGACTGAATTTCAGCCACTGGAAAAGATACCATTAACAATAGATGCATATAAGAATATTAAAGTGTCTTATTACTTTCGCAATTTTTGGAAATGAATTAATTATAAGGAATTTAATATTTTTAAAAAATCCATTAATATTCGTTAGTTGGCGGCCCATTTGGTAAAAACGATTATTCGGATCTTTTAATGAATCAACTTGAACACCAAATACAGCTGAAGCAATCACGTCATTTGTGTACCTGAAAATATAGATTTAAAGAAACCAAAGTTCGTTTTTATAATACGTAAATGAATCCATCAATTCATCTAATTAAACAACCGAACGTACTCAGAAATCTCTTACAAATCTACTCATCTATCAACAACGTTTCAAATAAATGCCTGTATACATAGTTGCCTAATAATAGGTATCAGTATTGTCCCTTCGCACGTTGCTCAAACCGAATGAATTTTACCTAGTTACCGTGTCCTTCATTTCAAGTTCAATTTCATTTTCATTCTTATTTAGAAAATATTCAGCAAAATTCGATGATGCTTCCGTCATTAGTCCATACATTGATTTCATTTTGCTACTTGTAAATGTGCCACTTAATGTTGCCCGCATCTCACGCCATCTTTGGCCTTTAACAAATTATATGTGATTAAATTTGTTAAATTAAATAAAATAGATTCAAACCTTTCAAACTGAACAAATTTCCTGCTAATAAAGGATCAGTTTGATTATCTACGAACCCTCTATGATCTGTGAAATGATCAAAATCTTTTATAGCAATTTGTTTAATTAAATCCAAATCGTTAATAACCAATGTGGGTAAAGTAAATTGATACATTCCGAAATATCTAAAAAAATATGTTCAAATTCATATTATCTAATTACATACTTATCTATTTACTATCGTTGCTTTTAATAATATTATTCAAAATTTACCATATACAACTAACGCGCATTATTCGCAAGAGAATTATAATGGTTCCACTATGCTAATAGTGCATAAGTCTCGTACTAGCAGTGAAGTTAGTTGCAATATTCTTTATTAGAAAAAACCACAGGAAAAAACGTGATCAATAACAAACAGCAAGTACACAACTGTAAATTTCTGATTTAAAAATTAGAAACTAATCAAAAACTACCAGTAGTTAGAAATGACAAGTTAGGAAAGAAAAAAATCTATTGTCTACAAAGAGAACTTTATAATTTTAGCCTATTCGATGTCTTTTCAACTTTCAATTTTTATTTACCTTTCATTTGGAAACTGATTATAAACGTATTCAACCCATTCTCCAACACTCTTCATTCGAAGAATTGTCATCCATGAATCTCCAAACAGTGGCCATGGTCTTGTTTGTTTTACACCCTTTTCGGACCAATATTTTAATGGTCTTACGTATAAATACCAAAATAATACAACTAGGATCGATATTGCAATTAACCAGAACATTTTGCTGATCCACGCCTACTACGATATGATGACTGGTCGTACTAAAATGATTGTTATTCAGTATGTTTAAATCTAAATAATTAACTAATAAAATAAATACTGCAGCATGAGATGAATATATAGTATTAAAGCTAAATTCTATAATTAAAATTGATTATATTAAATCAAGAATTACGACGCAGTGTATTTGGAAAATGAAAATTTTAAACAGAAAATAATAAAATTGCTAATTTTAAGGCTTAAATAAACAATAGGTATTATAAATAAGTATATATATATAGTATATGTGTTATTACATAGAAATCCACTCAGAAATTAGGGTAGTTTGTATATCTATAGTTGAAACAATTTTAAAAGAGTGCTATGCAATCTGTGAGCAAGAATAAATACTAATTGTTGGTTAGAAACGTATTTTAAAACCAACCCCATCTAGATATTGCATAAAGCTTGGATTGCAAGACATAAACTGTTTCTACTTTATAAAATGAAATGCTTTTTATGCTCTGGCCTAGAAATTCCAATTCGTACTCGAATTTTAAAGTATGTTTGAAGTTACGGACGTTTGTTGTTGATACTAAATAGTGGAATTATATCTGAAATCGTTACAATGCTACACGTTTTAGTAATGTGTTTTTTCATTTTTAAGCAGTTTCACTTTATGACATTTCTCACGTTCTTGTTAGTGTTAAAATAAATGATAGATACCTATTATTTCACGGTCAAATTCTTAATACATTCAAAATTGAGCCCAATAATAATTTTCATTAAATTAATAGGACAATATGTCATATCACAAAGGGATAGAGGAAAATACTCTTTTTACATTATTTCAACTGTAGATACTTAAAACATAACATGAACTTAATAAGATTTCCGAAAGTTTACCGTTTATATCTTGCGAACCCACACAATACACAATAAACATTTAATTGCGACAAGTAGCTATATAATTATTATTTTCCTACTTTTTGTTTATAAAATTAAATATATATGTCGCGTTGTTTTAATAATATTATCTTTCAGACTAAACTTAGCCGTAATGTAAACTCTCATAAATACTAACAAATTTAAATCCCACTTAAAACCTGTTTATTGTTTGAGCTTTAAATAAGATATGATTTTGCAATAATATCTACAGGATGTTCAAGGTTAATTATGATGTTTTCAAGTCAAGTCAAGTCAAGTGAATCAATTGGCTAATACAGTTTTAGGAGCAACGATTTTTTTAAAATTTTCATTTTGTCCATTATACAGAGTACTTAAAAGGTGGAGTGCCTGTGATTCAGTTTCAGAACAACACAAGTGTTCAAGGAATAATTTTGAATCATGCAGATATACATGTCGTTATCATCACAAAAATAAATAATTAAATAAATTGGTACTTAACTTATACTATTATGATATTCTAGAGTGTTTTCACTATATTGCACAATTTTATTTAAGAGATATCTTTTATCCATATGCACATGCATTCGATAGAGATTTCAATTTAATTTTTATAATTTGCATAAAAACATTGTGGTTGTTTTAATATGTAAAATCTGATTTGGTAAAATATCGTAAAAATTCCCCTATTTACGGGAATATTACGTGATTGGATTAAAGTCCTTGTATTTAAAAGATTTCTTTTTCATTTCCCTTCAAAATTTCGATATATATTAGTAACACCATACCGTATTATTATGTTGATTTTGCTGTAAATAATACTAAGGCCGGAGTCACCGATCTTAGTAATGGGGGGATTACCCAGCTTCGTAAACTTAAAACATAAACATAGTCGTAGTTTTAGTACGTAAATCTTGATATAAACATATAGTTTCTAATAGTCCTGGTTATCCAGGACCTTAATTCTTTAATTCTTATTTCTTAATACATAAATGTCATTTTAAAGTTCCCAAAACTTTTAACGTTTTACGTATTAAGAAATACGAATTCATAACGCGCGCTTGCGCTTTAACCACACAATATTTTCGATCAGATGATGAAAGATGGAACGTAACCTTAAAACCAAACTATTCTGGCGCTATTTTTGATGATAGTTTTTCTGCATATTTGAATCGTTTATTTATAATTTTATTGTTATTTATTAGTTACTTTTAGCTTTTTTTAGTAAAATTGATCAATTTTTTTAATCTTGTCGTCAATTACATTTCAATGTCAGTTCTTTCAAATTCTGATTACGACTAAAAGAAATAAGAAATTGTATAGTCGTGTTTTTAATTTTTAGTGGTTAAAGTTATGTTTACGAAATAAAAATTAAGTTTACGAAGCTGGGTAATCCCGCTTTAAATTAAGTAAGTGGCCTACTAAGGCGTAGTAGGCTTTTTACTTAATTTAATAGGATATAATAATCGTGGTTTAATTAAAAATGCTACAAGAATTTACGAATGGGCCAAACGATGTCATTTTAAACTCGTACATAACTATAAATTGGTGTTAATTATTACACATTATTGCACAATTACCAATTTAGTTTGAAAATAGTGTAGGTGGCGCCTATTTTATTAATTTTGGGAGGTCCTGCGCTAAAATATACTCGTTTGATATTTTGTTGTGTTCCTTTTCCATATTTTACATTCAATATTTGAAATATTTTAAAGCAAAATAAATGAATATTTAATATAATTAATACTATAAATTATTGCTGTTTCAGCTACTTCTTATTCACCTGTCAATTATTGACCAATTTGATTTTTACAATTTTACTTTTTTAAAATTTTATTTTTCCCAATTTAACAATTATTATCAAAAATTTTAGGTTAAATATAAGTAATTTTCAACATCACTACTAGATAATGGATTGTTTATGGTGTCCCCCCTATATGAACGCTTATTGTTCACACTTAGCATCTAAATTGTTTGAATTGAATACAATTTTCATGACGTTAAGCGGGTACGTAAAGAACACATCAGTTAAAAAGACAACAATTTGAACAATGAATTTCATACAGCAAATAAAGAATTCAAATAGAACTTTTGTAATAGCGGAGATTGGACAGAATCATCAAGGAAGCATTGCCATTGCACAACAGCTTATTAACATAGCAAAGGTACAATTTATTAGTTTGTAATTATTTATCTATACTATTCAACATATTTATCTATGGGCCTGTTTTTCTTGATTATGACAAATTATAACTACCACTACATATTAATTAAGCACTAACTTAAAAATAAAACTGAATACAAACAGTACTTTTATTTATAGGAATGTGGAGCAGATTGTGTCAAATTACAAAAAACATGCCTCAAAGAAAAATTCACACAATCTACCTTAGATTCACAATATATAAATCCAAATTCATGGGGTAAAACATATGGTGAACACAAACTGTTTTTGGAATTCTCGGAAGATGCATTTTTACAATTACAACAATATGCAAAGGTAGATTTTTGATCTACTTTTTGCTACATACCTATTTTCGATTACATACATATAAATCAAATTTTCTTAGAGTTTAGGTATATTGTTTACTGCTTCCTGCATGGATATTAAATCATTACACTTTCTACATGGAATCAATCCACCATTTATTAAAATCGGATCTGGCGACTCGAATAATCCGTTTTTAATTGTGGAAGCCGCTAAAACTGAATTGCCATTAATTATTTCAACAGGTAACAGATTTACTATGAACTATAGGCGTTCAATCTTGCCATCTATTAATTATCTATTGATATAGTCGATTTATCTAGCCAGCGGTGTAAATTTTAGGTATGATAAATTTTGATGAAACAAAGCAAATCTACGAACTCGTTTCCAACTATCATAAAAACTTCGCTTTACTGCATTGCATTTCATCTTATCCAGCACCATATGAAGATATTAATTTAAATGTTATAAAGGAATTTGAAAAAGAATTCCCCGATATTCCTATTGGTTATTCTGGTCATGAAATTGGTATTCATATTAGTGTTTGTGCTGTTGCAATTGGTGCTAAGGTACCACTGAGTATAGAATAATATAAACTATATAAAGAAAAGCATTAAATATTTGTTGATTAAATAAAATACTAACCTAATTTTCCATAGATAGTCGAAAGACATTTGACATTGGATAAAAATCAAAAAGGCACTGATCATAAAAGCTCACTGGAACCCATCGAATTTCAACAATTAGTTAAACAAATTAGACTAACTGAATTAGCTTTAGGGCAGAGAATAAAGGCGATGCAACCAAGCGAACAACAATGCTTTGAAAAATTGGGGAAAAGTCTTGTTTATGCCAACGACTTCAATCAGGGTCATAGAATTGAAAAAGACGATTTAAAAATCAAAGTGGCTGTGCCAAAAGGAATGAATGGATTTGATTATCGAAATATTTTAGGAAAACAATTAAATTGTAATGTAAAATTAGATCAGTCCGTTCAGATTCAACACTATTTATTATGAATTGTTTTATAATATATAAAATTTATACATGTTGCAACAGAAATGGAGATTTTTTTCCTTTTTTGTCAATTACATCTAAACTTGATTATGTGAATTTATCACACAACATATCTTCAATATCATCTATACTTGAATGGCGTTCTTTATTAAGTGCTGCCTGATAATACATAGTTGGACTGGTAATTAATCTATCTCTATCATCACGATGCAATTTACAATTAAAATATACATTACAAGCGGCAACATAATTATTTCTATTTATAAAGTTGAAAATTTTATTAATTGCTGTTGATGGTATGTTGTTTTCTAAAAGAGTTTCTTTTAGATCGTCAATTTTATAACAGGTGAATGGGCATCCTAAAATATTATATATTTTAGAAGAATATTATGACAAGAGAATTATTAGTTGCCTATACAGGGTGTTTCAAATTCGTATGTAAGTATGGGGGATCTGGGAAACGGTAAGAGATACGAGGTCGGTTAAATTGGGGAAAAGTTACGCAATTTTAGGCTTACTAATAGGGTGTTTCAAAATTTGGGAAATTCCTGATATTTTCGGAGATAAACGAAAAAAATCGAAAATTTCGATTCTCGCTTTTCGTCAATTACTTGAAAACTATTTATTGTAGAGAAATAAAAGTTATACATTATTACGGCACTTTTTTAACGGCTTTTGATGCCTGATGTCATCAGATATTCCACATGACTTTAATTTTCTTAGATATTGAATACAACTTTCGATTTTCTTATGGACGCCATTTTGGATCTTCATAGATTTAAAAAGTAAGTACAAATAATAAAAAAAATCTAATTCATCCTACTTGGCTTTGGATAATTAATAGTAGAAATTGAAAGAATAATGTAACCTTTCTGGATATAATAGTAAATACGTGTTAGTAGCGCGGATCATATTTCTTTAATATGAATAAAATATTTTAATTAAATTAGACTTTTCTTCATTCGAGAATTTCAATTTATTTAAATAATTTAATATGCAAAATAATTAAATAATGAAAACATATTCGAAGCAAATAATTTGACATATCATAGCAACCCAGATTTTCTATAACGGCTACCATTATTAATTATCCAAAGCCAACTAAGATGAATTAGATGAGTCTTTTTTATTATTTGTATTAAATGATCTCTAAAGTAGTGGAAGTGATACATGGCTGTAATGGGAATTTCATCTACTTTTTATATCTATAAAAATCCAAAATCCATAAGAAAATCGAAAGTTGCACTCAAAATCTAAGAAAAGTAAGGTTCTGTGACATATCTGACGTCATCAGGTAAAAGCTCTTAAAAAAGTGCCTTAATAATGTACAACTTTTATTTGTCTACGATAAATAGTTCTCCGATTCCGAGATCTCTATAGTCACATACGAATTTGAAACACCCTGTATACTTAACTTTTTACTGTATAACTATTTCGATAGGACCCTGTATACTTAATAAGTTTCAACATAATAAGTCTTTCAGTTTGATCTAGACAAAGATTTAGTTTAGACAGTAGATAGTTCGACATTTTTTTTAACAATTTTACCTGAATCTGATTTTACTTGGCTGTTGCAGATCTGTATATTACTACAGCTGAGCGATTTATTATAAGCATCTCTATTGCCTTCCATACCATAACAATAACTAAAATAATATCGATATCTTTTTGCTTCAAATTCTTCTTCTGTGATTTTTTTGAGAAATTCTTTCCGAACGTATTCCATAGCATCATCATATGGCATACCTTGCATTAAATCAAAGTTTTAAAGTATAAAGAAATTGTTTAACAAAAGATGTAGGAATTTAGTTATGCTGCTTTTTTACCTGCATTTTTTAGAAAATTTGTGTACTGAAAACGTCCATTATGAGTTAGATGGCTATTGTTCATTAATTTCTTATGCATTTGAGCCATACATAATGGGAAATATCTGTCGACCTGATAATTGATATTTTCTAACGTTAATTCTGTATTGTCCATTGTTCTATAAACGTTATATTGATTGATTAAAAAATTTCGCACGACATCAATAAATAAATTCGAAAATTACTATGAGATCATGCAAAATAGCAGGTATTAACTGGAAATCTGCATGTGAAAATCTACAAGTTTCAATCAATTCTCTTTAGTTAGAGTTTATCATCAAATTAGTAGCTCCACCTAGTTGTGAATTACAGAAGTTTCATAATTTCTATCAACCAACAGATAAACTAATGGTGCTTCTCCAATGTAAAAAATAAATGTAAATACCAATCATTCTTACGTTGTTACATTATTAACAATTTTCCATAAAACCGGTACTAACTCATTAATTAATTCAGTCATCGGTTCATGATTCAAATGGCAACCTTTTATAATTGTCAATCTTGTTTTCCAATTTTTATACAAATGATCCTCCAAGAATAGATGTACATGAGACAAATTAAAATATACAAAACCATTATGAAGGAAACCTTTCCGCTGTCTCAACATTTCTGCCACTTCATAAAATGGCAATTTGTACCAGATTTCTTTTTTATCACAATAATTACCACTGTTCAGTTTCAATAGTTTGATTTCGATAGGATCTTCAATTTGCGATAAATCAATATGGAACGTATTTAAGAAATTCGCAATTTGGTTTAGCGGTACATTGAGCCTGAATCGAATTTGAAACCAGAGTGATTCTAATTTTAAGAATAAATTTGTCAATTCGTCCTCTGTACTACACACTATTGTGGAAAAAAAAACCAATGTTAATAAAATTAATATTTTAAAATAAGACTATTTATACCTATTCCTAGTACATAATGTCCTACAGTATCATCTAATAAACAATCATCAATACTTTTCGTTGAAATAACTGGATCTGTTCCTAATAATATTAAAAAATTCATTAATCCACGATCTCGTATAAGTAATGTAAGATTCTCCTGCCAAATTTCACTGTATGGTCTAAACTTATAGCTTATTTCCTGTAAAATTGAATAAAGTTTTATTCGCGTTTTACAAATTTCTTTTACTTCATCTATTAGTTTTAATTCTAGTGGAATGATGGAATACGGGCACACTGTATACATTTCTGATTTATTCCATTTTAATAATTGTAAAAATAGTCTTTTATAAATTGTTAACAAAATAATGGCAATTTGTTTGAATATATATGCCCAGGTTTTAGAATATTAGAGTATTTTCAAGAAAAAAACAGGAAATGAATTAATTTAATTTCACCATTTTCACCCGGCTACTTTGATCGATTTTTGTTTTTAAACGTTTTTTAAGCTCTGCCCATGTTGTGTGACGTCAGACTAATGGTGAATTGCATTGGGCAAAAAGTGTGAAACTAGTTTCGCACTGCAATAGAAACAATTAAAAAATAGATTCTATTTTCTATTGAAAATAGAAGACAGAAAAGGCAAATTGTAATCATTGGAGTGTATTAAATTAAACTCGTGACAAGTATTTACAAGCAATACTTATTTTGAAAGTAAATTTATGCCGAATTCCATTCAGAAAAAAGTGTAGAACTAATTTTGCACTGCAACTTTAAATTTACTTTTAAAATAAATATTAGTTGTAAATACGTATCATTAAATTAATATTTAGGAATGTAATACACTCCAATGATCACAATTTCATTTTAATGTCATCTATTCATTAAGTTTTTTAAGTATTTCTTTTTAAGAGCGCAACTAGTTGCATACGTTTTAGCCAATGGAATTGACCATTAACGTTGCAGCGCAAAACTAGTTCCACACTTTTTGTTCAATGATATTCCTCAAAGAACAATCTGCAAGCTAAGTTCTCATTTATGGAAAATGTTGAACGAACGACGCGTTTTGAATGGCTCATATTTGCCTAGCAATGCTAGATATGCATTGCATGCAATGCATAAATATTACCAGCTGGTCAGCCAATCAAAATGTATCGTTCTTTCGCTTGTACTACTATCCTGCACATAAAGCGCCCTTAAGCTTTAAGTAATCGAAACTGAGTAGGAGGAGCTCTGTTATGTCATAGAGTCTCATAACCACAGTTTATTTGTATTCCTAATGAAAGAGTCAGTGCGAAAGTTGTAAAATAAGTTTTACAGCTCTAAAAGTATAAAATATAAATACTCAAATCGATATAAAATCCATCTTAAAAAAAAAACAGTTGCTGCGATTTACATCTTGATATTTTCGGCGATGAATGTTGTAGACGATCCGAACATTTTTCCAATAGATAGTTCTTCGGAAAGTGAAGCCAGTGACCACGACATTGAATTAGAGGGACCAAAGAAAAAAAATATAGAGGAATCTACATCTCATTTTGATGATAGTGAATTTCTGAAATATTTCCATGTTTCCAAAAATGTTGTAAATAAGATTTCTAAAGGCTTCGAACAGAGTAGTTTATTTCATAATCACGCAGGAAAAAATGATAAAATAAGTGCTAAGGAACAAGTATTGGTGTTTTTATGGTTCGCTGGACATGAAACTACTTCACATAGAGACATAGCAGATCATTTCCATATTTCAGTTAGTTCACTATGTAGGATAAATAGAAGACTTATTTATTATTTAAGTAATTTGGCTCCACAATTAATCACATGGCCCGATACTAAAGAAAAGCAAGAAATTGAAAGTTATTTTCGAAATCGAAAAATGCCTGGTGCTATAGGAGCTATTGATCTTATCCATATTAAAATTCCTAAACCGGCAAAAGATCCATACGCTTATTATAATCGGAAAAAGTTTTTTTCAACACAAGTAAATAGTTCATTTCATTAATTGCTTATTCAAATTAATTTGACTTAGTAGAATTATTGTTTTTATTGTAGTTGCAAATCGTCTGTGATCACCGGAAAAAGATACGAAGTGTATTTATCGGATTTCCAGGTTCCGTAAATACTGCAACAGTTTTTCAAAGATCGCCATTATCGGAAGAATTACCGAATAAGTGTGGAGCTAACTTCATTGTAGCAAACAATGCTTATAGATGCACTAAACATTTAATCACTCCGTTCAGAGACCCTGAAAATCTTACCCTTAAGCAACGAAAATTTAATACAAATTTAGAAAACTGTCGAGATAACATTAAACAGTGTTTCAGTATTCTTAGGCAGAAATTTCGACAATTGAACTATTGCAAATTACGCAATATACATGATATCGTCAATTTTATTAGAGCTTGTTGTGTACTCTATAATATGTCGCTAGACGATGAATTTGTTTTCACAAATTCACAGGAAACTGAGCCAATTTCGGAGGAATGTTATTCCGATGAAAACAATGACAATTTACAAGCAGATTTTCCCGATGGCGTTGTTTACAGAAATTATTTATTAAGGTTTTTAAAGTAAAATAAAAGAAATTACAAATATGCATTTATTGTACTAAAAATTGAGTATATCCGATTATTTTCTCTACTTAAATAATTAAAACTATTAGCACAGAAAAAATAAAGAAGACGATTTTAGCTGCTGTACCTTCGACTTTTTTCAGCCTGGGCTGTGAAAATTTCAGATTTGTAAGGTTAGGTTTTAAATTATATGTATCTGTAGTAGTGATGCCGATTAATAATCGATTATTAAAATAAATCGATCTTTTTGACTTTCGATTATTTTTTGAATCGATTCAAAAAATTGAAAAATCGAATCGACTGATCATCTTTTCTAAATATGAAAATTGGCAATTTTTTTCAATCCGAAAAAAAACCCGAGTGATCGATCAATATACAATACATTTACCTGGTTGTATTACTTACATTATATTACGCATACATACATTTGATGCCTATAACGCTATAAGAAAGAGTGAACACTAGAAGAAGTTTTCTTCTAGTGTAATAGAAAAACAAATTTAATGAAATCTAATCTAATTCTTTTCGAATCCGAATGAAAGTACCGACCGGAACGACCCATCTCTAATTTTGTCTTAGGTTATATAGTTCAGTAGCTGCTGAACTTCAGTTGAAATTTTGTTGGTAAGACTCTGATATTATTTTACAGATAATAACATTAATAACTGAATTTTTCAAATTCCAAGTATTCCAACGTTTAGAAATTACCAACTAGTAGGGGTCCCCCCATTATAGGGCAGAATAAATTATTGGGTTAATTTCATTCATCAAGTCACTGTCAAGAAAAAAATGAAAGCAAAAGTTTCAAATAATAACCGTGAAAATGATGGTACCCATTTTAAGATAAAAAAAGAAATTTCCAAAGCTAAAGCAAGACTAAACAAGAAACAGAAGAAAAAATCTATTTCAAAACTTATTTTTCCTGTTATAGACTTTCCTAATTCTTCAGATGCTTCAGCCGAAGACGAGCAACACGTGGAAACTAATCCCGGTTACGTGCGTTCGTCCAACTCTAGTAGTAAGCATGTCCTCAAGATTGACAACAATCAATCAGATGAAGCAATAATTCATAAAGGAAAAGAACAAAAATTGAAGAAAGTAAAAAAACTGAAACCGGATGTGAAGGATAAAAAGAAAAGAAAAAACAAAAAGAAAATTTTGAAAAAAAGGGAAGTAACTCCAATCATCACAGAAGAGTTTTCAGATGTTAATGATGCCAAATGTCAAACTCCACGTGTTATTAAAAGACACAAACGTGATTATTTCAGTAAAAATGGTAGTCAATATTCTAGCTGTAGAAGTTTAATTGACACATTAAAAAATCCAGACATAGCAAATTTTAGTTACAAATCATTTTGTTCGTTATTCAAAGAAAATGATTCACTTCGTTATGAGAATAATTTGATTGCAATGATTCCAAGTAAGCATTTAAATCCAGTGAAGCACACGGAGCAGTCAACAAATAAGCCCAAAGTAAATGTTTTGGATGTGAAAGTATTACACTTCAATAACAATGGGAATCAAGAATATAACCAAAATGGAGAATCAATTCAGAATTTCAACGATGACTGTTCTATAGAAATGTCAAATCATGCATCAAGTAGTAATGATGAAGAAGAAAAAATTTGGAAACCAATCATAGAAACCAACAATGAAATCGATATAATCCGATTGGTTGATCAAAGTTTTCTATTAATTTTACAACCTGGCTGTGAGCGATATTTTTTCGGATTATGTACAATGCAGATTCTTTATGGCGAGGTTTTTATTTTGGGTGCCAATTTAAATGTGAATTCCGGCCAACATAACATCTATTCACCTAGAGGTTCATCACTATTATCAATACGAAATAAATTTACAACTTGTTTAAAAAAAGAACTAATCGATCTAAGAAATTTCATTGAAAATCTTACGCTCAAAGATGAAATAACCAAATTTAAATACAATACAAATTGTGCCATAATTTTATGTAAGGAATTAAAAGAATTTCCAATCAATTTTATTGAAAATCATATTGCACAACGAATTTTTCCACCAATTAATCAAGAAACATCAATACGAATGGATTTTGATTTAAAAGAAAACGATTGGAATCGAATGAGTTTACATGAAACGTGGGAGGATATTTTCGATGCAGTAAATCTAACAAAGAATCAGAAAATTATTATTGCTGGTGGCAAAGGTGTTGGAAAAAGTACATTTTTAAGATATTGTATTAATAAATTATTGATGAATTTCGATAAAGTTCGTGTTATTGATTTGGATAGTGGACAATCGGAATTTACACCGCCTGGATGTGTTTCAATTGTTACTGTTGATCAATTTATTATTGGACCTAATTATACCCATCAACAAACGCCTGATAGGTAAGAATACCAATTTATACATAGAAAATATTAAATAAATTAGGTTCTTTTTTTCAAACTAGTTTGTAGTTGTAGAGAGCATAAGCAATATGTATAAACTGTTCCAAGTTTATAAAAACTAAAATCACACGTGCCAACTTGCTTTTTTACTATGACCAACTAGTTTGTGATTTAGTTTATTTTAGTTTGAAATAGGCCGAGATACTATTATTCATATTCAGTATTGATATAAATCGAGTTGGCTTGCACTGATCATGCGCCTTAGATATTTTATTGATATATATTTGCATATAATATTGAATTAAGTTTCTAATTTTCTCTTTCAGAATGATTTTATCACACATAAACATTGGCCACAATCCAAACAAGTATTTAACATGCATTTACAATTTATTGAATTTCCTTAAATTTTCCACACCTCAAATCACTATAGTAAATCTACCCGGTTACACACAAGGTGCCGGTTTAGAAATAACATTAAATACAATCAATGAAATCAAACCGACTTTATTAATTCAAATTAACAGTACAATTCAGTTATATAAAAATTATAAATTTGATTTAAATGTATCGAATGTTACGCAGCACTTGGCTGAAAATAATATGCTAAAGAAACATTTAGGTGGCACTAATGTTATTAATAACTTAGATCATAAATTTATATTGCTAAACAGTATGGCGGAGCATAGTGGTGATGCATGGAGATTTGAAGCGAGAGTTAGCAGAGAAATTAATATTATGTCGTATATGGGGAAAATGATGAAGTCCAGTTTCCAAAATTTGACTAGCTCATATTTAAGGATGCATACGTAAGATTCTGTTACACTCTTCATACATACATAATATATTTTATAAAGCTAAGAATTTGATGGTGAAACAAGCAACGTTTAATTTTTTAGGATGAAAATTTCATCATTTACGATTACAGACTTTGAAGGAACGAAAATATCTCCATTAGCAATAAATGCCAATTTAGTTGCATTGTGCAATCCAAGTTTTGTAAACACCGATGTGTTTATTTGCTACGGTTATGGTAATAACTTATACAATTTAATAATTACTAAATAATTAATTTAACATGAAACTTTTTGTCAGGTTTTGTAAGAGGTTTAAATATTGAAGAAGACAGTTTAATATTATTAACACCAGAATCTGCAGCAACATTAGAAACTGTTCAACATCTAGTTTTAAGTTCCGTTACATGCCCACCATCTTTACTAATGAATATAATTAATTTTGGTAATAATAATCATCCTTATGTTTGCACAAATGATAATTCAAATAGTTTAAGCAATTTTTCGAAAAGATCTTATAATCCTCCTTGTGGAAAAAAGTATTTTTAATTTTTTACTATATTGTTGTAAAACAAGTTTTGTGGTTGGTCATCCAAGTTTATGTTCCTGACTTTTTTCATTTCGTTTATATCGTTTGTGTATACAGAAATCAAGTAGAAACTAGCTGTAAAGTTATGTTTATTAATAAGAAATAAGTTAAACTAGATAAATTTTTGTATTAAGAATAACCAGTATTTTTTAAGTAGGTCATCCTCCGTTTATTATCGCTTGATTTTTGTACACTATAGATTTATTTTGAATAGCGTAGCTTATTATGAACAAAAACTTATAATTAGAAAGAAATATTAATTTCCAAATTCATTATAATTATTAAATACTTTTAAACTAAAACGTAAAATGTTCTTATAAGTATCCAAATACAATAAATTTTGGCCAATTTCCGCCAAACAAATTAAAAACCAAAAAAAAAGAAGAAGGTTCCTAATCGTCTCTTACTAATAATTTATAATAACATAAAACAGAATGTTCTAAACAATACTTTCAATTCTTATAAAGCTGCGTTCACTGACTTAAACTATATACAAGGGAACAAAATATCAATTAGGAGGTTTAGAGTACTATCAAGAATGATCAATTAATTGTATCAAGAGCCCTTAATCGACTCACATCACATTTTTATGTGAATACGGAATAAAACTCGAAGCAATGTTATTAACTGATCATCCTGTATAATAATTACAGCCTTTGGTTATTTTAGTTAGTTTATCGATTATATAAATATATACTTTTGTCTTATTTTGCTGCAAGCAACTGGAAGATTGAATATACTAGTCGATCAATTAATACATAATAATTTACAATAAATTAGTAATCAATACTCTTTTTAATTATTAAGGTTATTCTATTCGTTGTTAAAATTAAATATTGAATGAGAATCAAGCGCGTCGCCCATAAATAAAACATTATTTAATGGATTCTTAACTAACGCACTGTTATGACTAAATGGAAAGAAACTATTCACTTTTTTTATTAAATCTAAATATTCTTCTTTATTTTTGCACATTTTATTTGATAGTTTACCATTCATATCTTCACTTGTTAATTGTATAATTTCAGATACCAAATATCTAACAGAATAAAATGAGTGTATCATAACTTATATCAAATATTATGTACTTAATCAATTACCGTGTATATAAATCTAATTGTGGTCGTCCACCACGCGGTATTTCTAAATCATTAATCCATCGAAAATAGCATTGGCTCCATATTTCTAAATTCGCTTGTCCGGGACTGATTTTTAATACACATTTAAAACTGTCGTCATATAAGGGATTGCAAAATAATCCAATATCTTTTTCATTGAATTGTTCACGCCAATCCCACACACTTCTAGCAATTAAGGGTTCATGAGATTGATCCTAAATAAAATACAATTAGCAACAGTAGTACAAAATATTTTAACATAATTTCCATAGTTGGCTATGGAAATTATGACATAATTTGATGCAGTATTTAGGCAGCCAATTAAACAATATAATAAAATTATTATCAACGCATTACTTACAATTGTAGCCATTATTCTCTGATGATGGCAATTGAATAAAAAAGTATCAAATAGAGATAAATGTACCGAATCCCATAATGTTGTTAAATAAGTTTCACTTATTTGAAATGCAGTTGGAAATTGTCGTGTTAGCTGCCAAACACAATCGAGAAATAATAAAAATATAGGCGATTGTTCTATTTCCTAGAAACCAAACGTTAATAATTTTATCTGAAATATTTTTTCTGTAGAACAAGATCTTTATTACCTTGCTTAAAACATGACCTAATCTATTTAAAAATGGATGTCCCATCGCCACCCATTCTTTTTGTATTAACGATTGGAAACCAAATTTCGTACGATAATATGGATCCAAAATAATTTGCGTTAAACTCGAGACAACACAGTTCAAATCCTGACCATTTCCTAGTTATTGAAAAGAAAAGCGAAAACAAAAAGTTACCACAAAATAAACTTATTTATTTTGTGTAGTTACCTTCTTGTAGGACGACAGTTTCGTTTTCAATATGAATTTTTGTTGCTGCTTCTTCAGCTTTTTTTAAACATGTTGAGACGTGCAGTAACCATTTAGTTGAATCTAGTAGGCCGTAGAATTTGAAATCCTTAAAAAATAATTGATGTATATTTCTATTTTAATTTATTAAAATTTAATTTTAACGATTACTTGTTGTTTAAATACACGAGTACTATCCGGTGTACACAAATCTCTTAATTTCATATAACTTAAATGTATTTCCTTTGGATTTGGATTGGTAAGATCTATAATATGCAATTGTTTACGTTCTGGATGACTTTTTCTTATATGTTCTAATAAACGATTTTCCTCAGTTCGATCAGTGATCGTTGGAAGTAAATCAGCCATTCGTACTAGTGCCGCACCTTTAGAACTTCCCCACACCTAATTTGATAGTGTTAATTAATATTATTTCAACATATCAAATTAATAAATTGATTTTAATATCAATAAAGTTAATTCATACGAATTTGATATAATTTTTACCCAAACAGGACAAAAGCGATTCCTGAATTTCTCAACAGCGTCTTTTATAATGCAATCGGCAACGGATTGTGGCACAATTAACGGTTCTATTAATAATGGCGACACTTGATAATTGTAATTAACTAGACTTAAACGCCAATTTGGACAACCGGTTCGCTGCAGTTCTTTATTCCAATCTTCTTTGTTTTGAAAAAATCGAACTTCTTTTAATAATGATGTACTCACATAGGGTTCTCTATGAATAATAACAAAGTAATTAAACTATTTATTTATTGTGTAGTTAGATTGTTGGAAAATATACAAAACTTACTTGTAATCATATGCAAATAATAGCTGTTGTCTTTTTGGATAAGCATGATGTAATAATGCGTTTGTAATGTTTTTACCACTATCTTTATCGCTTAATTTAAAACTAAATTCTAAATATTTCATATTCTGAAAAACCCTCAAATAAATTAGGTCCCATAAATCTCTATAGTGTAGCCGGATACATTCTTACTTTACATATTATTAATATTTCCTTGATTTTTCCACTAACATTTTGACCAGGTACAAGTTTCTTCTTAGTTCGTTCTCCTATTTGGTATATTGAATCAATTAATGATAAACATATATCATTTACCTGTAAAAGAAATAAAATAAAATCAGCTTTTCTAAAACGTGAATAAAAATCTAACTTATTTATAGCAGGATAAAAATCCGGCTATAAATAAGTATAAGATAAAAATCTTACTTATTTGTAGTTTTAATTCACTTACTCCTAATAAATAATTTTGTTGATAGCAATTAGCCAATTCCGATTCTTCTGCCGAAGCAAAAGACAATTTGAATGTTGTAACAGTTAAAATTCCCTTAATTTTTTTCGTTGCTTCTGTTAAAGGTGTATACATTAATACTTGTTGAGCTTCAGCAACAATTGTCTCTCCTATAGAAACACATTAATGTATAATTCATTATATATATAAAAAAATTACCTTCTAAAAACTTTGTCCTTTGACAATCCTCTAATGGTATACTCTATAAACAATAACATTATTTATTCCAATGAATAAATGATATGTTGTAAACTTACCTCTAAATTAGTATCATCCAAATAACTTTTGAATCCAGAATTCTCTTTTTTTTCATTCATTTTATCGCAAATAAAAAAATTAAAATAGTTTCGCTTACAAATTATCCCGTTATATTCGATTAGATTTCAAAGTCATTCTATCCCATTGCTTCAATCTAAATTTATAATATGCAGAAAAAATAAAATAAAAATAAATACGGAAATACTTTTTTTATTGTTTATAATTTTAGCAGCTAAAAAATGGCAGATGTTTTTCATAGGTTAAATTTTTTAGATTATTATTTGACAACTTAAATTAAGCCGAGTTTACACGACTACGAACCAATTATTGAAAATGAAAATTTTACAAATTTCAAAATTCAAATTAGTAATTTTACTAATTTAATTTAATTTTATTTATATTAGGATTAGTTTAGTTGTGTTTATTAATTTATTTATAATTATATTTAGTTAAAGTTTATATATTTAGTGGTTTCAGTGGTTTGGTTGGTGAAACGGGAAACCGGTAAAACCGCGAAATTTTGAATTTTTTCATTTTATTTTATTTGATTGTACTTTTCCGTTAAGGTTAAATAACATAGTCTTAACCTTAACTTAACTCAAACATAACCTAACTTTGAAAATGGACCTTTGAAATTTCGAATTTTATCAATTCAATCTTTTCTTGTGATAATCTATAATATTCAGTATCATTTCCAAATTTCCAACAATAATATAATAATATAAAATGAATTAAGTATTTTAAAATGATCTTTACTTAATTCAACCTTCCCGTAGTGACTAACAAGTAATAACAATAACATTAATTAAAAATGTTGGAGAATTTTAAATCATTAAACAAATTTTATTCAAGGTTGGTTTTTTTGGTAATTTTCAAAAAATTAAACCCATCACCAATCAGTCTATTAATCACAAATCTTTTTACTGTATCTTACCTCTCTTTCTAACAGACCATTTGCATCAAACGGATTATGGGTTTTTCTTCTTTTACCACTATCAATATTGATTTCATCAATAAAGAATCAAGTTGCACTTACACCCACTTACAAATTAGCCGGATGTATTTCTGTTAATTTATTGTGTAATGCTTTAACTTTTTACCGGCAATACAAGAAAGATGATAAATGGAAATTTTTGGATATAACAACGTTAAGTACATCAGTTATATTTGGATTTGTATTTAATAATTATGTCCTAAATGGTAAGGTAAATCTTTTCGGGGTTTTCACATAATTAGTCAACAATTACTGCACGATCATTTGGATCGTGTAGATTTATGCTCTGTTTCAGCATGGATGAAATCATTAATATATGGATTTTTTATAACTTTTGTTTATATTAAAACATACTGCTGGTTAATGAGAAATATTAAATATAGTTTTACATTCGGCGAAGCTGGATTAGTCACTCAGTCTTTTGTTATATTTTTAAATTGTTTTGCTTATAGTTTACATAGAATTTTAACTTATGGCGCAGAAACTGTTTTGAAAAGCAACATGCAAATTTCGACTTTGATTATACAGGTATAATAACTACATTTAGACAGTAATTCGAAAGAATATATTAACTAAACAAGTATAAACTATTTCAGACAGGTCTAGTGGGAATACTTTTATTGGCATTCACAGTATACAGTTTCAATATTAAGTCCACAACAGCATTCTATTTAATAACATTCCTTATATTAACATTCGCCATTATTCTACCTCTACATGCCATTTTAAGTATCAACCCAATAATATGGATTTTCGATTTTATTTTAAGTAATACGTCATTGGTAGGTTTTAATTTTCAAACAGTTTTAATCAAACAAAAATATTATTTTTATCTGCATTCTGCATCATATAAATCATGTGTATATCTGGTTGCCTAATTCGATGATGTCACATTTCACTAATCAGTTTATTTTTTCTAGTTGAAATTATTCATCTATTGGTTTATTTGTGTTTTTCTAACAGCATTAGTTGTCCGAAGTCAAATAAATCGTGCACAAAAAGCATCAACAGCAACAAGAAAAATTTTTCATATATTAGCTGTTTCAGTTTATGTACCTGGATTGTACTATCAATGTACATTTTTGTATTTAGCAAGTGGTGTGTCATTAGGGATATTTCTCATGTTAGAAGTTAGTTGATACATATTCAACAAATATTACGGAATTGTAACCAGTAACTTACCTAATTTCAACGATTTATTATAGATACTTCGCATACAATCAATACCACCATTAGGACAACATTTACAAGATGGATTCGTAGTACTTAAAGATGAAAAGGATAGCGGTTTATTAGCTCTATCGCCAATTTATTTATTAGTTGGTTTATCATTGCCATTATGGATTCATCCATCGCCTTGTGATATTACTGATTCGGCAGAATTAACAATGTTACCTCTACTTAGTGGTATACTTTCCATAGGTATTTTTATTCACGAATTCAAACTGTAAAATGTAACCCGAGAATATGCCCTATTTGTTTAGGTATAGGTGATTCGGCAGCTAGTTGCATTGGATCGAAACTTGGCAGATATAAATGGCGAAATACTAATAAAACCATTGAAGGTACTCTAGCAAATATTGTCAGTCAATTAGTGTTTATTTCCGTTCTTAGTCTTATAGGTATTTTATAACATCAATTTAATATGTGTACAAATAAAACAAAGAATATATTTTTAGGTTTCCTATCGACTTTAAGTGATCCTCGGAAACTAATTGTTATTCTATCTAGCTTGTTTATTTCCATAATTGAAGCGGAAACAAGTCAAATAGACAACATCGTACTGCCGCTGATTTTATACGTAATATTTATTTAAAATTAAATTATTTATGTAAATATAATATGATGCCAAACAATACACTGTTTATTTCGTTTTTAAAAATTGTACTATACTTGTACAATACATGATTTGATCTTCTAAATTATTCCACACATCCGAATGACACTTAATTAAATTAGGCAAAAAGTTCCTTAAACTTTCATTTTCTGCCATTAAATTATAATGTGTTCTTAAAAACAAACTCAAATACGATTCAGCCAGTTCGAAATCTTTTCTCGAAACCAATGTGGCTTCAATAAATTTAAGAAATTGTAACATAATCTCTATAGAACCACCACCATCTGGTGCTAAAGAATTAATTTCAAAATCGATCATTGACGGACCGAACGTTTTCATACGTTCCATAATTTCGCCGAAATCATTAGTTGTAATTGATTTTTTCAATAATTTTCCAAATGCTGTATAATTTGTCATTTTCGTTGGTATTAACAGTTTACTGTGACCGGTTTCTGTTGCCCGTGAATCATTATCTTTCACATTAAAATCGAAATCATTCAATGTGGTCACAGTAGGCAGGAAAAATGGTGCATTTTTCGGTACTTTCGGAGGTGCTTTTGGTTTATTTCTTTCTTTAATCACGTCGAGATTGAGTAAATGTTGCCATCTTGATGTTGCTAGGCCTGAAAGTGTAAGAAGGTTCTCTTTTATTTGTTCAGGAGATTGATATTCTAATGTGTCAGATGATAAATTAACTTCTTCGTTGTCGTTTTCTTCAAAATTATCTTGTAGAATCTGAAAATAAATGAAAACATTTCAATTTACAAGTCCAATTAGAAATATAATTAAAATATTACTTGTGGTAAATCAACTCTTGGTAGATTATCTTCAGGCGTTAATCCTTTAAGTACCAGCTTTTCATATAATCCTTTATTAGTCCATAGAAATATGCCTATAAAATAAATATGAACACTTTCCTGTTCTAGTTTTGAAAATTTAGTATTTATACCTAAATAATCTACATGAGCCGTTGCTAAAACATCTCCTGATGGTGACATATCAATGGACACTGGAATTGCTTCAACGGAAAATTGATCTACTAGCTGGCCTGTTGGTATATTCCAAGTACGTATTGAACAATCTGATGATGATGTTACTGTAAAAATAACAAGAATAAATACAGCAATTAATTAAATAATTCATGTACAATCGGTGCAGTCTAAAATTTACATCCGATACAAATGTATTAGATGTTATAATTATCGCAGAACATTGGAGAAATTAATTAATGTTTGGCATCGTGTAAGATCCACATTATTAAAGTGGACTGACAAGTTTTCCTATCGGCAAGTTAATTTTTCAAGAAGTTTTGCATTACGCACGCGCATATTGCACTTTTGTTATCAAGTTTTCTTGTCGACTTGACGAAAATAAATTCTGCGATATTTTTCTTGCCGCTTTTCGGCAAGTTTTAGTAATATTTTGTATAAATTCATGTATACCAACTGAAATTTTAATTCCCAAAAGAACAGCTGATATTTGTTTATATTTAATAAACTGTTGTAAAAATTAGCTTTGAAAATTTTGTTTATCTAGTAACGAATATTATATTTTAACTACTGATGTGCTAAATTACCATATAAGGATAAGTATTAAAATATGAGATAGATCAATTTTAGATAGATATATTTTTTTGTTTTGAGTTGGCATTTATTAATGCAATCGAAATTGGCGACTGTAAAACCAAACGGCAATTTTTATTTTCAAGAAACTTGCCATCGAGCAACTCAACGACAAAAAACTTGTCAACTGTAAAGTCCACTTAATATAATTTTAATAAATTTCAACTTTGAATATGCTTTTCAGTACTAGCTATGCATTTTTCACAGCGTTCCTTCAGACTTACCCAACCACCGACAATCAGGACTAAAAGTAGCGTCAGTTAACGGTCCAATATGTCCCACAAATTTCCTAATTACTTCTATTATTTCTATATCGATTAATATTATTGAAAAATCTTCAAGGCAAGCGGCCAGAACGCCACCATCTCTATGAAAACGGAAAAATCTGATTGGTTCCTCTACATCTAATTGACGAATATGTTTTTTTCCTATAAAATAGTTTTTTTTTTTAAATGGCATTATAAGAAACAATAAGTCGAAAAGATCATGGTTTCTGTAATACCTTTACAATTGAATCGATAAAATTTGATTAATCCATCATCAGCTCCACCAGTTGCTACGATTTGATTTAATGCATCCACTGCTATACCTCGTACTGCTAATCTATGAGATTTTGGATCACCATATGAATCACGCCATAAACCTGATTGCATATTAAATCTAAAATAAAACAATTATTAACTGGTTTAAATGGTGTAACACATTTCAGTTAGCGAATCATCAGTTATCAAATATCTACTTATTCACAATTTTTACAAAATCATTTGATCTACTTACCGATCAACATGTCCACTATTATATCCAATAAGCACGAAATTGCCACATTGCGTTTGACATATGCTACTTGCAGCAACTTCTGCACCTTTCAAGTTTTTCTTATAAAATCGTTCCGGTATCAATTTTAAATTGCCCATTTTCTTCTTATCATATGACCATGTTGTTGTTACAGATAATCCTGTTATTGATTGATGTTTATTAGAAAACAATTTAATTATATTATAAGTTATTTACCTCTATGAATTGCTGCAATATTATCCCAATCTTTATCTCTGGCTGGTTCGGCTGTGAAACTGATTATTGGTGGCATTACTAACGGATCTGTGTTTCGTTTATGTTTTTTACTTGCTTTTCTAGAATCGAATAAATGTACAGTATATTGGTCAGTTAATAATATTATGTAATCAATATGTGTACCTGTTATATGATGCTTTTCCTAAACTTTTATTAAATCTTTCGGTTTGTAGATTAAAAATTCGAAGTGACGAATCACCAGCAGCGCTTAAAATATTCTGTGATCCATGAAATCTAAAAAGAAAATATACTTAAATCTAATAATTCTAGTCAGCTTCGTTCTAATTCTAATTCCCGCGCAATAGGACAACCTTATATATCCTGGCGATGCTGAATGTCCTTCTCGAATTCGTAACAATCTTGCACCACCATCTGGCATATCGAAAATCCATAATTTTAATGTATTATCGGGCGATGATGTCAGTATTAATGGTTCATTTGGTAAACATTCCATTCCAGTAACTGGTCCATCATGAGCTGCCAAAATCTGACTACTCACTCTTCTCTCTTCTAAGTTCCAAAAAACAATATGACCAAAAGCACTTCCTATAAAATTATCATATAGTTGGATAATTATAGATAAAAATGCGCTTAGATTTGAATAGCACCTGTTGCCATAATCGGTTGATCATCCGTTCTAAATGAAATCGTTTTAACTGCTCCCCATTCTTGTTTGAATTTGATTATCGTCTCGTCGTGTTTTAAATTTTGTAAAAATATATCACCTGTTTCTAAGCCTACTGCAACTATATCGATAGCTGTTGATTGTTCTATACATGTTATTCCAGCATCCCATCCTAATAAAAACGATTCCATTGGTTAGATAACAACTTAAGAAAATACTGGCTGATATCAAACCTTTAAAACTATAAATCATTTTTCCTTTATTAATATTCCATAACTGCATCTGACCGCTATCACTACCCAAAAGGATTTTATTTATATAAGTGGCTGGATGCATCATTACCGATATGTTAAATACTGTTTTATCAAATTGAAGTTCTGTATAAAGTGATTCGGTTTTAATGTCCCAGATTTTTAGAATACATCCGTCGTCTATTGAAATTAAATGACATCCAAATGGTAGCATTAAACGAATAGGATAATCATGACCTCTGCAATACGTACATTATATTTTACATAAATCACAATTAGCAAATAAACAATAAATTTACTTGTACGAATGTTTCAGTTCGGTTCCACGTCGCCAGGCATAAATAATGTTTTCACAAGCTGTATAAACATGATAGGAGTCACTACACATACACGAAATATCTGTAGAATGTAAACCACTTACACTTAATAAACTAAAATGGGAAACTGCGTACGTATGAAACGCTTTTCCTACACAAGTGACCACTAAATTCTGTTTTAAATTTTTTATATAACGAACATTTAATGGTATATGATTACTTACGTAGCCTAAACTACGACATGGTGTAAATATTTTACTACCAGTAGGCATTGTAAATGATTTTTGTTTTTATTTAAAATTAGCCATATAAATAAAATAGTTTAAAATTTTAAAATAGCGTGATTTAGAAATTTAGAGGTTAGAATAACAAAACATTACATGTTTTGTGGTTAGAATGTTGTCAAAATCAAGTTCTTCTTTCAACGTTGGTAACAGAGTAGCAATGTGAAATTTAATTTATTAAATAACAGGATTGTCATTCCAGATTTTCTCGTTTCCGGTATTCGAATTTCGAAATACAATTTCTACGTCTACGTACTATTCGATTCGACGAATACGGATAGTACTACGTGCATTGTACAAATAGTATGTAATGTAATCGTTGCGTGAAAAACAAAAACATCAAATCAAAATTGTACTTCGTTAAATTCAAATTTCAAAATAAACAAAAAAAAAAAAATGGCCATTTTATAATTTGGTTTCTATCACTTTTTGTTCATTTAAGGATAAAAAAGTAAAAAAAAATAATATTCTAATAAAGCACATGCATAATATCTTCATAAAAAAGATCGAAACAGATAAATTAAACATAATTATTCCTCATACTACTCTATCTATACACTTGTATGTCGTTATAACTATAACTATTCAATTTAGTACATACCTATTATAAATGATACATAGTTATGATATTATTAATTAAAGAATCAGTCTCATAGTATATTTAAATTATTGTTATAATACTTTATCTTTTTGGCTTTGCGTAGTTGCTTCTTCTTCTTCATCGTCGTCTTCCTCCTCTTCTTGCAACGAATTGTTATGTCGATCTGGACCAGATATAGATATTGGTGGTAAGTCTTCACTCGTAGTTGTATCAAATGTATCCGATACTACTTGTTCAACTTCAGCATAATCAATCGTATTATCTGATGACGAAGATGAATCTTCTTCATCATCGTCATCAACACCATTTTCTGATTCAACAATATCCAAAGCTGTTATAGAAGGGTGAACACCTAATTTTATGTTTTAAATTTTGCTCTATAATATTATTTTTTACGCTTTTACCTAAACCATCTCCCTGACAATAAAAATCGGTTTCGCTAATATTTTCTGGTGCCACTAATGGAGGCAATGGTCGTATTGGAGTTGACGGACCCCCGCTTTCAACTATTACCGCATTTGAATTCAGTAATTGTAGTAACCAATTTGGGAAAACAGTACTCGTTGCAATAGGTACAAGTACTAGAATCGGATATATCTATAATATATAAAAAAAAAACTCTTTATTGGTACATTAGATTACCTGGTGATGATTCCAATTGTTCATTTTCGCCATCTAAACGATTCATTCTAACGAAAATTGCATTGCTCTGTTCGCCGCTATCATTATTATCTAGATTAACGTGAAGTGGTATATCGAAATCATCCAGTAAATCCTGTTCAGAATTGATATCAACTAATGCCTCTTGACTAGCCATCTCTAATTCTGGTGACTAAAATAATTCATATTATACATATTCCATTATTAGTTGATAAATAAATATTGCAGAACACACTTGAAAATCGCTGTCACTCTCATCACCATCAACACCAGCCACATTATCAGCTTGGTGGACTTCAGCTGCAGCAACTAATTCATTTTGCGCTTCAATATTTTCGTATTCATTATTATTTACACGTACATTATCTTCTAATTGTGGAACTATTTCATCTTCTTCTACATTGTCATTTAGTAAATCGATTCCTTCGTCTATTTCGATATTGCCATCATTATGGTCATTAGCAGCAAAATTATTACCTGCGCGGTACGATATTGAAATATTATGTTATCATTTAGTTATTTAGCAGTTTTCAACCTTCATTGTCTCTATTATTATTCGCCAAATCGCTATTTTCAACTATAGGTAAGTCGTCGCCGCCATGTTCTTCTTGTTCCTCTTCTAATTGGACGCCATTTTCATCAGCTAGATGGATTGCATCTTCTTCTTCTTTCTCTGGCTGCTGCTCATTTTTTTCTTTCTGGCCATCTAGATCTTGTTCTTGCTATTGACATAGAAAAATTAAAATCCAAATAAATTTATTAGAAACAAAATTTTAAAACAATTTAACCTCTAGTAAATCTTCAATAATTAAATCTACTGGGATCCCACCAATATCACAATCATCTTCAATTTTATTTAAGCTATTGTAAACTATGCAACGCGTAATACTTTTGGAATCGTTCAATGGCGACTCTACATCTGCCACTTTGGTTTCCTTTATTGTTTTCATTTTTTTATCCTGGAAAAAGAAATCTATAAACTCGGATAAGATTTTTTGACAATTTCTATACTTTTCGATTTTTCTTTAATGCAGAAGATGGTCCTGGCATTGCCATATCTTTTAATGGAGACGTGGACGGTGATGGTTTACTAGTGTCGTTATTTGGACGATCATTGAACAAATGTAATTGTTTATTAAGCAATCCTGCAATGGCCAATTCGTTAAGTTGATTGAAATCAATTTTTTTGTTTCTATGAAAAAAATTTATGAATTTATTTTAGGCTTGCAAATTAAAATCGAATAGAATTAAATACTTGCGATTATCTGGATCTTTTTTGTCGTTATTTTTCGCATCGGTCGGTACTGAATCATTATATTCTGAGATGGATTCTTCTTTGGTGGTGTTTTTAGGTGACTTAGAGCTAGATGTTTCATGTGAATTGAAATGTCCTTTAATTGTAAATGAATTTTTTTTTATTTGTTAAATTTTTATATAGTGGACTTTACAGGTGACAAGTTTTTCGATCCCAAGTTTGTTAAAACGAAAAAAATTGCCGTTTGGCTTTACGGTCGCCAATTTTCTTTTCGAAAATTCCAATTACATTGATGAAAATGCCAACCCGAAATCAAAAATTATATCTATCTAAAATAGATCCAGCTCATATTTTAATACTTATCGTTATATGGTAAATTAGCACAGTAGTTAAAATATAATATTCGTTACTCGATGAACAAAATTTTCAAAGCTAATTTTTACAACAGTTTATTAAATATAAACATAAATATCAGCTGTTCTCTTTTGGGAATTAAAATTTCAGTTGGTACACCTTGAACAAGTACAATATGCGCATGCGTAATGCAAAACTTGTCAACTGTAAAGTCTTCTTAACAAAACTGCAGGCTTACCTGGCAAAATATTATCATCATCATTATCTTCCCCATCCCAATCACTTAGTGGAATATTTTCATAAATCTTTAAATTTTCACTATGTTCGCTAGTAATGGGAAAATGTGTGATTTAAATTTACGGAAGTAGTTGCAGACAATCAAATAATATTCACTCACCTTGCTAAATCATGGTCCTCTGACATGTCTGCTGTTGAATAATTCGAAATACTAGAAGACCATTCGCAATATTCAGGAACTACAAAAATACAATCTTCACATAAACCAGTTTCTAAGTTTATACCTTTGCCTATTTCATAACCCGATTTGATTAGTAAATTTCTGAAAATGGAAATGTATAACTGAAAATTTCGAATGAAACGATGAAAGAAAAATTATTTATCTGACATTTGCTTTTTTTGGTTTTTTTTTTTTAAGGATTGTCAACACAGAATAATAATAAGCCAGCGAAATTTTATGTTCAAATTGTTCTGGCACAGTCATGTTTTGTTTTTGTTTGAATTAGGGACAACTATAAGAAGGTGGAGAAACAACTGTATAAAAGGCAAAATATTTCGTATTAGAAAACGCTGCCTTCAATATGTTCACGGTGACAAAAAGAGTTAGTTTTGACAGTTACCATTGGCGGCGCATACTTTGTTTGTGTCTTGTTTTTTATGTTTTAATTTTCAATTTAAACTTAATTTCATTAATTAAATAGTTAATATAAACTATTTAAGATATAATATATAATATAAAATATAACTATAAATAGTTAATTTTATATTAACTATTGGGCGCTCATTTTTTTTTCTGGTTTCCCCTCCTTCTTATAGTCCTTCATAATCTGGATTTAATGATGGTCTCGGGCAGTGGTTGCCAATTAAAAATATTAAATAAGAGAAGAGAAAATCAGTATTAATTTTCTTATTGCCTAGTAGTTGCCTTCATTATTTATCAAAAATGATTAAAGAAAAGCAGCGTATTTGTACAAACCTGATTTCATTTGGCTCAAAATCATAAAATCCATAATCAATATGACTCAATGGTATTTCACATCTTTGTTTATCACAAATATAATAAATGCTATTGATATAATTTGCGTTATTAATCCTTGCTATTAACGTATTAATTACTTTCACTTCCTCTGAAACATATTCGTATGGATAATTCACCTTGCTAATAGGTTTATAATAATTATTGATTATGGCTTTGTTCATAGGATCTTCTTCAGTCTTATTTCGATACAATAAACTATCATTGCAGGTTACTTGATATTTTAAACATTTAGCATAATAATTACATATTCCAACACTAAAATCCGGTAGACAAAATGAACACCCACACTGACATAATATTTTACAATTTGTTGCTTGACTTTTACATGGATTCAATGCATCAGTACACTGACATTGTTGTTGAACAGAAGATATGTACGTCCCTGATAATAAATCTTTTCTTATAAAAACAGCCATTTGTGTACAAGGACCCCATAAATCATATTTTCTAAACGGATGTTTACCAATTGGATAAAAGTCAACGTTGTAATTTGGAAATCTAACTATTATATTTTGAGCCCTACAAATTGAATTATTATTAAACAATCTCTTAAATTAATTTGTCAATTAATAGTGAAACTACCATTCTTCAAATTGTTCCCTGCTCCATTCGAATTTATGATCTGGATGACGAAATCCTTTATTGCCAAAATGTACATTAAAATCTGAATTTGGTGTTGTTATTAGTACTAGTTTCGGTTGCATATAGTGGAAAATATTGTATGGCAACGCATCTAATGTATTTGGATACAAATGTTCGATTCTATAAGAAATGCAAATAAGATTTAAACGAACTAGATTGTGTTAAATAACTTTTACTCACAATTCAATTGCAGTAACAACATCAGTTTCTAATAGTCGATAATCCGGATCACTAACGCTACCTTGAAAAACTGACACCTCCAATGGAGTACAACGTTTTGCTAAATGATCAACAAATAATGGTTTCACACGATCGATTTTCTCTTCTAATAGAACTCCATCTATATCCACAAATAACAGATGTTCGATACGTAATTCTTTTAGAAATTTGAATAATTGTAATTCAGCACAACCGAAATCAACTAATTTTTTAATATCTTTTATCCATTTCTCGTTTGTGATAATATAATAAACTTCCTCGTATCTTTGAAGGTAAACAGGTGGATCAAATATGAGTTTTTTATTGAATTCAGCACTTGGTAAAGTGATTGGTTTCAAATATTTTTCTTGCAAGTTACGTATTAGTTTAATTAAGATTTTATTTAGAAAATAATTAATAATGTGAAAGGTGATTAACATGATTATTTTATTTCAATTGTTTGCTTTTAATTTAGGTTAGGTTTATTACTACTATTATAGGTTAGATTGTATTGTATTTAGATTTTGGAGATTGTACTCCATCTATCGGTATGTAATAAAATATATAAACAAAGCTACCAGCTACCAATGGAAACCGAGTAATTAAATTAAAAATCACTTAAATCTGTTAAATAATAAATAAGTGATCAAATAAAATCATAAAAATAAAAAATAAAATACTAATGGCATTATTTTGTATTTTACATTTTTTAAGAAATTACAGTTTAGTGACTAGACTGAGACTAAACTTTAGTCTTAGTCTGCTTAGTAGATAAATAAGTTAAAAAACTGAACTTTGCTGTCCAACAATTATTTATTTATTAATTATTTAAATTAAAAGTTAAGTAATAAAGAAACTGAAAATTGGAAATATAATATATTCAAAAATCAAAATAATCGAAATTCAAATTTCGTTTCAAATATTTCGTTCATGATTTTTAATATTTTTATTTTACCACTGTCAGACGTAAACAATGAGAATAACCGCAATTGATTACATGATATTTTCTTTCACGATTTAGGGTTAGAAAGAAAGAGACAGAGAGATTCTATAGAAAACTGAGCCATGGAAATGTCAATATTCTTTTCTTGATTCTTTTATTCTGTGATTCTTGTCAATTTCTTGTCAGTCAGTCTGTTCAGTTTTCAGTCAATCAGTCTTTTGTCAACTGTAATGGCGTTCATATGATGTTTATCATTAATTTATTCTGCATTATACTTATGTTTAACGTATTTTTTGTTGTGATAAATTACAAATTTGTTAGTTACGGAAAAATTGTACAATATTGTCATCAGGTAATTACCTAATTAATAATTATTTACTCAGTCAAATTTAATAAAAGGAATTTTAATAGACATCTTTTGATAATACAAATAAATAGAAAAATGAATTAAACGGCCACTTATATTACTTCTAAATAAATTTACTTAAATAGTTCAATTAGTGCTGTTTGTTTAGTGATAATTTAATGGACTATGTAATTGTTTTTTTTTTCTTGGAATTAAATAAATACAAATGTACAATAATTAACTGTACAATTACAAAATTTCACTGTAAAAGTGCATGAAATTATCTTTTTTTTTTAAATGTGGCTATTAAAGTAAAATAATTTTTCCTTATTTAAATTATGCATTAAACAAAATTTTGGAGAGAATAGTGTTGGTGTATGTAAATCTATATTTATCTAATTGAAATGTAATTACATGTTCAATAAGTAATACTTATTTTTTCTATGTGATTCACTATACGTTTTCTATTTATGAAGATTTCAAATTATTTTTTTTTTTAAATTGAAAATAATTAATTTCATTTATTTAATAGACGGCTTTTATTGTTTTTAATAATCATTTTCTATTGGTTTTAATTCGTACAGAGTTTATGTTTGCTTTATTATTGCTATATTTGTTATTTAATTGAAGTAGGCGTTGATTTATAGTATAGTTTGACAGGATTTACACAAAACACTAGATAATATTTCATGTTTTTACGAGTTTTTTGCAAGTAAAACGGGTGCGAAATAGTGCAATTTTTCGTCACAGAAAAAGTATTTTCTTGTTTTATTTGATAATGACTTAAAGACGATACCGTTTTTTCACTTAAAATATTATCTCGTCTATCGCAAACCTTCAAATGTTTGAATAAAGATAAAATCAAAGTCAGAACACGAATGCCTATATGTATTTTATACAATACAACGTAGGTACGTATTTAATAGTCTTTTTAGCCAATTTAATTAGCATTTGGATTAGATCCAATTGTTTTATTTCGAATTAAAAACAAACTGCAAAGTACAAATATATAATAAACTATTAGATTGTATGTATGTTCGTTGGCCAAGAATTTCTAGGAAATAAATTTTAAGGAAAAGAAGTGTTTTGCTAGCAAGACCACACAATAAGAAAGATTAAAATGTAAACGTATTTTAGACAATGAAAACAAATCGCGTCAATTCGAACGATGAAACTGTAAAAAAAAAAAAAAAAAACTGAACTATGACTTGTGTTATAGTACAAAAAAGAACTAGATTTATTCGATAGGTAGAATTCAAAAAAACTGAAAGTTTTCCTATAGTTTACCATTAAAATTTAATGAATCAATCTTTTCAATAAAAAATATTTGCTTAAATTATTCAAGGAAAAAGTTTCGTGTTTTATAACTGTATATTTTTCTATCTATCTTCAAGCAAGTTTATTTAGTTATTTTACGGTTGTTTTTTCACTCTTTTACTGTTAAAAAAAGAAATAAACCATTTTTTCTTCTTTTTATATAGAGCTTCCATTTTGGACTTCCAACATCCTTCAGTTATCAGCAAATTGTTGTAATTAATCGAAACCGATTGTTATCAAAAATATGACCGATTTCAATGGCAATTCTAATACCTCAGTGGTGGGGGACACCTAAAGACTGATTGATGTTCGATATGCAACTTTAACCTTCAAATAATACGAATTATTTTGCTTATTATTACGATACATTTGCTTATTTTTATTTACAAAAAAGAAGGAGGAGGAGGACGTACTTTAATCGCAGGAAATCGTGTATTCCATATTAATACATCTATACAATTGTTGAAAGAAATATAAAATGACTTCCTTTATGTCAAAAAAGAAGAAATATAAATTTCAAGTGGAAATTTGTTTAGAAGATCTGCTAGCCGTACCATTTGTTTCGGCTGTACTTTTTGCGAAACTACGATTATTGGATGGTGGCAGTTTTCAAGATCATTCAAGCAGGTAATTCTTGTTTTTTTTTTTTTTTTTTAGTTGTCTGCAATCGTTCAAAAGAGATCCCCCTTAATAAGAAATATTATGTAAACAAATCATTAATACTTTATGGCGCTATTTCAATAGTATGTATACATAAACATATCAACTATGTACATAATGTGTTGGTAAACACATCGTCTGGTTATTTTCTTCCTTTTTACCAAATCTAGAGTACCGTGTTGTATATGTATAGAGAGATATATTTTATTTACACAATTCAATTTCGATAAATTGGACGACCTTACAAGGTTGTTGGTTTGTGTAAATGTAGATTGTATATACGTATATGTATACATAATAATCTTATACATACATAAATACGTTTTATAGTATTTAGTTCAGTGGCGGTGCACTTACACTATCCATATAGTATAGTATATACAATCTAAATCGAATGTGCAGCAGTGCAGTAATGTCAGTAATACATAAAATATTTTGTGTGATGTTGACATCATGATACTAAGACTACAAGATAAGCAAACGTGAGATTCAATTTTAAAAATTTCTGTGCATGGCGTCACTGCGAGACTTTTTTTTTTCGTTGAGAAAGCGTTGACATATTTAAATAAAATATCTTTTTTATATAATTTTTTTTTATATCTTTTTAAATATAATACAAACACTTGCTATAAATATATATTACTGAAATAATGAATAAATTAAAAAATATATTATTAATTAACTAAACGTAAACAAACTGCAAGCTGTATTAAAATAAAAAACATAGACCAAAAAAAAAAAACAAAGTTAACATCAGATTAGCGACTATAATCACAATTTCAATTATTAAAACAATCGATTTGCAAAGAGGTCTCTCACTGACGTCACAACCAAATTGACAAAGCTGCGCATTGGCTTATCTTGTTAGTTTTAGTGTCATGATGTTGACATAATATTTGAAGATTGCAGAACTTTAGGTATAATTAATCAATTTCAAAGTAATTAATCAATTTTGTTATACATATGTATAATTACTGTTTTTTTTTGTCAAAGTCTGAATAAACCGTAAACTTACAGATGTTTGAACTGTAAATAGTTTGAAGTGTTTATTTTACTAAATAAAGTTTTTTCTACAAGAGTAAAAACTGCGATTTATCATGATTTATGCGAGTACTATTCTCAAATTAAATTGTTTTGCAATCGACTTATGGCACCGTGGCAGGTGTCACATTTGTATGGAGAAAACTAAATTTTTGGCGAGAATCAATCGCCAAAAATTGGCGATTTATTCTTATTACTGATTATTACATAATACTCGTTTTAAATTGTATAGACTGTATATGTATTTGTATTATGTTATGTATTTTAATTTCGAACTGGTTTTAATGCTGAGTGGAAAAAACTGGGTCATGTTTTGTACCAACACATAGTATTATATCTATCTTTGAAAAGTCGCTTGAGATGATTCTTTTTTAAATGCAAATTTAACTTATGTATGTGTGTGTGTGTGTATACGTACACACAATGCATACGCATCAACTTCATCTAATTAGATTGTTTTTTTTTAATTCTAGTAGGCTTTGAAAATGAACAAAATTTTTATATTACAACAGCAGATTTTATATGTTTAACAAAAATAATAATAATAATAAGAGTGAATTTACCGAATTAGTACCATTGAATTCGCAGTGATATCGGCTTTTAATAAATTAAAAAAAAAGTGTAGGTCCGTAATTAAAAAAATTGTAGTTTTTAAGTGCACTTTACAGTTGGCAACTTGATTTTTGACAAGTTTTCTTGGACTTGACGAAAATAGGTTCTGCGCTATTTTTCTTGACACTTGTCAGCAAGTTTGGTAATATTTTGTATAAATTCATGTATACCAACTAAAATTTTCAATTCTCAAGAAAACAGTTGATATTAATTGTTTATATTTAATAAACTGTTGTAAAAATAAGCTTTGAAAATTTTGTTTATCTAGTAACGAATGTTATATTTTAACTACTGTGCTAATTTACCATAAGGACAATAGTTTAAAATATGAGATAGATCTATTTTAGATATAGATATATTTTTCTTATTTTGTGTTGGCATTTATTATTAATGCAATCGAAATTGTCGAAAAGTGGCGACTGTAAAGGCAAATTGACATTTTTTTCTTCAAGAAACTTGACAGCTGTAAGGTCCGCTTTAGCGATAGCAATAGTGACACCTCGAAAGAGGCACCCTTGTAGAGTGTATACCACATGGCCTATTACGATTTTAACAAAAAATTTCGTCGTGACATTGAAATATGTTTAGTTGGTTGGTTGGTTGGCATATGGTTTTTATCATCACTATGAATATTTTTAAAATGGAAATCATCACATGACATCGAAATAACTAACATAATAATATAATACAGGAAGTCAATTTACAAAAAATGTACAATTACAAAAAATTAAATTATTAATTTTTTTTTCTGCTGTCATGTTTCTTTGAAGATGTTTTTTTTGATTATTATTTAAAATTTATGGATGGTTTCACATACGGATAATTGTTCGGGAAATCGGCATAGATATAAGTACAAATTATATCTATATATGTATATAGTATATATATGTATACGTATTCCATGTGAAATTTGCTTTAGATACGAATTATCAATGATTATAATCATTTTGTCGGCTCAAGATAATCATGTAATGTCCTTGATAGAAAAAACAATTATTATTATGTATTATTTATACCTATTATTAATTAATTACGGTATTCTACCGTTAAATATTTACATTTATCGGTACTAAATATGTGTGTGTGTGTGTGTTCGCGTGGCGTTTTTTTGTTTGTTTTTTGTTAGCGATAATTGTTGCTTAATGAAAATTTTACAGATATGTAGATCGATTAAAAGTAGATTAATATCAGGAAACATTGAAAATAATCATGCATTGAGCTACTGCATTAAAAATATGGATATAGAAACATTGAAAAACGTCTGTTTTATTTCACTTTTTTCTTCCACTACTACTGTGTGTTATTATAATAGTATAAACATAAACACGTCAAATATTCGACATTAATATTTAATTTCATGACATCGTCACGAACATGGCCTTTTTTTTTTTTTTTTTTTTTTGGTGTCTTGTTCAAAATGATGTGTGTGCATGTTTGTCTGGATGTGTTTTATCATTGACACATTTAATTCTCCGTTTTAATAGAACATGCCGCGCTTCATTCGAACCGTCTAAACGTACAAAATGTCAAGAATAAATTATCTCTAACATGTACGTATATATGTACATTAATTTATTAAATGTATATTTAAACCGCTCAAAACAGGAACAAAAGCGACTGGAAAATGTGATGGCGGAAGTAACCGCCAGAAACCACCACAACATATAACCGGATGTTTTACTTCTCTCTCTCTCTTTATCATTTGTGTACATATATATTACATATCTACATGGATTTGAAATTCAGTTATTTAATAACGACAAGGATATGCCAACATATTAAATAATATTTAATAGAACTTAATTTACATTTAATAAATACATATATACATAATAGTATATGTGAATATTATTTAATTAGTTATAAACGAAAAGGTACACTTTTCCGCACCGAATTAGAAAAATAAACATTAATCTTTGATTATTATTTCCTATGCATCAAGATAGATTTGGACGTTTGGCAAAGATACACATACAAAGAAGTCTTCTTCTTTTGATTAGGTTTCATTTGATTTTATTTGCTACAACGGTTTATTATAACTGTCAATTTTAAGCAGAGTAGCGCTATTGAACTTCTTAAATTTAATGAATAAACCTAGTCGTAATTTTAGTATGTAAATCTTGATATAAACATATTGTTTCTAATAGTAGTGGATATCCAATTCCTTAATTCTTGTTTTTTAATATATAAACGTAATTTTAAAGTTCCCAAAACTTTTAACGTTTTACGTATTAAGTAATACGAATTAAAAACGCGCGCTTGCGCTTTAACCACGCAATATTTTCGATCAAATAAGGGAGATAGAACGTAACCTTAACCAAACTATTCTGGCGCTATTTTTGATGATGATTTTTCTGCATATTTGAATCGTTTATTTATAATTTTTTTATTATCTATTAGTTACTTTTAGCTTGTTTTTTAGTAGAATTGTTGAGTCTGTCAATTCGTGTCATCAATTTTATTTCAATGTCAATTCTTTCCATTTCTGATTACGAATTTAGAAATAAGAAATTGTATAATCGTGTTTTTAATTTTTAGTGATTAAAATTATATTTACGAAATGAAAGTTACGTTTATGAAGGCGGATAATTCCATCCTAAAACCATAGCCAACTTGATGAATTAATTTTTTCAATGGAATCACGAGTAGTGCATTGATTTTTAGAAAATTGAGTTTTTTTTTTTTTTTTCTAATTTTATAGACAAGAAGTAAAAGACCATAAAGTTCACTGGGATGCAAAATTTTCATTTCCATGCAAGATGATGGCAAACGCTTCAACTGGCGTCATGGAAAAATGTATCTTACGAATTTCGATTAGAAAAGAATGTAAAGGTGGTCGTAGTTTTACTAAAGTGAGTGAATGTTTATTTAAAAACACGTAATTTGTTTTGATTTCAATCAATTTCTCTTAATTTGTTTTTTTTTTTTTTTTTTCATTTTTATGTTCCAGTTGGGTTTTGTGGATTTAAATTTAGCTGAATATGCAGGGGCCGGTGTTATACATAAAAATGCTTTATTAGAAGGTTATGATACACGTCATCGACAGGATAATAGTATGCTGAAATTCAGCATTCAGCTTAATATGATGTCAGGCGATATTTTATTTAAAGCGTATGTTTCTACCGCTTATACATATAAAGTTCTTTTCAACATGGTTTCAAACCAGTTTGTAATACTTGTATGACGCATGCGCAGTACGTAGGAACTGTTCCAGCTCCACATATACTGAAAGTTCCAACGTACAATCAAATTAATCTGGGACAAATACACAACTAGAAGTTTCGAATTATAAATTTAGAAATTGTGACCAAAAACTAGTTAGAAATGTCAAGTTGGAAAGAACTTATAATTTAAAAAAATATATATATTATATATTGACTTTTATTTACAGACCATCGCCATCATTAAAACATAAACAAATACCATCGGCAGATGATCCATTAACTGATCAAAGATCCGACGAATTTTCCAGCGGTTCATTGGCTGGTTCCATAAATAGTGGTAGTTCAGGATTCGGTAGTTTACCAAAGAAACGATCTCAATTAATGTCCTCAGGTTAGAATAAAATACACAGAGAATAAAACATATTAAAGCTGCACTTTTTAATCAGTACTACTATAACTTCCATAACACAATTGGTGTCAATTACTAAATTCTAATTTAATATCTCTGGAATGAAACCTAAACAGTGAGTCTGTTTTGTATTGCTGTACTTCTTGCACCAGTTCACACAACTTTTCGACTTCGTAGCTGTAATTTCTGCTCTGTTCGAACTAGTGCAAGAAGTACAGTAATAAGGAACAGATCCAGTGAGTTTTGGTGCGGCACAGTACGCGTTCTGTGAAACAAAATATTATAAAATTGCCCAAATATGAAAATGTAAAACAATATTTTATTAGATCTCATCATTGGACAAACTCTAACAGAATCAGCTGGTTCCACATCGACAAATGCCGCCACTGCTGCTTCTGCTGCTGCTGCTGCTGCCACTATTTCAATAGATCCAATCGGCGGATATGGTGGTATCGATTCAACAACACTACAGCCAGTTTATTCTGATTTATCTCTAGATAATACGATAATAAATCAGCATAGTTGTCAAGAATTACAAGGTCACAGTCGTAATTCATCGAATACAAGTCAAATGTCACGTGGTTCGGGTTATAGTAGTGTATCGCATAGTCGCCAAAGTAGTAGCGGTGATTCAGCTGCTGGACATATTAGGTAAATGTTTGATTAATTTAGATTTAAATAATAGGACGTATTAAGAGACATATACGTATTAGTTCTTATTTTAGTTTATTTTACAGTTGACAAGTTTTGTGTTACGCACGCGCATATCGCACCTGTTATCAACTTCTCTTTGACTTGACGAAAAAAGGTTCTGCGCTATTTTTCTTGTCACTTGTCGGCAAGTTTTGCAAATATTTTGTATAAATTTATGCATAGCAACTAAAATTTAAATTCCCAAGAGAACAGCTGATATTTATGTTTAATTTTTAATAAACTGTTGTAAGAATTAGCTTTGAAAATTTTGTTTATCTAGTAACGAATATTCTATTTTAACTACTGTGCTAATTTACCATATAAGGATAAGCTATTAAAATATGAGATAGATCTATTTTAGATAGATAAATTTTTTTATTTTGAGTTGGCATTTTTATTAATGTAATCGAAATTGTCGAAAAGAAAATTGGCGACTGTAAAGTCAAACGGCAAATTTTTGTCTTCAATAAACTTGCCATCGAGCAACTTGAACCTGACAAAAAACTTGTCAGCTATAAAGTCCACTGCAGAGTAGGAACTGTGGAATATACGTAAATTGGTTTATGTTGAAAATGGGAGGGTTTTGTACAGATTTTATTTTAATGTGTCGTATGCATGAACTATAAGTTTATGTTTTAAAATTATTCTAATATATTAAGAGGATACGGAAGTTGCGAATTGAAATTTAAGAAAATACGGACGTTCTGGTTTAGTGAAATTTCCTAATACACTAGAAACTTTTATTCTCCTGCAAAGTCCTCTTAAGATATTACATGCTCTTGCTAATATTTTTATTTCTGCAGTAATTATTATTTTACAATTTTTGTAGCAAATAATAGTTTATTATTTTTATACAATAGCTATTTATTCGTACTATACGCATGCTCAATCATTTACACTATTATTATTGTTGGCAATAGGAACCAATTACAGCACAACTCACTTAAACGGCCCTCACCTTCCTCCACATCGTCTACCCTCCTTTTGCGCGCCTATACATATCCAAAACATCGTCTAAATATACCAACAACAATTTTATCGGAATCACCTAACGGCACCCTATTGAATCAGTCAAATTTTAGTCCGGAAGTGTTTCATACACCACAAGGCAGTATGAATAGTCCAAATTACGAGTGTAACAATAATAATCAGTCCACATCGCTGGATGAGGTGTACAGTACACCTCAAGAGGACTTTGCCACGCCTCGAAAATATATAACAACCAATGATAAACGTAATTTAATCACTAGACAGAATACGAGTAGTGAAGATAGTGAAATATATAAAACTCCAGTGAGTAGTTTCTGCGTTGAAACTGTGGATGTTTTTAGTAAAAATTTTAATGAATTACAAAAAAGTGCATCGAGCGGTGTAATAGAAAATTATCGTAGTTTTTTTCCTGGTAAAAATCAATTGACTAACAATAACGTATCAGAACTGGTTGATCTTCGACAGAAAACTAATGATAACTTTGAAAAAAATACGAAAAGTGATCAATATTTTTGTAATCGTAATAACAATGGTACCGACGGTGTACTACGTTCGAAAAGTGAATTTATTATACCAAAATTATCATCGCCAGATCCACGTCGACGTGACCGTTCCATAACCAATATGATTGCATCATTTCTAACGCCACGCCTACAACGTAAACAAATCGGTACTCATTCCACACCCTTTAAACATAATAATACTCACCTAATAATAACCAACAACTTAACCAATCAGGAATCGAGGGCCGTTTCAATGGGCAGTTTGAAATTAAACAACAATGACAATCAACACTTTTTGCTGGCACCAGGATCGATTGAAAGGTAGGAATGAAGGATAAAGGAAAAATAGATAGAGAGACAGAGAAAGCTAGAGTTGTGGGGTGATGGTGTGATTTTGCTGCTGTTTTTCGTTTGTAATAATTAATTAAATGGGCGTGGCTTACTAATATATATATATATATAAAAAGGGTGTGTAAATAATAAGCAAAAGTTTGTCATTGTTGGTTTGATGGGAGATTTTTTGAATGCTGAAAACTAAATTAAACTATCAAATCAGTAGTAGAATTATTAAAATAGGTAGGTAAGCATCCAGTTTTTTTTTTTTTAACATTTCCACTAATTTAATTAATGCAACAAGATTTTAGGTTAAAAATAAAATGAAACTTATACTAATATATATGTATTCTTATAATATTATGTTCGGGTGAATTTTTTATCTTTAGGATGCACCGTAAGATACTTCTCGATGGTTCACCATTACCGAAATTAGCAACGATGATTTCTTGTAGTCCTCCCGAAAATGAAGCAATCGATAGTATTATTGAGTATATGCCATCGCCACCATCGGATATGATGCTACAGCGCAGGCCCAGCACCATTGTTATGCTGTTAGTGGTGTCTTTGTCTGTTTCTTCTTCTTCTTCTTCTTTATTTATGTTTTTTTATTATTTTTTTTTGGTTTATTTCAGTTGTCATTTAGTTATCTTATTCTTCGCTTAATTGTATTTGTTTCTGTGCTTTTCCTTTCGTTTTTTCCTTTTTTTTAAATTTTTGATTCTGTTTGTTCATTTGCTTTAACTTAATTTTTGTCAAATTCTCTCAAATTCGTTATTATTGGAGTATAAACGATATGTAGTACTAAATAGACATGTGAATCAACTTATTTCATTTAATTATTATTGTTATTATTACAGAAATCCGAGCTCATGCAGTTTGGCAACAAGTACAAGTGAATCTGGATCATTGGAAAGAGCAAAAGCGGCATATGAAAGGCGGAAAAAGAATACCAATATGCTATTAGATGAGGGTGGTGGTGGTGGAAGTGCTAGTGGTGGTAGTAGTAGTAGCGGTGTACCAGGTAGAGTTGAAATTACTCGTGTCAATCCGGAAGATTTTATAGCGGAATTATTGAAAAGTACGAATTTAGAGCAGCCTGATGATTCTGCGGAAAGTGAGTAGAAATTTTTGATTTTAAACAGTTTATTCTACTTGAAGGTTTTGGGTAAAACTAAGTAATACGCGTCGCTGATTTGATTGAAAAAAATATCAGCTGATATTTGAATTGTATAATAGTATATTATTACATGAGTGGTGAAAATAGCTTTTCTCCATAAAAAATGATTTTATACGAGTATAATACGATACTTTTTCTATGACCATTGTTATTAAAATTAAAGTTAATTAAAAAAATATATATAAAATAGTAGAATTAAATTTCACGGACCTCGCCTACTTGATATAAAAGTTCAATTGTATTGACTATTGAGTGTCATACATTTGCATTGATAATACTAATTATTTCCTTAAATTTATTGTTGTATTTTACATGTATTATTTCACTTAAAATTTTATTGGTCTAATAATTACAAAAAGTAGAAAAAGAACTTTATATTAATAATTATAATGCACTGACCATTGATCATATGTATTTGCAGTTGCCGATGATTGTTAGGCAACCAAAAATTATATGCATAATTAAACATTTATTTAAAATTCGAAAATTGTAGAAATATTTACCATATTATGATATTTTATGAATTATTTTTCACATTTTTATATTTGCAATGAACGTGTTTGAATTTTTTTTTTAACTTCATTAAAATAATTTTAATTTTTTGCATTTAAAACAATTAGTTTTAGTTTTAAAATCAAGGAAGGCGCTGGACAGTGCCTGTGTTGATTAATGTGAAATCCTAAAATGTTTTAAATGTTTAATTTTCGCTTTTAACAAAGGGAAATGTTTATATTTTGGTGCTAAATCATGTTTTCCTATTATTCTTTTAATAATTCAATCATTATACTTGTATATATATGTAACTGCATCTATTTGACTCACTAATGATGTATTTTCGTCTCAAGTGGCAAAAATAAATCATTTTTATATGGTCGTAGAAAATCATCGTAAAATGTATATCGTGCATATACATTTTACCTTATACATTAACCTTAATTATCTTCGAATGATTGTCGTGTAGTATTACAATACTAGTAACGTATTAGAGAGTTTAGTTAGATCAGTAGTAGTATATTTGAATAATACTCAGATTGAATAAACTGTAAAGTGTATATTGATTGATAAAGTTTTTCATTTCTTTTCCATTTTTTGTTATTTTCTAGCATCTGGTTTACAACTATTCATTGCTAAAGATGGTACAGCAGCACTAGGCAATCACGAAGTGAAATCACAAATGTCTACTGGTGTCAATACATTCAAACAAGTTGTAATGGATGATAGGTAGTCTTAGATTTCTAGTTGCGTGTGAGTGTATTTTCTATGTATAATTATTAATAGAACAATAATTTTTAAATGTTTAATAGTCGATAAGTTGGTCAAAACAAAGAAAAACAAAATATGTAAGAGGACGATAGGCGTGTCTCAATAACATAAAAATCAAAAAAAAAACTCCGTATTATTAGTATCCGTTCTGCATTATTCTATTTTTTATTTAGTTTCTATATTCAATGGCAACTAGATTCTTCCGGAGATGCTTCTTTGATGATTCAACCTTGATTAAACTTTTGTTTCGTTTTCAAGAAGCTCCATGATTTTTCTATAATTACGTCTTATGTTTTTTTCAACCAGTATATACACAGTATTTTTACCCTATACAATATTCCAAGTGTAGATCTACTGTAAGTACAGAATAATTCTGTGCTTTAGATAGTTTTAGAGGCAGTAGACCTTTGTAATCATAAAAACCTATTACTATATCCAGTATTTCATTTATCTACCAAAAAATTAAGTTTATAATTCAATCGATTGAACATTATTGAGACATTCCACAATTGCCTGCATCTATCCGTATTTGGAGTTTACGAGAAAAACGCAAAGCAACTAATTTTTCTCAGATTTTAATGTGTCTTCTTTTTTTCTTGTGCTTATTTACACGCCAAAATTTCCACTATAGCGTCTTCAAAAGTACCATTTTGTCTGATTTTTCTCTTAAGTTCCACCCCTCGTTTGATTTTCCGCTATACTGTCTGCATAATAATAGGAGTAGACAACGTTTTCCCCGGTTTTTGACATAACATATAACGCATTGCGATAGTATTATTTATTAAGATATAATAATAATCATAATAATAAAAAATGTACTGTGTTGTTGCCAATCATTGTGATATATATAATAAAATAAATATGTAAAATAATAAGAATGATAACAAAAAGATATGTTCCATATACTACATAATAATATAAATGTATAGTATATACAAGGGTAGTTCAAAAAGTCTATTTATCCTTCAACTGTTTTAACAGATTAGAATGATTTCATTTAAAAGTTCAAACTTTTTGAATTGCCGGCATTAATTTCGTAAGTGTATTGATTGTTTCTCTTTTTTTTTAATAGATTTTAGTCGCATAAATACAAAACAATACAATTACCGTTCGATTAAGACAATATTTATTTATTGTAATTTATTATATTTAAAATATTGTTGATACTATTTATTTATTTTGCATATAATCTGTAGTTTGAAAAAAAAATGCATACAAACGTCATTAGATAATTACTCCAAAGTACTTACAGCAAACTGTCATACGTCATTTCGATGCAAATCATAAACGCTATAATAAAATTTGGTCAAATAATATTTTGTAGAGAAAATATTCAATGATTGTGTGGTACTTTGGCGATTATCGACTGATTACTTCGTACTACTTATTATTAGTAGACTGTGGTAAGAAAAAGAAAACTATAAAAAGTGAAGAAGATTTTTTTGTTCAATTTTTTTAAATTGCATATTTGATCAAGTTTATTATTATAACCTAGGTCGAGTAGTTGTAAAAACAAAAAAAAATCAAAATGATTCAAAAAAATTGACCGTCGGTTCCGTCTACAGACAATGTATGTATTTTGTTTAAGATTGAATAAAAATAAACAGTAATATGATTAATCAATTTTTAATTTTATTACAAAACAAGTATAAAAAAAATGAAAATCGTTTTTTTCTACTTGGAACGAAGTGAATAATAAATTATGGATTACAAATAAATTAAAAAAAAAATTAATAATAATCTAACAAAATATATATGCACAGTTAAATAATATAATTAAACGAACCTTGAGAATATGATTTAAATCACACTGAGAAAGTGCAGTTTACTGACTAAAAAATAAAAAAAAAAAACCTATGAAGTAATTGTTTTCTAATAATGATGATAGAAAGGCACTGAATTATGCTTAAAGAATCTGCAAAACGAAAAATTAATATTTCATTCTATTTATATCAAACATTACATTTTTACTTTGAGTTCTCTTGATGCCCCAATAAACTTTGTGCATCAATTCCATTATTAAGTCCATAAACTGCTCCATTTCCACCATAAATATTACTACCGTATTTACCCAGATTGGCATTCTCTTTATTCAAATGATATTGATTGTTACTATGACCGACTTTTCCTTGTTTGGCTTCATTGAATTTACCATCTTCATGTTGTCCCTGAATCATTATGATATCACATATCAGCGTATTGTTCAATTCCACAGAATCTAAATTTATTGGTTTTATACTTTATATGTTGATGCTCCCTGTTGTCCAAATTGTCCCGATTGTCCATTGAACGAATTAAAGTCGCCCTCATCATGTGCTTCATCATAGAATTCTTCCGTTTTGCCTGATTCATCTTTGTGACTTGTTGATTTGTATCCTTTGATTACATGGCCTTTTTTATGACCTTGAGCGACTTTTTTCTGACCACCATTCGCACCTATATTGAAATTATGCAATTTCAATTTGATTTTCGATTTTTTATTTTCAGTCAGGTTTTTTCTCAATTTTTTCTTTTTTTGTTAATAGTAATAGTAATTAAAAACCTTTCTGATTGAAATTCTGTCCGCCAGCATAATGTTTTCCATCTTCGTTTACATTACGTCCACCGGCTGTTTGTTCATAGTAGCCTTTCTGTCCTTGTCCCTCATTAACGCCAACATTTCCTTGTGCATATCTGTCAAATAAATTTGTATTTACATTTTACACCGTATTGAATCTATTTCTATCATCTAATATAAATTAATTTTCCATTATCTATACCCTGCTTGTCCATTATTGAATTGTTGTCCTTTAGTGCCCTGGGCTTTTTCAAAATTTGCATTCGCTAAATTTTTATGGCCTTCACTGAATTGATTTGCTCCGACTGATGAACCACCTAATAATAAAAGAAAATTATAATAAAGTATATCTAGTTGTTAGATACATTATAATATATTTTGTGATAGAATAGAAGTGTTAAATCTCTATGCATTTTCATCAAATTATAAATAAATTAATATAGACTAGGCAATCATGGCCTACTGAGTATTGGCAATTGGAGATTTGGCGTAACGGAAATCTTCTTCTTTTTAATGGGATTTTAAATAAACGGCACAGTGCTTATTATTTTCATTTTTCTTTTATATTAAGAGGAGGTTATGTTTACTTTTTTTAAATTTTTAAATTAAATTGAAAAAGTTTAATTTACCCGTGATTTTAATTTTAAAAGAATACTTTTATTCAGTAGGATAAATCTTTAAGAATTTTTATCATAAAATAACAAAAAAGCCCAAATTTTTCGTCACATCTCTCAGCGAATCGCGTTTGCGCAATTGCTAATATTTTGACACATAACTTCCTGGAGAATTTCTATGTCCCAAAGACGTTCCAGATCTGTTTTGCCGCAGAATAAATATAGAAAATAATAGAGCAGAAAATAATCTTGTCACTACTTTCGCATTCCAATAAACACATTAGATTTTAAGATCCTGTATCATGGGGTTTGAGAAACTGCTACTTTTTTGCAACTTATTGTTTCTTCTGTATATTATTAAATTACTAATTAATTATTATTAAATTCTATGAGTTTAACAGGCTACAAACGAATAAGAATCACGTCAAATCGTACCGTATCCATGTGGTCCATAAAATCCACCTCCAAATCCAATGCCACCAGTACCAATTCCGGCGCCACCACCAATCAATCCACCTGAATAACCTAAACCACCCGATCCAACACCAACACCAATTGGACCAACTATACCAGCTGATCCTAAACCGATTCCGCCTGCACCTATTCCACCTGCGCCAATGCCTGAATATCCAATTGGGCCTAATCCAACACCTAAAAATCAATTACTTTCGATTATCGAGTTATAAATAAACAGGATTTATTTTTCAATGGCGTAATTTTACATCCGTTTCTAAAACGATGTCGAATCGTGAAGATCGAGCATTTTAGGACAGCGAAAGGAAATTACGCAAATCATCGATATCAATTAAATTGTTGTTAAACATACCTGCCCCTCCGCCTCCGATATATCTTCCACCACTTACACCTAAACCAGCTCCACCTACACTACCAACTCCCAATCCAGCTCCGCCAACACCTAATCCAGCTCCGCCAACACCTAATCCACCAAGACCAATACCACCACCACCACCACCGAATCCAACTCCTCCAAATCCTGGTGCAACCGATCCAATAATTTCCGATTCAGCTGGATTATAACCACTTTCAACAACATGATAATCATGTATTGGTAATGAGGCATCCGAAGATTTTACCATATTTTCTTTTTCATAACGATATTTAATTACTGGTTGAGTATGTCGTTGATTACTACCGATAATATCATCACATAACACCTAAAATGTATTAGAGATTTAATCCAATTGTGGTATTAGTATTATAGACCATCAATATGCTCTAATATAAATGGAAACAACTAGAAGAAGAGTTAAGATATTTTAATTTAATGTGTTTAATTAACTTACCCCATTAATATCTATTCCATAAAATAATAAAAGACAAAGAAAAATCATCACCATTGTTTGTCGAACCGACCGCCTACTACTATTATTAACATACATTCTCTTTTAATAATAATAACAATTATTAATTATATGAAATTAATAATCAATATTATAATATGGTGTTGTGTGTGTGTGTGTGTGTTGGTGGTGTTTGGTGATTGCGAAGTGTGGATAGTAAGTGACTGACTAACTCCAGATCAATCGAATGAAAACGATTTATACTCGCCACTTTTTGCACGTAATGATTTGCTTGATTAGTTTGTTTTTTTTTTTTTTTTCTTTTTTTATGGTCTTCGGGTGCGACCTTTTGCGCACGTTTGCGTCCTTCGAGTACTACTGTACTATAAGAGCCCGATGCATACTTAAGAACAACAAAAAAAAAAAAAAATGCTTTTCAGGAAATACGGATAAAAAAATACTTTGAAAAAAAAAAGAGGGTAATTTCTTGTGGTGCTGTTGAATTGTCTCTCATCCGGTTTGAAGGGTCGTTTCGTAATTAATACATCCGATTGGTGATGATGATGGAGATTGTGGTGGTGGTGGATTTGATAAAGGTAATATAGAAGGAGTAGTGGTGGCAGAGGTGAATTTTCTAGGAATATCGGCATGCATTAACTGTAATTTAGCGATAAATTAAATTAAAAATTTATTTATTCGTAATACCATTGGCTGGAGATTTTACTGGTTGCAACATAGGTATACTAATTTTCAAGTGGTTTGATTATTTGATTGTCGAATATCAAAGTGACATAATTGAGTTTCCAGTAAAAAAGTCGTAAAAAGAGCTGGAGAAAATCTTTTTTTAATAAAAAAAAAAAATTGCAATGTTTTGATAGACAGTAGAAAGGCTCTACAAAGAGGAGAATTCGCAGCTGCCATCTTTAATTCAAATTGGCAATTGTTATACGGAGACAATGGATGGGCGTAAGACATAATGTTAGTTTTTTACCCTTTTATAATTACCCTTAATTATCAACACATATTTAATGAATATAATATATTTATTATTAAGAAAAAAATAAAGATTAATAGTAAACTTCATTCTAAAGTAAGTAGAGTTTGATTTCATAGTAGGCCATGATCTCTGAGTAAACTTGTATATAAATCTATAAATAAGGAGTAGACTGAACCTAATAAAAGTCAAAATATTTGTGGGTCAGAAATTTTTTTGTCCACCAGAGGGATTCGTGGATATTGCGATTATTTGCAGGTGATTTTCAGATCAGTGACGGGCGGGCTTTGTTATTGTTTCGTTTTCAAATTATTTTCAAATTTTACATTAATTTTGATATCTAAAATAATCCATAGTATTTCAAAGAAACCATATAACTATTAAATAATTGTTAATAACATTTTCAAAATACATTTTACATAATAAATTTTAACAATTATTTTTGTAATATATTTTTACCCTTATCTTATAGCACGTCACTGATCATAAAATTAATAAAATGGGGAAAAAACAAAACTATGCCAATTTTTTAAATAACAATCATTGTTGTATTATATTAAATATTCATTTTTACAATCATAGTTTTAATCTGCTGCCATAAAATCTATGATTTTCCTTTAAAAATAAGAAAATTTGATTATCTCAATAAGAGCAACCGTTAAAAACATAAAAACTGTTGTCTCAGTTGGCCGTAGCGCCGCCTGGCGGCAGCCCGTTTTTATTTTTCTACTGTTCACTCCTTCTTATAGTACTTCATCGTTTTCGATTTTCTAATGCAAATAGTTGAATAGGAAAATTAGGAATAGGTGGCTGCGGATACCCACCCGTTTACAGCTCCACAATTCCGTCAATTTAAATGTTTATACTGTGAAATGACGCGGGTCTCGGGAAAAAAGACAAGAATGTTCTTATAAAAAATATTCATGACTTGTAAAATTATTCTAATTATAAGCTAATTTCATTAAATTCTATTACAAATTGTTGTCTATAAACATAATAATAAATTGCATATCAAAATTATTGATAAGTCAATATCCACACATGCATGCGTCATTAACATTTTAAACGAATAGCTGATAAAACAAATTGCATCGAAATTAATCTCGTACATAGTAAATTAACAGGATTAATTTAATTCGATTGTTTTAATTTTAACCTTAACCCTATACTTTCTTTCATTCTTCCTTTCAAGTTGGTCATTGATTTTTAAATAAAAAGTTCAAAGGTTATACATATCATACATATTAACAAAATTCGGTAAACTTATGAAATCAATAATGAGCTGAATTGAAACAATGTTTTAATTTGCCTTTGTTCCAGTCAGGAGGCAACGCTAATGAATGAATAATTAAAAAGTAAATGACCCATTATTTTTTTTTGTTCAAATTAAAAAAAAAAAATGGATGAATGAAGTCGATAGGAATTTAATTTATAATTACAAAAAAATCAAATGGAATCTCATCAAAAAAATCATTTTCTATGCGAATTTAATACACAAATTAAGCTAAACTTCCTTCCTTCCATAAATCGCTAACTAAACGTCTATGACTATAATAATAAGATGCATATACAATGCTTCGAAGAAACGACAATGTAAAGAAACGATTTTTAAATTGACAAGACATTATTTTACAGCCAAATATAATAAAGGTCATCTATTATAATTGCATTGCATTCATTCAGCATTGTTTCAGTCTCAGTTCTTCGTCATCATTTTATATAATTAACCTAATGCCATTCAAAAATAGATACGTATTATGGGGACATGGCCACCTGTTCACCAAGATGACCTGTATAATGAAAAAGTGTTAAATAATTAATTAAAAAAAAAAAAAAAGAAAAACTGCCACTTTCCACCAATCATAGACAATCCCATTCCTAATGGTTGTCAGCCGCCATCTTGTTAAATATCCTGTTGCTGGTGTGTTCCACTATACGACAACGATTTATATCTGTTGACTATCTATACACTACGGCACGACAGGAGAATGGCGGGAGAAGAAATTTCTATTAGGCTAACAGGAATCCAGAGAAGGTATCTTGATGTAAAAGGGAATTTTCTCACATCCCTCCGTTTCATTATATGTCGGTATGTATTGATAAAAACAATGGCCTATGAAACATAGTAGGCTGGGATGTGATTATTATTACACACTACATTAAGTAAATGAGAGATGACTATACATAGAATCAATAAAATTTTAATTTTCGGCAAAACCATTTAACGCCTACATGCACTCGCTCAATAACATAATTTAAATAAATTGAATAATTAACGGATGTCACAGAGAGCACAGCGCACTACAATGACATTTATTAATAAAAAAAAAAAAAAAATCAAATGCACATTGCTCATGAGGTTCCCTATTTTATATTATTAAATTCAATTTCTTTCTAATTGTCTAGCCTTCAAATTTCTTAGGGTCTTTACACTTTTACATCCATCCCGCAATACCATCGCAGTGTTGTTTTCCCATTTTTCTATTCCCAGAAGAAAATTGTATGTATACAAAGCATCCACTACGCAGGACATCCATGCACCCATATATTTGTGAAAGAAGAGGAAATGCTGGTGTTGGTGGTGGTGGTTAGAGTTGTTTTAGAGCGAGAGTCAGTTCGTTCTATTTCGTTTGGCATTTTCCTAAAGTAAAAAAAGGCTATATAGGAATTTTCCAGTTGGTAGATTTTTAATATCTTTTTTTTTTTTTGGACACTAGGATAGTCCTGCTGCTGCTGTTGCTGGTGATAATTCGATTCGCTCAGTTCATTTGTGAAGCGGGTGTGACTGGATTGACGAGATCAACATCGTCATCATCAATTTGAAGAGGGTAGGTAGGTTGTGGTGGTGGTAGGAGGCATTTTAAGTTGACTGTTGATTTAGTTTGATCAACAAGTATTTAGTATACATATGCAGTTTGAATAGTTTTTTTTTTTTTCTTTTTTTATAGATTTTAATTGTATTGATCCAGTTCCGCTGAAAATTTCCACCATCAGCTACGTGGAAAAACGTGATTCTCCAGTATACATCGTCAAAGAATCCATCAAACTGTTTAATTTATCTTATTCATCTTCATCTTCATCGGTCACACCATCGATGTCGCTATCAGATGAAGAAAGGGACGAGTAAGTATAATAAAATTATAAAAAATAAATAGAAATAATTATTAAAAATGAACAAATCAAAATCTATAAATAACAAGTAGTCGTTCATAACGACGATGATTAATCGAATTCGATCTGAACGTAATAATTCGTTATTTTTGTTTTAATTTTCTCATAATTGTTTTTTTTTTTCTTTATTAGTAAACTAAAGTGGTTTACGTATACGTAGTATGTAAGGGGAAGGTGAAGGGGTTGTGGTGTTTGAATTCAAACAAGGTCAGCGTTGTTCACCAATTTGGTTTCATTCGCAATAATATCAATAGGGTGGTTTAATAAATAATTATATAATCGATTACCAGTTAATTAACGTTTTGTCTTTTTGCTTTGGTCATTCGAAAAATTAGTCAATGAATTAAAATTAAAACATTGATACTACGTACAAATTTTTTTTAATACAATACTGGCAATAAATTTAATGCTAAAGTAATAAATTATTATTTAATCATTTTTTAATAGTATTTACGTATGATTCACTGGCAACCCAAAATACATTTAAATATGGCGGAGATTAGTTCGCTAAATAAAATCTAGTCGCCTATAATGAATGACATGTCCTTTTTTATTTTTGTTTTTTGAGTAAATATCAATTTTATTTTATGTATCGATTTGAAGTGTTTTTAACTAAACTGAATTTATTATTGTGATAAAGGCGATATATGATAAACAAAAATGAGCAAAAATAAGTTGCTAAAAAAAACACTTGTCACAAGTAGGTGCAGTATTTATATGCACTTTATTATCTATTTAATTTAATGGAATAATAGGTAATTGGGGCACACACATAGTAACAAAATAATCATGTTACATTCGCTTCAAATTTTTGTCGATTGTATTATCTCTTTAAGTAGTACACATTGACAATATAGTGTCTGTTATTAACTATATGCATAATTAAAAGAAAACCTGTTTCTCTCCAAAAAACTATACATATTTATATTCAAAATATAAGCATTTTTCTGAAAATAAACCTTGTCATTGATCTCTTCCTCTTAAAATTATATCTATTTGATTTTTTTCCCAACACAAACAACCTTCGTTGTTATTTTTTCTATAGGCGGAGAGGAGAGGTAGTACGTACCTACCTACCAGGTGGTGGTTTATAATAACCGTTTCGGTGCGCGTATTATTCAAGTTCAGTCAAGTAATACAAAATTCTCAGTTTTCTTTCTCATCATCGTACAATAAGACATAAAATAAAATTACTGATCCATAGGAAAGGTATGTGTGTGGATTCAGTTCATTTCTCACATTGAACAGAAATATATTTCGTTGTATTTAATTTCGTATTTTTCTAGTATTTATCAATTATTTGAAATTACAAAGTGCAAGTAAACAAACTAATACGGTGGTAAGCATAGAAACGCGAGAGAGAGGTAACTGTAGATTATCGACAACTTGTATTAATAGTTGCATACCTACGTATTGATTTTTAACATCAATTAGTTTCGAATACGAAAAAAGAGGAATAATTTATTGAAAAAATTAAATATTGAATAGTTTGTTTTTCAATTTTCGAAACAATTTTTCCTCGATTTTATTGATTTATTTTATATTACAGGATTACTATAATAAACACAACATTTATCGATAATTTTAACTATAAGGAAATTCCACATACATACTTATACGGGTATTTGCTAAAACCTTATCAATTCGCACATATCTTATTAACTAAATATTTAGATCCGTACAATACTTAATCAAAAACATTACAAAGCTTGAGCAGTCCATTCTAATTTATTACAACAAATGATGTTATCGGAATAGATTTTTTTTTTGCTCCAATGCGTAATAAAACCGAAGGTTTCACATAAACAGAATTTTAATATTCTTTATATTGAAAATTTAGTGTTAGGTAATTATCGAATTTGCTTAAAAAAAAAAATACAACAATGGCGGCGCCAACGACAATACAAACTAACGGACACTCGGCTGGTAAAACAAATAATTGTAATAATAACGAAGATGAATGCCGATCTGTCTGTAAAATGACAAGGTATGTTTTCTTTTGATTCATAAAAAACAAAAACAAAATTACATTTTATGCATGAAAAACTTTTCTTTTTTTTTTTTATTAGATATCCCGATGGAAGTGTTAAACTCAGGAATCCACATATCGAACTTATGGATCAAGATATTTTATATCATTTGGCACTTGGTAGTGAATCCCATGATTTGGTTGAAATGTTTGGTGATATTAAGGTAAATTACAACTGAAATTAAATTATTTCTAATATCGTTTATTTATAACGATAATAATGAAACAAATTTTTGCGACAATTTTAACCTTGAAACTTATCGAGATCAAGTGGTGCTTTCGTCAGTTATCCGGATAAGTTTTGTTTTGAAATTTCAATAGGATTTAATTGCAAATATTTCGTTATTCTTCCCTATATGTAATCAAAAATTGTTTTTCTAGTTTGTTTGTATGGGTGGAACACCGAAACGAATGGAAAACTTTGCCCATTACATAATGAAAGAAATTGGATACAAATTACCAACTGGTACGACGTTAATGGACATAAGTCAGTACTCGTATCGTTACAGTATGTATAAAATTGGACCGGTACTATCAATAAGTGTAAGTACAGCAAAGCCTCTAGAAAGAAGAATATTTGCAGCCGCCATTTTTAATTGAGATTGGCGACATAATGTTAATTGATGCTTTTTGGGTATTTATCGTATATTTAATGATTAATACATATAATATATTTATTATTGTAATTAAAAACAGATTAAAGGTAAATAGTAACTTTTATGCTAAAGTAGGCCATGATCTGAGTGAATTTATTTGCATTATTTGTTGAAAAAATGACAAATTTTTATTCTATCACCAACCCGCAGCTTTGAAACTACCGACAAGTAAAGAGGCAATTATCCAACAATTAATTTTGAATTTCACAATGTAATAAGTTGAATAAAAAATGGCGGCTAGTAATACCTATCCTTTTAGAGCTCAAGTAGAACAAGTACTTACGATCATTATTACTATACATAGTTAATAGATACTAATTGGGTTGCGTTTTAAACAAAATGAACTTAATTACCAATACAAAGATTATAAAACTAATTAATTTAATCGCGTTTCTATAGCATGGAATGGGAATATCGTCAATTGGCATCCTTCTACATGAAGTAATAAAATTAATGTATCATGCTAAAGTACGAGATCCGATTTTCTTTCGAATTGGTACTTGTGGTGGATTAGGACTGGAAGCTGGTACTGTTGTTATATCGGATGATGCTGTCGATGGTTTGGGGAACCATCATTATTCAGTGGTAATTTAGTATACGTAATTACATATTTAGTATGTACATATATAGGCAACCAATAATGCAAAATGTGTTTTGTCGGTTATCAGGATTTAATAATGAGGTTACGTATTGAATAAAATGAACGAATTTTAATTAAATTCAATTTAAAAATGCTTCATTTACATACTGCATAAACCGAATGCAATTATATATTTTTTTTTTCAATTTTTTAGCCAATTCTCGGAAAATCGGTAAATCGACCATGCAAACTTGATAAAAAATTGGTAAAAGAATTAAAAGCATTTATAGATCCTGATGATCCATATGAAACAACAGTGGGCACTACTATGTGTACGAAAGATTTTTATGAAGGTAAATTTTATCTCTAGTGGATGAAATAAAAGGAGTATAGGTGTTTTTTCCTTGTTGCTGACCTTTAACCAATTAAAGGTCAAGGAAGATGTGACGGAGCATTTTGCGATTACACTGAATCTGATAAAATGGAATACTTTGAAAATCTAATGCAAAATGGTGTGAAAAATATTGAAATGGAAGCAGTACCCTTTGCTGCACTAACTCATCATGCCGGTATAAAAGCGGCAATTGTTTGTGTTACTCTACTTAATAGAATTAAAGGAGATCAAGTGAGATTTTGATTTTAATTTGCGTTGTTGATTGATATGTTCAAAATACGATTTATATTATTTAGGTGTGTTCACCAAAAGAAGTGATTAACGAATATCAATTAAGACCACAAAAATTAGTGGCTAGATATATTAAAAAATATCTACAAACTAAAGGAAAACTATGTTTAATCGACGGTCATGGTTCGATTGCTGTTAAAAGTCCTAGACGATTCAAATTAGTTCAACAGGAATCTCAAACTTTTGAATAATAAAATGTTCAAATTAATTTTCGGTGAAATTTGAATTTATTCCATGAATGTTGGTATTTTGTATATTGAAATTTTTTTATTTCATATAATTTTTATTGGGTTATTTATTTTTCTATATTATATAGTAGGCTGGAACAGGGAACAGCACAATTTATACAACAGACACGCATATAGTTTATCAATTATTAGGTTTTTCATTAAAAGATAATTGCCATCAAATTGTCTTGCGCTCATCATTTATTCTATTTGGCTCAGTTTTGCGTGTCAAATTACATTTCAATTTTTTACCGATCATCTTTTAATATTTTAACAGTATTGTTAGTTTATAAGCCAAGATATATAATTTACCTATAAAGGTTTTACAATATCCGTGCTTGTTTTGTTACCGTCACGCTGGAAGAAATGTTGCCAACAAAACACCATGTATAAACAGAATTTGTCGGGTCGCAGACATATCAATTTTATAGATCCCCTTGTATTTAAAACTACTAAAATACTAAACTGTATTGACTTAATTTATTAGCTTATCTATTTATACGAGTATTAAATTTTAAATCAACCGCTTGATTGATTACATTAGTCTTTTTTTCTAGTAGTTTAAATATTTATCTATGATATTTATATACTATCTATTCATTGTATTCTTATAATCCTATTTATATATCTATTATCACTACTGTTAATTCAATTATTCAAAAATAGATTTCTCTCAACCCTTTTTTTGATCCAATTTTAAATTAATAAATATCCAGGTTAAGTGCCTATAAGAATTGATCTAGCTAGACCTTTAACTAATTTTACAGGAAAATATCCAGTAAACCAGCAACAACGATTATTGAAGAATGATATGTTACTTAGGCCTAGTTTTTTTTTTAAAAGTTTTGAAACTTTTAAAAATGTTGATTTTTAAAAGATCTCTAAAGTTACGAGTTTTACACATACATTATTATTAATATTAATCTCATTATATTTATCTTTCTGTATCTAGATTAAAACGTATGTATTGCCTAAAAGTTATAAATTTGCACACATTTTATGCAGCGAAATATCTTATTATTCGTTCATATTTATACTGCTTTTGTTGAAATATTTGCTTAATAAATTATTTAAAAATAAAAATGTTGCATTATTGAGATTGAGAACTTTCCAGTTTCAGTTCGTAGTTAGGAGATGATCAATAACTGATATCGACTTGAAAATCGATAATTAATAACCGATTTTTTAAAAATATATTGTTAGAGCAATACGGCTGACTTTAGCATATATTTTATATAAAATTTCTCTTTATACTAAAATAGGCAATACTAATAATAAATTTATAAATATTTTATTTAATTAAATAATTAACAGAGAAAATTGCTTGTTGAAGCACTCGAACGACTTATCGAAACCACGCCCACCTAGGTCATCTGAACTACTTCCAAAACTATCCTTGATAAAATACGAATTACTATCAAATTTTTGTAATTTTCTCAGTTTCCAGCCAGCTGATCAGTCTCGTGTATGTACATTAGATATTTAAAAGTTGATTAATTAACTACAAGAATCCTTTTTTTGCAATGAATTTATTTCTACGAAGATACATTTGCATATTTATTTTATGAGCACAAGAACTGATTTCTTTAAGTGGATTTTACAGTTGACAAGTTTTTTGTCGTCAATTTTCTTTTCGACAATGTCAATTACATTAATAATAAATGCCAACCCAAAATAAAAAAACATATCTATCTAAAATAACCTATCTCATATTTTAAACTATTATCCTTATGGTAAATTAGCACAGTAGTTAAAATAGAATATTCGTTATTAGATAAACAAAATTTTCAAAGCTAATTTTTACAACTAGTTTATTAAATATAAACAGTTAATATCAGCTGTTCTCTTGGGAATTGAAAATTTTAGTTGGTATACATGAATTTATACCAAAAATTACCATACTTGCCCTCACAAGTGGCAAGGAAAATAGCGCAGAACCTATTTTCATCCAAAGTCCAAGAAAACTTGTTAACAAGAACAATAGGCACGCGCGTAATGAAAAACTTGAGAAAAATTAACTTGCCGACAGGAGAACTTGTCAACAGTAAAGTCCACTTTAGTTGTAGAAACCTTTGGAATGTTTTTTTTTTCGTTTGAAAAGAGAAAATGTAATAAAGAAACTTTAAAATAAATGAGTATAATATAACACATATGTATAAATAAATAAATAAATAAAATATACCTAGTTCCAAGTCTCAATATTCTAACTGGATAATATAAAACAATAAAAAATTGTTAGAAACAGCTTATCTACATACGTATATCACACATATACAGATAGTACAATTAAAAAGCCTATTATAGTATATTACGAGAAAATAAAGCCAGTTTTTATTTTTATAATCAGTAACCACTAATTAACGGCAAATGTCTTTTACTTTTATCTTAAACAAAGAGAGATAGATCTACATACGTACTTCTATCCTGTTCTAACTAAACACACATATTTCCTACTTATATATTACTTTCTTACTAATAAAATCATATACATATATTTTTTTATTTTTAGTAGGAAAAATAGATACCACATTTATAATTTATTAGAAATTTTAGTATTACGAATCTCAAGCAAATCTAAATAGGTCGAATAATTATACATATATGTATAATGAATGCACATACATACTATTAGTTTAATCATAAAATATTACTTACTGCTATAAAGCATATTTTTCAGTTTGCACTTCTATTATTAAAATATAATTGAAACCGTTTTATTCGCGAGAAAGCCAAAAAAATCCTCATCTAGCATCATAATTATTGGACTTATGTATTTCTACTTAATTCAGGCAGGCTATGAACTATAAAAATGAATAATTACCATATTACATTTCCGGTCTATCTGAATTAAATTAAAATAAATACAAACATAATATTAAAATGCACAGTACAAAAATCATTTATATTTATTTCAAATTCTTAATTCAATAAAAAATAAATAAATAGAAAAAAAAATCAAGATAAAAAATTGCAAAATTTGTTCAAAGATGGCGCACACAGTGACAGGTATACTGGCCAGCAGAGTGAAAAAAAAAACTAATAAAAAATGCAAAAAGTGTTATCCATAGTTGACTAGATTTTTGTCTACTAATAATAATATAAAATTTTATTTGCTGCTAATAGGTAAATGTAGTTTGTCCTGGAAATATTGCCGTCGCTTTTAATTGTTCATTGGGATCTGATTGGTTACGATATCGTCTTGTCATTACAATGCCAACAAGCTAAAATTTGTTTTGGTGATTTTTTTAAAATTTATATCTACTTTTTATGCAGGTATATTGTTAATTCGTATTAATTGCATACAGCATTGAATTTACAGCAGAACCTAATAGAATCTGATCTTACGTTTTACTTATTGGAAAACGGTATACCAACATTATTTATAACTATAACTTAGAGAAATTTTATTAAAAAAATAAATTTAAATATCAATCCAATGGCGAAAATAATGTTGACAACACTGCGTAAAAGTTATGACGTAACAACTCTGATGCAAAAATCAAACGCTATTGGGGTTTGCTGTACTTTAATCTGCAATTTAATAGAATATGCAAAAGCGTTAAACGAAGCATATGCAAATTGGAACAAAAAAAGCAAATAGAAATACAAGATGGTCACAGAACAGTAATAAATTATGTCAGAAATCTGAAAATGTCTATTTGACCTACTTGAACGAAGTCATACGCGCAGGATAATATGGTTACTAGTTTATCAAATATAATATGAAATGTACGTAGCAAGTAGTTCTCCACCTTACCACTCTACGATATGACTAGATTCAAAAGCAAGCAGGAATTTAGCAGTATTTCTTTAGTAGAAGAAAAAGAAAATAGTAAAGCAAAACGCAATAATGACAAATAATGAAACACACCCACCGTTGTTTTGTACAAAGAAAAGACGAGTTATTATTAAACATTTAGAGGAAAGCACTTGGATTAGCCCTTGGATCTTTCTGGTTACGGTAGCGTACAGTTAATAATACTCCCATAAACTATTAGAAAAATTAAAAAATTGTCATCCCATTTTATTTCCATACAACTCTATATTAATTTATCGCATATTATACCTTTAGTTAGTGCTACATACATATTTACACTTTGATATTAATATTGTTGTCCAATCAAAATATATACAGGGTGTTTCAAATTCGTAGGTAAGTATGGGGGTCTCGAACAAGGAAAGAAATACGAGTTCGCTTACACTGGGACAAAGTTACGTGATTTTGGGATTACTAAAATGGTGTTTTAAAATTTGATAAATTTCTGATATTTTCGTTTAATTCCGGAATTATCAGGAATTTCTCAAATTTTAAAACACCATTTCAGTAAGCCCAAAATTGATTTGCTCCAAATTAATCGACCTCATATCTCTTACCGTTTCCGAAATGCCCAACATACGAATTTGAAACACCCTATATATATACAAATTTTGAATCAAAAACTTACCTCCGTAAAACTGAAAAACAATCCAATCCAACCACATAGTTTAAATGCGTAATTAATTGTATCTTGTAATTTATATAAGCAACCAGGAAAATTGCAGTCTTTATCACCCGTTGATAAACATCTCAGCTGAAAATTACAAAGAAAATTATTAATGAAATAAGATATAAATTGCTAAGATGTATAAAAATACCGAAATATCGCAAACGGGATGGCTGATTCTTTTATCAACTTCATCATCAAATCCACAACATCCAAATGTGTTTTGTACTTTAGATTTTGTACTATTATCCACTCTACAATAATAATAATAATAAGCAAAGTTAAAAAACAACTTAATAATTATATTATTAAACGAAATAACTAATTGAAGATTTTACAAAATAAACTATGTTAAGCAATGTTAAATTAAAAAGAAAAATGTATGTACCTGCTCCATCCTTGTTCGGCCAATTGTTCCTGTTGAGATTGATTTACACCCAAACAAGCGCAAGCTACAGAAAATTGTATTAAAAACAATAAAAATAAAATCAACATGTACTATAGAAAGTCAAGGAATACAAAATGATTGAGTACATTGTTTAAGTAGTTGATATAAAAGTAATATGAAAAGGATACGAAAAATAACATAACTTGATGATGGTTAACAGCTCCCATTAAGCCCAAAACAGATATAAGGATTAATATAATTCCACACGCTAAAATACCACCGACAATTGGTAAATTAGTGACAAGAGAAGCTGCCCTTCCATACACTGCCACTCCAATTAGTATAAAAGCCACAACCTGAAATATTTCACTGCTAAAAATTCGATGGCAATAAATAATAGTTAAATACTTACGATATAAAGTGCATTGAGTGCAATTAAAGCATTTTTAGAACATGTAAATCCGCCACACATTTTTAACTTACAAATTTTTTGTACTGTTTTATAAAGATTCTTTTTGTTTATTAATTCAAGAAATGTCAAATATCATGTGGTGTCATATATATATTGAAGTATGAAGTTAGCTAGGAATAAGGTAATCGATATTCGAAATATCGATTTCGACATTTTCAAATTTCGATGAAAAAAAAAATGTTAAAAAAATTAAAAAATCTTAAAAATCTCCGGCTCCGCCCTCCGCAATTTTTCGAGTTTTAGTAAAATCGCTAAAAAGTTTCTAGCGAAAAACAACGATAATCATATTCTAATTTGAATTTCTGTTCTAGAAAGTCAAGCTTGTCTTGTAGATTAGATTTATAATAAATATATTTATTTATCTAAATTTTATCATTTACTAGATTTCTTAGATTTCTGATTTACTATTTTCAGTATTTTCGTTATTTTTGATGTATAAATAAACTATAAATCGAATTTCAAATTTTATATATATATATATATACATAACAACAGCAGACAGATGCCATTTTTTGACATTTAACCGGAAATGATTTAAGCGCTTGCAAATTCGCCATTTTATTTGTGTTTGGTGATATTTTATTTTCAAACTACTTAAATTCAACATAAAAAATGGTTTCCAGACACAGAGACCGTTCTCGTGATCGTGACAGGGATAGGGGGGATCGCGATAGAGATAGGGATAAAGATCGTGATCGGGATAGAAGGCGTCGTTCTAGGGATCGGGATAGAGAACGGGGGGACCGTGATAGGGATAGAGATCGTGATCGCGACCGTGACCGGGATCGTGAACGTGATCGTGATACAAGAGATCGAGATAGAGATAGGCATAATAAAGATCGAGATCGTGAACGAGACCCAGATAGGTAAGAGCACCATAGTACATAAGAGAATTTTACTTATACGAAAAAAAAAAATCATTTTATTTAATATATACTCTTAAGAACTCGAGATCGTTTCAAAGAAAAAAGTCGTAGCCGTAGTCCACCACCGCCCATTCGACGAATACAACGAGAAAAAACACCAGAAGAACCTGATGGTGAGAAACTTATACAAGACACATTGGCCAGTTTGGCTGCATCCAGAAATTTTGCGAATTTATTACAACAAGCTCAAGGGGAGAATTCAAATCAAAGTACAGGTAAAGACTATAATTAACATCTTAATTATGTAAGCGGGATTTGAATGGGTATTTTAGTCTTTCAATAATTTTTGTACTAATAGGAAGTATGGAATCAGATTCAGCAGCTGAACGCAGACGAAAGAGACGTTCACGTTGGGGTGGAAGTGAACATGATAAAATATTCATTCCAGGAATGCCAACAATTTTACCAGCAAATTTGGATAAAGATCAGGAAGAAGCTTATTTATGTAAGTAGTTTCAGAAATGAGCTTATTCTAAGATTAATTAATAAGATAGATTATTATTCGTATATAGATCTCATTTTATAGAAAATATTGTTTTTTTAATAGTATTTATTGTAAACAAATATCTTCATCGTAATTTTTGTACAGTAAGTATTTTAACGGGTAAATACACTTGTTTATTTTTATCATGTAGAATATGAGTGTTTTTACATTTGTAAGTAAATGTATATAAAGAAACCAATTAATGAATTATCCTTGCAGGAAATTTAAAAGTTCACAGGTTACGACAAATCTGAACTAAAAAAAGACAAAAACTTAAATGCTATAAATGATAAATATGGTTAAGTTTAATCATTTAGATTTTAAATCTATTTATTTATTTATGTACTTTTTTATTTGCAAAAAACAAATTTCTAACAAAGGGGCTCTTGCCCTCTCTAACCCGTTTCATTTCAGTGCAACTACAAATTGAAGAAGTAAGCCGGAAATTGCGTTCTGGGGATTTGGGAATACCAGCCAATCCAGAGGAAAGGTTTGTTGTCGTTATTGCCTTCAGGGATTATTAAGGTTGTTGTATGCGAAATGATGATGATGAAGAGGAAGAGGAGTATTGTATATCTCTCTCTATGTAGTACTTTAAAGGCTCACTCTTCCAAGTCAATCTGTCTTCAGCCAGCATTTCATTTGAAAATTCAAGATAAGAGAATTCTAAAGAAAGAAATTAAATAATAGTGGTTTGATAAAATGATTTTTAAATTTAATGTTTTCTGTTTTTTCATTTTAATGATAGAAAAGTTCTTTTTTCGGATCTTTAAAATTATTTTTCATTATTTGTACTTACTATGTAATTAGGTAGTTTGGAATGATTTTTTTTTGTTTTTAGAAAATGTCTGAAAAAAATCATGCAAACGATTTTATAATCAGAAAAATTCAATCTTTTTCCAGAAAAATGTTAAGGCAAAATTTTCGAAATATCGCTGAAATTTAAAAAAAAAAAGGCTCTAATACTACTTAGATAGTTACGTTGTTGCCACGTAATTTCTGCTAATAATAATAAATTCAATATTATTTTCAGCTTATTAATAATAATAATTGAAATTCATTTTCAGGCACAATAATCGAATCAGTTCATTTTCAGCCAAATAATAATAATAATAATTTAACTTTTACAGCGAATTTAATATTTCTTTAGCACAAACATTTATATATGGATAAATTACACGTAGAATAAGGATTATTTTTCCATTTTTTATCGTATTTTGTTTTCAATTAGAAAGAACTTTATTCATTTTATTATTATTATTATTAATTTTATAATTGAAGTTCTTTCTGCATAGAAAATTTACGGCAAAAAATCTATAAAGGAACATCAAATATTAAGCAAAGTTGTTATTGTTCCATTCAATAGATCGCCATCTCCTGAACCAATCTATAGCAGTGATGGTAAACGGTTGAATACAAGAGATTTTCGTACTAGGAAACGTTTAGAGGAGGAAAGACATCTTTTAGTTTTAAAAATGCAAGCAATAAATCCCGAATTTAAACCACCAACTGATTATAAGTAAGTTCTAGAATTAAATTCACTACGTAAACATACAAAGTAACGCAAACCGTAGAGATTGCGTTAAGTGGACTTTGTTTTTTTTTGGTGTGCTGCCTTTAAAAAAAGAGAAGCTCCCAATATATACTGTTACGTTTGTGCGAGTTGTTTTATTGTTGGAAAGTTAGTTTTTGGTCAGTTTCGCATTACGCATGCGCATATTGCACTTGTTATCAAATTTTCTTGGACCAAAAATAGGTGCTGCACTATTTTTTTGCCACTTGTCGGCAAGTTTGGTAATATTTTGTATAAATTCATATACACCAACTAAAATTTTAATTTCTAAAAGAACAGCTGATTTTTATGTTTATATTTTATGAATTGTTGTAAAAATTAGCTTTGAAAATTTTGTTTATCTAATAACGAATATTATATTTTAACTACTGTGCTAATTTACCATAGGGATAATGGTTTAAAATATGAGATAGATCTATTTTAGATAGATATATTTTTTTTATTTTGGGTTGGCATTTATTAAGGTAATCGAAATTGTCGAAAGAAAAAAATTAACGACTGTAAAGTCCACTTAAGAATATGGAGTTTTTCTAGCATGACAAAAATGTATTTGAATTTTAGGCCTCCGGTTACCAGGGTGAGTGACAAAGTAATGATACCTCAAGAGGAACACCCGGAAATTAATTTTGTGGGACTTTTAATAGGACCAAGAGGAAATACTTTGAAAAGTGAGTCTGATGTTTATGATTAGAGTATTTTTTCTGCATCGATTTATTGTGTTTCACGTGATGTTTTATTTACCATCTTTCGGGACTGAGTTACTAGAAAGGATTGATATCATATTATTTACTGATTTTGAAATTATTGTTAATCAAGTTGCTTATGATTGCAATAAAAAATTTGTTTAAAAATTGAATATTTTCAGCAATGGAAAAAGATACTGGAGCAAAAATAATAATTAGAGGAAAAGGTAGTGTAAAGGAAGGTAAAGTGGGTCGAAAAGATGGTCAGCCACTACCTGGTGAAGATGAACCTTTACATGCATATATTACAGCTACAAATCCAGAATGTGTTAAAAAAGCTGTAGAAAGGGTAAGTGCAAGTGTTCGTCTTACTTAAAAGTAATCGAGACAATTATTTTATCGTGTATAAGTGGCAAATACGGACAATTGACTGGTGACAATTCAAGTGGTGTCCGAATTACCGAGCATATTTAATTAAGATTGATAGAACTTTATATTGGCTATTTGAATAACTTCAAATAACACGTAACTAATTAATTTCAGATCAAAGATGTAATTAGACAAGGTGTAGAAGTACCTGAAAATCAAAATGATCTACGTCGAATGCAACTTAGAGAATTAGCTCAATTAAATGGTACATTAAGAGAAAATGATGGGATGCGTTGCAGTAATTGTGGTGCAACTGATCATAAATCATGGCTGGTATGAATACTGATAATCACTTATGATTCGAAGCAAATCGTAATTATAATTTGATTGATTTTTTTTCTCCAGTGTCCAGACAAGCCAAATGTAACAAACAACATTGTCTGTCAAAGTTGTGGATCAGCTGGTCATATTGCCAAAGATTGCCGATCGAAACGACCCGGCCAAGGTGGTGTTCCATTACCAACTGATAAAGCTAAAATTGATGAAGGTAAAAATGAGTGGAGGCTTGGTTATTTTTTAGATTATATTATTAAGACTTAATTTTCATGATGTTCATACCATCTTTCGGGTCTGATTTAATATGATTGATAGCATATTTTTTTTACTGATAAATTAAGATGATTTATCGCAATAAGTTTCAACGAAAACAAGTTCTATTTTATATCTTTTTCGTTTTTTCTTTTATTTTTAGAATATATGTCGTTAATGGCTGAATTAGGCGAAGGCCCGCCACCTATTGTTGATGAAGGTAAGAAATATTTTCATATCTAAAATCTAGCCAGCATAGACAAAATAAATTTTTCAATTCGTAGACGATCCAGAAGCTGTAAAACGTACTGCGCCTGCTTTTAACGTATTTGCTCCACCATCTGCTCCAAGACCGTTAATGCCACCGCCAAGTAATCAGCAAATGCCACCACCACCTCCATGGGGTGGACCATGGGGCGTACCAGTTCCACCTGTTATGCAACCACCCGGTTTACCACCTCCACCGCCACCTCCAGGCGACGACTGTAATAATTTCTACACAGGTAATTCAGATGTTATTTTGTATTGAAATATATTCAAAAATTGATGGCATTTCAGCACCGAATATGATGTCACCATGGTCAAGTCAACCACCACCGCCAGGTGCTGTTGCACCCGCACCATGGCCTCCAACAGGTTTGTCTGAATATAGAGAGAGATTGTTGTAAAGGGAATTTCATTTTTTTTGTTTTAAAATGATTATTACAGTTCCACCACCACCATTTTGGCCGCCAGCATCTAATACGATACCACCACCGCCCCCTGGTTTAGATGTAACGGCTTTATTGTCCGCACCGCCACCACCCCCTCCAGCTAATTAGTATTTAATTTAATATATTTATAATTTTGTTTTCATATAATAATTTAACCTAGGTCTATAAATCTAGATTAACTTGTCTTTTTTTTAAATATCGACTTTTTTTTGGAGCTTATTCTAAAAATAATTAAATTAAGTAAAATGGACGAAAACACGGAAAGTTTGAAATTTGAATCTAGTTGCTATCAATATTCAATTGAACGGATAATTGGAATGTTAAAAGAACTCGACACAAGATTTACGAAAGTCATAAAAATTGACAGACAATTTTTTCTATTTAATTTTTTGATTTTTTTGGTTAAAATTGTGTTAAATTCTTAAATAAGTATAAATGCGTTTTATTTCCACTAGCAAAATGACAAAAAAAACTACCTCGATATTAGATCCTAATTAAATGATAATACTATTTTCAACACGCAACGAGATAATTGTTTTTTCTAATTAATACATTATTCTGTGGTAGTAGTAGTAGTAGTAATAGCGTAACGATGAACTCCAAAGTAGGCGCTTCAGATACATTTTATTTTTTTAAAAAAGGCAAACGACACTTGGAGTATTACTATTTGAAGAAATTCCTTATTTTATTAAAACAAAAGAAAATCACTTATCCATTGACTGGAGTATTTTTAGGTAAAGTAACTAAACTATTCAATCTAGACGTCCATTGAAATACTGTAAATATACATGTATATTTCTAGTAGGCATTAATTTCATTCATTATCCTTAGGTATAATTATTTATGGTTACGGCTATTCAATTACGGGCAAAGACAAACAGTATGCAACAAATTATCATTCAGTGTTGAAAATAACCGAACAAGTTAGTGATTTTTTTCTTACCGCCAGTGTATTAACGATGGTTCTTTATATTCCAAAAAATAGTAAAAATTTCTACGAATTTTTTACCACATTGTATCCGGAAGGCAACAAATTTTTAATGCCACTATTATCAATGAGAAAACATCATTTCTGGCGTAATCTACTTCTATGCAATTTATTTATTGGAAGCCTAATCGGTTTAAATGCATGGTTTTTCCTTGCGTTTTTCGGCTGGAAATTGTACAAATATATAATATTCAGAGATATAGAGTTCTATTGTTTCAATCTTGTATTGTTATTGGTACTTGCATTGGTACGAAAATTGGAATTGAGATTTGTCGAATTGAATGATATTTTACATTATAAAACTGAGAATTTTTTGAAAGCAAATGCAGCGAAACGACATAGCAAGACGAAGTCACAAACAGAAGACGAAGCAAATACTTTCCCATTTATAATCAATTCCGATCATTTTTATAGTGTTCGAACATTTCGAAATATGCATTATGATCTATGCGAATTAGTTAAAACTTTCAATGACATGTTTGGCCGCATATTACTCAGCTCGGTTGCTTTCAGTATTTCTGACTTATTGGCAAAAGTCACATTCGTTATTGATTATAGTTTGAATTACCAAAGTGAGGAATATAAAAGAATTTGGGGATATTTTCTGGGTATTGTTTTGTTCTGGATGTTTGCAAATATTGTAAGTAATGATCCTCTATTATCGCCGGTCACGGTCCACCATCTACCTATGTATAGCTGATTGTTTCAGGGTCAGGCGTTTTTATTTTCATTTTACGGTGAACAAATCGGAAAAGAAGGTGAAGAAACAATAAGAATCTGCTTCTATTTACTAAATAAAGTTACAATAAATCCAGTGAATGAGGATGAGAAACTAGTACAAGACGAATTGAAACTATTAGTTTTTCAAAGTTATTCAAGAAAACCGGCTTTATCTGCAGGCGGTTTTTTCGATATTAATTTCAGAATTTTGGGTCTGATGACATCAAGTATTACATCTTATTTAATGGTTATTATTCAGTTTTTATTAAGATCACAAAATAGTTAGACATATAATTATTTAAATTTTTAATTTATGAATAAAGTGAATGATATAATAAATAATTTACAATGAATTCCATTGGGCAAAAAGTGTGAAACTAGTATCGGACTGCAACAAAAACAATTCCAATTTAATGAATAGAAGACATTAAAGGGAAATTGTAATCAATACAGTGTATTAAATTTCTGAATATTAGACTAATGATAAGTATTTACAAGCAATATTTATTTTAAAAGTAAATGCAATGGTGTATTGCAAAATTAATTCCACACTTTTTGTTCATGGAATCCACTATTAGTTTTCAAAGCGCAAAAAAAATTTAGACAACCAAACAAACACAATTAGTGTAAATGGTCTACTCAATTTTTACGTCAACGGACAAAAATTTAAAATTTTCATAGGTTATAATATGTTCCCAACGGGTTTTTCACAACGAAAAACTATTTTCAAAGATTTTTTAATCTTCAATGTCAACAAAACAATAAAAAAATGGACATATCGGTTTCTAATTTGTTTAAATTTTAAAAAGTTCCGCTTTCAGTTATGTAAAAAACTGATCCTTTAAGATACAGCCTGACAAACTATAATTATTTCAACTAATTTAGAAACTGATTTTAAGTTTTAAAAAATGTATAATACTGAAGAAGTTGCTGATGAAGAAACATTTGTGAATCTATTTAAAAAAGAACATAGTGAACAGTTTTACGTTCTAGTTAAAATGCATTTATCGTTTTTATTGAATATGCCAACAGAAGAGTAAGTAGATATAATTTGCTTCTTTGTTTCATACATAGTTAGTTTAGTATTTTACACTGTAATTATCTCATTTAGAAGTGATATTTCCCATGAAAAATCAAAAATAAAAAAATGGGGTGTAGCACCATTTGGTAGAAAATCAAAGCAAAAAAATCAGAATGATTGTAACGGATTGTCTCATGAAATGCTTTTGCAATTACATCAATTAATCCATCATATTAAATCAGGTATTAAAAGGAGTTTCTTCTATATCTATGATTCTACATTTGTACATATTTTAGATTTGAAAGCTGAAGGAATTTTTCGAAGAACTGGGTCCGTAGAACGACAAAACGACTTAAAAAATCTTCTCCTTCAACGTCAAACTGTAGTTTTCAAAGATAATCTTTATACCGTTCATGATTGTGCATCAGTGCTAAAAAGCATATTAGCCGATTTACCAGAGTCACTAATAACCGATTTACAATTCCCAATTTACTGTCAAATCGTCGAATCGTATAAAATTGATGAATCAGCACACCATGCTAAAGTCCTTCAGTGCCTTCAATTATTGTTATTGTTACTACCTAAAGAAAATCGAACTTTACTTAAAGATATTTTCGATTTATTACATCAAGTCACATTATATGAGGATATCAATAAAATGTCAGCGGAAAATTTAGCTAAACTTTTCACGCCGCATTTATTATGTCCAAGAAAATTGTCGCCTGAAACTTTACTACGTGATTCTCAATCTTTATTTGGTATGGTGGCGTTTATGATTAGAAAATTTCCAGAATTATTTCGAATTCCGGCACAATTAATGTTAGATTTTCGATTGCATTATGAACAAAAGAACGTTTTAAATGAATCGGTTAAAGGTGAGGCTAGAGAGTTTTCGAAACATGTAACCGATTGTTTCAATGTCTATTTTTGTTGTTTTTTTTTTTTACAGGAACAGCTCATACAGCATTTACGTTTGTCGATAATAAATTAACGGCAAAAGAAAATGAAGAAAATTTCACTGAAACTGCTGTAGCACAACTTTATGCATACATACAAAGTTTACCGGAAAGTTCAAAGAAACGAAAACTTGTTAAACAATTTAATAAGGAAAATGGGCAGGTATACGGAGGGTGAATGTTGTATACAGTTTTTTCTACGGCTATATAAAAATGATTAACTTTTATCACATGTGACGAAAATAAATCGATAGTAAATCAAGTAGATGCACGTACATATATACAATTAAAATGATTGAATTATTATAAGAATAATGGAAAAACATGATTTAGCACCAAAATATAAACATTTTCCTTTTTAAAAGCAAAAATTAAACATTTAAAAGATTTCAGGACTTCACATTAATCAACGAAGGCGCTGGGCAGCGCCTTCTTTGATTTTAAAACTAAAACTGATTGTATTAAATGCAAAAAATTAAAATTATTTTAATAAAGCTAAAAAAATAATTGAAACATACATTGCAAATACAAAAATTTAAAAAATTATTCATAACCTATCATGAAATGGTAAATATTTTTTCAATTTTCAAAATTTTAATAAATATTTAATTATGCATATAATTTTTGGTTGCCTAACAATCATCGGCAACTACAAATACACATGATCAATGGTCACTGCATTATAATTATTTATGTAAAGTTTTTTTCTGCTTTTTGTAATTATTAAATAAAATAAAATTGGAATTGAAATAATACATGTAAAATACAACAATCAATTTAACGAAATAATTAATATTATCAATAAATGTATGACACTTAATAGTCAATACAAATTGAACTTTTATATCAAGTTGGCAAGGTCTATAAAATTTAATTCTGGCTATTTTGTATATATTTTATTAATTAGATTTAATTTAAAAACGATGGTCATAGAAAACGTATAGTATTATGCTCGTTAAAAACCAACGAGTATTTTCGTCACTCGTGTAATAATATACTTTTATAATTAAGTTTTTTTTTTACTTAGGGTACTCCCTTACAAGTTATTCGAAGCTCATTACCAAAGAATAAAAGTTTTGGTGACTCAATAAAAAAGCACATGTTTCATAAGAAACTGATTAAAAGTATAAAAAAATCTGGCTCAAATTCTCAGATTAAAAGTGCATGTAGTGAAGAAGTGTTAAATGTAAGTCCAGTGTTTATCTAGATCTAATATGAACCTCAACTTCAACCAACTGTAGCTATTATTCCCTTTCTTTGTCTCCAAAATACTTCTCTGTCTATCGCTTTTGATGTGCATTCTAATACGCATGCGCTATATATAACGTGCTATGTTTGTTTCTCGATTTAACATTAAAGACTCCCACAACACAAACAAGATCATCGAAAAGCCTCCTATTTTGTCATTCATACGAGATCAGCAGTCCGGATGAAGACGAAACTTCATCGAAACGTCTTAAACAATCATCATTCAATACACCAGTTACTTTATTGTCACATAGTAAAAGTCAATCAAATATAAGTTCAAGTAGGTAGCTTAATGCTGGTTTTTTGACCGAAACAAACATCTCAGAAAAGCACATGATTGTTTTGTTGTGCATTCAGGTGATGTCTCTGGACCTTATACTCGTATCCATTTAACTACTAGCACACCGGCATGTAGACAGCTGTTGTTTAATTATCGTGATGGCGGCTGCAGTGGCATGTTAACACCGATCGGTCAAAATATTGATAGGAACAGCATGTCGCCAATTACTCGTTCAACACAAAAAATGTCTAGAGCTATGCAGGTAAGGTAGGAAATTAGCAATAATTAAAGTTATACTAAATAGAATGTGCTCACATCTTGTTATGTTATTAAGCTTTGTATATAGTTTCAAATTTAATAGAACTAAATATGCATCAAATACTTTCATGCTGTACTAATCATTCGATTAGTACAAAATAGTTTATGTACACATGTTGTACACACAGAAATGATTAGTATAGTCTTAGTGTATTTGGAACAATTCTTGGTTGTTATTGCAAAACACTCATTTTACATTGTAATGACTATATTGTATATCTAGTGACCTTTTAATATAGTCTAGTGCCTAAGTGATCTGATTTCATCAATTTCTAGGAAACTATGATGACACCAAGAAGTAGAAAACCGGTATTAATAAATTCAGGTACAAATATAAATCAACTTGGCCAGGCTTTATCGTCAAATCACACGGCAACGTCACCTCATTTTTCACTGGCCGAATTAAATGAAAACAGTAACATTTTGGAAACAGAGCAAATAATCGAAACCGATCGTAAAGAAAACGACGACGACGACGACGATAACGTTGATGACTCATTGAAAACGATACGAAAAACATTTCGAAAATCGAAAAGCGACGGTGATTTATCATTTGCAAAAAATTACTGTGATGGCGAAAAGAAAAAAATACCAAAGTTAAATAAAAGTGATGAAACGAATAATAGTTTAAGTACAACATTTCGTGAATATTTACACAGTAGAAATATTGATGCAATTCAAAACGCGGAACGTCAACACGATGATGAAACGTTGTTCCATTGCTGTGGTACTACTACTAATAATAATGATGCTGCTGCTGCTGCCGATGATGATTCATCGTTTTCTAGTCGTTCAGATGATTTTCAATCGTGTGCCGATGAATTGATAAATGATGATGATGAGGGTAGTAGTAGTTTTAATACAATTGGTTCGGACGAAGCAAGATTTACGGATTCTTTATTATTTGTATTGGATGGCAATAATCCAGAAATACAGGATGATAATCGTAGTACTAATGTAGATGAACAGAGTAAAAGACTGCAACTTAAACCCAGGCAATTTGATAAAGATGGAAACGCAATTGTTTATGAAACGTCGTTTTGACTGTTATAAGGACGACGAACAGTATAACAGAACGAACAGTTGATCTCATTGCTAATTTTCAAAAAATGGGAATAACAAATTTGTTCTTTTTTTTTACTTTACGACTTTCATTGAGACGAGCTCGGAGAGTTTCATCGTCCTGAAGGTCGTTCAACGGCAATAAACTCTCCGTTCTGTTAGACAGCTCGTTGATGACGGCAACCAAACAAAAAAGAAATTAGTTCTCATCATTTTTATACTTCTTTATAATAATGTTTTATTATTTATATCGGTTCATTCAGTGCAGCAAGTGCAACTATTTATGAGACTTTTGATATTTTCTTAAGTGGATTTTACAGTTGACCAGTGTTCCCGTTGACAAGTTCATTTTTAACCAGTTTTGCATTACGCACGCGCATGTTGTACTTGTTAACAAGTTTTCTTGAACTTGTCGAAACTAGGTTTTTGAGCTATTTTTCTTGTCACTTGTCGGCAAGTTTGGTAATATTTTGTACGAATTCATGTATGCCAACTAAAATTTAAATTCCCAAAAGAGAACAGCTGATATTTATGTTTACATTTAATAAACTGTCGGTAAAAATTAGCTTTGAAAATTTTGTTTATCTAGTCACGCAGATTCTATTTTAACTACTGTGCTGATTGATTTACCATAAGGATAAGTACATATTAAAATATGAGTTAAATCTATTTTAGATGGATATATTTTTTCATTTTGGGATGGCATTTATTAATGAAATCGAAATTGTCTAAAAGAATATTGACGACTGCAAAAGCCTAGCGGCAAATTTTTTCTTCAAAAAACTTCGAGACACTTGACGGCAAAACACTTCGTCAACTGTAAAGTCCATTTTACTTGCTGCGCAGAATTTTCTATCTTATTAACTTATTTTATTGTGACTTTTAATTGTTTCAGTTTATACAACATTTTGTATACATATGTATTGCATTTTTTATTGCGTCCAAGATGTTACTTTTCCATGATCTTTCAATACAATTCCAATTTTATTTAGATCGTCACGTAGTTTATCGCACATCCCCAATAGTTCTTTATTTTTCGTTTGCAATCCTAAATTTCTTACATCCTGTCGAAATTTGACTAAAATTTCAATATAATTCTCATCCGAATTGATTTGTTTCAATCGAATATTGTCACTGGCAAATAAATTAACACCAAATAAATCCATAACGTAACAAAATATATTCCTAAACGCCAAAATGTATTGCAAAGTACTTTCACTGGTATTATTAGTGGTAGCAACAGAATTAATCATTGAATTTACTTTTGTAATATTCTCCATTAATATCTCTATAACTGCGGGTGTATTGAAATCATCACACAATGCCTGATGAACATCTCGCTGACATTTTTCAATTAATTCTCCTAATTCTTGTTCATTTATTACTGGTTTTATAACACCTTTAACAACATCATCACATGCACTTAGAAAATACTTAAAAGTTGTCAATAAACGGCCGGCTACTTGTAACAAATTATCACTAAATTCAATTGAACTTCTATAGCGGCTCATTGCACACAATAACCGAAAAACATCTTTTGTTCTACCACCATCACCTCCATCGTTACTTAACAATGTCTGAATCGAAATTGTATTTCGTAGACTTTTACTCATTTTTTGATCATTAACCAAATGTAAATGTCCTGTATGTATCCAGTAATTAACCCACTGTTCATTAGCATGATAGGCACAACTTTGTGCCTCCTCGTTTTCATGATGTGGAAAACGTAAATCAATGCCACCAGCATGTATATCAATATTGGAACCGAATGCTTTTGTCGCTAATGCCGAACATTCAATGTGCCAAGCTGGCCGTCCTTGGCCCCATGGACTATGAAAAGATGGTTCATTATCAAATTTGATACCTTTCCACAATGCGAAATCTTTTGCTGACATTTTAACGGTTTCATCATCATGTTCCCGATGTGATTCTTCGCTGATGTTTTGTAATTTTCCATATAAATCACTCGAGTTTTTAAAATATACGGAATTATCTTGTGTTTTATATGTTAAACCTTTTGACTCCAATTTGCTAATAAAATTAATAATTGCAGGAATATTTTCTGTGACTCGTAAAACAATATTTGGCCGTGCAATGCCTAAACTATTTAAATCCTGCCAGAATTCGTTTTCATATTTTACAGCGATAGCTTTATAGTCCGTTCTAGTATCTCTTGATTTCTTTATAATTTTATCATCAATATCTGTAATATTCATACATGTAACTAGATTCAGGCCGAAATGTTTCTTTAATGTTCTCTGTAAAATATCCAATTTCACATAACTGCTAGCATGCCCGATATGAGATGAATCATAAACTGTGGGACCGCAAGTGTACCAACTAACTGCATTTCGATTTTTAATAATTAATGCTTCCTTTTTCTTTGTTATACAATTGTAAATATTTATCGGTGTTTGATAACCTTCAGGTACTGTCCATGAACCATTAAATCTTATATTTGATTTCGAAAAATTCGGCAAATTTTTAAATGAATTCGGCAACATTTTGAGGTTATGTTTAGAAAAAGTAAATAAATTGGAAATAATTCGAATTGTTGCAGCTCTATATTTATTGAGAAAAGAAAATCTGCATTACCGTAGCTATGTACCTCCATATAATTGTTATAAATTGCAATTAATAAATTAAAATATTCTAAGTTAGGCAACTGTAAATACTCAATTCGACCATAATGGTTTTGTTTTACATTGTGCATACGCATACTTTTATACGTCTACATGACTAAAATGAATCACAGTCAGAAATCCAGATGATCCAGGGTAATCGAAGATACTAGAGAGCGTCTTGACCCTATACATTAACATCATAGCCCATGATTATCGCATACCCATTGCTTTAACGATATTCCGTAAGTGGAATACCTCAACCCGGAACGATTACTTCCAGCTTGAGATTTTTTGTACTAGTTTACTAATAAAACGAGAAAAGAACAATTACTTTGTAAATATGTAATGTATTTACAGTTAAATAATTCGTACTAAATATTTTGATTGAGTTTGTCTGTAAAGGTTATAATTATTTAATATCATTATAATATTTCTATTTACATTTAGCTTTGGTCCTTAAAATTTAATTTCAATATAAACTCTATAGTTTCAATTTAAATGTTGAATTACATATAGTAGAGTTGTAATAAATATGAACGTAAATATAAGAAATTGAAACTATCCAATATGATTATTTTTCACTTATCACAATAATTTACGAAACTAATTTGGACGGCTTAATATCATAAGTTCTGTTGATTATTTTGTTCGATAAATAGGTACATGTAATTAATTAAATATAATTAATATTAGCAATTATATCAGTCTAGTAACATTAAATTAGTAAAAAAAGAAATAAATAAGTAAACTACCACTAAATTAAAAGAATGTGAAAATACAAGAGATTCTCGAATATGTAATATCAATTTGGAATTAATAGAACTATCTACACGAAAAAAATTAAGTTAATATGTTTATAACATACAATCTACGTTAGCTATTGGTCCAATTCATACAGCTGCAACAAAATTTATACAACGAACGGAAAAAATGCTAACTAATAAATGTACAACTTGTATACATAAATATTTCTTCGTTGATTGTAAAAATACTGAATTCCACTATTTGTAAATAATACTAAATTAATCTTTCTTCCGGTGGAGGTTTCAATACATGATCCATTTCCACTCTGGGATTACAAAATTCTTGAGCTGAAGGACTGTAAGTGCCCCGTGTGGCCCGTTTACTACGTGCCACATTTACTAATATAATCATACCAACTAGAAAGACAGCTAATATGATTAAAACAATTGGAACAATTATATAAAGTATATTGATACTGGCGTCGGCTTTATTCATTGCAACCTATAAAAACATAAATAAATTTAATAATTTTAACAGAATTTCAAAGTCGGTCGTACTTTTAAAGTTGTACAATTCTTTCCGGTCCAATTCTCTTCACATATGCACATATAATCAGGCCTCTCTGTACATTGTGATACACAGTTGCCATGCAAACACGGTCTTTCATTATCACATGGATCGTCCAATGCACAATGATGACCACATTTTCCGCTATTTCCACATGTACATCTGAATTAATTTTTATGAAATTTTTAGTTTGTTTGAAAAAATAAAAAAGAATTGTTTTATTACAGACCTATATGTGCCAGGCATATTTTCACATGTTCCAGCACTGCCACATACAAATGTATTTGATTCGCATTCGTTTATATCCATTTCACATAAAAGTCCAGTGTAACCTATAAGAAACAGAGCTCGATAAATTCGATTTTTCTGATATGAAACAGAATAAAAAAAAAAACAGTGCTCTATACATCACAAATTAATCTAAAAAACAAAACTGCATGACTGACCTGTTCCAGTACAGTTACAAACATATCTCGATATACCATCAATACACTGACCACCATTTTGGCATGGACTTTTACCATTAGCTGACATACATTCGTCAATATTTTTTTCACAAAATTGTCCTTCGAAACCTGCTTGACATGCGCAGAATGGTACCTATGCGTTATAGATCATTTCCTTTACTGTTTAATTCATTTTTATAAATTTGAGTTTACTTACTGCATTTGATGTATTACAAAAACCAGCTTCACAATGTTTCACTTTACAAAATGGCGTATCACATAGTACACCCTGCATACCCTCCGTACAGAAGCATGTGAAATTATTCCCAGTTTGTTCATCTAAATTAAATTAAATAAAGTTTTATACATTATTAAATGACGAACAAAATCAATTATTATAAATTGAATTAAATTTACTTGGTCCAGTTTTACATGTCGCTCCTTCTTTACATGGTTTATTTTCACATGTAATTAACAATGGCGCTTCACACTGTTTTCCCACAAAACCATCTGGACAATGACATTTAAAATTCCCAATTAAATCGTCGCATGTACCGCCATGTTTACATGGCTCACTTTCACATTCATTTATATCAGTTTCACAACTGAAAATTAATACCAGTGTCGATTATCTCAGTGGCAAAAATGATCAGTTAATAAGGCATCTAAATAATTCTTACTATTCGCCAGCATAGCCAGCGCCACAATGGCATTCATATTTTGCAATCAGGTCTATACAAGTGGCACCATTTTTACATAAATTATTTTCGCATTCATTGATATTTATTGAACAATCATCAGCTGTGTATCCTAAAGATAGAAAGAAATACAATAAATATACACAGTTCAACTGTTTTTGAACTTTTTTTAGTATAAAAGTGATGATTTGGTCGCCAAAATCCCATTACACTTTTTAGGATAAATTAAGAATTATTGTACTAAATAGTTGTCCAAATTAACGTAACTAGGAAACAAAAATATATGTTTTACCTTCTTCACAATTACACTTATATGTCAAAGTGCTATTTATACAATGCCCTTGATTATTACAGTCATTATCGTAACACAATATACAGCCCAATTGGGGTTTTGTCATTGGATTCAATTCAAATAGTTCTTCATAGTATGTTTCTTTCGGGTAGAGTTCCTTTGTAGTGAAGTATGGTAACAGAATGCCTCCTGTGAATTAAAATTTTAGCTGGAATTCATTACTACGCACTAACACTGAATAATAAAGCACAAGTATAATCTCCAAATATTGGATAAGTTCAAGAGATCAGCAAAGGTCCGCCAACAACAAACTTATACATCTGTACATTCTAATTGATAAAATACTACAAACTTTTTGTTCTACTTATAGTAGAACAAAAATAATTCATACCAATTCTTATTTCGCTTAAACATCCTTTAAATCTATCAGAATTCTTATATTGATCAATTCTATATAAAAATCCATCATCAATGTACATTTCTGAACTTTCAATTGAATTACTAACAATTAATGAATCCACAGTTGTCGTATCTATTGTTGAGAATGTATTTGTTACATTTAAATCTGTATTTTCAATTGCTATAATCGAAAAGATGTTATTGATATTTGAATAAAAAAAAAAAATATTGTAAATTCAACCTTTTATGAAATCGAATGTGGTATTATCACTTCCAGCAATATAAATTTCGCCATTTTTAAATAGTTCAGTTAATAAAACGGTATCAAATTGTTTCACTTCAATATTTGGCATGTCTTCTTCAATATTTTCTTGAAATCCAACTAAAAATTGATTAAAAAATGGTTTAAACACATTTGGATGTTTAGTGTATTCACCAAAATTCTTTAATAGAGCCATTCTATAAAACTACTGAACACTTCTTTGTAGAAGAACAAATTTCCAAATGTGCGTAAATTTTTAGTTAAACAGCAAAAGAAAAACGGTATTTGGTCTTTATATCAAACATTATTACAAACACAATTACCAATCATCGATTCATCTCTAAATTTAAAATACAACGTTAACCATTGTCCATCAAATTGATCCTTTTTAAATCGTTTCGTTATTGGATTTGGATCTCCCAAATTCCATTCAATCACCACCTCATTGTGATAGATAAAAACAACAAAATAATTAGCATTATTTTTAGCAAATAATATAGTACCCCATGATCTGCAAGTGTAATAAATCAATCAATTTGTACACAATCTGTAATAGTTGAATTAATACCTCGTTCTATAAGTTATAACAATATCTTCTACATCGAATACTTTACTTGTATTTTGTACAACGGTTAATTTATATTCAAGTGGTTGTTGTTTACCATCGAATGTTGCATTAGCGAAACATTCATAACCATCTTCTAAATTACGGCATGCCGAACCAGCTGGACAACCGCCCAATTCACAAAATTCTAATTCGTTACATGTCTTGCCTTTGAATCCTGGAAATACAATCATTGCGTCTCAATATAATTCAAAGTGCAAACAAATTAGTAGACTTTTTTTTTTTTAATTTAGTTAAATTTCATTACCTCTGGGACAAATGCATCTATAATCGTTCCATGTATTTTCACAAATTCCATTATGATTACACGGATTCACTTTACATAAATCATCAGTTTGTACACCTTCCAATACAAGATTTCGATCGAAACTAACATTACCGAATGGCCTTGGGATTGATAGATCTCGTACAGATATTGGATAAAATTCAACTATTAACGTATTGGATCCATTACTAATCTGTTGATATAAAGTATCAAATAAATGTTTATTTGTGGTAACTACAATATGATTAGTTGCTATTCTACCTGCACATCCTGTATAATTCCTTTGAAATTAACACTGGTAAATGTTGATGTAATTGCAGCTGATGCTGTCGGTGCGGCCAAGTCAATTTTTGATGTTACAACATTTTCTGCTTGTCGAACAGATCGAAGTTGAGGTTGGCCACCTAGAAACAGTACCTGAGCATCTAATATGCCATTGGCAGAAATGGTTTTTCTAAAATAAAATAAAATAAAAATATGTACTAGCTTTTTATACAATAAGATGTAAATTATATAGAAAGCGTATTTGACTTTGCTTTTTGTTACGTTAGAATATGCACTTGAAATAAAATTGTACCTAAAGTATTCGGTTCCATTTAATTTCACTTGAACTAATGTAATATTACGAATGACTTCAATCAAGTGACTAAAACCATCATCTAGTTTAACGCCACCAACCGTATATGCTTCTAGTGAACCATTAAATTGTATTCTAACCAGTAATTCACCTAGAATTATTTATGTAAGGGTAAAAATTGGGGAAAAAGGGTGATTTGCTCTCTTTACGATATATAAATTTGTTTCTTGTACAATTAGCAAACTTACCACTTTCCAGTTGAGCAGCAATATAAGTTTCATCATTGAAATTTTGTCCCATTGATGAACCTAAATAGAAAATTTGTCCCTTTGACTGTCTTGTTCGTATAAACATTGAAATGTCAACCACCATTCGTATGTCTCTTTTAGATGATTCAAATACATTAACCTGAATTGATGCATAATCATTGTAATTATATATAAATATTTTAGTTTCTAGCAAATTGTTGCATTATACAAAGCTCTTTCCAACTTGATGTTTCAAACTAGTTTTTGACCTGTTTCTAATTTTATAATCAAATACTTACAGTGACCAATGAATTTGAAATATCCTCATGACCAAAAGTAGCAGCTGTATAATTATATTGGCACGTATTACCCAGATATGGTCTTGTACATGTACAACTAAAAATAAGCATTTTATATTAAATACATTTGTATAAATTTTCGAATTTTTCTACCTAAAATCCCTCCATCGATCAGTACAAATTCCACCAGAATGACAAGGATTCGGATTACATTGCGGTTTACGCATACAACCAATCTCCATATTTTGGAAAATCAATTGAGAAGTGTTTTTCATTTGTGGTATCACCCATTCTGAATTGATTTGAACATCTTCTGCACAACCTAAATAAAACAATGATTGCTCAGTGTGCTGATTAATTTAAAACTCATTAACTTACCAACAAAGAACGGTTGATGTGTCAATTTTCGTAGATTTGATGGTACACCGCCAAGATACGTTACAGGAAAACTTAAATAAAATAAAAAAACAATAATATATTATAATATTTCAATCAAATTTGATTGATTACTGATTTTAAAAGACTATAAATTAAATTTTACCTTGTATATGCAGCATAGTTTTCATTAAACGTAATTGGATAGATTGTTTGTTCCTCATTAGCACTCAGTACTAAATGTGTTGAATTAATTGCAACAAAAACTTTTTGCCAATTACTATCATTTAAATTTGAACCAATAAAAACACCTTCCCATTTGTTCAATAAGCTCGATTGTAAATTTAAGCGGCCACGTGACAATTCCAGAATATAATAAGTCACACCTTTGCCTGTAGATAAAAAATAATTACTTTGTTGCGTGCAGGTAGAATGGATGAGGATAATTTACAAGATCTACTAACCTAATGCCAGAAGTCCATCGCCTAATGTTGTTTTAAATCTAAATTGTATATCGTATCCTTCATCTCGGCTGGTGTTTACTGTTACTAATGAATATCCTACAATTAAATATGTAGTAATTCAATTTAGGCCATCCGTACAAAATTACTAATAAAAAAATCACCTACCTGAAAATGACATTGTTGTCTTATTTTCACAAGTATGCCCATAAAATCCACTTTGACATGAACAATTGAATCGATGATCATTTTCTCCTCTTAAATATGGTATGCAATTGCCATTGTTTTGACATGGTTCATCAGCACAACCTAGTTATATTTTGCAATGAATATCAATTTTGACATATTGAAAATAAGTAACAACTCACCGATAAGTTCAACTGAACAGTTCTTTCCACCATAATTCGCATTACACATACACGTATAATTAGCAATTTTATCAATACATGTACCATGAACACATGGATCATTTGCACAATCGTCTATATCCTAAATGCATCATTGTATATTATATTTAACGTGACTCGAATAATCGAATTAATATAATTTTACCCTATCGCAATGCACACCCTCATATCCTTCAACACATTCACAAACATAACCACCAATTCTATCAATACAATTACCATAATTACATGGATTCGAATCACATTCATCGATATTGATTTCACAATTTGGTCCAGTTACACCTTCAACGCAAAGGCATTCGTATCTATAATTAAATAAATTAGTTAAAAATACTGAGTAAAAACCATGCAAGTCCAAAATCACATCGTCCAAATTATGCGATCTTTGGCTCGTATAGTTCGTACAATCTAATCCGAGTATTATAAAGTACTGAGTGAGAATAAAATGTCCATTTGTTGGACTTAAAGAAGTTAAATTATATAATACTCATTTTTTGTATTATACCGGCTGTAATTTTAATCTATTTTACCCTTCTGCTTCAGTGTAATTAAATGGTTTCTGAAATGTTTCGGGCAATTCAATTTCAAATTTCGATACAATACTTGGATTATACAATGTCATATTTGATTTTTCTAAACATATTCCATCATATTTACACGGATTACTTTCACATTCATTTATATCGACTTCACAATTTTTACCAGCGTATCCCTAAAAAAATAAACAAATAAAAGATAAATCGGTTTTCTAGGTAATTAAAGCATGCAGCAGAAGCATTCGTACCGAATGACATGTACAATCGTAATCCTTAATTTGATCTACACAAATGGCACCATTTAAACATGGATTGCCTTTACAATCATCAATATTAATTTCACAATGTAAACCTTCATATCCTGTATCTGCACAATTACATGTGTACTCATTTAAACCATCTATACATTCGGCACCATTTTGACATGGCGATGACTGTTTAGTGGATAATAATGAAATCCCATTAAATAAGTATCAATTATTTGTTTTAGAATTACAAAAAACTTTTTAGTTGATCGGGTGGTGTTTCACTTACTTCACAATCATCAATATTAATACTGCAAGTTTCACCAGTTAGACCTGCTGGACAATCGCATGTAAATTTATTAATTCCATCTTTACATGTTGAACCACCCAAACATGGATTTGATGCACATTCGTCAATTTCTTCACTACAATTACGGCCCTCATAACTAGAAACACAAAGCAGGCAATTAAAATTTAATTAATTTAACATCTAATTGTGCATTTGTTGCTGAGTTATTGTATATCAGGACGACCAGTTGAAACAATGTTTGATTGAACATATATTGAACGAAATAAATTAAAAATGGCGAAGAGCAGTTTGTTACTTTTTGATTGATTTGAAGCTGTCCTGCTAATAAGTATCTATCCTGTATGTTAATTGCTAATATATGTAATTTATAATTTATAAATATAAAATTTACCCTGGTTGACAAACACAACTATAATTATTAATCAAATCTATACATGTCGCTTGATTTTGACACGGTTGTGGTAAACATTCATCAATATTCTTTTCACACCTAGAATAACATTACAAAAATATGATTAACCATTACTCCTGTTAGTAATAATATTAAATTACCATAATCCAGTAAATCCAGGTTCGCAATAACATTTATAACTTCCTACAGTATTAACACATAATCCGGTTTTACACAATTGCGAATTCGAATTGTTACATTCATCAATATCAGTGTCACAATGTTTACCTGAAAGAAAACGAAAACCATTCCATTTAATTAGAACTCAAATTAGTAGAATAAATAATTTACTTTGAGTTGAGTTCAACTTTTAGTTGAATAAATAATTTCTCTACTTTGAGAGAATAATTAATTCTCTCAAAGTAGAGAATAAATATGCTAATTATATAATACCTGTAAACCCTGATTTACATTTGCATTCCCATTCTTTTGTTAGCGGGTCAACTAAACAGGTACCATTAGCGCATACACTTTTCGAACATCCGTCATCAGTCATAGTCGTGTCCATGTTACATGAACCGTCTTTGCAAAATGTGTTGTTCTACAGATAATAAGTTTTAAATTACTAAATTACCTAGGAAATGATTTTCAACGAGTATAATACTATACGTTTTCTATAACTATCGTTATTAAAATTAAATCTAATTAATAAAATATATACAATATAGTCAGAATTAAATTCGATAGACCTCGCCAACTTGATATAAAAGTTCAATTATATTGACTATTGAATGTCATACATTTATTGATAATATTAATTATTTCCTTAAATTTATTGCTGTATTTTACATATATTATTTCAGTTCAAACTTTGTTTTACTTAATAATTACAAAAAGCAGAAAAAGACTTTACATTAATTATATAATGCAGTGACCATTGGTCATATGTATTTGCGGTTGCCGATGATTGTTAGGCAACCAAAAATTATATGCATAATTGAATATTTATTAAAATTTTGAAAATTGAAGAAATATTTACCATTTCATGATATGTCATGAATCATTTTTTACATTTTTGTATTTGCAACGTGCGTTTCAATTATTTTTTAGTTTCATTAAAATAATTTAAATTTTTTTGCATTTAATGCAATCAGTTTTGGTTTTAAAATCAACGAAGGCGCTGGCCAACAGCGCCAAGTACAAATAGTTCTTGTTTATAATGTACCTGACACGAAGGTGTATCACAACCATCGTAATGTTTTTCACAAAACAATCCACGCCATTGTTCAGTACAATTACAATAAAACGAATTTCCCATATCGATACAAATGCCATCATTTAAACATGGATTCGATTGACACAAATCACCGATATTTGTTTGGCAAAGAGCACCTAAAAAACATACAAAATAATGTGCGTGAACATGTGAAAAATTTGAAACATTTATGAAGATACGTAATAATAGAAACATAAAGAAAAACAATTCACTCAGCAAAAACAAAAAAAAAACGCTAATAAAACAACAACAACATTTATTAGGTCATTGCTCTACCTTTAATAACCACATAAGAGAAAAAATAACCCTGGAGATTGTAATAGAAATCGTAACGTTTAATTCCATAATAGAAACATATCCAAGTTGTAAATGTGTTTGTGTTTCCACCACGACCATCACCGACATCACTACCCTTCATAGTGTACTGTGTGCATGTGCAGAAAAATCAATCACCCAACTGTGTATGGAGAAATTGAAAAGTTATGGAATAATGATGAATTTGAAAAATTCTAAACTATAACTGAAACTGCGCTTCAGAATTTAAAGAAGAAGAAATTAATAGCATGCAAAACGGGGAGTAGGATTTGGATCATGCAGGAATCACATTAACTGCAGTTGGTCGTTGTTTGTTAATAATCAGCAAATATTATACGCAGGCTCTAATGCTATTTTTCTCTATATCTATTTCTCTGTTTTATGATTAGTCGAATTCATACATATATTCTCTTTGTATTGCATTAAAATTTAAAAGGGCGCATACGCAAAGCAAACCGTTTACCTGTAAAACCTGGTTGACAACTGCAACTGAAATTGCCATTAACTAAATAGCATAAACCACCATTTTTACATTGATTGATTGGACATAAAGATTTGCAGTTCGGATGTTCTACTTTGCAAACACATATTGGTCCATGTATAGGATCTATAAAAAATTAAATAAGTAGATATTTATTGTGATATTTACATATATATTTTTAATTTAATAGGGTATATTTTACTTATCTTTTTTCGGTGGAGTTCTTATCATTTTTTAAATTTTATTGTTATACACATATATACGAGTCTAAAATCACATCGTTACAGCATTTTGAATTAAAGCATGGCTTTTATAAAAATATTTAGTAAAAGTAAAAGGAGTAAGCTTTTTACTTAATTTAATGAAAATAATAATATGGCATGGTGTAAATAATATATATCCGAATTTTGACAAAAAACAAAAGAATAATAATAATTTAAATAAATTATAAAGCCATTCATTCTAATTGACTCATAGGCTACTTGATATATTGCCTTTTGTCATAGCAAACTGGGATTATGAAATCATTATCAGTTGTGCCTTGTTATAGCTACCGCAAGATGTCAGCAGCTGTTTTCATTTATGTATTATTAAAAATGATTCGGGGGATATCCTTAACCCCCGATTTGCGCAAAATTAGTATTCAATTACATAATTCGGGGTCGTTGGGATGTCATATATCCAGAATTTACAAATACGAGACAAAATAAAATTAATGTAACTTAGCTTTTCGAGTTTTTTTTTTGTTTGAGCGGAATTAAATGTGCCAATGATGTAAAATTCTGGACTCATATATAACAATATATAGATTGTATTAGTCCAAACAATTACCTTGTACGCACTCAGCATAACGTCCACAAGACATTACGTCACAATGGCGTTGCTGTCGTTGCTCGATTTCACAATTCTCTCCGATAAAACCTGGTAAACATTTACATTCATAACTCGTTTTATGACTGACACATATACCATTGTTATGACATGGTTGCGAAGCGCATTCGTCAATATTCTAAAATAATAATATTTCCAAATAATAAGCTAATAATATGTACATACAAGGATATTCGTTAGTATATTATAAACGTACATATTGACAGTTTTTACCACCGAAACCAGGTGTACATTGGCACATATACGACCCATACGTATCAAAACATAGGCCACCATTTAAACATGGATTCGCATTACATTCATTTATATTTATTTCGCATAGATGTCCTTTGTAGCCAGTTCGACTACAATCACATGTAAAATTATTTGATTCATCTGAACAAATTCCACCTAAAATCCAATTTTCCAACAAAATAAATATATATATATATATATTTTTTTTAATGACAGTTGTTATTAAACAAACATTTACTTACCATTTAAACATGGTTTAGTAGCACAATCATCAATATCGTATTCGCAATTAGCACCAGTAAAACCTGGAAGACAAATACAAAGAATTGAATTTGTTTCCACATCTAAATCACACGTTCCACCATTTAAGCAAGGATTTTTCTGTATATAAAAATTAAAAAAATTTCAATTTCTCAATTTCAATGTGAAAATTAAATCAGTTTCACTTACATTGCATTTCGGATGAATACGTAATTCATTTTCACAGTTCTTGCCACTGAATCCTGGCATACAAATACAACTATAATTACCCATCGGTTCTGTAATACATGTAGCACCATTTTTACATGATGATGGTCGACGTTCACATGGATTTCCTAAGTCTATTTCACAGTTTTTACCTATTAAATGAATAAATATTTTAGAAACAAGCAAAGAAGTAGTTCTTCTTCCTAAACAAATACAAATAAGTGATGAGAAAATCGGAATGTATGCGCAATAGAGAAACGGGGCCTATATTATCGATTTATTTATCGAAAGTACTCACCAGTATATCGAGGTAGACATGCGCATGTATAAGTTTTATGTGTATAATCGTTAATACAAGTACCATGCATCATACATGGTTCGTTTATACAATAATCTCCAATTTTTTTTTCAATTGGAACACCTAAAATATAAATAGAATTTTATAAAGTGCTTCCTGGTAAATATCATATGTATACTTACAGCTATCTATTGGTATTGGACATTGTTCAAAAACAACATTATGATTCGACATAATTAATTCGGTTGCAAATACTAAACTTGGTCCTTCTAATAGGCAGCCATTAAAATTCTTACCAATAAGTAGAACAGATGCTCTTTCATTGTAAATATTATTACTAGTTAGTAATGCTTCATTATATGTAGCGTTAGCTATTAGCTGCAAGAGAGAAAGAAGAACATTTTACCATAATCTACAATTCTTTCATTTCAATTGTATTACTTCTGACTCTCCATCTAATTCCATTGTTACATTACCCATTTTATATTCTAAATAAACATTATGCCATTTGTTATTAAGAAAATTGCCATAACGAATTTCTTCGTACAAAACACCTTCGACTTTTGCACGAAATGTTACTCCCTTTGGATTAACAAATAATTCAATTGATTCGTCATTTTGTTGTTGGGAAAATAAACTACCACCTGTGAAATTACATTACAATTATCATATCATTAATAAATCAATACACAATGATAATTAATTAAATTTGATATGTACCGAAACATGTTCGAAAACTTAATCCAGTTGGCCGTTTCAATGAAATCGTTGTTTGAAGTCTTAAATATGATGAGCCATTAAAGTATGCTTCCGGTTGATTTGATGGACCAAGAAAAGTTTCAGCTAATGATTTACAGCTTATTATTCTTAGAAAAGCTAGAAACAGTAATAACATGATTTTATTTTAATATTAGTTTTTTCATAGCCGCCTTAATATCATATAAATAAAACTACAGATGGCAGATTAACCCTTAATAGATTGTTTGTATGGAGAACTATTTCTATGCTAGAACATAGACAACAAATATAGATCTAGAAAATGAGTGGTAGAATACCGCCGATGATATTCTCTGTTGGACACTTCATTTTTCCATTTTCAAAAAAAATAAAATAAAAATTGTTTTGCGCCATCTAATGTTTTTAGTTAGGAACATTGTTCATGTCTTCTTAGAGGTTAATAATTAATTACGATCATAAATAAATAAGTACTGTGAATAAGTAGTATAATTAAACTTATCAAAATAAAACGTCAATAAGTTAAGTAATGGATCAATATTATTTATTATTCAAAATACCAAAAATAAGTATAAACAAGTAAGTATAAAAACAATTACACCAAAAATTTATTCCTCTAAAATTAATATAAATTGTTAAGTTTTTGCAGCTAGCCCCCAATAATACCCTCTTGGGACTTTTTGGTCCACATCAATTCAAACCTAATCTAAATCTAAAATGATATAATAACAGAAAAAAAAAATAAAAAATTATAACTTTGATTTTATTTGACCGAAATGCTGGGCTCTTAATGCAGCTATTTTCGCAGCAGCTGTCTGTTGTAGCTGTGCTAATTTTAATGCTAATCCCATATTGCCTTGAATTTTCACTTTCCCTTGGAAAAATGCTCGTTGCGGTGCTATTTTACCAGTTAAAAGATCAATAATATCGGCATCTTTAACAACAAATGTCACTTGTGGTTTTAAATTAGAATTGTATTCAATTGATCCTTTTCCAGTTTTAGCATTAATGATCCATCGTCCAACATCTCCATTTGGTTTGACAACCTAAAAAAGACCATGTTTATGTTTGCAAACAAAATACTTCATTTTGAATTATTCCTCCGTTAATTCAATTTCGCATATTCAATCTGTATTCACTGCTCTGACGAGCTCAACTTTAGTCATTGTAAAGTTTTGAATAGAATTTCATTATTCACCATTAAGTCAGTGAACAAGCAAAAAAAAAGGCAAGATCTCGAATTAAATTGCCAGCAATTTAACACCTTTTTGAACTCTTATTTTGTTAAAAGTACAAGATGAAACCTGGTAAATATTTACTTTCAATCCATAGATGGCTCGATGTTTCTCTATTAATTTATCTTCATCTTCTAACATTGCTTGTTGTAAGACTTTTAAATATGGTGCGACAGTAAAGGAATCCTCACTAGGAACTGGTTTAGTTCCTTTATTTGGTCCACTTTGTTTCTTTTGATATTGTGGAAATCCTAATTGATATAGTGCAACTACTACAGCGCCACCTAGACCAATATTATGTTGTAGGCCAACTTTGGCATTTGGAACCTATAAAAACGATTGTTTTCATCCTCTGAGTGATAGTGAAATTAAATCACAGATTACACGTAACAGATACTGTCGAATTTCTATTGTCTCATTACGGAAATGGCATAAGACTCGTTCAAGATTTCAACCAAAAACTACAGCTTTATTGCGTATCTGATATTTATGACCTGCATAATCACATACTTGTCGACGTCCAGCTTCTCCTCTCAATTGCCAACATATTTCAGCACATTGAGCCAATCCAGTAGCTCCAAGCGGATGACCTTTAGATATTAATCCACCAGAAGGATTAACCACATATTTACCACCATACGTATTATCTCCTCTATCAATAAATTCACCAGCTTTGCCACGTGGACAAAGTCCAAGTGCTTCGTACGTGATCAGTTCATTAGCGGAGAAACAATCGTGCAATTCAACCACTTGTACGTCGGCTGGTGTTTTGTTTGTTTTTCTATATAATTTATCACTAGCAACTTTCGTCATATCGTAACCAACAAGTTTTTGACTAGTTCGATCTCTAAAAATAAATTATTTGTTATTGATTATAATGTAATTGAATTTACTGATTTCGTTAGATTGATGTACTTAAAAGTCGATTCAAAATCTGTAACCATTTCCATGCCTAGTATTTCAACAGCTTTCCCTTCTAAACGATGAGCCTTAACAAATTTCTCAGATGCAATAATAATAGCTGCAGCACCGTCACTAGTTGGACAACACTAAAACACGATTAGCTTCCTCATCCATTCAAATGTATCACTAATTAAAGCATCGGCTTACTTGTAATTTTGTAAGCGGTCCGAAAATTTGTGGAGATTTTTGTATTTCTTCAAGTGAATATTCAACTTGAAATTGGGAATATGGATTATTTACAGAATGCTTATGATTTTTATAAGCAATTTTTGCAAAATGTTCCGGTTTCGTGCCGTATTGTTTCATGTGCTCAATACCGGCATTGCCAAACATTTGAGCGGCAATCGGTGATGCATTCATACCGACAATTTCTGACATGACTTCTACATGTTTCTCTAATGGATTTGATCGATCATCAAAAACACTACCCAAACTACCACGTTGCATTTTCTCAAAACCAACAGCTAATGCACAATCGTATTTTCCATGTTCTATTAATTCTTTAGCTAGTAATAGAGCACTCGATCCAGTTGAACAATTATTATTTACATTGTATATAGGTATTCCTGACATTCCAACTTCGTAAATTACCTAAATGCATCATATCAAAATGTGTATTAGCACAATTAATTAGACGCTCTTCATTTAAATTACCCTTTGACCACTGGTAGAATCACCATAAACATATCCCGCTGTAGCCAATTCAATATCTTTAATTTGAACATTGGAATCTTTTAGTGCAGCCAAAATTGCTTCTTTACCCCAATCGGGGTAATCACCCGGTTTTGCACCGGGCTTATCAAATTTTGTCATACCGACACCAATTACAAATACACGAACCATGTTTTCGATTATGTGTAATGAAATTTCAGTGCAATGATCACACTAATTAGGTACAGTAATCAATTTGTTGAAATGCAACTTTCTTTCTCCTTCCCTTTCTACAAATGATAATTAATAAAAACTATGAACTATCTATTGGAATCAACATCAATATACTTACGTATATATTTATGCAATATAATCGTATCGAAGAAGAAAAGTATTCTTAACTTACTTTTTTCAATTATAAAATGTAAAATTTATATTTTCTTCTAATTAAAATTTACGAAGAATGAAAAAAAACAAATGAAAAACATACACTGCAAGTTTCGCGACCAATGAACGTTGGACCCTCTCCGGTTTGACATTTGAAAAAAATAAACAAGAAACCGATGCGTTGTTTCACGATTGTTAATAAGAAATTATCGAATATTTTTATTTAATTTTTAATATTGATTGAAATTATTATTGTGAATATTATGATTCACTATTATGTAGCTAAAAAAATAATATGAATCTTTCCGATCTGCATGACTTAACCTATTTTATTTTTATTAATTGTTCGGAATGGCAAGTAAAGCTATTTGGCAACCAAATATACACCACACTAATACTATTGCCGATTGTCACTTTATTATTTTGCTAAGTTTTTAGTTGTAAATACATAGTAAAGTTTCCACAGATTTATAATATTTTCAAACAAATGACAAGGCTGCTTGATTCGATAATATTGATAAGCGATAAGAAATTATAACATTTTTCTTGTTGTGAAAATGTCAACTTTCTATAAATAGATACATAGTTTCATTAAACGTAATTAAATTTATAATGTTATTGATAGGAATTCTACAAGTTCTAGTAACCACATATTATTTTACCAAGAGCATTCAAGGCTGCAATAGAAAAACAATTTTGTTTTAGAATACTGTAAATTTAATGCATTTCCAATCAAAAGAAAATCAGCTAATACAACACTCTAGATTATTATACAATATAGCGATTATATCTTATTAAAGTATCTCATAAATTTCATTTTCTGCCGATATTATTCAGTAATTACGAATTATATTTACGCAATAAATATTATCTATTACAAATGTAAATCTGGTTAGTTCAAAAACTTGATTATGACTCAACTACACAATACTATAAGTTCAGCAGTACCGGATACCTACACACATAAATATTTCATAACATTCTTTATATGTGCATGTTTTGATGTATACTAGCTAATTAAAGAACAAAAAAAAAACATTTGAACAGTCTATATTTTTTAAACAATGGAAAAAAACTATTAACAATGAATAGAAACAGATCTAGTTTTCTGAAAAGAAAAAAAATATAACAAAGCATCTATTTATATGCCTATAGATAATTATAAATTGAAAACTTTAAATTCATTAAAGCACCGTTTTATGGATTCATTAAAAGTCTCTGTTTGTTTCGTAATGACGATTATCATAATAATAATAGTAATATAATTATTGAGGTCAATCCGTTTAATACATAGAATAAAAGTGCCTCTGTGTAATATTTTATTATTTACATTAATTGAAGTATGTAATTAACCGGAAAATTAAACTGTATCCAAAACTGAATTTAATTTCAAAATAATTCGGATTCTAATTTAAAAGTATTGTACGTACAGATTTAAATATCCATAAAATTGAAATATTCGACATTAGGATTTATTACAATGTAATAAATCAAGCTTTCTTAAATTTCAAAGCATATGTATCAATTGTTGGGAGAAAGTTCTTTAAATGGAAAAAATACATTTCTATTTAAATGCGACATTTAAGTATAAAAATGTCCATTCCTTTTTCTCGATTAATTTATTGGCTTTGTTAAATGGATCTGATTAAAAATACATCTGACAAATAGACGATTGAATTTACAATAGTAAAAACTGTTTATTAGTACAAGACAAATCGTAGAATACAAATTTACGGATTTCTCTAATTAAAAAGCTTTGCCAAATATTCTAGCTGCAATGAATTCTTTTACTATAGTATGTTTCAGCAAAAGAAAACCGTCCAAAAGACAATTTTAGTATGATGACTCCTAGAGGTTTGTAGACAAAAAGAAAAAATTAAAAATACACATAAAAATATTATGATACGCTTCGATGCGAAAGAAAAACTGAAAACTGAGAAAGGAAGGAGACACGGCCACTGAGTTTTGTGTATGGAAATATTTACTTTTTTAAATAACAGGTATAAGAAAAGACAATAAACAAGTCTGTAAGTGTTGCAAACAAATAAAACTTTTTCGGGGGTGTGCTAAAAGCCCTAAAGATCCATCATAAGAATAATGAATAAACTTTGTAATTATTATGCATTTAGCCTCGCTTATTTATGTTTTAGCCTCACATAAATATTACGCCAATCGTGGGTTCTCTAGGTCATTTTAAAACATTTTTTTTTTCAAGTATCTTTGCAAATTATAAAAATTCAGCATTTATAAAACATCTGCTTATACTTGTATTGAGTATAATGAATTAAAGGAATCAATAAACAAATAAAAAATCGTAAACTTACCGAAATACAAAAAAATTGCAATAATCCTTTTTTCCATTGTTAAAATGGAATATGTTTCTAACTTTTAACTACACACCACTTAATAAAAACGACACATATTCGAAAATTTAATTTAACTAAATTAACCGAAAACTAAACAGCTAATGATAAAACTTAAGGAATAAAAATGTTAACCACCTGATCGTATACACCTGCAAAAAAATGTAAACTAATAAAATAACGAAGAAAATGGTAGGCAGGCGGTATCAAATCAAAGCGAGTTTAGGCAACTGCAGATACAATCGGAAAAAAAAATGGTTAAAAAAAAGTAATGAACAACAATGAGGAAAAAATTAGTACATTTAGAAGAAGCTTTGTTGCGCTTAAATATCATATATTTCAATCTATTGTTTTATTTAACTATAATTTTTTTAAAATTAATTTTCAATTTTTGATTTTAATATTTTTAATATAACCGCCTACCTACGCCCTCCATTCCGGAAATATGACAGACAAATGGCATATTCAAGGAAACAAATGACGCGCAACTTGTCATTGTGGCATTTGTCATTCGGTATCTTATCTTGTATTGTGAATCGCAAAAGAACATTAATTACTTTTTTTTTCTCCCAAAAAAATATTACATTATTTTCGAAATAGACTATAATTAAGTAAGAATAAATGATCACCATTTATGGATTGTTTTAATTTTAATGTGAATTATCACAACTTCATAGGGAACGAGAAACAATGAGTGTCGTCGATACTTATGGTCCCAGCTCCCAGACTCTTACCTTTCTGGACACTGAAGAGACCGATTTGATTGGAGCGGACACCCAGGGCTCTGAATGTGATTTTACAGATTTCACAATTCCATCGCAAACTCAAGCGTCTCAATATGATCAAACTAGTGGACATAAAACACATGCTGTACAGGTTTGGTTAAAAAAATATTAGGTTATGCTATAAAGAAAGTTATTTAATTTTTTTTTTTTTTTTGAAAAATTTGTAATTTAATTGTCTAGTTTGAAGTTACTAATACGTTCCTGTATTATACGCATAAGTTTCAGGAATGTACTAATACGTTCTTGGGGCACGAAATTCATTAGCATAAATGACTGGTACCTATTAAGAATTTTCGTTTTTACAGATTTTACTTAAAACGTTTATTTAAATGTTCTAAGCATAATATACTACTATCTCTACTTAGAGCTTCTAGATGCATATTAAAAGATTACGAATCGAGTCCAAGATATGCATAGTAATAAATACAGATGCTTTTGATTCATGGCGGGCTACAAACGGTCTCGCTATAGAATTTTGCATTCATTTACTGTATTATGTTTTGCTTGAATATAATACGCTTTTGCTGTTCAAAACATGCGGTTTTCAACTCTATCTCAGTGATGTATATCTTCATAGATTTACTTTTCAATTATACAAACGTGACGTTTCATTATTTAAACCAATAAACAAATCGTTGCAATACAACATTTTCCTGATAATTTTTGATGTCAGAACGGGTAGAATTACAATCTTTAAAAGGATTATTTATAGTAACTTCTAACATGTGACTAAAATCATTTCTCTTATCGGAACCGCTACCGGACTGCTAATTTTCTGTAACGTATTATAAAGATAACAAAAATACCTGTACAATTAATTATTGTACAGATCAACATTAGTGTAAAGTATTTAGACAGCCAGAAAAAATATTCAAGAAAAGAATTCCTGATAAATTCTCCAATTTGTATCTAAAATTTTCCAATCGAAAGTCGTTTTCTTCATATATACATATATAGGTTTATATATTTTTATATTTTATAATTAGTATATATCTATATATCTTTATTACAAAATAATTGTGTTACCAAAAATATACCAACAACCTTACCGAAAGAAATAAAAATAAAAATATTTATTATAACCTATTTATAGGTTATAATTCGGCTATTTTGCTTGGGTCATCCACATAGCCTTCTAGATACCGTAAACACATTCTCTATGGCGCATTAATGTTTGAATTCTTGCTCTCAATTTTCGGCGAGCACAACAAAGATTTTTTTTACACATACATATATTTCCGTTTCAATTGCAAATAAGATTGAAATAATATCCGAAATGTAATAGTTAGAATATGAATAATATTTGTCATCATTTCTATTACACAGTTGAACACTAGTTTGACAAATAAAATCGCATCGGTATCATCAACACTAGGTGAATTGCAATTTGAAGAAGACGATGAAGAGTTCTACAACAGTAAAGAGTTGCCAGAGTTTGCATGTAAATATTGTGGCATTCACGAGCCAAATTGCGTTGTGCATTGCAATTTATGCCGTAAATGGTTCTGCAATGGCAGAGGCAATACATCGGGAAGTCATATTATTAACCATTTGGTAAGTACATACTATGGAGAACTATAAGAAAGAGTGGAAACGAGAAAAAAAAACGGGCTGCGATTTGTAGAGCGGTATCTTTAACATTGCTCTAATGAGAAAATCAAATTTTCTTATTTTTAAGGAAAATCGTAGATTTTATGGCAGCAGAATAAAACTAAGATGGCGTTAATGAATATTTAATAAAATACAGCAATTTTTATTTTAAAAATGGGCATAATTTTGTTTTTTCCCCCATTTTATTAATTTTATGATCAGTGGTGTGTATAGGATTGGGTAAAAATGTATTACAAAAATAATTGTTAATTTATTATAAAAAAATTATTTTCAAATTTTTATTAACAATCATTTAATAGTTATATTGTTTCATTGGAATACTACGGAGTATTTTAAATCTAAAAATTAATGTAAAATATGAAAATGATTTGAAAACAAAACAATAACAAAGCACGTTAATGATCCGACAAGCAGCTCTATAGAAACACGACTCCACCTGGTGGGTAAAAAGTTTTCTGACCCGTAAATATTTTGACTTCTGTTAAGTCGATTCTACTCCTTATTATAGTTCTCCATATTACATACCATTTTCCAGATGGTTTCTCATAAATTTAATAATTCCAATTAAATTCTATTCATATTCAGGTTAGAGCTAAACATAAGGAAGTTACACTACATAAAGATGGACCACTAGGAGAAACTCTCTTAGAATGTTACAGTTGCGGTGTGAAAAATGTGTTTCTTTTGGGTTTTATACCAGCTAAAGCTGATTCCGTGGTGGTACTGCTGTGCCGTCAACCATGTGCCGCACAAAATTCATTAAAAGATATGAATTGGGATCAGGATCAATGGAAACCATTAATTGCTGACCGCTGTTTTCTTACATGGTTAGTGAAAATACCTTCTGAACAGGAACAGTTGCGTGCTCGTCAAATTACCCCACAACAAATCAATAAATTGGAAGAACTGTGGAAAGAGAATGTCGACGCAACATTTCAGGATTTAGAGAAACCGGGTGTTGATGAGGAACCGCAACAGGTATTGCTACGTTACGAGGATGGCTATCAATATCAAAATATCTTTGGGCCACTTGTAAAACTTGAAGCCGACTATGATAAACGATTAAAAGAATCACAAACACAAGAAAATATCGAGGTTAGATGGGATGTTGGTCTCAATAAGAAAACAATCGCTTATTTTACACTAGCTAAAACCGATGGCGATATGAAATTGATGCATGGCGATGAATTGCGATTACGGTATGTTGGTGAAATGCATAAATCATGGTCTGGTATTGGTCACGTAATAAAAGTACCTGATAATTATGGTGAAGATATCGGTATTGAATTGAAGAATAGTGCCGGGGCACCAACTGATTGTACCAGTAATTTTGTCGTTGATTTTATATGGAAAAGTACGAGTTTTGATCGAATGCAATCCGCTTTAAAGAAATTCGCTGTCGACGATGCATCCGTATCATTATACATTTACCATCGATTATTGGGTCATGAAGTTGACGAAGTGCTGTTTCGCTGTCACTTGCCAAAACATTTTTCCGCACCAAATTTACCAGATTTAAATCGTTCCCAAGTCTATGCGGTTAAGCATGCTTTACAACGACCATTATCTTTGATTCAAGGTCCACCTGGTACTGGGAAAACCGTCACTTCCGCTACCATTGTCTATCAGTTGGTCAAACAGAAAAAAGGACCGGTTTTAGTATGCGCTCCTAGTAATACAGCAGTTGATCAGTTAACCGATAAAATTCATAAAACTGAATTGCGTGTTGTCCGGCTTTGTGCTAAATCGCGTGAAGCTATCGATTCCCCGGTTAGTTTTTTAGCTTTGCACAATCAAATTCGTAATATGGAAGTTAATCATGAGTTAAAGAAATTGCAACAGCTTAAAGATGAAACTGGTGAACTATCGAGTTCCGATGAGAAACGATACAGAGTACTAAAACGACTGGCGGAAAAAGAACTATTAGAAGCGGCCGATGTGATTTGTTGTACATGTGTCGGTGCGGGTGATCCACGTTTAGCTCGTTTGAAATTTAACTCGATATTGATCGATGAGAGTATGCAAGCTACCGAACCGGAATGTATGGTGCCAGTAGTATTGGGTGTACAACAGCTAATTCTAGTTGGTGATCATTGCCAATTGGGACCAGTTGTGATGTGTAAAAAAGCCGCTAGAGCTGGCCTATCTCAATCGTTATTCGAACGACTTGTCGTATTGGGTATACGACCGTTCCGTTTAGAGGTACAATATCGAATGCATCCGGAATTGTCACGATTCCCATCGAATTTCTTTTATGAAGGCAGTTTACAGAATGGTGTTAGTGCTGAAGATCGTAAATTGACTAGAATCGATTTTCCATGGCCAATTGCTGAACGGCCAATGTTCTTTTTAGTTACACAAGGACAAGAGGAGATTGCTGGCAGTGGTACAAGTTACTTGAATCGAACTGAATCAGCTAATGTGGAGAAAATCGTTACGAAATTTCTACGATCCGGTGTGAAACCGGAACAAATCGGTGTTATTACACCATACGAGGGACAAAGAGCGTATTTAGTACAGCATTTACAATATCAAGGTTCATTGCATAGTAAACTATATCAGGAAATTGAAATTGCTAGTGTTGATGCTTTTCAAGGACGTGAAAAAGATCTTATTATCATGTCGTGCGTTAGGTATGTGATATTAGTGCATAATTTTTGTAGCATTTTTTATCGTATTGTTTTGTATTAAATTTCACAGGAGCAATGAACATCAAGGTATTGGTTTCTTGAACGATCCAAGACGATTAAATGTGGCTTTAACTCGATCGAAATATGGTATTATTATCGTTGGTAATCCGAAAGTGTTGTCTAAACAACCATTATGGAATCATCTCTTGAGTTTCTATAAGGAGCAAAAGGTCGGTCAAATGCATAAATACATTTTAATATATTAATCATTTCTATTTGTGTAATAATAATAATAATAGCAACTTTGGTCCCAAAAAGAACGGATAGCTCGTTCTAAAATACTTGTGCGCATGTGCGATCTTGTGTATTTCATGGATTGCGATGAATAAAAATGGCCAATTAGCAAATCAGTTGATATTATTATTGTGACATTTCTGCCAGTAGTATTGGATTATACTGATTAAAATCTGAATACTAAATATTTCTTTCAAGGTTTTGGTTGAAGGTCCTTTGAGTAACATGAAAGAATCGGTTATTCAATTTGCAAAACCGAAAAAACTGACCAATTCAGATAATCCTGGTGGTCATTTTATGTCTACATCGATGTTTGATGCCAGAGAGGCAATGGTACCAGGATCTGTCTACGATAGGTAAGTAATTAAAGAGTAAAATAAGTAAAACAAGATAAGACTGTGTGGAATTTATTCTTTTCCTCTGGATTGATTCGTGTTTTTTTTTTTTTTTTTTAATTTTATTTTGTATTTTTAGAACAAATTCAGCTATGAATGCTTCGACTACTTTTAACAATTTAAATACGGCGTATCAGCCCAATAGGCCAATGCAGTTGGATATGTATGGACGTACTCACGATCCCATTGGATACATCGCCCCTGAAAGGTAAATTAAGAAAATCAAATGTTTACTTAGTTTTTGCCGTGCCAGAAATGATTACTGTTTAAATGACTGGGATTTTTTTCATAGAGCTCAAGCTGCTTTCAATTTACCGGTTCCGGTTAGTATGTTTATGAATATGTCTCACGTACCGCCACGATTCTACAATCAACAACAACAACAGCAACAGCAAAATTTGGCTGCTAGACAACAAAATGCACGATTGTCGAATAGAAAACTTCCACTACGGCAAAAAGGTACATTTTAAATTGAGTTGAAATTATACAATATTACCTAAACTAACATCTCGGTGTAATTTAATTTAATTTCAATTTTTAATCAGTTGAACAAAAATGGAAAACACTTGTATTTTTTAATTGAATTTATTTTAGGCAAAAACTTAAGTCAGGATCACATTCAACATTTCAGTCAGAATTTGCAATTGACTCAAGGTGGTGGTATGTCACAACCAGGCTTATCACAAACTGGATTCAGTTTATCACAACCGGGTCTGTCACAAGGGGAATTAAGTCAGGATATATATTTAACTGATATTCATAGTCAAATGGATGGATTATTATCACAGGACTCAACTTATCAAGGAGATAGGTATGTTGAATTGTGATTTTCTAAAGAGGAAAACATAGAGAAATGATCGTTTCCTGTTATTTTTAGATCGGCATTCTATCCAGGCACGCAATTCTCCCAAAATTATTGATAAGTGGCAGCAGATAAAACACGAAGAAGACGCGGAAGCGACAAAACACATGGACAAATGGCAGCAAATAACGAAATGGATTAAAATACAAAATTGGATGCGAGAAGTCAATTATAAAAATTGTCAGTAAATAAATACACACACACACACGTGGTACATGGGAGAAAACAAAATGCGTTAAACTTAACTAAAAATAAATAAAAGGGGGGGGGGGAGAAAAATTAGCAAAACAAAGAAAACAATCAAATGTTACATAACATAAACGGAAAGGAAAATGAAATAATTAAACAAAAAAAAAATCGTTTGTTGTTTTCTTGAAAGATTATCAATTCATTGAATAGAAGTTGTTACATTATTAGATGTGACCAACTTATTCTATTCATATTGCGAATTGGTAAACGATGAAAATAAATGTGTAGTTGATGCTCATCAGGTGTGTGTCCTACACATGATTTTTTTCCTCTATTTAGTTAGTTTTATTAGTTTCTTCTTTTTTTTTTTTTTTTCGTTAATTTTAGTTTTAATTTTTAGTTAAATAGTCTATGAATAATGATTGCATGATTCAAAGTGCTTGAAAATTTCTATTTCAATGAATAGTTCAATTTTTATTTTCGGACTCACATATCACGCACAAAGTATGATCAAAAACCATTTACATTCTTCTCATCGTAGATATATTTTAGCATTTACATTACAAGTATTTTTGATAATAAGTTATCTTTCGGAATATTTTCGGCAAATAAAACATCGAAATTATACGAGATAATATTATCAAGATTTCATTCATATTTAGTTTAGAACATATTTTATATTTCCTTGTTTAAAATTTTTTTACATTAAATGATACAAGAAACACGTATTGTTCTGTCATGTTTTTCCTTTGTTTCTTTTTTCTTTTATTTTCCAAATCGTCTTTTTGTTTTTTTCTTTGGTTTTAAATATTCATAGATTTTTCATTGTATTAGACAGATATTATGTTAAGAAAAAACGTTCATTGGGGAATAAATGAATTTAGAAAGCAACAATTTTAGTTTATTATTCTTCTGAAAAGAATTCAAATCAAGTAAGCTTTTGTCTTTTTTTTTTTGTTAACAAATATTCTAATAATCATTTTCACGCGATAAGTGAATGCCATTATATGAAAGTTTAGGTATAAAATAAATATAAAACCAAATTTTCATAGTCTAGATACTTTAAAGCTGAAGGATACAAGTATGTATTAAAAGCTAAAATTCGATATTTTTGGTAAAATTCTACTCCTAACAAGCCGCATTTAATTGACTCTAGTTTATCAAAGTATACAGACTAAAAAATATGTAATTAATAACTAATGGTTTACAGCTAACAAGTTTCTACACATTTTCAAGAAAAAATTAAACATTTCATTCAATTTTGAACAAATAATTTTTTTGTTTCTTGTACATAAACTACCACAGAAATATTTTTCTCCTGTTAGGTTGGTTGTTAACTTGTTAACTGTAAACCCCCAAAACAAGTCACTAATCTACCTAGACATACTGCAAGATATGTGTATCGATATACCAAGAACGAAATGGACTGCAATTCCGTCACCCAGTACAATTGCAATAAATGAGTTGAAAATCACTACTTAATTTAAAAAATATGATTAATTAAGATCTAGGTACACGTAAAATTATATCACAATAGAAAAAAATAACAGTAATAAATAAAGACTTCTTAAAACAATAGCGTAAGGCACATGAATGACACACATTAACTTCGTACATAAACTATACATTAAAATCTAACATTTAAAGAATACTTAACTATAATAATGATAAATCTTATTCATATTCAAGCAACGTTGGATTATATTGTATAAAATCTATTGGAATTTAAAAAATTACCATACATTTAATATTTAAAGAAAATCAAGGAATCTTAAAGGTAAATGAAGTCTTCCTGATGCTTATGCAACCAGTCTTCTACTTGTTGATAGTTTTTGTTCATCCAATCAACGTTGGCTTTGACTGTTTCGATTGCACTATTAAAAGCTTTTGTCGTTGTACTGATATTGCTTTTGATTTTATTTCTAAAACGGATCAGCTGGAATGGAAAAAGATTAAAATATTTCAATGAAAGTTAAATAATAACATCCTAGACATATTAACCTCTTCTAATTGGAATTCATTATTCATATGCGCTGCTAACGATTTGATCATTTTTGCCAATATATTGAAACCATCGCCGAAACTAATAAAATAAAATAAACAATAAAAACACATAATACATCATTTTTATAAATTCCAGCTTACTGATTTAACAAATCGTTCCAATTCCTCCTAATAAAATCAAATGCAATTAGTGCACCTTCCTTATTCTTCGATACGGATTCGAATACACGGTGGGCATCTTGAATCCTGATACTATTAGAACTGTCAATTAGTTTATCCAGATATCTGGAAATGGAAAATATTACAGGCTAAGAATTAGATAGTTAGTATAGGCCGGCAAAAATCTCTACGATGCGTTTTTAGTTTTTAGTGCACAGATAAGTAAGAAAAAAAAATGGTATGTGTAGTGTGTAACAAGAAATAAAAATTACAAAGTGCTAAATTAGAGCTCTAAAAAGATTTTTTGCAAGTGTAGAAGCTCCTATTAGAGCCCTAGACAACTAATTAATAATCTAATCTGTGACTATGAATGTTGATAAAAATTGTTTCGATTGATTTTTATTTCTTTATTACACACATCAAGCGAAATATACTATTTTAGCGGCATGCTATGAAATCACTCTACAAATTACGTATTTTGATTAAACTGAAAAGTACAAAAACAACAAAATTGTACCTGGATAGTAGCCATTTTAATTTCGTACAACCTAACGCATCCAACAACATATTTTTCTCTGCAGGTGATGTAGCCTCTAAGAATTTTTTATAAGCAAAATTCCATTCCAATTCAGAGCCCTCTCTGATTGCCGTACAATAGACAACTGAACGTAGACTCGGAGGAATTCTAGATTAGATACACAGAATAGAAATAGTTTAGTAAAATGGACTTTACAGTTGACAAGTTTTGCAATACGCACGCGCATATTGCACTTGTTAAAACATGTTTTCTTGGACTTGACGAAAATAGGTTTTGCGCTGTTTTTCTTGCCACCTGTCGGCAAGTTTGGTAATTTTTTGTATAAATTCAAGGTATACCAACTAAAACTTTTAATTCCCAAAAGAGAACAACTGATATTTATGTTTAATTTTTAATGAATTTGTAAAAATTAGTTTTGAAAATTTTGTTTATCTAGTAACGAATATTATATTTTAACTACTGTGCTAATTTACCATATAAGGATAAGTATTAAAATATGAGATAGATCTATTTTAGATATAGATATATTTTTATTTTGGGTTGGCATTTATTGTAATGTAATCGAAATTGTCGACTGTAAACTCCACTTTAGTTGTGAATTGTGGCGATTTTCGTTTTTCCTGACATTGTTAATTTCAAAATTATGTTATACTATAATATTTCCCTCACTTTTGTCCGTTTACCATCCACTCTCTAAACATTTTTCTTGAATCATGTACACAAAGTGATTCATAAGTTCTACATGACCATTCCCACACCGTATGGCTAATACGTTTTGTAAGATAGTCATCGGCAGGATCTTCTAATTTGACCACTCCATATGTTCGTTTAAAAATGGCTTTTTGATATTCCTGTATGAAAACACAAATGCTTCAATTTTAGTTTGAAATTTCAAATTAAAATTGAATTGTGACAAAACAGTTCAAATACATTTCACTATACTAATCATACCCACTTTTTGGTACTTTAACTACAATCACGTGATTAAAATAGTATGGATAAATACATGAACCTAGAACCGTTTTTGAAATAACGTAATATTTCTGGTTCGAAGGACTTTTTTTGTTGTTGAACGGTTCATAATAGTGGCTTGTATCGTATTGTATCTATTATATTCTAACCTCAAATAGTCCAAATGCTGGTGTGTCATATAAAATATCACTCAGATATTTCAATTTACTAAAAGCAACAGTTGTTGGAATAAACATAATTTGAGTATCTTGTATCGCCATTCTAAAAAAAATATATAAATTATACATAAATGAATCTCTCTAGATATATTTTATGAATACCTGGCAAGCATTTGTAATGGAATTTCATAACTTAATTGATTAGCTCGTGCCAAATCCATTGAATCACTCAACAATTGAGCGCGAATCAGTGGTGGAAGCGACATAATTCGTTCACTTAATCTTTTCCAATTTTGCTCATCATAATTTACGATAAAATATCCTTAAAAGTAAACAAATGGATATAAAAATATTTTTAAAATTTGTACCATTACGGTACCTACCAGTATGGTTTATATTCAACAAATACCAATCACCAATTGGATCGACTTTTTCGATAATCTCCAATTCACCTTTCATCCAGAATTTTGGCGTTGTATCGTAAAAGTTTTGCATTAAACTACTCGTATATGAAATAGGAATCCACCACTTTAAATTACCATCATATTTCGCATTGCTGTTAATCAAGAATCTTTTCTGGAATTGAAATGATCTTGTGTGATTATTTTAAAAAGAATAAATATGCGCAAAGGCACAATTATTCCTTAGGCAAATGGATATTATTCAACAATTGCTTGCATTAAAAATGATTGTATAATACTCATTTTAGATTGTACAAACTGTATTAAATACCTGGGCAATTCGTAAAATATGCTTTGTATAATCTGGTCGCACGCTGATAACAGGGAATCCAGGCTGCTTGGTCCACGTATCCATAATTTCTTTTACTGTTACATTTCTAGCTAAACTACCACTTAATTGCGCTTGTTCCGTTAGAGCAGTAAAAAGATCGTCACGATCTGCATTGCCATACTTAAATTTTTGCAAATATTTAATCAAACCATTTCGGAAAATGTTTTCACTTAGAAAATGATTCATCATACGTATAATACAAGCTCCTATATAATGGAATAGAAATTAGAAATGATTTATAATTAAATATTGGAATCTGAAATCCTATTCGGTTATTAATACAATCGATACCTTTTGCATATGATATTTCATCAAAAGTCTCTTTTATTTGTCGACTATTCCTTACGTCGAAACTAATTGGTCGAGATGATTCCAAACTATCAAGTTCCATAGAACGTGACATTTCACTTGGAAGGAATTCTTCAAGAATTTTCCAATTGGGTTCAGCCTATTAATTTGTCAAAAATTGGATTATGCGCACATGTCCAAATTATAAACACTTGAAATACTTACATTATCAACACCTAAATATTCTAAATATGTTGCAAAGCCTTCTTTTAACCATAAATCATTCCACCATTTTGGCGTTACTAAATTGCCGAACCACTGATGTGCAATTTCGTGTGATAGCACAATTGCTATTGTTCGATTATTTTCCACGGTTGAACTGCTCGGATCGAATAGTAGGCTGCTCTCTCTGGAATTTATTGTTTTTAATTTATAAAAACTTATAATAAATAATAATTACAATTATCAATTATCTTCATATTAAGTACATATACATTTATGGAGAACTTATGGAGATCTATAATAAGGAGTAGACTTAACCTAACAAAAGACAAAATATTTGTGGGCCAGATATTTTTTTGTCCACCAGAGGGATTCGTTCCTGAATATTGCGATAATTGCAGGTGATTTTCAGATCAGTGACGGGCGGGCTTTGTTATTGTTGCGTTTTCAAATTATTTTCAAATTTTACATTAATTTTGATATCTAAAATAATTCATAGTGTTCCAAAGAAACCATTCAACTATTAATTAATTGTTAATAACAATTTCAAAATAAATTTTACATGATAAATTTTAACAATTATTTTTGTAATATATTTTTACCCTTATCTTATAGCACGTCAATGATCATAAAATTAATAAAATGGGGGAAAAAACAAAAGTATGCAAATTTTTTAAATAACAATTATTGTTGTATTATATTAAAAATTCATTTTTACAATCATAGTTTTAATCTGCTGCCATAAAATCTATGATTTTCCTTAAAAATAAGAAAATTCGATTTTCTTATAAGAGCAACCGTTAAAAACTGTTGTCTCAGTTGGTTGCAGCGCCGCCTGGCGGCAGCCTGTTTTCCTTTTTCTAGTGTTCACTCCTTCTTATAGCCCTCCATAGCATATATATTTATGGAGGACTATAAGAATCTTAGGTTAGTACAATAAAAATTGTTGTTTTTCTGTCAGTCGATAATCAAAGGTTGCTTGATTTAAAATATTTGCTATTTATAATTTATAATATTAAAGTTAGAAATTAACAAATCATTTACCTGAATGTAACTAGACCCCAATTTTCCATTGCACTGAATCCAAAATCTGGAATGCCAACAATATCCATTTTTGGCAATGGATAATCAATTCTGAAAATAATATTTTAATTCATGTTAAATTGAAACAATATCAAGTGAACCATGAAAAATGTGATGATTCTAATTAATTTATTATCTCCATTTAATACATACACAATAATAAAGATAGACGTATCTTTTTGAATCAGTATGTATATCTAACAATAAAATCAAAGATAATATAAATTTCGAAAAAACAGATTTGAAACAAAAAACAAAAATTTTACGGTTAACTCACTCGAAATAATTTTCAAAATATCGTAAAATTATTGGAGCCATTCGACTGGCATATTCGCTTTGCGATAAAAAGTCTCTTCTTGTCCATATATTAATTTTTAAACGACCCTGTGACGATCGGAATGGTTTAAAATCGCTAATTAGAAATGCAACTAAATACGTGGACATTTCTGGTGTTTCTTCATAATAATCCAAGTACCATCTTTCCGAGAGAGTTGATTGTGTTCTAAATAATTAAATTTTATTATTAATTGATAATGAATAATTGGATGGGGTAATATTACGATGGTAATAATTCACTTTTTTCCAATGGCATATTCGATAGTGACATTAAACCATCTGGACGGGCAATTTTTATGGAAAATTTCGCTTTAAATAGTGGCTCATCGAAACATGGAAACGCACGACGAGCATCTGTTGGAGAAAATTGAGTACTTGCAGCATATCTAGAAAAAAATAATCGAAAAAACTGATTGTAAAGCGACATTAAAATTGAAATCAATACCTTGGAGTATTAGTACTAGCACCAACAGCATTATATTCACTTTTATAAAAACCTTGTAGTTGATTATTTAATTGTCCTTGATAGTTAAGGCTTAGTGTGTAGGTAATATCTTTTTCTAAATCCTCTTCAAATACGATTTGGTAACGTTGTCCCGGTAAATGAGTTTGGGATTCAATTGGAATAATTTCTAGTGAAAATAAAAAATTAATGCATGAAAAGTGTGAAGTGGAAATATAGTTTTCCTACAACTTTTTTGATGTCGACTCATAAAAAATACAATTGAAGCAAATTGCACTAGTTTGGGGTTGATTGATTAGGAAAAGTTGTCCATTTCCTAATTGTTTTCGGTTAGGTAAAGTGTAATTTTCGTAACAGTTGCAGAAAATTGAATGCCAGTAGAAATATGCAATAACATACCTTCTCAATTTGTTAATTTGCTAATTACTAGCATTAATTGTTTTTCTGTTTTAACTCAAAATTTGTTATTCAAAATAAAAAAAAATATTTAAATGTTGAAATAACAAAAGGTTGTTTTGACATTTTATGAATGAAAAGTATTATTTTCCTGCAACAGTTTTGATTTTGAAGAATAAAAATTAAAATTGGAACAATTTGTCCTAGTGTAAAGTCCATTGATTAGGAAAAGTTATCCATTACCTAACCATTTTCGATTTAATAAAGTCAATATTTCGTAACATTGTGTAGGAAATTTAAGAATTATAATTATAAATATATAGGTGCGTACCGTCTGAATTTGTTAGATTTGTCACTTGTCTTAACTTTACAGAATTTTTATCGATATCGATTTTAATGATATTGAAAATAATCGTATCGGTTTCTTCACTTGGATGCAGCGTTATGGTTTCCTGTCCGACAAATGTGGATTTTTCGAAATCTGGTTTTATTTCCAACCTGAAAATGTAAATCGGATTGATTTCATTAATATTCAAAGTTTCACCTATTGAAGTACGTGGTGAAAAATTCAATTTTCATCCATTGAAAAATTGCATGCGTAAAACGTATTAAATTAGATCCGAATAATTATTGTACAGTCATCGTAGATCATAATTTAATTATAGAAAAATTACTGCTGTTGCATAATACTGAGCATATATCATAAATATGCATAGTTATGTCTATATAACAATGAAAAATTAATGTAAATAAAGCGCCTACTACTTATAATATGTATAATCATGATGCGTTTTTATTATAAACGTGCACACATGTACACACATGTATGTATGTATAGAAATGAGCCAGCCAGAGGTGGCTCAAGAGCTTTAAATAGATGTGACTGTTTTTAATAAATAATATCGACCATTTTCCAAAAAAGAAAATAGGAAAAATTTGAATTGAAATTATTTATTGAAAATTTCCAAGGTTATCGGGAGATTACTAAAATAAACATAATTATTTTAAAAATCAATATCTGAGATCAAATCCATTGAAAAAAAAAAAAAAGAATAAATTTACATATTATTATATTAATTTTAAAAATAATATTAACGAAGCAAATAAAAGAAGAAGAACAAACAAAAAAAAGTTGCCATCACAGGTTGGCATACGTCAATCCGTGATGGTGGCCATTTTCGACCAAAAAAAAAAAAAAGTGGTAGGAAAATGTCAGTAGTGCATTTAAAGCTATAAAACATTTCCGCAGTGATCTGTACAAACAAACAAACACATTTATAGGGCGTGCCCTTTGCAAAATAGGTAGCTAAAAAAAAATTGGAGAAAAAAGAGAAAATGAAATTAGGTTATGTGTCGTCGCGGGCGGTTCTACATACATAAAAATGTCCTTGATCTTTTCGAGTTCGACGAAGAATAAATTTTCACCTAAATGATATTAATATAGCTGTAAATCATTATAATTTTGCAAGGTTAGAAAAATATAATGATGTAATGAACTTTTATAAAAAAAAAAAAAGATTAATTTAATTTCATTACAACACGGTGTTTTAATTGTGTCTAATTAAAATAGAATCAGTATATAGATTCTATGTGCTGCTGCTTTTGTGTAGGTATTTTATATTGTATTCACCTGATACACGCACATTTTACGTATACACTAAATCCCAATAAGATCTGATCTTACGTCATTACGTAGTGAAAAACAGTGTACCAATATTATAACCTATGATTTAGAGAAATTTGTTCACATTAAATCACTGGAAAATTTGATGTGTTCGAATTGGTACTTTGAAATGCAGCGCTAGCAGAATGAATTTTTTTTCTTGGTCGTTCAGGGTTTGTTTAATATTTAACAATATGAATCAATTTTACTTACATAATTTCGTAGAACTGTTTAATTTCTTTATTTTTTACTATTTTCTTGACAGATTTGATTTGATTTTCCAATTAAAAGTAATTCTAGTAGCGATTCAAGTTGAAAGTATAGTTGTCTCTGTTGTATACACATAAAAAGCGAGACAAAAACTCGCCAGTCTTGTCAGTTGAATACGTTAAACATATCGAATTAAAAAAGAATTAAAGTAAATATTCGTTTAGCTTCGTCTATACTTATGATATATTCATTATTTTTGAATAAATCTTCAACAAATGTATTCATTATTTTAAACAATTACCATAATTGAGAAATTCACAATAAAATCAATGAAAACACCAATCAATACAATTCCAAATAGAAAGTTGACAATGTTGCACAAAAAGTATGACGTAACAATGGTGACGAAAGATCATATCCCATTGGGATTGTCTGTATATATATATCTATTCACATACAATTAAATTTAATACAAATTTCACATTAAAAAAAAAAAAAGGAAAAATAAACAAATTTTTTTCTGGCAAATGTTGGTTGAACTAACCAGCATTTGTGAATCAGATGTTTGCTTTTAGTAAGTTTTTCAAAAATTAATAGCATCTGACAGAGAGATAGAATAGATAGAGAAAACGAATATCAAAATCTTTTAAAATTAGATATAGAAATGACATAATCTGATTGGAAAGATGTACGATATATTTTATTTGATTGTTTTTGTTATTTTTTCTACTTTCCTCGTGCCAATCGTAAAAATTGTAAACAGAAAAATATATTTATGGTTGAGTCACTCTGTATAATTTTTATTTCATTCATAATGTGTGATAATATATGTATGTATTTTTTTGTACACCCGCTTTCATCAACTAGAAACATAACTTGGACTAATTCATTCGGGCATTTAATTAAAACAAATAAACAACTAGGGGTGGAACGAAACTGACCTAAAAAATGATGATATCAGATAAAATTGAGACATAATGATAAAATTGGGGCGATAAAAACGACTCGTTTTTAATGTCACTTATATAAAAAAATAAGGTTATAAATCTTTTTTGATTAGTTAATTGATCAATTTTATTAATTGGAATTCGTATTGGGCAGGGTATTAATTAATATTCTTTTATTGTGACTGTCTATACCAAATACATTTCACTATACTAATCATTTCTGTGTAATAATAGTGTAGACAATTTTAGTTCGAAAAAGACGGGATAGTCAAGCTGCAAATATACTTGTGCGCATGTACGATCTTGCGTATTTAGTGTGCCATGAATAAAACTGACCACAACAAAAGTAATTGGCTAGAAAAATCATGATTGTTTTCTTGTAAAGAACAAACCTGGAAAGAATGCTATTCGGAAATATGCAAACTTGTGGTCTAGGAATACTAAGTAACGGGGAAATTACATTATATTTAACATTTTCCGTTTCAATTTTACATTATTTTTTACTTTTTTACATTATTTAAAAATTAGAAACAAATTAGGCAGTGAAAAAGCTGCAACGTTGCTATTTATTTTTAAGAATTTCAACACTTAAATAACGTAAAAAAGTAGAAATATTTTAGTTTAAATTCTAAATGTTTTATGATTAAAATGTTTCTCTTGTTAAAATGAAATTTGTTTTTTTTATTTTTAATCATAATTTTAAAAAAGACAAAATCATTCTATTTAAATCATCCCCATTTTATTAGTCTGTTTTTATTAATTTTTCTGTCAAATATGTCACTTACTTGTAATGCGTAGGCCAAATATTTCTTGGTAATCGTTCATCAATTTCATTGCCATGACTCGTTTCCATTAGATAATCATCTAATAATAAGGTACTATCAGCATCATTATCGGCACCATCTTTTTGTATCATTGATGCAATTTCACTATTACCACCAGTTGCACCTGTACCATTGCATTCTCTCGGCACCAAAAAGAATACAATTAAACCAACTAGAATTGCTAATAGAAGGGCACCAATTGCCATTAAAGTACATAGGGCCTTTGATATTACCAAGCCCTTTTCTCGATTGTTTTTATTGATTGTATATTTCTTTTGATGGGAATTGTTTTCCAGATCCATACTAGCTGGTACACCTGAATTGTAAATAATAGGAAAAATAAGGTTATAAATTGAATATAAATGAAGAAAAATTGAAAATAAACGGGGGGTTTTCAATATGAATATACAAAAATGTTGATAGTTCGATGACTGGGAGGTTGGGGATCATAAAAGTACGTACATTTTAGAATGGATTAGCGCTAATAAAAGTTTAGGTTGGGATCCCTGTATTGTAGAACAAAAATTGCAAAAAGACGCCGAATAAATTGATTTATCACTATATAAGGTGGAATTATCCAACTTCGTAAACGTATTTTTTATTTTCTAAACACAACTTTAATCACCAAAAATTAACAACACGGTTAGACAATGTCTTATTTCTTAATTCGTCAGTCAGAAATTGAAAGAATTGACATTGAAATCGAAATTGACAACAAGATTTGAAAAATTGATCAATTCTACTAATAAAAAGACACGCTAAAAGTAACTAATAGATAATAAAAAAATTATAAATAATCGATTTAAATATGAACAAAAATTATCATCAAAAATAGCGCCATAATAGTTTGGTTTTAAGGTTACGTTCCATCTTTCATCATCTGATCGAAAATATTGTGTGGTTAAAGCGCAAGCGCGCGTTCTTCATTCGTATTTTTTAATACGTAAAACGTTAAGTTTCGGGAACTTTAAAATTTACGTATTAAGAAATAAGAATGAATGAATTTGATAACCACTACTATTAAAAACAAGTAAATTGTTTTTTACATACTAAAATTACGACCATATTTATGCGATAAATTTGAAAAATTAAATAACAATGATAATTTCAAACTAAAATTAATAAAGGTACTCGTACACGTTGATTATTAAATAAAGGTGATCGTACACGATCAATAATAAGGAATCAGCCATTTCCAATAAAATCAGATTGAAATAAAATGAAATTTGAACTGATTAAAAAACACTGCTTTTAACGATTGCTACTAATTGTTGTAATTAAAAGAAATTGCAATGGAACTTTGTGTATAATATTCGTGGTGCGTTTAATAAAAACAAAAAAATTAAACGACTCCTATTACTATTATTATTATTATTATGAGGACAAAAACTTTAATCTATTTTTAAAAATGACTAGATAATATATAGATACATAATAATTAATATGTTACATATGCCATTCTTGTCAATTTACTTCGAATTATTAATAATAATAACAATTATCGTTAATAATATGGTTTTTGCGGTTTCTGTCTTTTAAATATGAGAAAAAGACTGAAAGATTTATATTTGTTTGATTTATAAATTGTTTCCAAATTAGTTTCGTTATAAATTGACAATATACAGGGTGTCTTCGTGTGAAATATATTATGCTCAGTAGAAACTCTGTAATCCGGAGATAATTATTATTGTGTCACAGTTGGATACAACCTCTCGAGAATACGATAGTACTTAACGAGCCCGAACTTGTCAAATTGGAAATCTGGACAAATGGGTAATACGGTTCGGATAGCCCTGCTTGCATTTAATTGTCCAGATTAACGGAATTCTACTGTATAAACAAAAATTATAGTTATTTTTTTCTTACCTTGTCAAGAATTTGGAAAAAATCTAATATTTTTTTTTTTTTTTTGGTCTTTCAAATTCAATTTTTTTAACGATTTTTTCTTTTTTAATTAGCTGTCACTCAGCACCGAAACAAATGCAGTTGTTTTCTATCAATTTATTTAAACTTTCCCTAATTAATGTCAATTAAATAAGTACTGAGAAAGAAAAAAAAAACCACAAAAGACAATTTTTTTTATTTAAATGTCAAAAAAAAAAACGCGAGCGGCAAACAAACAACAACAACAACAATGACAATATCCCGATTTCGAATATTTATGTTTTCCATAACATCATTATGATCATTATGATTATCATCATTTTAAAATAATATACGAAACTGAACTGATGGCGGGCGGCGTCCATCCATTCGTCCGTCCGTCGGTTACAAATACGATACTATGTTGCCCGCCCGATATAGCTGAAAGGGAGCGTCCCGATGGATTCCCATTTGGCACCTGCATGGGAATATTGTATTCAGTATCATCATAATACGGTTCGATTCATGTAAAAGTAGTCAACAGTATGTACTTATTTGTAATATTAAGGCTCCATAAGGCAGAGGATTCGCTGACGCCATTTTTGTTATTTTGATTCAGATTCACATTATTTTCATATATATTCAATAAATATAATACACATACTTATTACTAAGAGATAATAGAAGATTGATAGAGTAATTTTTACTTTAACGTAAGTAAAGTTGTATTTGCAAAGTAGGCCATGATCTGAGATTTTCTCTCCTTTTCTTCCGCATTTATTCGAAAAATGACAAATTGTCATTCAACAATCAACAGTTTGGCGCCATTTCTTAAAATTTAAACTAGGGGCAAGCAAAGAAGTATTATTCAATAATTCATTGATGATTAATTTTGGAATTTCAGAAATATCCGGTGAAATTTTTGTGTTTTGCTAATTACATCGATCATATTTTAGAGTTCTACTTATGGAAGGCTAGAAGAAGGAGTGAACACTAGAAAAACAAAAACGGGTTGCCACCAGGTGGCACTGCGACCAACTGAGACAACAGTTTTTAACGGTTGCTCTTATGAGAAAATCAAATTTTCTTATTTTTAAGAAAAATCATAGATTTTATGGCAGCAGATTAAAACTATGATGATTGTAAAAATGAATATTTAATATAATACAACAATAATTGTTATTTAAAAAATTTGCATACTTTTGTTTTTTCCCCCATTTTATTAATTTTATGATCAGTGACGTGCTATAAGATAAGGGTAAAAATATATTACAAAAATAATTGTTAAAATTTATTATGTAAAATTTATTTTCAAATTGTTATTAACAATTAATTAATAGTTGAATGGTTTCTTTGGAACACTATGAATTATTTTAGATATCAAAATTAATGTAAAATTTGAAAATAATTTGAAAACGAAACAATAACAAAGCCCGCCCGTTACTGATCTGAAAATCACCTGCAATTATCGCAATATTCAGGAACGAATCCCTCTGGTAGACAAAAAAATTTCTGATCCACAAATATTTTGTCTTTTGTTAGGTTAAGTCTACTCCTTATTATAGATCTCCATAAGTTCTCCATAAATGTATATATACTTAATATGAAGATAATTGATAATTGTAATTATTATTTATTATAAGTTTTTATAAATTAAAAACAATAAATTCCAGAGAGAGCAGCCTACTATTCGATCCGAGCAGTTCAACCGTGGAAAATAATCGAACAATTGCAATTGTGCTATCACACGAAATTGCACATCAGTGGTTCGGCAATTTAGTAACGCCAAAATGGTGGAATGATTTATGGTTAAAAGAAGGTTTTGCAACATATTTAGAATATTTGACAATCACACCTGCAATAATCGCAATATACACGAATCCCTCTGGTAGACAAAAAAATTTCGGACCCACAAATATTTTGACTGTTGTTAGGTCGAGTCTACTCCTTATTTATAGATCTCCATAATTCTACTATATTAGCCAATATTATTATCGGTAAACGATAATAATAATACGATACACAGAATGTATTCTGTGCATGTATACCCATCTCAGCAACTAATAGTTTACATTCCATGAATTTATTTTTAGTAATTTATTTATTTTATGTCTTTTATATTGTATACATTTAGTATAATATGTTTGGAAGTGCATATTTTAAGAGAGGGCGACTGGTACATTAACCTATCTTTTATATAATTATTATTATTATTATATTTTGTATAACCAAACCAATACGTGTTTATAGACAATTAATAAGCATTTCTGGAAAAGATTTTAAAATAAATCAATCACTTATTGAAAATAAGTCGCATATTACACCTGTACGTGTTTATACGTGTTGCTATTGCACATCGTTTATAAATAAATCAGCATAAATCATATTGTATTTATTATTATTATTATAGGTACATACTATTGGAAATGAAAGTGCAACATGACGATTTGGCACAGTTTCTTAACGAAATATAAAATGTCCCCATACGCGCTATTAAGAATTTCTATCGTTAAATTGGATACTCTTCATTTAACTGTATGCTGTAGTATGTGATTATAATCAAGTGGGCGTTCACATTTAGACATTACGCATTCATAGTACATAACCAAGAAAATCGAAATGTTTCCAATTAATTGTTTGAATCTTGAATTTTGACAATTTCCATTTGGTTCGCGACCTAAATATATTTTTGCGATTTATTTGTATATATTAATTTTACAATAATAAACAGGACGAAGTTTTTTGTAAATACAGCAGAAAAATTGAAACAGAATAGCAATGGCGGCGAACGTCAGATATTCGGCAAGAAATTGACAGGTAGATTAAATATACATATTCAGTTTAGATTGTACATACTGTACTGAAATTAATTTATTTACACATGTGCAAATGGATTTAAATATACATCGATTTCATTGTTTTCTCATAGTCATCAATCTGCTTGTAAAACAATAAAGATGTAAATGACCTCTTTTTATATATATATATATATATATATATATATATACATATGTATGTAGATTTTTATTATGAACAATTATAGATTTGAATTAAACAAATCGTTGCATTAACATAAATAAATATAAGGATACATAGATACAAGTATTATTAGATTTATTAGAGATATAATTTATTGTATTTTTGCTTATCCAAAAATATACGTTATATTAGGCAGTTCAATAAATCGATAATTTTTCTATGCTAAATCAACGTCTTTCATAATCATTTACATTATTCTCAAATTAAAGTGGCAATTACGTAATATGCTGTAATTGACTTATGACGGCGCAACGTTGCCGTATTTATTTAACAGAATATTATTGTTTCGTTGGTTAATAGTTTGAAGCTCGAATAGAACAAAAATGATTTGTAAATAATAGAAATTTGTTATAAATCGGTTTTATTGTGACAATTGATTCTCCATGGGGTTGTTAACAAAAAGTGCAAAATTTCTATAATCTATTCGATCACTAGAGTGGAATAACTAAACCCGGCAACGTTGCCGGCGATGTCAAATGTGTTGCCAACTTCATTGGGGAACAAGAAGTCCATAAACTTTAAAATATCGATTAAAATTGACTAAAATATTTTAGTAATTCGTAGGCAAAGTATAAAATAAGGATTTAAAATTATAAAATAGAAACATGTTATTGCCTGCTGTAATCAAAAGATTTTTCACAATTTTAATTAAATCATTTTTTAAATATATTAGGAACTGTAACTATGAATTGGAATTAATTCTTACAAATAATTGCCAATTTAATTTGTGAATAGTGTAAAAGCATCTTCTAGCTATAGACTTAAACTAGACACTGAAATAGTAATTTTATTGTAAACATTCTATTTTCTGACTATGAATTTATACTTTCTGGTTTTTTAAAATATTTATTCGTAATTTGCACACACACACACGTGAGAATAAATATTATCTTTAATTAGTAGATAAGATAAAGAAACAGTTAATGAAATTTATGTATATATTACATAAGTATAAATGAATCTACATCATATGATTGCGAACCTTGAATTGTTGAAAAATCGAATTTGATGTTATGTTTGTTTAAAGTATTTATTATATACGCCTACAGGGTGTAACAACAATTTAGAATCATTCAATAGAAATCTAATGATGTTTCAATTTTTAATATCAAAAAAAATTAACCAAACCAAACCAAACGAAAGGTACTTACTTGAATAATCAATTTTTCCAACCATTTTTCCTTAATTGGACCAGGCAACCAGCGATTGTCACCGAAATACTTATCCACCAAAAAAAAAAAAAAAACAAATTAGCACATCAAGTCACCAAAACAGACGAGTAACCGACCGATGATGGATCGACTGGCAGGTAGGTACCTATTCACATTGACCTCTTCTTCTACCAGTACCAGCGTTAAAAAGACAACAAAAATCCATTCAAACAAATAGTCTATAGGAAGGTAGGCTGTTTTTTTGTTTTTGATATTTTTTGTATTCGCCGATACAATAGCTAAAAATAAAAGAAATCGTAATAATCTACCTTTTTTGTGCAATATTCAGTACCCTACTCTAGTACTTTTGATGTGGATTCTACTCCCCCGCCACCGCCGCCACCATTTCCCTCCGTCCTTCTAATCCACTCTTTCTCCTTCTACTTTTTGTTCAGTGAAAACTATTTTCCGTTTGTCGCTATCCAAAAAATTAGCACTTTCATTTATTTAAACAATAAATACTAATAATATAAAACAAATAATGATTCATTTTAAAAGTGGGAACAATAATAAATGATTTAATAATGTAAATATTAATAATAATAATTATTATTATTATATGGATACTAGATGTATAAATAATGTTGACGTTTCTTGCTGGCAACAGTGAATTTATTATATAAAAAAGTATCAATTTTAAATATTTATGTACTATTACATACTATACATAATATACTTTATGAATGAGAAATTATTTCGATGTGTGCATCACTTATTTGAAAATTTAAATTAAATATTACTCGAGATTAGTAGCTGAGTTCTATCATACTAGAATAGATATCATTAAATCATAATCAAGTTAGCTGGCTGCTTAGTATTTATAATAAATGCAACTAAGTAAAAATGTTGAACGACTCGATTTTCCATTTAATATAATACAGTAGAACTTCTTTTACCCGGACCAGTTTAATTACTAAAAATTAAAAACACGATTATACAAATTCTTATTTTTTAATTCGTAATCATACATTGACAGAATTGACATTGAAATCGAAATTGATGACAGGAATTGAAAGATTGATCAATTCTACTATTAAAAAAAACGCTAAAAAGTAATTAATAGATAATAAAAAAATTATAAATAAACAATTCAAATATGCAGAAAAATTATCATCAAAAATAACGCCAGAATAGTTTGGTTCTAAGGTTACGTTCCATCTCTCATCATCTGATCGAAAATATTTTGTGGTTAAAGCGCAAGCGCATTCTTAATACGTAAAACGTTAAAAGTTTCGGGAACTTTAAAATTTCGTTTATGTATTAAGAAATAAGAATTAAGGAATTGTACAACCACTACTATTAGAAACATTATGTTTATATCAAGATTTACGTACTAAAGTTACGACTATATGTGTATGCATTTAAATTTAAGAAATTAGATAATCCCACCTTTATCTATGGATTCAACGTCGATCAGAAAACGGTACTGAAAACATCCTATATGCATCATTTCTTGATAAGACAATAATAATAATAATAATAATAGATTCATTCAATATATTCATTGTTTATTCTTTCATTCATAAAAATTGAGAAAAGATAATATGTAATTTAATGATGTTATTGAACTAGGAAATGAATTTTTTATTACTTTATTACCAAACAAAAATAGAAGTAAATTCAACAGATGCATACGGATTTGCATTGAACCTACATCAGGCTGTATATTTATATGTATAGTCTGTACAATTTAAACTGAATACACTAATGAACGTTGTATACTGTAAAATTATTGCTTAGAATACTGCAACTTAAATTGTATATAGTACAATATAAATACTATAAGCATATGGAGTACAACTACAAAGAATTACAAGAAATAAGTAGGTAATTAAATTTTATTGCTAATTGATTTATTGCAGATGTAAAAAGATGGAGCTAAGAATGTTTATGTTATAATTTAATGAATAAAGAAAATTAAATTTCAGTTTTAAATACATATACATTCGTGTGCTCCTGATATTCCTGATAAAGGAATTGCAACAACGCTATAACTAGATATACCAATACTATACTAATCATTTCTATATTATAAGGGAGTGTGAGGATAGTCCTGATACAAACAAAAACGGGATTAGTTATACATCTGAACCCTAACTAACTTGTATGTAAAATTCGTTTTAAGAATATTGCTTAAAAAAAAAATAGCGGCACGTGGTGTTCCCAAGCGGTCACCCATCCAAGTACTAACCACGCTCGACGTTGCTTGACTTCGCTGATCGGACGGGAAGCGGTAGTTTCCAACGTGATATGGTCGCTATTGATTCAAATTGTTTTATCTCTTGTATGCCAAGAGATATTTTATTTTACACATTTTGTTTATGCAAATTTATTGTAGCTTTATTGTAAGAAAGATCTTTCTATACACTATCGCACTTTTTGGAGTCATAGTTACCTTGGGATGTAGATATTTGGTTATAACGATGAAGGACTATAAGAAAGAGTGAACACTAGAAAAACAAAAACTGGCTGCTGCCAGGCGGCGCTGCGACCAACTGAGACAACAGTTTTTAACGGTTGCTCTTATGAGAAAATCAAATTTTCTTATTTTTAAGAAAAATCATAGATTTTATGGCAGCAGATTAAAACTATTATTGTAAAAATGAATATTTAATATAATACAATTTATTTAAAAAATTGTCATAGTTTTGTTTTTTTCCCCATTTTATTAATTTTATGATCAGTGCCGTGCTATAAGATAAGGGTAAAAATATATTACAAAAATAATTGTTAAAATTTATTATGTAAAATTTATTTTGAAATTGTTATTAACAATTATTTAATAGTTTAATGGTTTCTTTGGAATACTATGAATTATTTTAGATACCAAAATTAATGTAAAATTTGAAAATAATTTGAAAACGCAACAATAACAAAGCCCGTCGTCACTGATCTGACAATCACCTGTAAATAATCGCAATATCCACGAATCCCTCTGGTGGAAAAAAAAATATCTGGCCCACAAATATTTTGACTTTTGTTAGGTTGAGTCCACTCGTTATTTATAGATCTCCATAGTTCGTAACGATGGACAAAAAAAAAACAAATTTTTTTAAAAATTGAGATATGTGCTATAAGATATAAACGTCTTATGATTAATTCAGTATAGTATCAATCGCAACACGCTTGTAATGAAATTAACAAGACGTCTTTATATCTTTCATGACATTTCAATGACGTATACGTATACAATATACTATGTATATATGTAAAAACGTACCCAGTATACCGTTAAATCATTATATGCTAATTATACCGCAGTTAAGAAAAGGTACACAGAACGAAAAAAAAAAAAATTGAAGAGGCAAAAAGGTCATACCAGTTTTGCCCACACACCAAGTACCATAAATGGTTCCCGCCTGGACAAATAAAAATGTAATAATAAATAATGGTTAGAAATATGAATAACTAATTTATGAATCTATTTTTTGTCTATTTATTTCTCTCATGTCACTCAAGGTGAGATTAACATTAGCCTATTATTATTATTATTATTATTATTGCTAAATGCGGTTTTTGTAAAATTGGCAATTGAATGAGTGGCTGACATGTAAAGTGGACTTTACAGTTGACCAGTTTTCTGGTCGGCAAGTTAATTTTCGGCAAGCTTTGCGTTAGCATGCGCATATTGCACTTGTTAAAACAAGTTTTCTTGAACTTGGCGAAAATAGGTTCTACGCTATTTTTCTTGCCACTTGTTGGCCAGTTTGATAATATTTTGTATAAATTCATGTATACCAACTAAAATTTTAATTCCCAAAAGAGAACAGCTGATATTTTTTGTTTATATTTAATAAACTGTTGTGAAAATTAGCTTTGAAAATTTTGTTTATGTAGTACCGAATATTTTATTTTAACTACTCTGCTAATTTACTCTAAGAATAAGTATTAAAATATAAGATAGATTTATATTAGATAGATATAATTTTTTAATTTTGGATTGGCATTTATTAAGGTAATCGAAATTGTCGAAAAGAAAATTGTCGTCTGTAAAGCCAAAAACGACTTTCCATCGAGAAACTTGACAACAAAAAAACTTGTCAACTGTAAAGGCCACTTTAAAGACTGTATCGTGGATTCATTTAAAAGTTTAAAGGTTAACGTATACGGTTGTTAATTAGAACATCCATTTTGGTGAGTGAATATCTTACGAAATACTTTTTTTGACATAAAGAAACTTAAAATATAAAATTGAAGAATTTTTCCTACCAAATTCTAAATTATCTTCGTTTTTCTTAATATTAATCTCATGATTTTTTCCATAGAGAAGTTCTTGTTCTTGTATAAACTCCATAAAAGTTTATTATTATTATTATTATTATTATAGAAATATATTTATATATGTGGGATTGTACATGTACAAGTTACGTTTTTCCTTCCTTTCTTTCTTTATCGATAAATTTACTGGATGATGATGAGTTTTCCAGATTTTATAACGTCCATGTCCATGTCGTTGGAGTGTTAAAATTTATTATATTTTTCCTTACAGTATTAAATATGTATGTATGTATGTAAATGCGTAGATATACATGTGTAGTTTATATAGTCGTATGTAGTTCGTAAAGGACAAAAAAAAATGAAATGTATGAGAAAATAAAATGACGCATCCTCGTCTAATTTAAATTTATTCTTAAAAATTAATTGCTTAATTAATAAAATGTTAAAAAAACGCAATTAATGAACTGCTTAATTAGAAATTATAACTAGAAGATAGATCAAACGTAGAAATATTTTAGCAAATTTGCAATAATTTTCTATTTATAGCAAGACGTTGAAGGATGAGTTTACGCATACGCCATCTGTGATTCAGATTAGCAATTATCATAAACAGAGATATATAATGCTATATATGTTAGTATTTTTTGATTTTCTTTATAAATATTCAATAATTATAATATAACTATTAATTATTAAGACACAACTGAATTTTTTATTAATTGTATTTTATTATTACTTCAATATTATTTTAATATTACTTTATTCTTAAGTAAGCAAAATGCTATAGGTATTTCAAAGTAGGCCATGATTTGAGTGAATTCTTTTTCATTATTTGTTCAAAAACCCACAAATTTTCATTTAATAACCAACACTTTGGCCTCAGTTTAGAAACTAGGAGCAAGCAGAAGCAATGAGGCAAGTATATTCAATGATTCATTGATTAATTTTAGCATTTTACAATGAAATAAGTTCAAACCGGCAAAATGGCGGCTCCGTATACTTATCCTTTTAGAGCTCTACATAGTAATAATCATTCTTCCTATTGTGCAACTCTTCGCTTATGGAACATGATTTTAATTTTAATTTTTATATGATGCATATGCATATTATTTATATACGACCAATAAAATTGATTATAAAATTCCAAACACGTTCTTTTTTATGTTTTATATGTTCGTTTTATTTTTTTTTCTTTAATACTCCACCCAGTTTATGTACTAGAATAATGCCAAAAATAAAACAATGATCTAATTTATGACGAAAATAAAAAATTAATATCAAGAAATCGAAATAGGTTTAGCGGTGACATGTTTGAGTAAACTACGAGCCAAAAATAATTATTATTGGCAATTTATGGCTAATATCTTGAAGGTAGGTCAGTGTAATGTACTTTGGCAGGTATACAAGGTGATCAATTCACAAGGGGAAACATACATACATCCATTTTAACACAAACAAAGTAAATAGAAGTTTGTAAAGTTGAGTTTCGCATATTTGGATCTTTATTGTCATTTTTATAGGTTATAAGTTATTTTCACTGATTTGTGACTGGATCCGGTATTTTCATACAAAAAATCTATCATAAATTTAAATTTTATTAATTTTCAAATTTTAATTCAAGGACAAGGATAGTTAAATTATTTACTTTGTGTTTACAAGGGAAATAAACACACATTATAACATAATAAACAACCACGTTCAAAGGAAGGAAAGGGACGTCATATAAGCGCCCCTCTCAGTTATCTATATACTATATAATCAATTACCATAATTACTTATTGCCGGCGGCGGCGGTGACGGCTATTTATTTCAGATTTTTTTTTCTTTCTTTTTTTTTTCTGCTTGATGATTAAGTGGTAGCAAATTGGGGATGCATACACATATGTTTATTATGATGTGCTCTACTACTACATGGTATGAATTAACCCTACTTTGCTTTTCAACCCTAGTAAGGAGAATAAACAATATAAAAAATGAACGATATTTAATTGCCTATCACTTTTTTTTATCTAATTTCTTAAATTTAATGCATAAATGTAGTCGTACTTTTAATACGTAAATCTTGATATAAACATATTGTTTTTAATATAGTGCTTATCTAATTTCTTAATTCTTATTTTTTAATACATAAACGTAATTTTAAACTTCCCAAAACTTTTAACGTTTTACGTATTAAGAAATACGAATTAAGAACGCGCGTTTGCGCTTTAACCACAAAATATTTTCGATCAGATGATGAAAGATGGAACGTAACCTTAAAACCAAACTATTCTGGCGCTATTTTTGATGATAATTTTTGCCCATATTTGAATCGATTATTTGTAATTTTTTTTATTATCTATTAGTTAATTTTCGCTTGTTTTTTAGTAGTAGAATTGATCAATTTTTCAATTCTTGTCATCAATTTCGATTTCAATGTCAATTCTTTAAGAAATTAAGAAATAAGAAATTGTCTAACCGTGTTTTTAATTTTCAGTGATTAAAATTATGTTTACGAAATAAAAAATTCGTTTACGAAGTTGGATAATTCCATTCTAATGCGTTTAATCTAATTTTAATATCCATTTCCAGAAATGATACCAAAAGAAAAAAAAATACAGGACATGACACCTTTTTGACAAGCATCAAGCGTATCGCTCACAGCCTGCCTATCCCACCTTCAGTAATAATTACTTGTCTTTATGTTTCCCTTTCTAATAACAGAAGAAACCACTATCGCACATTACGAAAATGGCCTCAATTCGAAAAAATATATATTACTATGGACAGCCGCTATTATAGTATACATAGATATACTATAGATAGAGAGAAAGGTGGTGCATCGTTATAAATAACACTTCTACATATAGTTGATTTCTTACCCCTTCCACTACACTCACGGTGTGTTTCCGAGTTTCAGCAAACAAACCCTATCGATATATCGTAATACCCTATCTATTTAAAGCTAAACGACAAACAAATAAGGAAATGACCTATAAAATTTTGATTTTTTAATGGATAAACAAACAAAATGAAATAAATGCTGAATAAACTGATATTTTAGCAGATTTATTTATTAATAATGGTAGTCGTTATAAAACGACTATGAAAATCTGGCTTGCTATGATACGTCAAATTATTTGCTTCTATAATATGTTTTCATTATTTAATTATTTTGCATATTAAATTATTTAAATAAAATGCGATTTTCGAATGAAGAATGAAGTCTGATTTAATTAAAAAATTTTGTTTATGTCAGAGAAATATAATCCGCGCTTCTGATAGGTATTTACTGTTATATCCAGGAAGGTTACATTATTCCTTCAATTTCCACTATTAATAATCCAAAGCCAACTGCGATGAATTAGATTTTTTTTTATTATTTGTATTAAATGATATTTAAAATAGTTGAAGTGATACATTGTTGCAATGGGAATTTCATGTACTTTTTAAATCTGTAAAAATCCAAGATGGCGTTCATAAGAAAATCGAAAATTGTACTCAATATCTAAGAAAACTAAAGTCCTGTGGAATATCTGACGACATCAGGTTAAAGCTCTTATAAAGTGCCTTAATAATGTACAACGTTTATTTCCCTAGGATAAATAGTTTTCAAGTTATTGACAAAAAATGAAAATCGAAATTTTCGATTATCTCGTTTATCTCCGGAAATATCTAAAATTTCTCATATTTTAAACCACCATTTTAGTAACCCCAAAATTATGTAACTTTGCCTCCAATTTAACCCACATCGTATCTCTTATCGTTTCCGAGATCCTCACAATTACATACCAACTTGAAAAACCCTGTATAGTTACATGTTACTAGTTCTAAGAAACTTACTTTCCAACTAGCCATATAAACAATACCCTAACAATCAAAACCGACACTATCACAGGCACATTATCCAATTTATGCATCATCATTACTTCCCAGAGGTCAACCAGGGGTTATATATCAGAAATCAGAAACGATTCCGGTTTGTGGATTAAATTGTTTCATGTTTTACTGAAATATTAGGTTAGATTTTATAATGGGAGTGGTAGTTAATTGAAAACGTATATTTTAAATCTATATTTTATGTATCATGTTTTAAAGTATGTACCTGTTTTAAATTCAATAGATTCATTAATGTTTATAAATTGATGGAATCTTTAAAATATAAAATCCAAAAAAAAAAAAAAATCAAGCATCCGCTGAGAAAAAAAAGCACTTCATTTTTTTATTTAAATTTATTATCTATCGAAATTTATAGTTTCTAAAACAAACAACACTAAATTTGTCGATAAACTTATAAAATGTAATTTTTTAACGCCTACTATGATATAGAAACACTTAAAAAATACATTTAAAAAAACAGGCCTTAAATATGTCAAAGTGTCACTTGTTGTTTTAATGCAACTGGATAAACAAACAATGGCCGCATGATTTCTCCGCTTTTTTATTTAAGGGGCATATTATTTTGTTCTTTTGATGTATTTATTTGTTTAGAATGTATTTCTTCTTTTCGTTTAATACATAATATCCTAATACGATTATAAATAGAGTTTTCTTCATGAAAACGCGCAAAGGAAACTGGAAAACGGAAATCCTATTTTTTCCTTTATATATTATTAAAGGAAGGATTGAGGAGAAGGAAACTCGTCTCAGCTCTCATTTCAACCCCTGTGAATGAAAACGATACATATTATGTTTATATTTAAATATCTTCCCTGTTTTTATTTCGTTTTTTTTTTTTTTTTTTGCCTTCAAAACAACATACACATTAGACAGTGCATCAGCCAATAGAAATGGTTTTTGTAACTTTTAATCACACCTACACCCACGTTCGTACAATCTCAGCGTTTTGAAATCCTCATTGGCCCATTAGAGAAAAATGAAAAAACAAAAAGATACAACTGTCACTACTGTAAAATGCTAATTAGGTGACATATTCACATTACAATTCTGAAAACATTTTTATTTCAACTAATTAGTTTAACATCAGATTTAAAACCAACCAACCGAATAAGCAAACGGAGCAGTATAAGTTTTTAGTGATATTTTTCTGTTAAAATTCCTATTCGAATAAATAAATATGCATTATGTATCATCAATGGAAAACAATTCACCTGTACCAGCTGTAGCAACAATTATAAATAACAATCAAAATCTTTCGATTTTTCCTGATTTAAATTCACCATCATCGATTATTAATTATTATTATCCATCACATCATCATCATCATCATCATCATCAAAATCAACAGGATCAATACTCAAGACAAATTGAATCGTTCCATAATAGTTCAACAGTGACAAATAGTAATTGTGAACGTTTCGAATCTACTCTTCATCATCATCATCATCATGAACAAGAGGAATTTTATAATTCGCAAAGTATAAAAAGTAATTTTGATCCATTTTTAAGAAGTTATTCAAGCCAGATTAAATGGCATTGTGAAAATCATTTGAATAGTGATAAAACAATAGTAGAATATACCAAAGATTTGGATAATTTAGAAAGTTATAATAATAATGATGAAAATGAAATGGATTTTCTTGATTTACATTCAAATGAATTGAGTGAACATAATGGTAAGTTTTTTTTTTTTTTTGTAAATGATGAAATTGGACAAAAAACAATTGTACAAAATATATACAAATGACATTAAAAATTGAATATTTTTATAGCCTATAGGGGGATTCGCAATACGGTCATTTTCAATTCAACTTATTGCATTGCAAACTTTAAAATTAATTAAAATGAATTGATAATTAATTGCCTCTTTCCTTATGCCTGCTCCTAGTTTCATAATAAGAGTCAAAGTGTTGGTAGTTGAATAAGAATTTGTCGTTTTTAGATCAAACAATGATTACAAATTTACTCAGGGATCATGGCCTACTTTGAAATAAAACTTTACTTACTCTAGAATAAAAGTAATTTTTTATTTTTAATTTTCTCTTGATAATAAATTGATTATATTTAATAAATATATAAGAAGCATTAACGTTATACCCTCTTAGTATCAATCTAAATCAAAAATGGCAACTGCGATTGTTTAGCTCCTTACAGAGTCTTAATTGTACATTGCAACTCATTATTATTACATATATTTGTACCTACCTCTTTTTAATGTTTATTTTACTGTTACATTTACCTTCTCCTGTTTTTTTTTTTTTGTTTCTGAGATTACACCCCACAGCCTACTATTTAATTTGCTTTATGCGATTCTCCAGCAAAATGTCACATAAGCGTTTTATTTTCTGCGATTTAATAATAAAATATTAGCTTTTGTCACGCAACATTTTACCCTTGATTATTGGGTGGATTTTAGGTAGGTCTACTATATATACGAAAAGGATATATTAAAAAATGTCATTATCTATACGTATAGTATGAAAGAAATGAATGTATCCGCTTGTCAAATTAAATTGGCAATTATGCAATGAAGCGTAAGAATTAATTCCAATTCATAGAGTTAGAGTTCCTAATGTATTTAAAAAAAATATTTAATCAAAATTGTGAAAAATTTTTTGATTACAAGAGACAATAACAAGTTTCTATTTTATAATTTAAAATGGTCATTTTATACCGTGTCCTCGAATTACTAAATATTTAGATATTTTAAAGTTAATGAAATTCTTGTTCTCCAATGAAGTTGGCAACACATTTGACATCGCCGGCAACGTTGCCGGGTTTAGTTATTCCACTATAGTGATCGAATAGATTATCAGCTGTTTCAGTTTATGACATTTTCATTTACATTTTGCGCTTTTTGTTAAATTCTTGCTATCAACCCCATGAAATCTATTGTTATGGTCACAACACTAAAACCGATGTATAACAAATTTCTGTTATTTTAAAATCAAATTTTTCATTTATTAAAAATTCAAAATATTAACTAACGTAACAATAGTTTTTTCTAAATAAATATGACAACGTCGCGGTGTCATAAATTGATAGCAATCTATTGCATAACTGTCAGTTTAATTTGAGAATAGTATATTTTAGATAAATTTGACTTCTATTCCATGTAACAAGTTTACAGTTAAATTTCGATCATTATTCAAATAATTCAAATTTCCAAACTCTAAACATATTTAAGAGGACCACCCAAATTGATAGGAACCATCCCCTACTCGTCCTATAAAATATATGTATTTAATCCCGCTATTAATTTTAAGGCTTATTTCCTGAAATATGATAGTATACTGATAGTATTTTATTTAGACTAGTTCAACACAAGTTAATTCATATTTTTGGAGATTATTTGTACAAGCTTTTGATATCAGGTGATCCACATATACATACACATGTATGTTTCAAAAATAATTTATATCCTATTATTTTTTATAGTTGATAATAATAATGCGATATTTTATTTATCATTTTTGGAGTTATTTATCATTTTTTAACTGTTTTTCAAGAAACCTGACGGCAGAAAAATTGTTAACTGTAAAGTCCGCATTATGGAGGGCCATAAGAAAGGGTGAACACTAGAAAAACAAAAACGGGCTGCCGCCAGGTGGCGTGGCGACCAACTGAGACAACAGTTTTTAACGGTTGCTCTTAAGAGAAAATCAAATTTTCTTATTTTTAAGAAAAATCATAGATGGCAGCAGATTAAAACTATGATGTTTGTAAAAATGAATATTTAATATAATACAACAATAATTGTTATTTAAAAAATTGGCATAGTTTTGTTTTTTTCCCCATTTGATTAATTTTATGATCAGTGACGTGCTATAAGATTGGGTAAAAATATATTACAAGAATAATGGTTAATTTATTATATAAAATATATTTTGAAATTTTTATTAACAATTATTTAATAATTTAATGGTTTCTTTGGAATACTAGATGGATTATTTTAGATATCAAAATTAATGTAAAATTTGAAAATAATTTGAAAACGCAACAATAACACAAAGCCCGCCCGTCACTGATCTGACAATCACACCTGCAATTATCGCAATATACACGAATCACTCTGGTGGGCAAAAAAATTTCTGACCCACAAATGTTTCGACTTTTGTTAGGTTGAGTCTACTCCGTATTTATAGATCTCCATAGTTCACACACAACACAAACATACCAATAAACATTCAAATTACACATTTCTGCGCTATAAAGTATCAGTCAAACACGTCGAGGACCTCACACACGGAGGTCACCCTGTATAGAGTGTATCTATGTATTTGAGGCGACGTTCTATTCAATTTATTAGTTATTATTATTACCATAAAAATGAATCTTTATACTCTATATTTTGCACAAGTCTATGGAAAAATGTATAAAATTTGATCTTACCATTCTTACAGGTATCAAGCAGCAACTATTTGTGAACAACAACGCCAAACAGCGAAAAGAAAGAACGGCATTTACAAAAAATCAAATAAAAGAATTAGAAAAGGAATTTTTAAGGTCAAATTATTTGACGAGATTAAGAAGATATGAAATTGCTGTTGCTTTAGATTTAACTGAAAGACAGGTACATATATTTTGTTATTTTAAACTAATATAGTTTCTCCAATTTTGCTTATGCTTACAATACAAATTAACATTACTCAATTTAATTAAAAATTGGCATTTGATTCATTTTAAATTGTAAAGACTATACATCTATCTCTGATAAGTGAAATTGAATATTAATTATAATTTACTCTTTTACAGGTTAAAGTATGGTTCCAAAATCGACGAATGAAATGGAAACGTATAAAAAATGGAGAAAAATTACCAGAAAAAATCCATCGCACATCGAAAAACAATTTGTAGTTAAACTGCATTAAATAAACTTATACAAGCGATTCTTTCTCTGCATTATTTTATATTTTATTTATTCATTAAATATCCGATTCATTAATTTATTAAAGTATTGATTGAATTATAAAAAAAAAATCGAACTGTTCATAATTTTTTATTTGAAAACTCTAATGTCAACATCTGAATCTAATTCCACATAAGTAGTATCTATGGTCTCTTCATCTTTTACACCTGCTGGTTTTATGTTACAAAAAATATTTAATTTCTTTAGTTTCTCCTCTTTTGCCGCCAATTTTGTTAATGTCTTTTTTTGTTTTGCCATTGCCGTTTTTTCATCGAGTAGTCTGTTCCGCGCATGTTTCAATTTACCTCTACGATCAATTAAGGGATTATTAATTCTCGTATAATGTCTACGAAATAGACGTTTTGGGCGTTTACTGTATGGAACATATGAACCTGAAAATTAATACGGAAAATCATTGCTAAATTCTAAACCAACAAAATGAAAGGACTAGAAATATAAATTCCAATAGGAGACATGTATTTTAATCAGAGAAGTTTTGCACATTGTTCACCAGAGGGAGATTACGACGTTGCTACTAACGTTTCGTAATGATTTTATTCTGAAATATTTAGATATTTAGCATTATTGTTTTTATTTATTGTAATATGAAACGTATTTATTAAAAATGCACAATGTGTGTATCATTTGACAACGTCACATCTAAGTTCTTCTTAAAATTGATTTTACTAGCTAAAATACATGTTTACCATTTTTATATGTATACAATATTCTAAGACAATTCAAATTCCTCCTATACTTACTAATTAAACATTTTTTAAAAAACAAATAATTATTCATTGTCTCGGCTGCAATCCTGGCAACACTTTTATTCTTAAATTCTACATAGCCATAACCTTTACTATTTCCTGTTCTACTAGAACGACATAATTCCACCCTGGTAACAACACCAAATTGGCGAAAGTAACTGAGCATTTCATCTTCATAAAAACCATGAGGAATATGACCTAAATAAATTAAACCACGTTTTCTTTCTACGGCTATTTGACGTTTTTTTATACGTGCTTTCAATTTGTCCTGAAACCAAAGAGGTTTTTTTTTAATTAGTATTACGAGTACAGATAGATTTTCCACTTACAATTTTTTTTGCAAATTTTTTTGCTTTAACAGATTTTTCTTTTTTCGCGCTAATTGTCTTCATTTTTAATAAAAATTGTAATATTTAAAACAAATCAAAACAATCCGGGTGTTACTTTATTTTTTAGTTTTTTTGAAAAGAAACGAAACATGTGCAGTGTGTGCTAAGGGTTGCCAGATGGTTTAGAAAAAATCGGCTAAATAGCGAAGCTAAGAAAAAGTTAATTATTTTTGATTTAGTTGATTTTGATTTTAATTTGATAACTTATTCCTATATTGAAAACAACATAGCTAGAGTAGAGATTGATCCAGCGATCCTGGCTGGACACTTGAAACAGTTGAAAATTTAACGCAGTTTAATTCAAAACCAGCAGCTAGACAACACCGCTCCACACATTCTCCCATTGCATGACATTGGAATATACAGTATATTAAGTTGCCTAACAGAAATCTTACAGATAATTAATAAATATTATTTCTTAAATAAATGTGCTGAAATGAAATGAGATAAAAATAAGATAACAAATAATTAAATAAATAGAAAAAAGGCAAAGTGCAAAAGTACATTGTTTTTTCTATTACATTAAATTTTCAGTAGCACTGTGTTGTTAATTGTTTTGTCTAGTCAATTCAACCAAAAAAATGTGATAAAGAAAGTAGCAGCCACTAGTAGCAGCTGATTGATAATGATTTTTCATAATTATCCTTTCAACATCACATAACAATGAATTTATAAAATATTAAATATTCTAATGAATAAAACATTATCACATCGTTAAACAAAATTCGCATAAATAGGTAGTTAAAACTGATTAGAAATGAATCACCAATGGTTTTATTTTAGCAGTGATTTAGGGCCTTTTTTAATTCACGGAATTGATGTAAAATCCCCTGGAGGTCTTGTTGCTGTTTGCATTTTCGTTGGCTGTTTGTCGTTTTTGTTTGAATTTTTAAGGTAGGTAAAAATAATTTAGTATAAAATGAATAGATTAATCTAGCTCTACCGAGTGACAGAATGCTAATGATGAATTGTTTTCATATCAGATATTTACAGACAAAAAGTAAACAAAATGAATTAATCCTTCGCGCTGAACAAATAAAACAATTATGTCCAACTGAAAGTGCTACATTAATTGCTGAAAGAATTACTGATCCAAGTAATCCATTAAATATCACATATTGTCATAGGTGAGGAATGATAGTGAGTGAAAATTTTTTTTTTTAATCAATTTCACCTTGAACAGATAGGTAAAAATAGTCTATATATAAGTGGCAAGATAATAAGTAATGTGACAACAAAAAATAAATAGGCTTAGACTGTTCCAATAAATTTTTTTCTATTTGTAGAGCAATGCTATTTGGAACTGAAGTGTCTTTATGGCTTCTTTTACAAAATATTGGATATATAGTAATGTTAGCAGTAATGCTTTATGATGCATGGATTCTAATAGCGGCTGTTATTGGTGGAGGATTTGGTTATTTTATTTTCGGACAACGATTTATGAAAATCAACTTAGAAAATTGTCGTATTATTCGAAACACGTATTGTACCCAAATTTGTGGTGAAACAGGTAATAGTTGATCCAACTAGTGCAGAACAAATGCGACTCCTAAATTTGTTAAAAATTCTGTTTATTTAGAATTAACCACAATGGGTAGTCCAGGCACATCCCAAAAGTATGATGTCCTATTCTAATATAGCCTATAATTCCTCCATTTGCTCCATTCCACATCCTGTTTTTAGTTTTTTACATATGGTAACAATAATAACATTTTTACAATTAAAAGCGCCTGGTTGTAAACATTGTATATTTCATTCATAACAATTTGCAGATGTTAATGCTGCACAAGAATCTACACCACCACAAGAAAGTCCATACGATTCACAAGAAAATATTGCTCAAAATAATGTTGCCAATGTACAAGAAGTTACTATAAGTGTCCATAGGGAATGCTATTAAAAAATTTAATATAGTCTTCTGTTGGCTGTGCTGATATATAATGGGATGGGAGGCTACTTGTTTAAAAAAACAAATGTTTCTATAATGTAGTAAAAGAATGGGTTAATACTTAAAATTCTCTAAATAGATTTTTAAGGATTTCACACTAATTTTCATATTTTAAGCATATTAAAATCATGTTTAAAAAATTAATTAAAAAGTTAGAAAAGCTTAAAATCAGCCTCCGTTACCGTTATATGTTAGTGGGCGGGCGGAAAGATTTAACAATTTAAATCTAATTTTACGCGCATAGTGAAAATTTTAATTATTCAAAAACAAAGGATTAATATTAATTAGAATATGCAAAAACGAAAGGCAAAATGAAGAACCTTTTCATTTCTTGTTTTATATTCCGTAATTTAATTGTATAACGACGAAAAAATGAGGTTATGAACTATGATCCTTTGCTTGGAGTTTTAAAATTTCCACTAAGTTTTTTTATTATTATTGATATGGTGCCTTATAAATTGTAAGTAAATTTAATCAAATTTCTAATAATATGTTATATATTGTGATAAGTAACTAGCTGTTCTGTACGAATACCGTCAGAAAGTATCAGTTTTTCCGAACAAAATTGTCAATTATAATAAGTGTGGTTTTTTTGCAATTTTGAATTATTGCCACGAAATTTTCGCCGAACCGATTTAAGAAAATTTTAGTGCATGCCTTGTAGATAGATATTTTGCTGATTCATGATGTAATGGTTCATAATACTTCGGAAATAACTGATATTTCTTACAGCAAGATACGTCACTTCATAATCTGTCTTCTATTAAATGAAAATTTATATTTATCAAATTATTTTAATGCCAAAGTTATTTGTTATGTATTGCATATAGTTTATATATATTATGAGAATTCTAATTGTGTATATTTTGAGACTAGCTTAATTTTAGCATTGTTGAATATTTCTAGAGTATGTTCGAAGTGCAATTCGTGACTTTTTCATATCTGTTCAAGTTATTTTAAAAATACTCAAGTGAATTGTTATTATTTAATTGACACGAGGATATAAAAAGTTAATATATATGTTTTTTGGACTTGCTTTCATTATTTACACATTCTTATTATTAAATTCTTTATTGAAAATTTCAAAATTCGGATATACATATACATTATTACAATAAATTATTTAATTAGCACTTGAATGCTTTGAATATAGACGATGAGACGATAAAACAACATCTCTCTTACAGACTAAAAAAGGAAAAAAAAAACATTAATTTATTATCTATAATTTTCAATAATTTCTCACCTCGCTACAATACAGTTCTAAAATTATTGTTCTATTATTATTGATAACGTTGGGAGGAATACACTTAATATATTTTAGTACAAATTCAAGGATGTTTCCGAAAAACAAATTTCAAAATATAATCGATAATGGAAACGTATATAAACTTCTTTAATGCAAAAATATTTAGTGTACAAAACAAAAAAAAATTAACAATTTCTTCAAAAAATACAAAAAACAGTATGAATAAATGCCATTAAACTGAGTACGTTACATTTTTTTTTTTTTAATTTAATATAATACTAACCCTCTAATACATAATTTTAATATAATTTTCACATACACATATAATATGTAGGTACACCATAATGAAAAAAGATTAATATAGTTGTTTTATTATATAATTATTATTGTATTCGATTGATTTTTTTTAAACAAATATTGTCTAGAAGATAACACAGGAGGAGAATAGTAGACCTTTTATAGTAGGAAATGTATTCAGTGTGTGCGGCTGCGCATCATCAACTCACTATAGCCTTCTATAGTATAGTCATAGTTTTACTGTAAGTAAAAAATCTAGTCAGCTTTGAATCAACCATTAAGGTTTTAATACAGATTTAAAAATATATTTTTTCTTTATAATTTTAACGATTTTTGGTCCTTAATAATAATATTTATCAATTGAAGTGAGTTGAAATTGTTTTTACACTCATAACATGACTGATATTGGGGATGAATGACAAATCTCCTCCTGTGAAAATACTTTATAAAATTAACAAATCGGATATAAATTGAATAAGGTTTAATGCGAATCTATAGCTCCCCTCCTTATATTTGGCACCATTTGACTATATTTTTCAATTCCAGAAATTGAAAATTTCAAAGTTTGCTTTCAAAAAGCTGTTTTTTTTTTTTCGTTTGTTAAACATTGCAGTTGAATCCAATCGAACTCGAACTCATAGTTTCACCTTGAAATTTCCATATTGTTTTAATCGATTACATGAGTTTTACTGGAATTGTGTGGAATGAAAAATCACAACATGTATTGAGATCAATAAAAAGTTACAACTATAGGTACTTTAAACTAAAATTAAGCACAAAAAAAAAAACTGATTTTTTCTTAGCATTATTATAAATAAATGTAAATCTTAGTTTAAAGTGTTTTGAATAAATCTTTTTCCACAATAAAAACTAGTCTACAAATAGGTATTAATTAATTATTGTTTTCACATTATTATCAAAAGGTGACACTTATTATCCGTACTTAACACAGTATAATATGAAAAGTTTTTATTTTTAATAAATATTAACAAAATAGATAAATTTTTATTATATATGATGATGACATGATAGACTTTATGTAGGATTTTTTATACACAATTAAGTTATCATATTGTTTGGCAAAATACAAGATTCGTCTATAATTTGTATTTTGATACATAATATATTATAAAAATAACTTGCTCACAAAATGCTTATTAGACAAGAACAAATTTGTTTTATAAAATCTGAAGTTCGATTTTAAAAACTAGCAATTTGTAAAAATGAAATATAACACAGATGGCGCCACTACTGCTTTTACATTTGAGCTCCTAGAATGCTTTTACTAGCCAACTGGGATGTAGTTAAAGTGGACTTTACAGTTGACAAGTTTCTCTATGGCAAGTTTTTTGAAAAAAAAAATTGCCGTTTGGCTTTACATTCGACAATTTCGAATGCATCAATAAAAATGCCACACCAAGATAAAAAAACATATCTAAGTTTAAAATAGATCTATCTCATGTTTTAATAGTTTATCCTTATGGTAAATTAGCAGAGTAGTTAAAATAAAATATTCGTTACTAGATAAACAAAATTTTGAAAGCTAATTTTTAACAACAGTTTATTAAATATAATCATAAATATCAGCTATTCTCTTTTGGGAATTAAAATTTTAGTAGTTGGTATACCTTGAATTTATAAAAAATATCGCCAAACTTGCCGAGAAATGGCAAGAAAAATAGCGCAGAACTTATTTTCGTCAAATCACGATTCACAAGTGCAATATGCGCATGCGTAATACAAAACTTCAAAAATTTGTTCTACCGACAAAAAAACTTGTCCCTCGTAAAGTCCAGTTTACTCCCATTAATAACATTAGATTAATTTTATTGCATCAAATTCTCTTGCGTTTAGTTTGCTTTTTAGTTTTCAGGAAAATCTTTCACAAAATGTATCATGCCGTGGTCATTATCGCTACAAATACTTAATTTTTCAGATGATAATATAATTAGCAAAAATGTATATAATAATAATAGTAATAAATCTTTCTTAATCTAAGGGAGGAAATAATTACAATAATTATTGTGTTAAAACGTTGAATTTAACAATGAATTATTCGATAAGGAGATGTAACAATTATTTGTTAAAAATGATAATTGATGATGAAACGTTGATATGAAACGAAGAATTTTGTTGTCACCTCCTACTGGAATAATCCAATTAAATATTTAACGTATTACATATATTGACACTTATAATAATTATTGTGTTACTAACAAACTTTGTACATCTTAAAATGGAGTATAAATGACCAATAAATAAATAGATATATATATATATATAACTACGTGTATCGTTGCCATTACGGTTAATAATAGTTAATGAGAAAAAATTAACAATTTTTAAATATTTTTCTTTAATTATTGTACAAATACGAATTGTATTTTGAAACGGCCCCTCAATGATATGTATCAGGTTTCGATTATATTGGCATTCGACCAAATATTCTCTCACTAAGCGTAATATGTAATAGTAATAATTGTAACAAACTGTTGTAATTGTTAATAATAATTATTACAAACTTAACAGAACGATTATATTAAGTCGCCGCTCTTTATCTTATAATTAATAATAATAGTAAATTAGTGCCGAATGGTTTGATCTTATGTGGCAAATTTCTATTTTATTTCTAATTTTAATAATGAGAAGCCTTTGCGCAAAACTAGTTGTTTGAAACGTTACATTAAATTTTTTCGAGCAAAAGCAAAAGCAAAGAAACGAATAAATAATAATATTTTAAACAAAAAAGAAACAAAAATAAAATAAACTGAAAGAAACAAACACATCGTAAACATGCACGCACATACATATTTGAATACTGCGAATTCTATTATTTAAATATTTTTTTTTTAACACGCCGAAAACGGTTTTTTATAAATGTTTCGTTTTCAACTTTTTCCAAAAATTTTTATGATTTTTTTTTAGGAACTTTTTTTTTAACTTAAGCTTAGACAACACAATATACAATACAAAGAAACACATACAAAATAATGAAAAAAAAAAAAGGCACAAAGAAAAACGAGAAACATACACTATTTACATTCATTGGTTTTTCGATTGCAGCACATAAGAAATCATAGATTGACGGCGGTAATTATTTATGCTAATAAAATAAATTACGAAATATTCTCTACTAGTTGTTCACATTTTTTTTGAAACAAAGAATCACTTTAGAAATATATTAACGAGTACATTGATCTATTTAACAGATTAATTAATCTATTTGGAATTAAAAACAAAAAGAAAAACAATTCCATCATAAACAAAAATCAACAAAATAATTAAATCTTAAAATTTAACACATGGCACACAGCTTTTATCAATCAATACAATGACAGCCCATTTGGCCGGGGTTTTTTTTTTTCACATTGTATGGAATGTCATAGAAAAATGGCAGTAGTTAAATTATTTAGGCATTATTCACCGATGCATCAATTGCCTTATAATTGTAGACGATGATGATGATTATGATGATATGTATTATTTTGATATGTATTTTATAAAAATATTTCACCCTGATTATTGTACGACAAAAATAAAAAGATTAAACTAAATTGACATATTTTTCCTTAATTCATACATTAAAAAAACAACAATCTTATTATGGAATTAGATTGATTGAGTGATAATAACTTTCAATCTGTTTTTTGTTTTCATCGCATTTTATGCCGGGATGGTTTTTTTTTTGTTTAGGTAATTGAAGGTTCGGGTCGAAGTGTTACCGGTAAAACGCTGCTCAATACTTTGGTAACTAACAATTCCTCATAGGTTTTTATAATAATATTTTTAATATGTCGAAATGCGGCAATATCATACACGGAACGTGCCGTATTTGTAAAATCAAATGGTTCCTCGATGCACATATAACGCCATTGATTCTGATCGTTTTTTGGCGCTTTAACTTGTTTACAATTTTCAATTAGTAAACGACCACCAATACGCACGGAAACAGCATATCGATTGAAGTCGAAATTCGAATAATAACCGAAAAAACCTAAAATTTTTAGAATAGTATAAGTAAATTGAATATGGGAGGGACAAACAAATAGAAATACCTATAAAAAGTTCTGCCAATGACAGAGTGTTATATGATTGATAATTTTTCAATGATTTTAATTCTTCATGAATATCAGTTATTCTACTCTTATCTGAATTGAATCGATCCGGAAATAATGTATGTAAACATGGTAAAACATAAGGAGAGACACCACCTAAAAACAACAGCAATACAATCCTGACGGCAATCAACGTGATTTTTATTTTTCCACTTACATTGCAAATAATGTATAACCATTAGGGTCCATGAATAACTAGAAACTGTTAAATTCTTTGCGTCATTAATTCGATTCGCTTGAGCCCATATTTTTACCATAACAACTAATGGCCGTACTCTCCAATCAATACGTGCATAACAATATAGTAAATGTGTATTATAAATACCAACTGAATTATTGCAATTTAAGTCGATTTCATAGCCAGTTGATTGATCGCGAAATTTTAATATTGGCACTTTGGCAAGAATTAATTCAGAATCAATTATTAAACCTGAAAAATATCATGCGAATGAATTCATTTGAAAAACAAATGCAGAGTAGCCTGTCAATGGATTTCTATTTCTTCTTCTTTTCTTTTTTATAATAGCGCATTAATATATAAATTGTATCCCGAAAGAAGTAGGAAACTGCAAAATTTCGTTTATACGCATCCACTGGAACAGTTTCCTAAATTTGAAAATGCTGAACCATTTTTATTTTAAAAAAGTAATTATTATTGTAATAATTTTTTTTTATGGAATAGTATATAATATATAGTATATTATTTTACTTATCTTTTTTTGAAATTTTCTATCTTTTATTTAATTCTTTTTTTCCTTCCTACTCAACAGCTGCTTCGATTTTTTTAAAGTCTTTTTCAAGAATACTTTATATTTTTCGTCTATTTTCGCTTTTGTAACAAATAAATATTTAAAAATGTTTTTATTCCTAAAATAGTCGTTTCAACTTTTTGTCACTTTTATAAAAATATCGTTATAGAAACGAACCGGCAACAACGCTTATTGCAAAATCTAAAACTACTAGATGTGCTACGTGCGAACAACTACCCACTTTATTATTATAAACTTTAAACATTAACAAGAAAAATGAAAAAAAAAAAGAAAAGAAGCTCTTACCATATTTCAGAAGGTGATTTTTAATGTGATGTAACTGATGCACCGAATCCAATCTTGGATCCTCAGTACATGGTTTGATAAGTAAACACATGTCAATATCGCTACTATTTAAACCGAAACCTGTCATTGTTGATCCAACGATATATAGAGCATAATGATTCAAGCATTTCTAAAATATTATTCAAAATCAATTAATTTCATTTTGTATTATAACTAAATGATCTACTTTATTAATTATGACACATTTATTGGAAATGATTGAACGTCAGATGATTATATTGAACGACATAATTGTAGGCAACATACAGAGCTACGCACCCTATATGTATTTGTATTATTAGTTGCCTAATTGCCACTCATTTTACCAAATGACCTTCAATCATTTACCTTTCACATTTACCCGAATATATAAAAAGATATCTTTCCACAGAGATATTTTGCTTTCATACGTTTCAATTTTTTGCGCTTTACTAGTGAATACATCCCATATTGCTTGACTAAGTTGATCATAGGGTCCATCATTTAATAATTGATGTGGATGTGGATCAATTTTCATTATACCTGATCGTGATTTAAGCCTATTCGCATTTAAAAAAATAATCTTAATCGAAACAATAGAAATTTGAATTCTCTTGTGTTTACCGATGTGTTAAACCATAAACTCGTCGTACCATTGTATCAGTTATTTGTCGATAATTTGAATTGATTGGTTTTCTACTACGATGTTCTCGATGATGATTATTATAATTACTATTACTATTGTTATTATTATTATTCGAACTTGTACTGTACTGACTATTATTGCTGATATTGTTGTTGTTAGTTCTGTAGAAAACAATAGAACAATGATAAACCATTAGAGAGAAAAACGAAAATAGAAAAAACGGCGACGTTTTTTGAATTAAAAAAACAAAGAAAAAAATTGACAGTATGCCAAATATGTCTGCTGTAATTGTCGAATTTAACGGCAAATGACATGAATTAATTGACAATATACATAAAATGTCCGAAGATTTATTGTTAGATTCCCAAATCCGATTTTGGGTATTTTTACCTATCGTCTTGTTAACAATTTTTATGGAAATTATTCGACATTATTCGGCATACTTGATCAAAGATTGTTTTATTTCAAACGTGGACCAAATTCAAGAAATTTATACTAAAAAAAAAGCCTCGTTATTAGGGCATAATTATAAATATATTCCGAAGAAAGTATGTATGAAATCATTTCGTTTATTTAATCCTATTAAAATAAAATTGTCGACAAATCAGGCATTTGAAATGAGAAGAAAACAATTCAGTGCAGAAAAAGGCTTTTTAAAAACCAAACGGCATTCATCAAATAAACCAGTTTCCACTGGATATAATCAACAACGTCAATTGCTAGAAAATTTCATTAAAAAATATTTTCTTAATTTTTTTCTAATAATTTTGGCTGCATTTTGGGTCGATTATGTTTTCGACGGATTTATTTGTACGAAGGTAAACAAAACAAGTTTCTATTCAATTCTACATATTTGATCTGATAAACTCTAATCAAAATTTAAAGGTACCATTCCCATTAACATTTCAATTCCATTCAATGCTACAACACAATATCGATTTAAACTATTTGAATCCATCATGGGTATCGTCATATTCATGGTATTTTTTAAATGTATTTGGATTTCGTCAAATTTTTAATGTATTTTGTAATGATGAAGAAAATGAATTTAATTCGAATGATAATAGTGAATCTTTACTATGTACAATGATTGACAATCGATGTCGACGTCCATTTGAAGAAGAATTCAACGAATTACAAATAATCGAATATACATCGGAATTGATGAATATAACAAAAGAATTTCTTATTAATACATAATTATTAAAAGCCGCTTTATGGTCTTTTAATTTTATTCACCAAAAATAAAATTTGATTTTACATACCGATTTTTATTATTATAATGTCCATAACTGCCATTATGACTATAATGATGATGTTGATTATGATGATTGTGATAATTGTGCTCATTTAAATTTTCTATATCTTCATTGTTATTATTACTGCTGACACTTTCACTTTCATAGCTACTTTCAGTTAATGAATATTGAAGATTGCCAGTCGAATGATGATGGTGATGATGATGCTGCTGCTGCTGATAATTATTTGGTGATGTAAATATGTCAGTTGTATTCGGATTGGAAGATATTGGACAGAATTTACCAATCACAAATGTCTGCTGATTGTTCACTTGAGAATAGGAAGTTTGATGTGAATTATATGTTAGTCCTGAAACACACGCAAATGAGATTGATTTCATTGTGTGTTTTTTTTTTTTTGGGGCTTTCAATAAATAGAATCTTGCAATATATATTTACCATTATTTTCTTGATGCTTTGATGTTGGTGATGAATTTATGCATCCGTATGATGATATAAATGCATCTTTTTTTATTGGTGATATTGGTCGATATAAACACGTATCTTTACTATTCATTTCATTTTCATTGTCACTTTTAGGACTCATATTTGAAATTATATTTAAAGGAACTGTAAATAATTCTTTACCTAATTCAACTTTTGTTAGATTTCGATTAATTAAATGTTCATTTTTACCATATGTGTAATAAGGCTGATGAGACTCTTGTGTTGTTAAAGTATCGAAAAACAATGCACCATTCATTCTGTTTTTGTTTTTCCTTAAATTAAACAAAAAAAAGCTATTTCTTTACAATACTATAATCTGTCTTTAAATATGTTTGTTCAATGACTGTACTTTGGATAGCAACAATTCATTTTATTCTCCCTTTTTGTATAAATAAAAATACTTGAACAACAAAAAAAGCTTTAAAATATTTGACAGTTATCTTCAAACTAGGTTAGAAAAACATTTAAAGCGGGATATTGTAAATATTTGAAGTTTCTTAATTAAAACTCACTTACTATTTGAATGAAACTGGTGGTATTTTCCTATTTTTTAGTGATTTATCGAAACACTTTTCGCTTTGCTTGTTGTTGTCGAGCGGTCATTTTTTTTTTTATAAATAAATGCCGCAACGAATCTCTTTTGTTTAAAAATTGTTTTGCTCTGTTGTCATGTCAAGTGGTTATATATTTTAATTTTTAAGATATATTTGGAATCTAATTTAATTGCAACTTATTTAGTATAAATTTATATATTGGTATTATTAGTTGGTAATGTAATGGTAAATGTCTGGTATTCTATTAGAAAAAATCTTAATAAATACATCCGAAAATTCTGAAATCGTTTATCGTAGTTATCAATATTCAATTCTGCATCAATCTAACTAGTGCATTTGTCCTACCTAGTAGAGTAGATCCATTTTCGAATAAATAAAAACGACCTTAAAATTTAAGACTATTATTACTATTAAATTACTAAAATTTACAATTAAACAGATAAACTAAAAACAATGTTTGTTTGTTTTCGTCAAGTTCAAAAAAGTTCTGGAAATATTACGCGAGCTGGCAATGTTCAAAAACTTCCAAAATGACAGATTATCATATTTCACAGGACCGAAACATGAATATTAGATTTCCATTACTAACTTTCAATTTAACCTTTTCATTTTCAAATTATAAAAAATATTTTTTGTTTTTCAGAACCGTTCGCACGACTGAAATAGATCAATTTGGCATATATTAAATATTTGCAAAGAAATAAGTGAGCGAAACGCAATAAGCAATTTGTCATTTCCTTTCATTATCAATATTCTCATACATATGTAAATGTATATGACATGTCGCCAACTCGCCATTTTGTGGAAAAATTTTACTCTTTCTCTCTCTTGACATTCTTAATGTACTGAGTGAAAAGGAAACTGAAACCATTAGTTGCGGTACTCTACCAACCTATCAGATTTGTACTTATTATTATTTTTTTATTTTCTTTACTATATTGCCTAAATAAATATTGCTAATCTTAATCTTACTAGTCTACTAGTAACTTAATCATTAACATTTTGTCTATTAAATCTATTTGATGATTTTGATGTTTAATTAAGGCTCAACATTTAATGTCTGTTTAAATTTAAAGCAAACAATAACATGCACAGGGTGTGTGATTAATCCGATCTACATTAGTAAATAAAAAATATACATTTATAATATAACATAATATTTATTTTATTGTTCATTATCTTAACGAAATAATTTTTTTTTAATTCTAATCTAATACAATACGATCCTGTCTATTGCTCAAAATTCCCCATTACAATTATCATATAAAAATACTATTGTATCATAAAATTCCGCTCATTCAGTCAATTTTTATGTGGTCAGTTGAGTTGGTAGCCTGTGTGGTGATTTCAGATTTATCAGTTACTTAAAACGATTTAAAATTAGATTTCACTTTCGTTTAGTTACCGTTCAACGATCGTTTGCCCATTAAGTAATTAATTTAATTTTAATATTATATTATTAGTATAACAACCTCAAGCATAAAAATGAGATTCCTACAAGCATCAAGGAATGTAGCCGGAAAAATGAACAATTGGCAAAATTGTGCTTTTTTATCAACAAAAGTTGCCCCAAAAGTAATTAAACCAGAACCAGCAGCCAATATACTTTACTCAGGGGTAAGACCTATTATTGTTATATTATATATATTATTTGTATATCAATATAGAATTAAGGGCTTATTTACTTTATTTTGATTAAATTGTTTTCTGTGAAACAATTATTTATGTAGATAATTGATTTGATTGGTTTTTTTCCATTCCATTTGTAATCAAAAGAATTATTTATCATTCCGGTTTTGGTGATAAAACTTCCAAACGCCCTTGTATCGTAAATTATTTTTATATTTTATCTAAAAACGGATTTTTAATTATACATTGTGAAAATGTTTTTTTATGAGCGATTAATTAATACATTGTTTATAATGATTCACTATAATTTATACTTTACAGTAATAGAATTGTCTCCAAACCATTTATGTAGTAAAGTAACCATTTTGTTAGTTTGCAGTCTGTCATTTCAAAATTGCCATAGTTATTGGCACTAATTGACAATGATATGATAAAAAGCAAAAGCACAATTAATTGACTATAATCAATTACGCATTTACATATACATATAATTATTAATCATATCAGTAAATATAAAAATTTTCCTGCTGCGAATCTATTTCAAAAAAATAGAAAATGTATTTTGGCTTCGGCGATCTAGTTGGCGCTGTCTTTTTTATTTTTATGTATACTTTGCTAGGCCTGTTGACGTCAACTATAATGATAATAGTATGAATGGGAGGATAAAAAAAATGATTTTTTTCATTTATGTAGGTATGTAAAAGTATTTGGAAAATGAAAATCAATAACGCGAATGCTGAAAATAGAATTAAAATATGTTCATAAGAGCGAAAATAACGTTCCGAAAATGTTATCAGAATCTAGTCATCCATGAAACTAAATTAATTGCAGCGTGTGCACAATAGAAATGCATTATAAATTTTCTAGGCAAAAAAATAAGCATAAAAGTAATAATAAATTGCTTCCATGTGTTCTATCATAAGATTCATTCACTATGACATTCACTATTTAATGATCAATTTTATTTTTTCCTAATTCGGTACTGAAATAGTATAATCGTAAATACCGGTATTATTATGGGTGTTCCGTGTTTGTTTACTGAAGCACCAACTATTAGTTACGCATTTTCTTTATTAAAATTGCAAACCTAAAGTTGCTGTTGCGGCGAATATCACTTTGGCTTGTCACGATAATAAATCAAGTCTACTTGATTTTTTTCCCAATTTTTTATATTAGATTATCGAATTATTTTGATTAGATTAGCATTAGATAAACATGTTTTTGAACGAAAAATAAATAAAATAAAACAACAAATAACAAAATACAGTTCGATAAGTATCAGTTTTTTTTTATTTCTTAATTATAAATATGACGTATGTACATATTATGTGTGTGTGTGTGTGTGATGGTTCGCACTTCGCAGACAGGGGAACCATTTTCTACGCCCGCTGTCAATTTTCATATCAATACTCCATTGTATGGTATCGTATTTATTTATTCTTCTGCTCGACAGATAACTTACTTATTTATTATCATAAAAATGTATACATATTTTGACGTTGGATATTTTGTAAAAATATCAGTATTTTTAATTAGATAGAACCAAATGATTTGGCAATTTCGAAAGAAATTTGGACCCATTCGTAAAGATAAAAATGTAGATAAATGAATTAATTAATACTAAATAATATACTAACTTGAATTTTCTTATTTAACATTTTTATAATTTTAATTTTTTTTTTGGGAAAAAAAGATCATGAAAAAGATTCATGATTTGATTATAAATGCTACAAAGTTTTAAATCATTTTCCTTTCTATTATTATACACAGATATTCATAAATAACGAATGGCACAAATCGAAATCAGGAGCAACATTTCCAACAATCAATCCGGCAACTGGAAAAGTAATCACAGAAATACAACAAGGAGGAAAAGCTGATATTGGTAAATGATTTGTTTTTGTTTTTTCTCTCAAATATTTAGCTGCTATAGTATACGTGTTCTTTGTCGTTTTTCTAGATCTTGCTGTTGAAGCTGCCAGTGAAGCATTCCGTTTACATTCACCATGGCGAACAATGGATGCATCAAGAAGAGGAGAACTTTTATATAAATTAGCTGATTTAATTGAACGTGATTCAGCGTATATTGCTGTAAGTAAAAAAAGAAATCAAAACACATATTTATAATAAACAATTGCAGATAAGAATGAGATTTAAATTTTATTTTAGTATTGAATGCAAAATAAACAAATATTGCAATTTATCTTATTAAAAGCGATAAATTGCGATTCCACCACGTGTCTTGTAAACAAAATTGTGCACAAACACATATATAAGCACGTACTATATAAAAAATGTGCTATTTTTATGTATTAATAACGTACGTATGCCTACATATTTTTCCCCACTATATTAATTATTCATTAATCAGCCATTTAATATGGCGTTTTTTTTAATTGTTTACAAATATAAATGGTAAATTTAATTCAAATTCTAAATCGCTTTTATTATTCATATATACCTGTTATTTTTAAAGTAGAGGTTCGTGTTTTCGTATCGCTGATAATACGTATTGCATAATATTATATACAATGTACTTACTTATTCAAATATGTAATTTGCATATTAAAAGATTACCCTGCTCTGACTGGCATAAAAATATCTATATGTATAGGCCAAATACATTTCGCTGTACTAATCATTTTTGTGTAATAGTGTGGACAAATTTGGCACTCAAAAAGACGGTGTGAATCGTACAAATATACTTGTGCGCATGTGCGATCCTGCACATGTGTATTTGGTGTAGCAGGAATAAAAATGGCCGTGCTGCTGCTATTAATGTTGTGACATTTTCGATTTTGCAATAAGCATTGTGCCAGATCTTTTCTATAAAAAAAAGTTAAAAAAAAACAATGTTTCTATCAATGTTAAAAAGTAGCAACTACTGTTTGAAGATTTTTAAGAATAAATATGTTTTTCAATATTTATGTGGTCGTGTTAAAAGTAATCAATAATAAAGTGGACTTTACAGTTGACCAGTTTTATTGTCGGCAAGTTAATTTTTGACAAGTTACGCATGCCCAAATTGCACTTGTTAACTAGTGCTCTTGGACTTGACGAAAATAGGTTCTGCGCTGTTTTTCTTGCCACCTGTCGGCAAGTTTGATAATATTTTCTATAAATTCATGTATACCAACTAAAAATTTCAATTCCCAAGAGAACAGCTGATATTTATGTTTATATTTAATAAACTGTTGTAAAAATTAGCTTTGAAAATTTCGTTTATCTAGTAACGAATATTATATTTTAACTACTGTGCTAATTTACCTTAAGGATAAGTGTTAAAATATACGATTGATCTGTTAGATATAGATATATTTTTTTATTTTGGGTTGGCATTTATTATTAATGTAATCGAAATTGTCGTTAAGAAAATTGACCACTGTAAAGCGAAACAACAATTTTTTTCTTCAAGAAACCATCGAAAAAATTTGCCGACAAAAAACTTGTCTACTGTAAAGTCCCCTTAATAAAAATTGTTCCTATATTTTCAATATAATAAATACGAAAAAAAGAAAAATTAAATAGTATTTTCAAGTCATGCCACTAGATCTAGATAATATTATCTTGTTACATAATAATGTTGACATTGACTTTTAGATAAAAATAGCTTGTTTTAAGATTCATGTAAATATGTACAAACTTTGCTTATTCAGTTTTATCTAAATAAAAAAAAAATAATAGAAAAAAGTAATTAAAGTTCAAATTGGTATTATCGTATATATATATTTTAGATATGTATATCTGTCTAGAATGATTTGACGGATTTATTTCAAATTCCAAAAAAGATTCTTCCCTCAGTTGATCATTAACGCTATAGTGTTCTGACGTTAAAAAAGTGAATATTCTAATTATATAACAGCCCATAAATTAAATAATCATGTTCAAAAAAATCTATATTACTTCAGCCTTGAATTTAAAATAGTTAATCTTCAAATTTTTATATTTTGTTTATTTAGTAGGTGCAACAAACTAGTAGTTTTTAGCAAATTTTACTAAAAAAATAATTTTGTTTGTTATTTACAGAAGAAATACTATTTAGATAATTGCTAGTATCTAGCGCCTTCACCATTTTTAATAATTTTTTTCATAATGTCACAAAATAAATTTTTATCCTTTAATAATTAAGGTTAATTATTGGTAACCTTGGTTAATTTGTTGTTAAGGTTACCAATTGTTTACATATTTATTCTGTATCTCTACTAATTTTACTTGCAACATTTACAGAGTCTGGAAACAATTGACAATGGAAAACCATTTAGTCAATGTCATGCAGTGGATGTTCTTAAATCAATTAAATCAATCCGTTATATGGCTGGATGGGCGGATAAAAATCATGGCAAAACAATTCCAGTTGATGGAAATTATTTGGCTTACACGAGACATGAACCAGTTGGCGTGTGTGGACAAATTATACCATGGAATTTCCCATTGCTGATGATGTCATGGAAAATTGCACCCGCTCTAGCTACGGGTTGGTATTTTGCGATTTACCTTATTGGAAAATTGAAAATTCTCATTATTTGATCCATTATTTTTTTTTTTTTTTGTTTTTAGGCAACACAATTGTTTTAAAACCAGCTGAACAAACTCCATTGACCTCACTGTATGTAGGCGAATTGATAAAAGAAGCTGGTTTTCCACCAGGTGTTGTAAATATTGTACCTGGTTATGGTGATGCTGGAGCTGCTTTAGTTGCAAATGAAAATGTACATATAGCACGCAATATAATTTAAACTGAAGATTATCTAATCGTTACAGATGTTTAATGATTTTTTATTTAATTTTTAACGTTTTTTAGGTTGACAAAATCGCATTTACTGGATCAACTGAAGTTGGTAAAATGATTCAACGCAATTCAGGTGTTGGCAATTTAAAACGTACCACATTAGAATTGGGTGGAAAAAGTCCAAACATTATTCTAGCTGATGTTGATATCGAAAAAGCAGTCGATGCCGCTCATTCTGCTGTATATTTCAATCAAGGACAAGTGTGCTGTGCCGGTTCACGTACATTTATCGAAGATTCCATTTACGATGAGTTTGTTGAACGATCAATTGAAAAAGCGAAAAATAGAAAAGTGGGCGATCCTTTCCATCCGGAAACAGATCAAGGACCACAGGTAAATTGATATCATTTTCAAATATAGTATATTATTATACGAGTGACGAACATAGTATTCCCTGCAATCGAGAGTTTACTAAACAAGACGGAACCGAGTTTAGTAATTTTCGCAAGGTTTAGAAAATTATTTTCAACGAGTATGACACTATACTTTTTCTACGACCATCGTTATTAAAATTAAAGCTAATTAAAAAAATGCAAATAGAATGGCTAGAATTAAATTTCATAGACCTTGCCAACTTGATTATAAAAGTATAATTGACTATTGAGTGTTATACATTTCCATTGATAATATTAATTATTTCGTTAAATTTATTGTTGTATTCTACATATATTATTTCAGTTCAAATTTTATTTTATTTAATAATTACAAAAAGTAGAAAAAACTTTACATAAATAATTAAAATGTAGTGACCATTGATCGTATGTATTTGCAGTTGCCGATGATTTTTAGGCAACCAAAAATTATAGGCATAATTAAACATTTATTTAAATTTTGAAAATTGAAGACATATTCACCATTTTAGATATGTTATGAATCATTTTTTACATTTTAGTATTTACAATGTGTGTTTCAATTATTTTTTAGCTTGATTAAAATAGTTTTAATTTTCTGCATTTAATACAATTAGTTTTGGTTTTAAAATCAAGGAAGGCGCTGGGCAGCGTCTTCGTGTTGATTAATGTGAAGTCCTAAAATGCTTTTAACAAAGGAAAATTTTCATATTTTGATGCTAAATCATGTTTACCCATTATCCTTTTAATAATTCAATCATTATAATTTTATACACATGTAAGTGCATCTATTTAATTTACTAATGATTTATTATTACATAAAATTTGCAGATAGTTAAGATTGAATAACTTTATTTTGCCCATAGGTCGACGAGGAACAAATGCACAGAATTCTTGGATTAATTAAAGAGGGTGTTGCACAAGGGGCACGATTAGTACATGGCGGTGAACGACATGGAGATGAAGGCTATTTTGTACAACCCACTGTATTTGCTGATGTTGAAGATCATCACGTTATTGCCAAGGAAGAGGTACTGATTGATTTTAATGACACTTTTAAAATGTTCAGTTTGAGAGATGAAATTATTTATTTTTTCAAAGATATTTGGGCCAGTACAACAACTTATGAAATTCAAAGATTTAGATGAAATAATCGAACGTGGCAACAAGACGAATTACGGTTTAGCTTCAGCCATTTTTTCAAAAGATCTCGATAAAATTAATTATATTGCTCAAGGACTTAAAGCTGGTACTGTTTGGGTGAATTGTTACAATGTTTTGGAAGCCCAAGCACCATTTGGAGGTAATAGACTATTTAGAAAATATTTCTCTTTATATAATAGTTGAAATTATTGTAGGATTTAAAGATTCCGGTCATGGTAGAGAAATGGGAGAATATGGTCTGAGTCAATACACCGAAGTTAAGACAGTTATAATAGCTCAATTACAGAAAAACTCATAAACAAATGTTGGATTTGAATGAAAGCTGCATGAAGATTTTGAAAAAAACTACTATGTATTTTTATAAGGAATTTATGAAGTTCTGCTGTTATTATATTTAAGTTTGTATATCTACACAATGTTCGTCTTTTTCAATAAAAATTATTTTTGGTACTTATAAAATAATCGTTAGGAAACCTTATTTTAAGTCAAGGACAAATTTGGTACGCGTTGTTGCCAAACAATTTAATTCGTACTTTAACTTTTAATCAATTTTTCCATTTTCTTTTTTATCTACACATTACCAGCTGATAATCTTTCAATTGAAGACATTGCACAGAATTGTTTTCATACTTTGTATTAATTAGTAATACTAGCGACTGCACTGAATTATGTGTAATCGTTTTCTTATACAAAAATAAACGATTATTATATTAAAATACGGTTATTTGGATAACTATAAGGTATGTATTATATATCTCCATAGTTCGTAACTAGCAAAAAAGAATTATTTTATCTTTAATAATGTTCCCACTGTCGTAAAAATAAAATCGAATACAGGTCTGTTGTGCGTACACTGCACAGACAATATGTCTGTCTCTGATATCTAAAAATTTTTATTTGGTTGCGCGCAATCCAGTTGCTTACTTATTAATATTATATAGATATACAGATTTTAGTTGAGAAGACATATACTAAAATATATAGCTAAACATTTAAAGATTTTAAAGATAAAATTATTGATTTGATTTCAGTTTAACATTTTAAAATTTTGGATAAATAAATATAATAAATTTTAACTAATAGCGTATTCGGATGGCCTTCATTGGCTGCACTTGGTACGCACTGAAATCCCATATTCTGAATTACTGTGAGTTTTTCTAGCAATTTTCTAATGAATTTATATTTTATTTAGTATAAACCTTTTATTTAAAAATTATTTATTTAAAGAATTGTTTAACACAGTGGTGTTTTCAACCTCAGTGCGCACCGAGTGCAGTCAGTGCACGCCGACGATATACGCTATAAGGATTCATTTCATACTATTTGACATTTGCATTATACTGTTTTATTATTCATAGTACATAGTGTATATTGGGCTGCATAAATTGTTAATGTTTTCATGTCTGTTAACATGGGAAAATGACAGATGACTTTGAGTTTAATGACACAGTTTATATTTTCACATGTGATTTACACTTCACTATTTTCAGATTTACTATTTATGTTTTAAAAATAATGATTTTAACTAAGATTTTTCAATGAAAATGTAGTGTTATGTACAAAATATACATATTAATGTATATTCCTACACAGTCATAGAATAACAAATTATTTAAACATTTTTTTTTACCTTTTTATTCCGTTTTGTTGAGTTATTGAATAGCCAACGTTGTTTTATTATTATTACCATGTCCAAAACGAAAATTAGAGCTATCTACGGGACGAAACCGCCTTGTGCAATTGCTAGTAGAATTCACGAACGAAAAAATAAAATTAAAGCATTAAAACTGCAAGAACAAAATCGGAAAAATGATAAACCAGAAGATTTTATAATGTATGAAGACAGGTAAAACATATTCATATTGTTTTGTTAATGTCTTATTATTATTATTGTTTTATGTTTAATTATTAGTGAATCAGACGATGAACCAGATAGTGTTTTAAAAGAAGCATTGAATACATCATATAATTTTGTTGATTATTTTAAACATCGTGAATCACGAACATCTAGTTATAGTTCAATTGTTAAAGAATATGGAAATAGGCACATTTTAACCCATGAAATGTTTAAAGAAACATCTATAGATTTAGGTAGTATGAATAAAGTGTTTTGTTCACAATGGTTGAGTGATCGACAAGTAGTTTTTGGTACAAAATGCAATAAGGTAAGCAATTAATATATTTATTATTAAAATTAAATATGTATTGACTACATCTCATTTCAGCTTATGGTTTACGATGTACAAACACATAAATTAGATCAAATTCCATCCTTAGTAAGTCAAAATGGTGGTTCAACTACATCAAATAATAGTAATAATAATGATCAATTGTTATGTGGCATTCATTCGATACAAATCAATCCATCGAAAACGTTATTGGCAACTGGTGCTAAGAAAACTTCTGACATTGCCGTTTATCAATTACCTACATTAGATCCAATTTGTGTTGGGGAAAACGCTCATAAAGACTCAGTGTTTGATTTGTGTTGGTTAGATGATGAATTTGTTGTATCAGGTTCAAGGGATACGAAAATGAGTTTATGGAGAATTACTGACGATTTAGCTAGTACCGATCATTCAGTGCCAATATGTAAAAGTATATCACCTGTAACAGTGAAAGAGTGCCGTAGTGCTCAGAAGGTATTAAAATTTTCACTTGTGTTACGAGCTCTGAAGGGATAGGTATTCGCAGTCACCATTTTGCATACTTTACATGGGAATATGGAAAATTACCCAATGAATTATTGAATAATTATCTATATGCTTGTCCCTAGTTGCAAAAGTCCGACAAAAGTGTTGTTTTTGGAATGAGAATATGTCGTTTTTTTAACGACTAATAAAAACAAATTTACTCAGTCGAATCATGGCCTACTGAAGTAAAAGTTTACTTACTTTAGAATAAAAGTTACTATTTATCTTTAATTCACCCTTAATAATAAATAGGTGTATTATATTCATTTTATTTATTTAATAATCATTTATTTAATAGATATAATATATATAATAAATATGCAAAAACCATTAACATTATTTTCTCGTATGTTAACTGTCAATCTGAATCAAAATGGTGTCTGCGAATACTCTTTGTTATAGAGCCTTAGAACCCGTTCTACTTGGGTAGATCAAACATAATTGCTTATTTTCTTATCATCAGATAAGAGCATTGACTTTTAACAAGAATTTCCGTGAAATTGCCGCATTAAGTCTAAATAGTTATATTCATATTTGGTGTGCGGAAACATTTAAACAAAAAATATCACGAAAATTGCCCAGTTCCCAGGAGAATGTTTGTATGGCAATTCAAGATTCTGGATTATATGCAATCGGATGCCGATCATATACATTACTTTTAGATTGTAGAACATTGCAGGTAAAAATCATAAAACAATTCAATCGTGATTGATTTATTTTAATTTGTAGACAGCAACAAATTTTCTTGTTTTATTATTAGGCCGTTAAAAAAGTTGCATCAAGATATTCAGGATGTGGTGTTAGATCGGCAAGTTTTCAAGGGAATATTTTAACGGTGGGCACTGGATTGGGTATTTTAATGTTTTATGATTTACGAGCTGGAAAATATTTGGAAAGTAGTATAAATTCATCTAGGACTGTTGTTTTAAAAGGCAGTAAAGGTTATGTGGTAAGAATAATGAATTTCTTTTGATTACAATAATTAAAAGTCGATCAAAATGTTTACCATTTGTAGGGGATTAGGCATTTTATTTTACATTAGTGTTAATGTTTATTTTTTTCAGTTTCCCGATGAAGAATACATGGATAATATTCAAAATGTTAAATATGTACCATCAATTTATACACATTGTTACGATGCAAGTGGTACCCGATTGTTTACGGCTGGTGGACCGTTACCAGCCACATTAATAGGAAATTATGCAGGCTTGTGGCAATGATGCTTGAATATAGTAGAATATTTAGTTTATAATGGAGAAAGTGTAAAAAATTGGTTCCTGTGTATATCATCTACAGGATATTTGTATGCTGTAGTTATGATAGTATTTAATGTACATACATACTTATATTCGCAAAATTAGATAATTTTACAAAATAATTTTTAATATACGAAACTTTTTTTTTAGCTTTATACAATTTTTTTTGTTGTTTACTTTATACATTTGTAACATTGGTTTTATGCTTAGAATATCAATACAGTTTTAATCTTTGAAATTCTATGATTCGATACATGGAACATACATGTAAATGTATCCACATATACATGGGATAGTCGAGTCACCATCATAGTTTTAAGAAAGATTATAACTGTAGATGAGATTATATTATATTTATATTTTGGATATTATGTATCTTTGTAGATATAGACTATAAAAGTACTCTGATTAGTAATTAGTTTAATCTATTATGAATTTGAATATACTTGACCAGTATATTATTGTACATTAATAACAATTTGCTTCCTAAAAAGTTAAATTGAAGTAATTGTAACATTGAGCTACAAAACTAATTTGTGGGATTTTATAAGTAATAAATAAAGGTTTTTTTTTAACTTTTATTTAAGATTTTTATTTTTAAGAGTAGGTAGCAAGTGAGTACTTGGTATAACAAAATAAGATTAACGTCGAAATAAAAATACATATAAAAAATTGAAAGTGTATTTTTGGCGGGGAGTTCGGTACGTTTTTGTCGAATCGCAGTATTTGGTTTGGTTTGGTATTATTTATATATATTATTAATATGATATATTAATGATTTTATGGTATCATTGATAATAATACCATTATAATAATTTGTTGTAATTTTAAGTTTTAATTTTTTTAACCCTACTAAATGTACAAATTCACCGCCGAATATACAGATCGTAAAAAAATTTTAAATTCTTTAACAGGTTAATATAATTTTCTTTGTATTATATCAATTTCTTCAGCATTTTACTTGTTATATTCCAGGCGGATTAAAAGGAACGTTTTATGTTTTATTAAATGGTTAGGGAAATAAGGAATTGAAGGAAAAAGTTGACTAAAAAATTCGCTCCATTGCTTGTGCGCGAAGTGCTTAATTCTTTTTTTATATATAAATTTAGATATTTGTAACAACAATAATGTATGTATTTTTATTTATTTAATAGCTATAATATAATAAATCATACAAATTTCTCTCGATATGTATTTTTACTAATTTTAAAGGTAGCTATAGGAGCTGTACATATAGCTATAAACGAAAGAAATGATAAATTAAAAGCAATAGTAATTATACATATTACTATTTGTGTGTGTGTTTATATTAATTTTTTTTTTTTACTGAAGCAATCTGGTTAATTGCTTTGATCGAAGCAATTATCAATCGCACATCTGGTTAAATATATGTAAAAAATAGTAAAATACTGTAAGATATAAATTAAGCAACAAAAAAATAAAGCAATAACAATATAATTATTGGTATTTTGTCATATTATACTGAAGCGTGGATTGTACTCTGGAAAACTAATTCTTCTGCCTGTTCAATTTCTTTTTTAAGCAAAATTTGTGTCTTTGTGTCCATCTAATCTTTTTAGCTGTAAAAATAATTGGAAAAAGAAAAACGAAGTTAGTGATTATTTCTCTCTCTCTCTCTCTCTCTAGTGCTTCCTATCTTAATTGATTATTTAAATTAATGAAGTTATATATCTTTTGCCAATATATTGTATACTTAGTATGTAATTAGTGCTTGTTACTAATCAAACCTATTCCATTACAATGTTAGTTCAAGGCACCAAAGATAAAAAAAAAACTATTACTTCTTTTTCATCAGCTATCGTTCTGTACCTTTCGATGATTGTTGTTGTTGCAACAATTTTCGTTGATTTTAATGCGTGTTCATAAATTTGAGCTGCTAGGATTCCACCCATAATTGGTCCTACCCAATATATCTGTATAAACATATATACATATAGTATTATTTTATTAATACACACAAAGTGTAATATTCTTACCCAATGATTATCCCATCCACTAGCAATCAATGCACTACCAAAACTTCTAGCCGGATTCATTGATGATCCAGTAAAGTTAATTGCACCTAAATGTCCTAGTGTTACAGCCAATCCAATAGCTAGTGGACCAGCAGCTTTAGCTTCTGGTCTATGAAAATATAATTTTAGATTAAAAGTTGATTTCACCTCTTTTGGTTATTTGGTATTAAATTGATAGCAGTAATTTATCGGTTCTACTATTTATTTACCTGTTTGGATCGCAAACTCCCATCACTACCAGTACTAATAAAAATCCAAGAAAGAATTCAACACCAAAACCTTGTAATGGGGTTAATTCCAGATTTAGTGCCGTGTTCCCCAGTCCTTTTAAATGCCAAGTTTCTGGAAGTAGAGCCTGTACAAGAAAAATTACACTAATTGAGTTCTTATATAGTCCTAGATAAACAGTGCTAGACAGTTTTTTTTGCAGTTTTAATTTACCTTTAAGGTGGCAGATCCAGCTATTGATCCAATACATTGAGCAATAATATAGAAAAACGCTTTTATTACATTGATTTTGCATACTGATAAAACTGCCGTTGTTACGGCTGGATTTAAATGAGCTCCACTTACATGTCCCAGCGACTAAAAATTAAAATCGTATTTACCAGAAATAATATTTCTGGTAATGTGAATTTTGAACTTTAAAATAAATGTTCAAATATTGAAGTAAAGCAGATCTATGTTAGGCAACTTAACATACACTTTAGTTAATCTGGTTTCTGGTCGTATGATGCTCGAGATTGTCATTACAGATTAGGAAATATATGTCATCTTACATCATATTGTCAAGATTAAATTAATTAAACATTAATATCAGTTAAGTTAAATTATTAATGAATTAATGAATGATAAATATAATGTTTTAAAAATAAAATTTACCTGTACAGCGACAAATATGGCTAATCCAAAAGCTAATGCAACGAACACGAAATTTGGTTTACTCGAACCATCACTGGTAGCGGTAAATTGCATTACAACAATTGATCCACAACCGAAAAAATTCAGTAAAAAATTACCAAGGAATTCAGCTAGGAGTGCTCTACCAAGATTACTAACTGATTTCGCTGATGATACTTCATTTACGCCGATTATTTCTTGTAAATTTCCCATCTAAATGACAATGATAAATGATTTTTTCAACGTCTTTCATTCACACATATAATCTAACATAAGTATAAATATTGAATTGACATTATCAGTTGGTAGTTTCTATTTTTTGCTTCTGGTGTTTAGATTTATATTTATTTTGTTTTATTTTTTTATATCTATTTAATCCTATTTGATTATAACTACATGTATTTATTAATTGGTATACGATATAATTATCTACCATAAACGTATTAAGGTTAGTACTAGGAACAATGTATACAGAATAATAGGTACTTAAAACTCTCTTAAAAGTATTTGCTTCAAGTAAGTATATTATAATTGTAAATATGTAAGTCGAGTAAAGTATACGTGGTTATATAGCTATATAGATGAGATAATATCATAGTATGCACTGGATGAAAAAATAACAAATTTTAATTGTATTTCGTTAAATTATAATGTTTAGTTAGTATATACGCGTTTCTGCTCCACCTTCTATATTTTGTTGTTTAATAATTTAATTGTATGTTAAGGTAACCCATTAAACGGGTAATTCCGCATAATTTACAACCATTTTCTTTTATCTTGATGTTTTTAAAGATATTTTTTTTTCTATAAGGACCTTATTCTATAATTATCATTTTTTACTTAGTCTTCGCTTCGCTTTGTACAAATAATATAGTAAAAATAACTATAATTATTGTTGGCAGTAAATTAGAGGGTGCGCAGAAAAAGAAAAAACAAACTCATATAATTATTTATTTTCTTGGAAATATTTGTTTAGATGTTCCTACTATAAATATTTGCATTTCAAATTTGCATAATTATTTTTTTATGTATTCAATTAGGTATGTGTTATTTCCTATGTTGAATATTAACACCGTGGTGTTAATCATTTTAGTAGATCAACACAAATTAAATTTTCTGATTGAAAACACAAATAAGTACCTATATATTGCATCGGAAAATGGAAATATTCGAAAAGCTTTAACGTAAATCGAGTTTTAAAATAAGTACTTATTGTAACAAAAATTTACTCTATGAATTGTGTCGAGTAAATTATTTAGATTAATTACATTTTTATTAAATCATTTCTTAAAAATATCAATAGAATAGACACAAAACCATAATTAATACGGTGGGTGTGTATGTGAAATAAGATGTAAATTTACTGCTAGTCATTATTCAGTTAAAATGTGTAATTTTGATTACATATGGCATCATTGTTATAATGGAAAAATTACTTCATTTACAAAAGAAAAATAAACATTTGCCTGCGAAATTTATAATAATCGAACTAGATTAAGAGATTATTATTATATTATAGTTATATTTAGAATTTATTAATCCATGAAAATACAGAAAAATAAACAAATTTTGGAAAATTTTGCAGGTAGCTAATGTACACAAGTGTCTGGAAGCAAAGCGATCTACATATAAAATTCAGGGTCGATAAATAATGTATTATTGCACTAGTGACGAAAATAGCATTTTTGCAATATAATGTTGGCGAGATTCAGAAAATGATTTTCAACGAGTATAATACTATACTTTTTCTACGACTATTGCTATTAAATTTAAAGCTAATTTAAAAAAAATATATATAAAATAGGCAGAATTAAATTTCATAGACCTCGCCTACTTGATATAAAAGTTCAATTGTATTGACTATTGAGTGTCATACATTTACATTGATAATACGAATTATTTAGTTAAATTTATTGTTGTTTTTTACATGTATTATGTCAGTTCAAATTTTATTTTATTTAATAATTACAAAAAGTAGGAAAAAACTTTACATTAATTTAATTATAATGCAGTGACCATTGATCCGTATGTATTTGCAGTTGCCTGATGATTGTTAGGCAACCAGAAATTATATGCATAATTAAACATTTATTTAAATTTTTGCAATTGAAGAAACATTTATCATTTCATGATATGTTATAAATTATTTTTTACATTTTTTTATTTGCAGTGTGTGTTTCAATTATTTTTTTAGCTTGATTAAAATAATTTGAATTTTTTGCATTTAATACAATCAGTTTTGGTTTTAAAATCAAGGAAGGCGCTGTACAGCGCTTTCGTGTTGATTAATGTGAATTCCTGAGTTCTTTTAAATGTTTAATGTTTCCTTTTAAAAAAGAGAAATGTTCATATTTTGGTGCTAAATCATGTTTTTCCATTATTCTTTTAATACTTCAATCATTATAATTGCATATATACATGTAACTGCATCTATTTGATTTAGCAATGATTTATTTTTGTCATAAGTGACGAAAGTTGACGTTATAGGTTAAAACATTAGTGGTGACGTTGATCAAATTTCTGTATTTTATTTTAATATGATATTTGCTTTCTTCTTTTTAAACAACAACGTTTGAAAAACAAAAAAAATAACTCTATTAAAATCACCGATTTAAATCAATTGATTTAAATCATCTCAATCCCGATAAAATAATTATTAGATATAGTCGTTGCAAATTAAGAAGACATTTATGCAATAGTGTGTGTCTATGGAATTTTTGTTCTCTGAAAAGTTAGCAACACATTTGATATTGCCGGCAACGTTGTCAAGTTTAGTTATTTAACTTTGGTGATCAAATAGCAAAGCTATCAGCTGTTTCAATTTATGCCATTTGAATTTTGTGTTTTTATTAAAAAATTTTAATAGCAATATCATGAAATCAATTGTCATTCTTACAACAATAAAACCGGTTTATAACAAATATCCATATTTCAAAATCAAATTTTACTTTATTGAAAATTCATAATATTATCCAACGAAATACTAGTTTTCTTTATTTCATAATTGCCTTTTTAATTTGCGTCGACTATATTTGAAATTTAATCAAGCTACCTTTGTTTTTTCTACCTGCTGAAAATCACTGCTGCAACAATAATAATTAATTTTAAGCACATCAGTGAATATGTATCATTAAAATATAAAATAAAATAAAAACAACAGCAACAACTAATAATAATAATAATAGTAAGAATAATATGAAAATTACCGTTAAAAATCATAAAAACCGTCTTTATTCGTGCCCCTTTCTACTACCTACTATTTTATATGAACACAAAAAAACGAAAACACAAAAAGCAAAGCAAAATTTAACCGATTTTATTACTGTATTTATTATACCAGGTGAGTCAAAATTAATGTATGCAATAGGCATATTTGAAATACAAGATGGATACTCCAGATGACCTGCTACATGCATAAGAATCGAAATTTGATTTTGTTAGTTGTAAATTATTGCAATCAGTTCATAGTGTAAGTATGGGAAAATAGTTCAAATTTGTTATCGTATTCGTTAATTTCAATAAAAAATGCGATTCGTATTTTCTATTCGCATTTATTGATTACTATTCTTTGCTAAAAATAGTAAAGATTCGCATGATCTGTCAAATGGAAACATCCGCCTAATTTATCTATTTACAACATACATATAGACCACAGATAAATAAATATATTTGTCTAATTAGAGTTAATTCCTGATAAATACTATAATTAACTTACCTTTTTCCTTATTATTCTGACGGCAGATAAGATAATTCAATTAATTAGTTAATTTTTGTTGTGGTTTATTTCTATATGCAATTTTTATTATCTATTTATTACACAAAAAATCTACTCGAAAATAACGTTTTCTATTATTCTTATTGAAGAAGAGAATTTTTTACTGTTTTAACTGTAACGCGCGCGTCCCATCCACAATCTACAATCGCTAAAAGTGTAATACAACAACACAGAGAGTTTAGGAGAGCAACAAAAAAAAAAAAAAAAAATTGTAAGAGAGAAGAAGCAAAAAGCAAAGTAATATACAGTCGTTACAAATTAAAAAGACCGTTAGACACTAATGGATGTGAGTTAGAGTAGGATTATCCAACTTCGTAAATTTAAATTCATAAAAATAGTTGTAATTTTAGTATGTAAATCTTGATATAAATATATTGTTTCTAATAGTAGTGATTATCCAATTCCTTAATTCTTATTTTTTAATACATAAACATAATTTTAAAGTTCCCAAAACTTTTAACTTTTACGAATTAAGAAATACGAATTAAGAACGCGCGCTTGCGCTTTAACCACAAAATATTTTCGATCAGATGATGAGAGATGGAACGTAACCTTAAAACCAAACTATTCTGGCGCTATTTTTGATGATAATTTTTGTGCATATTTGAATCGTTTATTTATAATTTTTTTATTATCTATTAGTTACTTTTAGCTTGTTTTTTAGTAGTAGAATTGATCAATCTTTCAATTCTCGTCATCAATTTCAATTTCTGATTACGAATTAAGAAATTATATATGTTTTAATTTTTAAGTGATTATCGTTATGTCTATTAAATAAAAATTACGTTTACGAATTGGGATAATTCCACCCTAACGTGTTGTTTTTTTAACACTGTCAATAGAATCAATTGTCTTTGTTACAACAATAAAATCGATTTATACTAAATTTCTATAATGTCAAAATCCAATTTATCTGGAAAAATTTAAATTGAAAATTATGCTTTTCTTCAAATCAACATGAGAACGTGGCGCGCTGTCATAAGCCAGTTGCATTATATTAAATATAATTGTCTTCTTAATTTGCACCGACTGTATACATATACATAGTTATAACTACCTACATACTATGCCATAATTTGAATTTAAAACGTGATGATGGATTCAAAATAACAATATTAAATTAAAAAAACAGTGGTCATGGTTGATGGGTACGATGGTGATGTGATGGTACGTAGAGATGGGAGACAAACAATAAATTGGTAAACAACAACAATGAAAAAAAAATTAATAATAATATAGCGCGAAGAAATTAGAGTGCAATGAATAAAAACTTTGATGTTTTTTACGTGTTTTTGAAACATATAAATTGTATATAGAGAGAACTAGAATCCCTGTAGTATATAACTAATAATTCCTAATGGATCCTTTAGGAACTCTGGAAAGAATTGTGTTCGATTGAACACTCTCTATATCTTTGTTATTTTAAATAATGGCGGGGTTGTTTTATTCGAAAATGAATAGGTCATTAGAAAACTGCTTTTGTCAAATGTCATTCATTAATTTCGATGATCATTAAAATGGAACTCTAAAAATAGGATTTATATAGAGATTTTCTAAAGATAAAATATTTTCATATTTTTATTAGTGTAGTATAGCTTCCGGATGATTTTCATTATTTGTTGATAACAAATTCATAAATATACCTCATTTGATGTTCATTTGTTTGACATATTCGTTATATGTTCACTATTCCTATTTTACACTTGAAGTTTATCTTTTTGCTTCATTAATAAGTAGTAGTAAAATAATATCATATGTGTTACAAAAAAATAATAAACTAATCAGTTTACACGAGTGTATAGTTTAATAAAGTGTACTTTACAGTTGACAAGTTTTCTTGTTGGCAGTTCATTTTTGACAAGTTTTGCATTGCGCACGCTCATGTTGTACTTTTGTTATCAAGTTTTCTTGGACTTGACGAAAATCGGTTCTGCGCTATTTTTCTTGCCACTTGTCAGGGCAAGTTTGGTAATATATTCTATAAATTCATGTATACCAACTAAAATTTTCAATTCCCAAAAGAGAACAGCTGATATTTATGTTTATATTTAATAAACTAGTTGTAAAAATTAGCTTTGAAAATTTTGTTTATCTAGTACCGAATATTATATTTTAACTACTGTGCTAATTTACCATAAAGAATAAGTAATAAAATATAAGATAGATTTATTTTAGATTCAAATCTATTTTTTTATTTTGGGTTGGCATTTTTATTATGCGTTATATGCATTATTAATATAATTGACATTGTCGTTAAGAAAATTGGCGACTGTAAAGCCATCTGATAATTTTTTTCTTCGAGACACTTGATGACAAAAACTTGTCAAATGTATAAAGTCCATTTAATACTACATAAGCGCATATTTGTCAACTATACTAGTTCCTGTAAAGTAAAGTATGTAAACCAGTCATAACCAGAGAGTGACAAATCAATTTTGATATTTGAGACAGATGAGCACATAAGATGAGTATGATCAGATAAATAATAATTGTTCGTTGTTTCATCTTTATTTTTTAAAGATGATTTGTTAAATAGTAATTCAATATATTTTTCAACAGACCGACGTAGTAAAATTGGCACTTTATTATTTTCTACGAAAAAGAGCAAAATATATGCTGGATATGCATATGTACGTCTTAGATGATTATTTTTCTAACCTTGATGTGTTTTGGATGATTTTATTAAAATATTATTTATAAAAATAATAGGAATAAAAAGCGATTCATTAATTAACTATAATTATTGTTTATTAGATGATTTTCCAGAATTTTCTTTGCATTTTTTTTGTTTTTTATTATTATTATATTGATTATTATTTTCATGTCAACAAGTCCTTAATATTAGGAGGCAATTAATATTAGCATTAGCAACAGGGTGTGGCCCATTATTATAGCTAATAATTAAGTCACACCAGTAGCAAAGGTGCGGCTTTAATTACATGCCCTTAATTAATTTACATACAAAAGCGGAAAGCTTCTTATTATGTAAATCATATTAATCAGCTAACAGCCTCTATGTATGTGGGATTAATCCCTGGAATCCCTGGATATCTTTAGTCATAATTTTTAGTTTTGTTTATTAATATACTATGTAAAATAATTAAATAACTAGCCAACTAACACTTGTATTATTATTGTCAATTATATGATTCGCTGTTCAAATTCAACAAAATTATGATTCTATTCTAGGCTGTTCTTTTTTAATTTTTATAAGTACGTATGGTCATTTTTATATTTTCATCCGCATTGATCTATCAAATTTCATGATCCAGCTAGCCCTGCATATGCTGAATCTAGTCTAATTAAATACCAGTCTATATTTGCTATCTACTAACCAAACTAGATCTCAGCGAGAAGCTCAAATTTCCTGTGCAACTATACATTCTAAATTCTAGGAAATATAAAAATTGAAAAAATAAAATAAATGGAAATTTTCTAAATAGTGCCATCTATTGGTTTATATATTACCGACGACGACATCTTCGCCGCTTTTTTTAGCAAAGAAGAATTAAGGTTAAAAAGTGTTAAGTTTTGCAATGGATACAATATATTTGTTTTCTTTTTTCATTTTTTTAAACATTTCATTATGTTACTCAAAGAAAAGTAAAGAGAAACCGGAATGGGCGAAAAAAGACATTCGAGATTACTCAGATGCCGATATGGAAAGGCTGCTTGATCAATGGGAAGTAAGTTATTTATTTACTTATTGCTAATTTATTTGGATTCCACTGAAGTTGAAATGCATTTCTCTAGGAAGATGAAGAACCTCTTGAGGCGGACGAACTTCCAGAACATTTGCGACCTTTGCCAAATATTGATATAAGTAAAATTGGTTCAGGTAATGCGGATGAATTATTGCAAGCAAGTAAAAAAGGACGCACTTTGATGGTATTCGTTCAAGTGTTTGGAACATCTTCTAAAAGCGAGGCTGAACAAATTACGCAAATATGGCAGACAAGTCTGTGGAATAGTCATATTCAAGCTGAAAGGTATATATATTTATTTGTCACAGTTCAGTTATACAAAATGTAGGTACTTATTTTTATGATTAATTCATATTTAACTATTTCAGATATATGGTGGATGATAATAGGGCAATTTTCTTGTTTAAAGATGGTTCTCAAGCTTGGATCGCTAAAGATTATTTAATTGATCAAGAACAATGTGAAAGTGTTACAATTGATTCGAAAGTATACAATGGAAAACATTTTAAAAATATGGGAACCGTCGAAAAAACAGAATTGTAAATCGATTAATGTCTTTTTTAATTATATATATTTTTTGTATCGAATGGAACTCATGTTTATCCAAGTTCAACTTTTTTTACTTACTATATTTCGCTAAGTATCAAATCAATTGAATTAGAAAAATAAACCTTCATATTATGTTCATAAGGATTGATTTTTTGTTCATCTTTTTAATTGTATTTATTTGAGATAAATGATGTTACAATGAGAAAATAAATAATAATATGATTTTATAATGAATATTTTCGATTTATATTCAGTTCAACATTTGATTTTATATTTAAAAATAAAGTTTAATAAATATCGCATAGACTGCCGGCAACCCGTAATACTTCATAAATTTCTTTACCACCTATCAAATGAAAATATGACGTACGTCGTACATGCTCGACATCAAAAGAAGAATTTATATGGCGCCCCCTATTTTGTCAATGACCATCATACAACAAATGTCATTCTTAATCTATTCGCATGATATTGTTGGCGCTCGAATTTCGAATAATTCCAGTTATTAATTCGTTTTTTAAATATTGACATAATTATATTAAGGTAAGATATACGAATATAAATCTATTTACCACGATCAAATGAAATCTACTATTAATATTGAATACATAAGAATATATTGTATAAACTTCAAAATATTCAATTGAATGCACCATGTTTTTCTTTCATGGCGTCATAAACTTTTTGTTTATATTTTTATGAAGAAAAAATTCTTCTGCCACTACTATTCTCCATATAGTCGTCAGTTTGTGTGTGTACAGAAATCATGTTCGTGTGAACTAAATTGTTTTCAATGGAATAATACGATTCACTATCACTGCTAGCTGAATAGAAAGTATCGTCACTGGAGTCTTCTGTAATCGTATTTTCTTCACCATTGAAATTCGTATTTTCTTGTATTTGCACATTTGTTATACAGTTGCTGTATTGAAATTTCGACTTGCTGTCTGTGGGATATTTTTTTTGCTTATTTAAATTGTCGTTTATTATATGTCTGTTATTATCCGCCATTTTAAATCAAATTTATGGCCTACTGCAACAGTAACATCCTATTAAGCATATTTAGATTTCAAAACTTTTTTTATTAGCTCTAGAAACAATGTCTGGTATCGCAGCGACACGTTTAGCTGAAGAACGAAAAGCATGGCGCAAAGATCATCCATTCGGATTTGTTGCGAGACCCTCAAAGAATCCAGATGGTTCATTGAATCTAATGAATTGGGAATGTTCAATTCCTGGAAAAAAAGGTACGCCATGGGAAGAAGGTCATTACAAATTACGGATGCTTTTCAAGGAAGGTAAAAACATTTATTACAATTAAATTTAATGGTATTGTTAAATTACGTTTATGTTTTTTTAATGTGTCACAGATTACCCAACTAGTCCACCAAAATGCAAATTTGAACCGCAATTATTTCATCCAAATGTTTATCCATCTGGAACAGTATGTTTGTCTTTATTAGACGAGGAAAAAGACTGGCGTCCAGCTATAACTATTAAGCAAATTCTTTTAGGTAAATATATTTAATTAAATGTAAGGGCAAATTAGTATAAGAAGTACATAATAAATCATCTATTTCCCATATGCGCCCATACACATTTCGTAATTTGTTATGGTCTTATACTAATTTGACTCTGCTATTCAATCGGCGGTTTATTTATTAATTTTTCATTATTTGCACAAAAAAAAAAATAAAGGTATTCAAGATTTACTGAATGAACCTAATATAAAAGATCCAGCTCAAGCAGAAGCATATACAATTTATTGTCAAAATCGTCTTGAATATGAAAAACGTGTTAAAGCCCAAGCTAGAGCGATGAGTAATCAAGAATTGTGAATTTTTTTTTCTATATATTTTCTTATTTGAATTTCATTCGCTGTATAATATTTATTTATGTATAATCACGAAAAAATAAAGTGTTTCTTCTACAATCACAACACACATTTAATAAACAATTAGGATGTTTCGTTAACTTTTGAATTTATCTATCTATCTTTCTTTCTCATTTTATTTTTAAGCATCTTGTTAATAAATCATATCACTAGAATTTTAGAAAAAATGTCTTTTCAATGTAATCTAATTCAACTTTAATTTAGGCGTGCTATTGATAATTATTTTACGAGTTTCTAATGCCATTTTGCGCGCCCGGGGTGGAATTGACATTCCATGAAATTAATGATATGTACTGTAATCATTGGGTGGTTGTAGAATAACTTATTTCTGACATTTTTCAATTTTATTTTTCTTTTCAATGTTTTAATTATATCATGAATTAGTGTTTTCCTAACATTCTTTTTTTGTCCTTTGAATGACTTGAGTTTTAAAAATATCAATATTTAGGCAAATATTGAGATACATCTACAGTTTTGTTTTATTCAATTTAAATTAAGCTTCAAGATTGTAAGATACTGATATTAAAGAAATATTTCGATATAGGCACAGTTTGGTAAATTGATTTGTTCTTAACATTCACAGATGTTTTGTTTACCACTACATAGATTTAAATCCATTTTCTCATGTGATTCTATTCTGACGCAGTCACGAAATATTCCAGTACCTCTGAAAATATTATTAATATAAGTATGTGGGTATATTTTTGAAATCGCACGAACTTTTAACTCCAGCACCTTCGCCAATTTTGAGAAATGAAACATCAATTTGCTATCCGTTTTTTTTCAAACTTGATTTTCATTTTTCAAAATCAACTTGTACCCAAACGAAGTTTGAAGTGTTTGTACATAATGTATATACTCGATATTAATGATACATTATTCAGAGGATTATCAAATACGCTGCTGAAGTCGAGCTCCACCAAAATCTCGTAATGCAGCCTTCAAAGCAACTTGCGCATTAGCCAATTTACACATTTAATCAATATCGAACACATTTCGATGCGTATTCTTTAAATCCTAGATAATAAGACTGATTTTACCTGCACAAAGTATTCGTTAAATTCACATATGAATCAATTTGATTGATTCTGTTAGTAATTTCAATATTAAGTCGAGATGTATACAAATGGCATAATTCTCTTAATCTGTAGAAAATGAATCGTTACGCATACAAATTATCGTCATTAATTTATTATTAATTCTATATTGTTACTTTCTCGTCCAGTTCTCTTCAATTTTAGTTTCTAAATATTTTGTACAATGTAATCTATCTGTTATAATACAATGATCATTGAATTTTCTCAATTGGAAACTACAAAATATTTGCATAAATACATGTTAAGAATCGCACCGGGACAACTGCACTTTTTAAATCCATTGGTGCATAATTCATTTAGTTTTTCATTAATATTTTCGAAAAGAAAGCTTTCTTTTTCCCAAATACGAGTAGATTTGTATTCTTTATTAGCTTCATCTATCGTCATTTCTATCTGGAAAGTTCCAGATAGTTACAAATATTTAATTTTTAAACAAAATGGTGGCATACGGTTACTCGAAAGCTGTGGAGTTTTAATAGGATAAGTATTCGAAGTCGCCATTTTTGATTCAACTTTTGCGTTGTAAAATTAATCAATGAATTGTTGAATAATCACCCTTTGCTTGTCCCTAGTTTCATACTAGTCGCAAAAGTGTTTGTTGTTGAATAAAAATTTCAAAAATTTGTCTTTTTTCGAATAAATAATGAAAACATTTGGTCAGATCATGGCCTACTTTGCAATAAAACTTAACTTACTTTAAAATAAAAGTTGTCATGCTTTTGTCTCTTAAATACTATTTTAATAATGATTAATATTTTCTAATTATATATATATATGTCTAGATGCCTTATACCATCAACTGGTGTCGGCTTGAGCTCTTCTCGTTATCCTCCTATACCTCACTTCCTATGCATCTCTCCCACTCCTTCCTATTGCAAGCAATTCTTCTTGCGTCATTCATCCTCATTCCTCTTTCCCTTATTACTTTTTCAATTCCCTCATCCCATGTAATTTCTGGTCTTCCCCGTTTCGCTCTTCTTCCCTCCCTTGCCTGCCAGACTCTCTTTACTTGCCTCTCTTCACTCATTCTTACCAGATGTCCCCACCATCCCAACTGCCTTCTGTGGATGAACTCCACCACTGGTTCTATCTCCAACTCCTCTCTTATTGCACTGCTTCTTATTTTCTCTTTTTGTTACCCCTTTTACTCTTCTCAAGACTTTCATTTCCACAGCTTGTACCCTACTTATGTCTTTTTGCTCCATTTTCCACGTTTCACATCCGAATGTTAAAATCGGTCTTATTATGGTCTTATACACATTTATTTTTGTTTTCCTTGTGATTTCCCTATTCTCCACTATTCCTCTATTTATTCTATAATATGCATTCATTGCTTTATTCACCCGCTCCGTAATTTCATTTTCCTGTTTACCACCGCTACTGATCTTCACTCCTAGGTACTTACAACAATCGACCTGTTCTATTCTCATCCCTTCTATCTTAATTTCCAACTTCTGTTTCTCTCCTATTACCATTACCTTTGTCTTTTCCTTACACATCTCCATCTCGTATTTTTTAAGCACTTCATTCCATTTGTTCAATTTTCTCTGCAAACTCTTTTCATTCTCCGCAACTAACATCACATCATCTGCAAATGCTCCAGTCGTTATAACCACCCTTTGCATGTTTTTATATCCAACGACTAGCCCTCTTTCCTCTTTATCACTTTCTCTCATTATCTCATCCATATATATGTTAAATAATGTTGGACTCAGTCCTCCCCCCTGTCTTAGTCCGTCCATTGTTTTAAATGTTTCCGATTCTTTACTATTTACTATTATGCTGTTTACATTCTCCTCATATATCTTCCTTATTAACCTAATCATTTTCTTTTCTATACCCCTCTCTCTCATTATATTCCATAATCTACTTCTATTTATTTTGTCGAATGCCTTCTTTAAATCTAGAAAACCTACATATATATTTTTTTTACTATTCCCTGCCTTTTCCACTATTTGCTTTATAGTAAATATATGGTCCTGTATGCTTCTACCTTTTCTGAATCCACATTGTGGCTCTTCCAAGGTCTGTTCCACTTTATAATTTATCTTATTTTTTATTATTTTCTCTAATATCTTCATCCCTGTATTTATTATGTTTATTCCCCTGTAGTTCTTACAGTCAGCTCTGTCTCCTTTTTTATGTATTGGTACTATCTGTGCTCTTTTCCATTCCTCTGGGATGCGTTCTTCCCTCCATATTTTGTTGTAAATATATACCAGTTTTTCCATTCCCTTTTCTCCAATATTCTTAATCATTTCTGATGTTATTCCTTCACTCCCTGGAGACTTCCCATTCTTAAGCTCTCTAATAGTCTTTTCCAATTCTTCCCTTTCTATTTCTCCGCCGCCTTCCTCTTCATTATCCACTTCTTGTGATTTATCTTCACCTCCTCTCTTTTTTTCGAAATTTCTATTGGGTTTCCCACTTACACTTCCCGCCAATAGCTCTTCGAAATATTCTTTCCATCTGTTTATCACCTTTTCGTCATCTTTTATTACCTTTCCATTCTTGCCTTTCATGCGCACTCTGTTTTCCTCTTTATCTTTTCTGCACCCTCTTAGGACACTGTAGAAAACTTTCTTATTTCGTTTCATACTAGTCGCAAATGTGTTTGTTGTTGAATAAAAATTTCAAAAATTTGTCTTTTTTCGAATAAATAATGAAAACATTTGGTCAGATCATGGCCTACTTTGCAATAAAACTTAACTTACTTTAAAATAAAAGTTGTCATGCTTTTGTCTCTTAAATACTATTTTAATAATGATTAATATTTTCTAATTAACATTAGAAAAACATACTGTTTTTGGGCCAATCCGAATCAAAAAAGACGCATTTCGAATACTTCTCAGTCTAGAGTCATAGTTTACTTGATTTGCTACAGCTAAACATGCAGCACATTTCACACAAAAATTTCCAAAAGGTTTCCGTATTACAAAATTATCCATTTCCTCTCGATATGGGTTAATAATTTTTTTCGGTAAAGGTAATGTATAGTTGCATTGTAAACAGTTACAATTTTCGCAAAATTCCTCATCACCTCGTGCCGGCAAGTCCAGTTTATCGTCACCAAATCGAAACCTACTTTTATCATACGAAGTGATTCGTTTCAGAAACGAAATTGATGATGATGATGTTACTGATGGAAAAATAAATAATGAATATGTAAATTGTATGGTAATAATTAGTAAAATGTAGTATAGATATTTCATTGTTTGTGATTATTGTCACTGACATGAATTTAGAAAGTGCTGAAATTGTCATAAAAGTAAGTGTCACAAAGGAAAAAAAACCAGCAGTTTATGAACTCTTATTTTATTTATTTTCAAAAATCTATAACAAGAAAATAAAAAGCACCATCTCTCACATTTATGTTATACTCTTTCTTGTTTATAGGATATAGTATATATATATGTATGTATGTAAAAATAGAAGTAAATAAAAGCAAAACGAAAAAAAACATTCTTAACGAAAAGCCAAAATCACACAGTACATAGAATATCTAGTAATTAATCTCTCACGATTTTTATCTGCAGTTGCGCAGACATCTAATGGAAAGTTTATAATTTTTATTTACAATTAACATTTAACTTACCACATTGAATTCCATTAAAATTAGGAATAAATTAAATGTTAAGAATGCAAAGATTAGCTCAGTGGAATATTTGTAGACACCATTTTTAATTCAGATTTTAAGAGTTCAAAATGGGCCAGTTAGCACTAGAAAGTAAGTAAAGTTTTATTTTCAAGTAGGCCATGATCTGAATACATTTGTTCAAAAACACGACAAATTTTTATTCTACAACCGATGCTTTGGTCTCAGTTTTAAAACTAGGAACCGGCAAAGAAGTAATTTAACAATTCGTTGATTGGTTTTCAATTTTACAATTCAATAATTTGAATAATAAATGGCGGCTGCGAATATACATATCGAGTAAGATTATCTACCATTTATTCTCTATACTGTGTTAAAGTATACACAGTACAATAAGTTAGAATTAGCAGGGTAACTAATCTGGTAGTTCAGAGGATTTATATCGTAACATAAAAAATTTAGGTATTAAAAAATAATAGGCCTGATTACTAGGAGTAGAAGTTTCAATTTAGTATATATTGTTTGTTTACTATGGCAACTACTAGGTTACCCTGCCATTGACCAGCTTATAGTTCAATCGAGCTTAGTGCCTTGTCATGAATATTAATTTGGCTTAGTAAGAAGTCTTAAATATTATATGAAATAATACAACTTCGTTACAAGAAGAAACCGACTGCACTAAAACCGAATCAACTAGACATAATTAGATCTGGTAATTACAAGAACACAAATGTAAAGAATAAAAAAAAAAAAAAAGGAAATGATTCGGAAGAAGCAATTATATTTGGCACTATTGAAAAAAGAAAAACAAAAAAAAAAACAGACAAACGTTCAAAGTAAATATTTACAATAACAAATTTGTAACTTTCTTTAGTTTAAGATGAATAACAACAAAAATAGACAAAAAAAACTATACATATACATAGAAATATTAATGCATTTCTTTTTTTTAAATTATTAATCTTTCACAGCATTCGCGATTATACTTTGGACCGTTTTACTCTATAGTATTTTACCTGTGTGTGTGTATGTATTAAAAACAATCTATTTACATTTCGCCTATTCGTTCGGTAAAATAATGTGTGGCGCACGGGGGGTAGTACCTATATAGTACGAGTAATTGGAGAGTATAGTAATAGTAACATATTCATTTTTAATAATAATAAAAATCTTCTATAAAATACATATACTAGAGGTTTGCTAATTGTCTATTACTAGAAACACACATAAGTAGTTTTCAACACCTTAATAATAATTATATTAAACAAAAAAAAAAAAAAAATGTTATACAGAGTGATCAATACTTAGATTTTTGTTGAAAATTCACAATAAAGTCTGAACCAATTAATGCAAACTGAATATTGCTGCGTTACATAATACAATGACATTAACCAGCCAAACCAACTGTTAAGTGGACTTTCCAATTGACAAGTTTTTAGTCGTTAAGTTTCTTGAAAAGAAAAATGCCGTTTGATTTTACAGTCGCCAATTTTCTTTTCGACAATTTCGATTGCATTAATAAATGCCAAACCAAAATAAAAAATATATATCTATCTAAAATAGATCTATCTCATATTTTAATACTATAAAATATAATATTCGTTACTAGATAAACACAATTTTCAAAGTTAATTTTTACAATTAGTTTATTAAATATAAACATAAATATCAGCTGTTCTCTTTTGAGAATTAAAATTTCAGTTGGTACACCTTGAATTTATACCAAAATATTACCAAACTTACCCTGACAAGTGGCAAGAAAAATAGCGCAGAACCGATTTTCGTCAAGTCCAAGAAAACTTGATAACAAGTACAACATGCGCGTGCGTAATTCAAAACTTGCCGATGAAGAAACTTGTCAACTATAAAGTCCACTTAAGATAGATCGATTCACGGTTAAATTTGATGGTTCTCAATATTCATTTTGTCGTACCATTTTAATTATTGTGAATTCTTAAATCCACTGCACACACTGAAAACTGAATACATCAAATAATTATGTATAGAGTTACAGGTTAAAATGTATTTATTTGTATATTGACCATAAGTTTAACTTTTTTTACAGAACGGTGCTTAAAATTGTACTGCTCAATTTGTACCGTTGCACAGAACACTCTCTTCACACTCCTGTCTCTCTCTCTCTCTCTACATGGTATAAATTACTACACATTTAATATATATATGAAATATAAAATACCTACGAATAACAAATTTTTGATTTAATTAAGCTTAAGATTACATTTTAATAAAGATTAATTTTCAAGCAAATACACATACGATTAGTAATAGTTTTCTATAGCAATAACAAGGTGCTCTTTTTTTCTACTAATGATATTTTTACTAATGATTGCTCTATCGAGCAATCAAGAAATGGATATTTTTACTATTAAATTTAATCCAAATGGAATTGTTTTATTTCATAATATTCAATAGATTGATCGAATTCCAATCAATTTAGTTTTTTAAGCCGTAATTTCTACGTTGAAAATTAGGTTACGGCTTATAAATTTCTTACTTACGAAATTATTTTATATCTGTAAATAGTCATAATTAAGTATCCAAAAAACTATATAAGTTGAAATAAGTTACAATTTTTATATGCTCTTCTACGCTTCTTATTTTATGTCCGAAATAGCCAAATTATGTATCAAAATTTCGAAATGTCTATACATATATAAAAACATCCCTAAACTGACGGGCGGGGGTTAATCAAAACTACAATACTATTTAATATTTCCGTTAAAAAGAAATATTTCTATAAAATTGAAATCAATTTCAATTAGTTTTAAAATAATTTTTAACACACTAATTCGCCACTTATTTCATTCGTACATTTGTTCGACATAAAATTAATCCATCGATAGAGATCGATATTAATAATAATATCATTTTTAAGTACCGTTGTCATGGTCTTGCTTCAATATTGGCAAGACCGTATCGTTTTGTTATGATTTTTTTGGCAATAAGGACATCTCTTCAGTTCTACTACCATCTCCGACAATCAAACTACCACCACCAGCATCATTTTCATCATCAGGCGGACTACTTTTTATCGATCCATTCAAATCTTTTACGCTCAATCGCCAACTGGGCGATGGCGGACTAGCGTGACTTAAATGCGATGGACTTTTAGGTTGGTGCACATCACTGCCACTAGGATGGATCAATTCCTGTTGGCTTTTGTTTTGTAAATTTCTTGACGATTTCCTTCTAGGAGTTATACGACCGGAACTAATATCATCTTCATCCATTGAATGAAGCAACTAAAATGGAAGGGATCACAATCACAATAATTCGGTCAATTATTATTATTTGAAACTATTTAATGATTGGACATTGTATAAGACCTAGAAGAGGGAGAAAATAGGACGAGAATGGATTGTAAATGGATCGGTTAGGAAATTTGGGTAGGTACAGTTTATACAATTTAAAATGACTATTTTGCAATAATGAGCGCAATGCTAATTTGTGAAGTTATTGGCATATTTTGACATTTTTTTATGTTAAACATGTCGTTTCATTCAAATAATAAGTATTTTTCTATTTGCTAATTTTAATAAATATTCGAAAAGCATGCAAGAATAAATTTCATTCGGTTAAAATTTAATTATAGTTGGGATTCATACAAAATTGTTCATTAAACTTTTTTTTCCAGGTCAAAACATCGCTGTTTTTGCAAGTAAACTTGCATTTGCACAAATATTATAAAATTCAAAATTATGGCAGAATAGTCATTTAAAACTGAACGAACTATATATTAAATTCACTTTATCAATTTCCTCATCAAATTGTTCCTTTGTTTCATTACGATCCCGTTTCGATTTTTCCATTAATGTGGCACGTTTCGCTGCCAAATACAAGCTACGTTTAATTTTCAAATATAAAACTTCGGTCGATGCCCGAACGGTATAATCCGGGATAAATGTATGACGTAGCATTGAGTCAATATTTAACGATTCTAAACTGCCCATACCTCCTGATGGTGCAGCTGGTGATTCTACAAATTCATTAGTAATTCCTAAAATTTAATAGCATCCGGCATAATATCGAAATCCAAGTACTTACCGATTCCCACTGTTTGAACTAATGCCTGTGTACCAAAATATGTAAACGGACCACCTTCGAATACTAAATTCTCTTTGCCAACAGTAACTTCAACACGTCCCTCCAATACAATAACGAAATAATCTACAGCTTTACCTTGACTGTAAATAATGTTCGCTGGATCTGTACGCCATTCTTTATTTTTTCTTATATGACAAACAATATCTTGTCTTAATAGACGTTTTAGAATCGTTTCAGATATGACGGAAGATAAGAATGATTCAACACCTGTTTGACAGAAAGAATAGATTATTATTACACGAGTCGATGAAAATAGACTTTCTGTAATCGAAAGAACAGTTCGCGAGATTCAGAAAATGATTTTCAACGGGCATAATTCTATACATTTTCTATGACCATCGTTATTAAAATTAAAACTAATTAAAAAATGTATATAAAATAGCCAGAATTAAATTTCATAGACCTTGCCAACTTGATATAAAAGTTCAATTGTATTGACTATTGAGTGTCATACATTTGCATTGATAATATTAATTATTTCGTTAAATTTATTATTGTATTTTACATGTATTATTTCAGTTCAAATTTCATTTTATTTAATAATTACAAAAAGGAGAAAAAACTTTACATTAATAATTATAATGCAGTGACCATTGATCATATGTATTTGCAGTTGCCGATGATTGTTAGGCAACCAGAAATTATATGCATAATTAAACATTTATTTAAATTTTGAAAATTGAAGAAATATTTACCATTTTATGATATGTTATGAATAAATTTTTTACATTTTTGTATTTGCAATGTGTGTTTCAATTATTTTTTTGCTTGATTAAAATAATTTTAATTTTTTGCATTTAATACAATCAGTTTTGGTTTTAAAATCAAGGAAGGCGCTGTACAGCGCTTTCGTGTTGATTAATGTGAATTCCTGAGTTCATTTAAATGTTTAATTTTTGCTTTTAAAAAACTAACTTTTTATTCCTTTAATTATTACAGCATAGAAATCATTAAGTACAGTAAAATGTAATAGCTATAAACTTACTAGTGCTTAAATACTGATAAGCAGCTAATGTCAGCTGGGGACTCATTCGAACTTTATTTTTATCATTTTTATCAGCAAATATTGTAAAATCTTTTCGATCAGCATCTTTTCGACGTCGCTTCGTTCTGTTGTCAGCTAAATATAAAGTTTGAAAACAATTAAATCGTTTGCGATTCGATTCCGAAAAAAAAAACACTTACTTATCACATCAGTTTCGTCAACAATTTCCGATTGAATTAATTCCTCAATAACATCTTCCAATGTAATTAAGCCAATTGTTTCATAAAATGGATCGCCGTCACCTTCATTGTTAACACGTGAAACAAAAGCCATATGACCTTTATTACCTTCTTTGAATATTTTAAACATTACATCCAATGTAACATCTTCGAATACAAAATTACATGGATTCTGATAGAATTGGCACAACGTTTTTAATGGTGTATTATCATCCGGATCAACAAATGCTAAATCTTTAATATAGAGCATTGTAACGATATTTTCTCTACTATTTTCATATACAGGAATTCTAATGGAAAAAAAAATAATTAGTTAAAATAAATTGTACGGTTTGTACAAAGTAATGTAAATTAGCAGCCATTTTTCGATTGATACAATGATTGGTATCTATATCATTGTGGTTTTTATTGCAAATCGCCATTTTGATTTTTATGCAAAAAAATGCAATTAATTTCATTACCTTGTGTGCCTAATGACTTTAGTTTAATAATCAATTATTTATTATTAACAAGTAGATCCGGGTATGAACATACAATGTACCTGGAATATCCAGTTTTCATTAGTTCCGTAATTGTTTCGAAATCCAAAACAGCTTCATAATCTAACATGAAAACATCTTCGATTTTTGTCATAACATCGGCAACTGTTTTTTTATGCAATTCTAATGCACCACTAATTATATTCACCTCGTCCTTGTCTAAATCATTTTCACCAGTTGTAACCTGATGATGAAGAAAAAGACAAAATTAAATCGTATTAGGGTGGAATTATCGAACTTCGTAAATGTAATTTTTATTTCGTAGAAATAACGTTAATCACTTAAAAATTAAAAACACAGTTATACAATTTCTAATTTTTTTTAGTCGTAATCAGAAATTGAAAGAATTAACATTGCAATCGAAATTGATGAGAAAAATTGAAAGATTGATCAATTCTACTACTAAAAAACAAGCTGAAAGTAACTAATAGATAATAAAAAAATTATAAATAAACGATTCAAATATGCGCACAAAAATTATCATCAAAAATAGCGCCAGAATAGTTTGGTTTTAAGGTTACGTTCCATCTCTCATCATCTGATCGAAATTATTGTGTGGTTAAAGCCCAAGCGCGCTCTTAATTTGTTTTTCTTAATCTAATTATATTATTGCAATGTTAGTACAGTGTTTTCTTAGATCAGATTCTATTGGATTTTGGTGGAATGATATAACTGTATGTGTAAAAATGTAAACCAGCCTTAAGACCAATGCATGTACGCATGTCCAATGTCAAACAATATCGGTCATTTTTATATCAATTTAATCAAAATAGCTATGGAATAATTTTCGGCCATGAAAAAACAATGTAATTAAAAGAACAAATGACATCATAGCAATTACAAATAAAAGTATTTTTATGATTAATAATAAATTATTTATGTAATTTGTTCATTATAACTGATAACAAAAATATTAATGTTCAAATTCATACACAATGGGTTTGTATGGATGGTATGTGCATATTTTATTCACCAATTAATAACTTAATCGATATCATTTTAATCCAGACAGCGAGTTGCATTTGTATGAATGTATATATAGTAAATTAGATCGAAGTTATGCCAATCATCGTTACAAGAATATATTAATAAAGATAAATATGCATTTAGACTATCAACATCAACATTTATTTATATTATATGATAGTTCAGTAAATACTCACGTTGAACATGCACCAAATACAATTTTCAATGTATTTACAGTAGGAATGCAACGATTACGATTAGGATTAACCGTAATCGTCGATTATTAATACGATTAATCGAGTATTTTTAAGGCGGTTGGAAAGTTCGCGCCGGAAAGGCTACCTGCTTTCGGTCTGGTTCGTATTTTGGCCGAACCCGTTGTAACGGTTTTCTTTACTTTTTCCAATGCACAAATTGCCATTGGATTTAATACAGACAATCTGAATTTTGTAATTGTACAATTAATTTCAAATATTAACCAAATATGCCAAATATATTGATAAAATATTTAATGAAATATTTGATATTTTTAGATATGCCAAAATTTGTATTTGATACAATTTTTATGTATTCTAATTATTTTACTGTAAATTCTATTGTTTTTTTTGTTCAGAATTTTGTTGCGTTTATAGAATTCAAACCTTGTTTACATTTTTTAAATAAATTTTATCTGAAAAGATGAATAAATAATTTTTATTAATAAATATAGTTACGTTTTTTGTTTGAAAAACTTTGGAAAAAACTTTCTGAGCTGTCTTATATAGAACAATATTTTAAAAATGTATGCATATTGAGTATTGACCATGAATTAGCTACTCACGATTAATAATCGTAATCTTAATCGCTGATTATTGAAAAAAAAATAATCGGAATCGGTGTCGTAATCGTAAAAAAATCGTTACATCTCTAATTTACGATTAATCTCCACAATCAGAGGCCATTAATTCTCATATTTATTTATTTTATTATTGATAAAAATCATCTGACTAAATATTCATGCTGCTCATGGTCAACACATCATCTATAGACTGCAAGACTATCTAGTACATTTTTACTATTATTATTATTATTATTAAAATCAACACTAGAACAGGCAAACAGGTACACCCCCATTGTTTGTTAAATAAAGTTAAAATTCAGTTAAATGGCAACAGCGTAGAGATTTCTCCGTTCTTTCTACATATGATTAAATGATGAACTTATTTATCCATATGCTTCATTCATCCCTAATGTTTTAAAGGCTCATACTAACCCCAATCCGAGAGGGGGCCACACAACACTAAACCGAACCGAACACTGTTACCGAAAGCAACAGAATCAGCTGATGCCGCATAAGAAAATACAAGGCAAATTCAATAAATTTGATTTAAAAGTTCATATATACTTAGAAATTCAATTATTGCGTTTTTTTTAATAACTTATTGTTTCGAAATCTCAAATTTCATCTACTTTTTAAAGATGAGCACACAATTTCAATTATTTGATCAAGATGGTGTACGAATAGTAGCGCGCATCGTTGCCAAATCGCTTTTTGTACAATAAAATTTTCAATCCCTTTTGGACTTATTAGTACATCCGGTTTTTTTGTTGCTGATAAAGTAGAATGTACGAGTTAGTCTATTTCCCCATCCACCTGTACGTACACAGCTCAGTTTTTGTTAGCGCCTGCTACATCAGCAGTTAGTTCTCTTCAAAACAAAGTAATTCGATCGATAAGAGATTTTTTTTGTTACTACTGCTGCTGCTATTGCTATTTCTGCATTACTTATTTACAGATTAAAATAAAATCAAATATAAATTAAGTTTCTGTATACTAGATTAATCCGGATTTTTCTGAGTCTCTCACCATTTTCCACACAGTCATCGTTTTGTAATAAAATAACAAAGTAGTGGCAGTACTTTGGAAACTAATATTAAATAAAACTAATCGGGCGTATCGCGTATTAGATGAAATAATTATAAAAATTTAAAACAGACAAAAAAAATTTGTAACTTTTTTTTTTTTTTTTTTAATATATTTCCTCGAAACGATGGAGAAAGTGAAAAGTGTAAATACATATACACAAATCATTATACAACAATAAAAACTTCATATTTGATTCAATTCTAGCTCTTTTATCTAAATTTGCCTAGTGGAATATTTAAATTTATAATAACATCAGACTATTCCATCCATATGAATATTGCCTCTATTATTATTATTATTGTTCCAGGATTTCAGTGCGTAAACGCATGAGCACAACCAGCGCTATCTCACTGCAGCAGGAAACTGGATATACGTATAGCAGCAGCAGCAGCAGCAGCAGCAGCAGCAGCAGTTTTGGACCAATAAAATTATTAGGGCAAAGGGAAAGGTGTTTTCAGCTCGTCCCTGACCTTTTGCGTATCAAAAGACTGATAGCTAAAAGTGTACGGCCCGAAAATCAATAACATAAAAAATACGAAAAACACACCCCACGACCCACACACACATCTACATAAATATCTATGTAATATTTTTAATACTTTTAGGAATAAATAATAAAATTAATATGCAACACACACACACACACGTATACATATTACTTATGGAAATTCTATTTTTAATGCAAATAATTCCAATGAACGATTACAAAACATTCCTTTTGTTTTGTTATTTTTAATAAACGAAAAACATTAAAACATTTTAACAATGAAACTAGTGAAGAGGAAATTTTCCAATTTCCATAAAACAAAGAGAATCAACAGAATGCAGCAGCAGCAGCAGCAGCAGCAGCAGAGAGAGGAATATTCCATAAATCCATTGACCCGAATATGCATATTAATTACTAAATCAGGAAATAGATACTAATAAACAAAATAATTGGACGAGCGCATGTAAATACATATACATACTATGTATGTTTTATATTTTTTTATTCATACATACATATAAAAAAATTGATTCCTTTCAAAATATTGACACATAACGTACGTACCGTTGCAAATTAACTATTTCCTTTTTTTTTATTTTAATTAATTTTTGTGTTATCATAACACGAGCAAATACATTTTATTATACTAATCATTTCTAGCATACAATATATAGAAATGTGTAGACCACCTTGCCACAAAAAAATGAAGAGCTCGTACCAAACTACTTGTGCGCATCTGCAATCTTGTGTATTTCGATTGACATAAATAAAAATGACACCACAGCATATCAGCTGTTGTTATGATAATTTTTTTCTTGTAGCATTTTTGATTTTACAATAGGCGTCTATTACTTAAAAAATAGACACTACTATTTTGGGAATTAATACAATTTAAAATATTTATTTATTTATTACCCTGCTGGCCATGTTAAAATTGTAATGAATAATAATTTGTTTGTTCGAATAAAAATTAAATGTTTTAATATTGTTTCCAATATAATAAATTTGGCAGCTGCGCATAAACAATTTTATACAAACCTCCATTATTTGAAACCGTAAATAGCCTCAAATAGATTAGTACAATATGAAAGTATTTGATAGTATACAAAATTCCACCAAGTTCATTTGCATAAACAAAATATTAATAAATTTTTAATATAATTTCACTTTATAATTAATTCATTTCACTTTTTAAATATAAAATCGTCGATAAATATATTTATATCAAATAACAAAACCGACCAGACACACTACATAATTACTGATGACGATGACCATACATACATATTCCATTGCTATCTGGATTAAAAATTAAAAAAAAAAAAAAAAAAAAAAAAATGCAAATGAGTTCCGGGTGTTTATTTAATAGTTTCAAATTTCAAAATATGTACATATTTAATACAATAATAAAAAGAATAATAGTAAATACGCAATTTGTTAAATACTAACAAAAAATTTAGGCCATTATCATAACAACGTGTAGTTTGTATACGTATGTATGTAATTCCATAGCACTCTTGATATTGTTTAGCAGCTGCATTTTGACGATAGTAAAATGTCAAAATTTAACCTATGCTGAATCTATTTACATATAAAAATATATTTAAAAATAGATCAGGACATTAACACCCAATAGAATAATATAAAAATAAGGTAAGAATCATTTAATAATCATTTTCTAATCAAATCCCACACACACACACACACACACACAGTCACACCTAGAGCCATAAAAAATACGTAAAAATCTAGTAGACGACCGTCGACGTAACAAATATTTATTGGCAAATGTTTGCTATTTGGAAAATTATTTTTCCCTTAATTTAATTTTATTAATAGCACACTACTATATACGATATAGTATACAACGCATACAGACTGTATGCGTTGTGCCGTATTTTAGAATTTTAACTAGAAATGCAATGATTATCGTTTTACGATTCCGATTATTAATCATAGTAGCTAATTCATGGTCAATACTCAATATGCATACATTTTTAAAATATTGTTCTATATAAAACAGCTTAAAAAGTTTTTTCCAAAGTTTTTCAAACAAAAAACGTAACTATATTTATTAATACAAATTATTTATTCATCTTTTCAGATAAAATTATTTAAAAAATGTAAACAAGATTTGAATTCTATAAACGCAACAAAATTCTGAACAAAAAAAAACAATCGAATTTACAGTAAAATAATTTGAATACATAAAAATTGTATCAAATACAAATTTTGGCATATCTAAGAATATCAAATATTTCATTAAATATTTTATCAATATGTTTGGCATATTTGGTTAATATTTGAAATTAATTGTACAATTACAAAATTCAGATTGTCTGTATTAAATCCAATGGCAATTTGTGCATTGGAAAAAGTAAAGAAAGCCATTACAACGGGTTCGGTCAAAATACCAACCAGACCGAAAGCAGGTAGTCTGTTCCGCGAATTTTCCAACCGCCTTAAAAATACACGATTAATCATATTAATAATCGTCGATTACTCGGTTAATCCTAATCGTAATCGTTGTATCCCTAATTTTAACCATCGGATACTTAACACACTTTTTGCTGCTGGATAATTTTGAAGAAATTAATGAGAAATTAAACTCATTATAAATCATTTCACATATGTGGTTATGTTTTTCTGTTATAAGTACACACTTATTTATGGAAAATTTATTGCCCACATTAATACATATACAGTCTTTAATTAGCTATCGTAAAAATAAAGCTGTTGTTTTTATTTCATCATCAGTGCACATCGTACGGATTAAAAAGAAATTGCGTAGGACGTTCAAGGACAGGATTTCCTAATTTCATTTCGAATTTATAGTATAGCAGCAAAATAATGCGAAGAAGCAGTAGAGAGTTTTTATGCCCACTATTTCGTGATTTCGTTATTTTTGTTGTTATTCTGCTCAGGCGCAGTATGAAATGAGCAACCTTTAATTTTGATTAACGATACTGATTTCCGTTATTACCGGAGAAATGAATAACTAATTTCTTTTAGTCGTTATTTTATTTGACTTATTTTGACATATGGTTACGTTGCCATATCTTATTAATTTAAATGAATTTAGTGAATTCACATATTTATAATAAAACTTTATTTCACAATGTACGTCTATTTAAATATCTATTAGAGGGTAAATTAAATAGTATATAAATTGTTTAAACTTAAAACGTATTTATTTTCTATTATCAGCTATGATAAATGTATACTTGTGATGATATAATTTAATGTAACAATTTATTTAAGAAATCGTTTGACAGCAATAGAATTCTAACTTAAAAGTCATATTGCTCATATTTGTCATATTGAAAACACAAACAAATTTGTGAATACTATAACAAACTGTAATTTTCCTTTATTTCTATTTTAGTTATAAAAACTCTTCATTTTTTGTCTGCAGTTACGGTTATTTTTAACACAAATAACGATAACTTTGACAAAAATTGACGTTATTTTGGAAGGCATAAAAACTCTCTAATAAAAAAAACCTGTATAGTAATGAATTATGATTACAGCATGAAATTGCATGTCTGTGTGTATTTTTCTTTCCAAATTAATTAAAAAACCATTAAATAAAACTAAGTAAATTGTATTCATTATAAAAAAATTCGATTATTTCATATAATAATCGTATTAGCAAAGAGTAACGTAGTCTTTCTTTAATACTAGTATTATAGTTTATTCGGATAGTGTGCACTTATTGCACTCAGTATGCACTGAGATTTGCAATACAGCGGTGTTAAACAATTGATTAAATAAAAGTGTTTATATAAAGTAAATTAAATTAAAAAATGCTTAAAAAAAACTTCCAGTAACTCAGAATATGGACAATTAACGATCGCAGTGCGCACTAAAACCAGTTAGTGCAGGCCATCCGAATACGCTTAAAATTAGTTAAAAGTTTAATAAATATTTTATTTGTACAAATAATTTTAAGCTCCGCCTATTAATAAAAATTATTTTATTCATATTGGACCAACTAATTTTTTTATTAGATCCATTAAAACGGACCAATCGGATGGCGTCATTAAGACTATTGAATAACTCCGCCCAATTATTTGACATTTGTAGGTAGAATAACGACGCTTATTGGATAAACTGAAGACAAGTTTTGTACAGGGTGGTCCAAATACAAGGGGTGTTTTTTAGTTGGACTAACGCGATTTTAATTAAGAACTCCTAGACTAGGAGTTCTAGTTACTTTTCGATGAAACAAGAAAAATTGTTAAGTGGACTTTACAGTTGACAAATTTTCTTGTCGGCAAGTTAATTTTTGAAAAATTTTGTATTACACACGCGCATATTGCACTTGTTAAAACAAGTTTATTTGAACTTGTCGAAAATAGATTTTGGGCGATTTTTCTTGCCACTTGTCGGCATGTTTAGCAATATTTTAACTACTGTGCTAATTTACCATAAAAGATAAGGATTAAAATATGAGATAGATCTATTTTAGATTTAGATATATTTTTTTACCTTGGGATTGTCGAAAAGAAAATTGGCGATTGTAGAGCCAAACGGCAATTTTTTTTCTTCACAAAACTTACCATCGAGAAACTTGACGACAAAAAACTTGTCAAATGTAAACTCCACTTTAAAGCAAATTTTTTATATTTCCAATTGTTTCGGAAATACAGAGTAAATTAAAAAAATAAATAATTTGTTAATTTTTAACATATCGGAGAAGTAAAACCGAAATTAAATAGATATTTTTGAGAAAAAATTCATATTGTAAATTTATTGTAAAAAAAAATTATGATTTCAAAGATTCAGACCAAAATTGCAATTTTTTTAATGGTACACTCTGTATAGTTTCATACAATTCGGCTGATAATTTCATCTCATTTTCAAGAACTGAATATTTTGATCCAGTAAATGAAATTTAACGATATTTTCAAAATTAGTCGAAAATTTTCCAATTTCAGCTATGCCTCAGAAAATATTAGGAAAGTCAATAGGCCAGTATTTTCTGATTCAAGTGTTTCAAAATCCGCATGATTTTAGCGTTAATAATATCGACGTTAAACCTTTAAAATTTGGGACACCATGTAGATGTTTGTTTGTGTGTATGTGGTACTTCAATTAATTAAACAATGACTGAAATTTCAATTAAAATCACTTGTCTAATCATAGTCTCCACCCACTTAACTATACATATATGTATAATTAATAATAGCTGCTTTCAAGCAATTTGTTTGGCTCTGCGAAAACTCCACCCTTTTTAAGGAATGAATCAATATACTCCATAGAAGGAAGACTTAAAAATAAGTATTTTCTCTTTACTAGAATTAATATTGACATGTCATTCGTTATACTGTGTAAATAATTAAATCTATATAATTTATATATTAATTAAACAGGAAAAATGTCTATTTGGGATATTCAATTTTATCTAGGTAGTCGAGGACGAGAACGAAAACGACAGCGACACACGGGATACGGAGAAAAATGGGTTAAAACCAGTACATTCTCGACGACCCCGTTGTGAATGTGATTAAAAATAGAATATTATGAGAAAAGGAAAAATGATGGGAAAAACGAATTCCGTGGGTAGGTAGTGCTGCTTACTGCTGTTGCTGGAAAATATATTTCGTGACGTATTGAGCTGATATAGTATAGTCTTAACAAATTAAAAAGACAATTATGCAATATGTTGCAATTGTGCGATGTTCTCATATTTATTTTGAAAAAAAACTATTGTTTCGTTGACAGATATTTTGAATTTCGAATAAAGAAAAAATTTGATTGTGAAATAACAAAAATTTGTTACAAATCGGTTGCATTCTTGTAACCCTGCCAACAGATCCCATGGGGGTTGTTCACAAGTATTTAATAAAAATACAAAATGTAAATGTCGTAAACTGAAACAGCTGGTGACCTGCTTAATCACAACAGTGAAATAAGTAAACCTGGCAACGTTGCCGGCGATTTCAAATGTGTTGCCAACTTCGCTAGAAAACTATAATTCCATAGATTTTAAAATATCTATTCAAATTAACTAAAATATTTAGTAATTCGAAGATAAAGCATATTAAAAAAGCATTTTAAATTATAAATAGAAACATGTAAGTAATTTTCTTCTGTAATTAAAAAACTCATCAAAATTCAGATGAAAAAAATCCGCAAATAAATTAAGAACTAATAACTATGAATTGTGGTATTAATTCTTAAGTATATTATGACAGAATAGTCTTTTTAATTTGTAATGACTATAGGTACCTAATATCTGTGTAATGAAAGAGAAAGATAGATAGAGAGAGATGACTATTAAAAGTGTTTAGGGTATGATAGAAAACATATTAATAATGTTAATTAACACCTACTTTTCACGATCAAATAGTACTCAAAACTAGTACTTTTTGTTTTGGCAAAATTTAAAAGGAAATGCACAACAATTTCAACAGAAAAACGTAAAAGCCGATCGAAAATTGGAAAACTATCAGAGCAGGCTATGATTTATCGATATTGTGCAATATCTATTTCGAAGTTTTGGCTTTTGGCATTTAGAGTAATTTGTTTATTAGTGACAGTACAAGTGATTCATTTCTAACTAATTTCCAAGATCAGAAATTGGAAAAAACATCCGATTTAAATTGTACTGCAAGAGGATTTTGTTTCGTTGCTTACGACATCAATTTAATTATTTCTTATCTTATTAATAAAGCACAGATATTATCAGATAATGCTTATTGTTTTTATAAGATTTTTAATTGTTTTTATTTTTTGTTTGCCGCTTTTATCTAAACCGAGGGGAAAACACTTAAAACACTGTGTGCCCCAGATTTAACCTAATTGACGCAAGACAAAACTTATCTAGACAATCAAAAGTGTCATCATTACTCATCTAATACGATGATATATAATAAAATCTAATAAAAGCCAATTAATTACTATTCACTTACCATAACCAATTCCTTTAATCGTTCCCTCGTATAAACATTGCCAAGTTCTTTACCTAAAATCCAATCGAGTAATTTGGCAACGCTGTAACTTAACGGAAACGTCAATATCATCACAAATTTCGTTATATAGATCGTTTTCGCACCGACAGCGAGACCGTGACGCGAACATACGGCTTGTGGAAAAATTTCACCGAACAGCACAATTGCCAATGTGGAAAATATCACAGCAATTAATCCAGATGTTAAACCATCTAGTATAATGGTGAAAATCGAATTCACTAATACATTTCCAAGTAGAATTGAACATAATAAATAATTGCCATGTGCACGAACCGGTTGAATAACACGAGCGTATTTTTGTTCTTTTGCTGTGCCGGTATTGCATAGAATTTTCAATTCAGTTTTATCGATTGACATTAAACCTGGAATTTTAAAGCAATATTTATAAAGTATTTTTTGAGTATAATTATTGAGAAAATATGTACTTTTTTCTACGACCACATAAAAGTGAAGAATTTTCGTCACTTGTGACGAAACTAAATCATTAGTAAATCAAATAGTAGCACTTACATATAGTATACAATTATAATGATTGAATTATTAAAAGAATAATGAGAAAACATGATTTAGCAACAAAATAGAAACATTTCCGTTTTTTAAAAGCAAAAATTAAAAATTTAAAAGATTTCAGGACTTCACATTAATCAACACGAAAGCGCTGCCCAGCGCCTTCCTTGATTTTAAAACCAAAACTGATTGTATTAAATGCAAAAAATTAAAATTATTTTAATCAAGCTAAAAAATAATTGAAACACACATTGCAAATACAAAAATGTAAAAAATTATTCATAACCTATCATGAAATGGTAAATATTTTTTCAATTTTCAAAATTTAAATAAATGTTTAATTATGCATATAATTTTTGGTTGCCTAACAATCATCGGCAACTACAAATACACATGATCAATGGTCACTGCATTATAATTATTTATGTAAAGTTTTTTTCTGCTTTTCATAATTATTAAATAAAATAAAATTGGAATTGAAGTAATACATGTAAAATACAACAATCAATTTAACGAAATAATTAATTATTATCAATAAATGTATGACATTCAATAGTCAATACCATTAAACTTTTATATCAAGTTGGCCAGGTCTATGAGATATAATTCTGGCTATTTTTTATACATTTTTTTAATTCGCTTTAATTTTAATAACGATGATCGTAGAAAAAGTATCGCATTACACTCGTTGACAATCATTTTCTGAATCTAGCATATTCAATCCAAGTGAAAAATATCTTACCTAAATTCAATCCAGAAAATAACGATGAAAATGATATACAAACTAAAATAATCAAAATAGATACCCATAATGGTATCATATTTTGATATGTTTGTATTTGAAGCCATGGTTCGTTGCCTTGATGGATAAATGGCATCGTTGAATTGGCTGGACCATCTTTAACACATATATAATATGTTTTAGCATTCGAATCAAGTGCTGGTAGACTAATTTTAACTAATGCACTTGTACGTGTAGGAGTTAAAGTATTAGGTTCAATCTGCAAACAGAAGCAATATAATTTCGAGGTGTATGAGTTTAATTTATAGAAAGAAATGAGTTAATGATTTGAAACTTACTGTATATCCTTTAATTGTAGGTATATAACACGATGAACCATACTCTCCCGCTTCCTTTGTAAATGTAACGGTCATCGTATCTTTTAATTCATCACCAAATATTCGTATTGTACTTTCATGATCTGCTAATATAATTGGTATACCTTCTTCATCTAATTCAGTATCGCTATTTGTCACTTGTAAACGTAATCCTTTAATACGAATCTGTTTTGTTCCATTATCAATATTTGCAGGTATACCAAATGTATTTAATAATTTTCCATCATCTCCTCTACGTGCTCGTGGTTCGTGATTTTGTTGTTGGAAATGTGATGGCGGTGCACTATAGAGTATTTGTATAATTAAAATAATGCATAGCAGGCTATGGCATTTGGAAATTATTGTATTGATTCAATATTCTAGTTTAATTAGGTACGGAAAACTGGACTGTTTCGCATTTATTTAAGTGCGCAAAAACTTCTACATTTCCACTCGCAATCTAGTGACTTTTAGTAATTTCATATGTATGGAGAAATATAATAAAAAGTAGATCTTTTTATCTTTTATATTTAATTTTGAAAAAGTAACGTTCGGTAATTGAAACAACTCATTGCTTCGCAGTTCGTTTTTCAAAACCATTCACACACATAAACATACCCACATTTATTCATTAAATATACTACTATTTTATTGATTTTATGTTAAGAGAGTATAATATAAAAAATATAAAATTAGTGTATGAAATATTGATTTTTATAAAACTTCAACATTTGCATCAACCCTAATTCGAAATTATACTCCAATTTCGGTACTTTCTTTTTGTTACCCACGTGACTATTATACTTGATGATAAGCTGATACATACATATACTTGGGTGGATATAGTATACCTACCTCTCGATATTATTTTATTTTATACAAAAATATCCAGATCAAACTAGATTGCGTTGGTAAAATCCCCGTTAAACGATGAAAGGTGAAATAAGTACATAGTATAGTTGTATATTATGAATCGCTAACGGTTTAGAAAGAAACAGACGAGTATTAAAAAGATGATGCAAGACAAGATACAAACAAGTATAGAATTAGAAATAGAATCTTCAAATATATATATTACTGATGAAGTTAGTGGAATGGAGATTACATATATAAAAATGAGTAAAAAAATTTCAATTTAAGTATATTACAACATTTTTATGGAAAAGGAAAATTAAAATGAAGGCCATCGGATTCATAAAAATAGGTATAGTAGATGAGATTCGCCGGAGTCAATGTGTGCTCAGTAGTATAGTCTGGAGTGCGTGAAAAAATTTTCTATTTTTATTACGACGATTATGAATTTTTCTACTACTATAATAATACGAGATTGAATGTACACATACGTAACGTGTACAATATTGATCAATGAATAAGATTAAGCGCTAAAATTCACGAATCCATTAGTAATTTATATTCTAATAAAACAATTACTTGCAATTTGTTCGTTATCCATATGCATTTATGTTAACATTATGAATAAACAAGGATAAATTGTGATTCAAAAAATTAACAGGAAAATAGTATGATTCTACTTTTGTTTAAACCATTTATGAAAAAGACCATAAAGTATTTTGCAGTTTTACGAATTTGTATTTTGTGTATAATTTTACTTACTTTATCTGGATATTCTCTTTACCAATTTGTACATGAACATCAGGACCTTGATGGAACCATTCAAACACTTCACTATCTATACTCGGTTTAATTAAACCGCTAATTCTTTGATCATCGTTACGATGCGGCAAACAAAAATACAATTTACCCTCAACGGTCCCTGGCAATGTCAAGTTATATTGGCCCCACGTCGATTTCGTTTCAATTTCACTAATATTATATTGAAATTTAGCAACTGGACACGGTACATTTCTTTGTGACCATTCTCGTGTGATTTTAATACGCATTTCGGGGTAAATATTTTTACCCGTTGCTTTGAATTCGATATTTCTGTAGACATCATTTTCGATTGTAACATTTGTAACGTTTGCGGCATCTAATTTGAAAAATTCTGGATGGTTTGTGTCTTCCGAACCTTTTATTTCGTTTATTAATAAAATTAATAAAATGCAAATGTTTATCAAGCAGCGAGACAACTCCCTCGCCATGTTATTTCGAACTGAATTTGAAAAATATTAAAATTGAAAATACTGTGCGTGCGTTTAACCTGGAATTGTCAATCTTTGCACGAAATAAAATGTGTCAAATGTTGTATGGGTGTTATGCAACCCAATATTCACGCATATACACCATACGGCAATGACAACGGGATGACTTGAATTTGTTCAATATTTTGATTAATATAAACTGTTGAACTTTGTTATAAACAAGTTCAGTGATAAATATCAATGTTTCAATAGTATATGCCAAATGATCTGCTATTGCTTTTCGATCCACTCTGATTCTTATATAATTATAAACATTTCTGACTTTGCTGCTATTTTACATTGTATCATTATTACCTAACAATATCATCAAATGTAATCAATATTCCATTAATTTTCAATTTGGACCATCTATGTCGTTAGACAAATTGTAATTCCTAGGGAAAATTATATTAACCGACAATCAAATCCAATATAAATTCATTACTCATTAAATTGCTGCCTGATCTATGATGTCATCATGTTTATAGTATACGTTATTTTGTTTTTCCTTTTCTGTTTCCCCTGTTTCAGCAACGTTGTCATTTTTGCTTAATTTCTATTAGTGCCAAATTTTGAAGATAAAAACTTTCCATTGAAAAGTTAACAAAACAAGTGCATATATTTTCAAGAAATTACCTTTTATTTTTAAGATTTTCTTGAAGGAAATATTACTATCACGTATCAATCTATCGTTTTCATGTTGTGTGCTTAATAATTTTACGATTTTCTTTAAATATCGGCAACATGAATAGGCGTCAGTTATAAATATATAAAATGACGCCATAAAGAAAAAAGACGAGCATATGCCTTTCACCAAGTGCGACGAGGATGGTATTTTCAATCTGTGCCGCACTCGAAATTTAATTTTCCAGTTTAGTTGCGATTAGAATTTCGAGTTGTATTGTAATTACTGTTTATAATTTGTATTTGTTTATTATAGAAAAGGAAACATCGAAAATACATTTAAAAATACACTAATTTTTTCAGTGGTAAGTAAAATCGATAAAAAGTAACTTTTTTCCGTTTTTTTTTTTGTGTAGTATAAAAATGGGGTAGAATATTTGCATCTGTTGGGTTTAAATTGGAAAAAACCGTTTAATTTTAATAAAACCATAAGAATTATACAATTGCCTTAGAATAAAAAATTAAAATTCTTATTGTGTCAATACAATATGTTTGTTATTAATTAACACTTTGATAATAATCAGTAGCAGCCGTATTTATGAATATTTAATTTATCAATTCCATAACGGGTGATCAATTGAAAGTATATGTATGTAAATCCTGCCTACTTGATACTTTCGGTGCCTTGAATTAAAATTAATACATATATTCACTAATTATATTTTGTACATGAATGTATGTTTGTTCATCCTGTATAAAAATTGATAAATACAACCTTCTTAATTTTGGATGCTTGTTTATTTGAATACATGTCCATGTATATTTATTTTTATGTCTGATAAACACATTACATGGGCTATTTCCTGTTTGGCTCATCGATATAATTTAAAAAAGTCAGTAATTACCACCAAAACACATTCAAATAGAACATAACCTAAATTTTGGCTAGAAAAGAAAGCGTCAAAAACAAAAATTCGATTTGAAGAAAAAAATGTAAAATCAAATATAAATTGGCCTTGTAATCAATAAAATAAATACTGATTAATAATTAATTAGCAATAGTAAAGGTGAAACCAGAATCTTTTTTTTTTTTTTCATTTTTGTTTACAGGGGTATATTAAAAAGTTGCAAATCTATGAATGCAGTAATTGAAACCTTTCCTAATAAATCGTTTGTTATTCTTTAACTTCCACTGAATTTAAATGAGGATCTATTTATGTATCATTTTAATTTGAAATATTGAACAAACGATTTTATTATTCCGTACCATTCCGTGTTTTAGAAAATTCTATAGCGAAACTGTTCCAGAAAATAGAGATAAATCGACTTGATTTATATCATTTCCTGCCTTATTATTATTATTATTATTGCATAAGATTGTTGACATACTGAATGAATACAAGGCGTGCACAAAAAATACACTATTCCAGCGAAAATATTCTATCTATACATATGCTTTCAAAACTCAATTTCCTTTTTATAAATAACGAAAGAAAAGGAAATTGAGTTAGCTTAGCAATAGCTTATTTTGTATTAGATAAAAGTGTCTTTTTTTTTTGGAAGTTGGCAAATTGCTTGTCATTCTAAATAAGACCCATCTATATGATTTGAAAAAGTCGTCCTTCGAACCAGATTTCCTATCGGTTTTTGCTGTTACGTTTACGCTATGACTGACGGATTTATGGCAAAGACCCGATCTAAATTAAGAATTTATTCTTCGTATTTTCATTTTTAAATAGTATTTAGAAGTGTCTTGTTTCAACTATATAGCTGGGTATCTTTATATCAGTTTTTAATGTGACTTTCTTGTATTTAATGTACGCAGTGGATAATAGTGATAATATTAAACAAAAGAGACATTGTCCACAAGACTAATTACAGAAAAATAGATTTTTTTTTTTTTTCATTCTAAGCAAAGATAAATGTTAATTACTATGAGAGAATCGTGATTGTCGTCTTGACACTATTTATGTTATTTATATCGTATAAAGAAAGTTCATTGTCTTTACGATATTATACATTTTTTTTTTTTTTAAATGTGTTTCACATACGAATTGTCCGGCATTTGGCTCTGTGAAGAATAGTAATTCTTAATAGATCGTGTGCTAAGTACTTTTCTTAAGTGGACATTACAGTCGCCAATTTTCTTTTCGACAATTTCGATTACATTAATAAATAAATGCGAACTCAAAATAAAAAAATATATTTATCTAAAATAGATCTATCTCATATTTTAATACTTATCCTTATATGGTAAATTAGCACAGTAGTTAAAATATAATATTCATTATTAGATAAACAAAATTTTCAAAGCTAATTTTTACAATTAGTTTATTAAATATAAACATAAATATCAGCTGTTCTCTTTTGGGAATTGAAAATTTTAGTTGGTATACCTTGAATTTATACAAAATATTACCAAACTTGCCGACAAGTGGCAAGAAAAATAGCGAAGAACTTATTTTCGACCAGTCCAAGAAAACTTGTTAACAAGTACAACATGCGCGTGCGTAATGAAAAACTTGTCAACTGTAAAGTCCACTTTACATCTAATAATAATAACAAACTTATTTAGGTTCATTTTAATTTCAGACAATGACAGAATCACCAACAATGGAAACGATCGAACAAGTTGTAATGACACCGAAAGCCAAAACATCAAATTCCACAACGATTCTAATTGAACGAAAACTGATTCAACAAATGAATGATAAAATGCATATTGCTGGTGGTGAACATACGGGTCTTATTGTAAATAAAGAAACTGCCATTGGTAAAATGATTTGATTCCGAGAAGAAAATGTACATTTTATTTAATTACTTTTTTTTTTTGTTCATATAGAAAATGGTGAATACGTTCCCGCTCAACTCTCATTACTATTCAAAGTATTTCTAATCAATGCCCAAACGAAAAATCACACACAAGAATCTCGCACGTTACGATTTTGGTTTCGTACATTGAAAAATAATCAAAATGAATCGTTCGAGCCGGAAAATCAAGCATCTATTGCACAAGACTTTTTCCGTGAATTGGTCAGTCCGAAAGAATTTCCACGAGGTAAACGATAGATATAAGTATTTAATGCTAATAATATTAATTAGGATTAATGTTCACCTGTAGATTATGTCGGTTTCATAAAGAAAATAATGAAATTGATGCAACACAATTATTTAGAAATTAATAAATTAGAAGTGGAATTGAAGATATTAGAAGAGCCGGCAGAAGTACCAAGTAGGCCACGTAAGTATTTTGTAGCATAGTAATTTCAATTTCAATTCAATACAATGTGAATATGTATATTATTATCCTAGTAAAATCTAAACTGTGACACAGAATATCTAGATAAATAAATTTGAGAATGGATTCCACGCAGCTGATTTTCGTCTCATTATTCTTAATACTAATTAATTCAAATCTTATTTATTTCATTGACATTTTTCTAGCACTTCCTGGTTATTGTCGCATTGATTTAAATAGTATTCGTTCCAGTTTCAATAATAAATCAGGTTAGAGAGCCACCACATATAATGAACTAACCACCATGATTAGTGAATGGTGGTTTTTGTGGTTTTCTTGTGTTGTATATTAAAACTTTTTTTCGAATTAATGAGATTTAATAATAATAACAGAAACTAGTGTCTTTGTGATACATCCAATTTACTCATGATTAATAACTATTTATCATATTGTTGTTTCAGCTTCATAATAATAATAATACGATTATTTTTGACATGAATCAGAATTGTTTATTTATACTAATCGTATTTATTTAAATTTCGTGTTTTTTATTGAATTTTATATGCTTGATTAATTTTCGCAAACTAATTCACAGAATGTTTAAGTTAAAATTAAGTTTTCAATTAAAAAAAGTTTAAAAAATTATGGAGAATTGGAAGAAGGCGGCTCAACGCCTACTATTAAAAATTACTCATTGTTAATATCAAATTATTTTCGGCACTTTTAGCCAGCTTTGATAGACAGATAGCAGATGGCGCATGCGAATTTAATAGAATTAATTAATAAGTTTTATATGCTTAATTGTATCAATTAAGATTAATATTAATTTTATACGGGACTTAAATTATTTTAGGTACTATTGAAAATGTTTGAGCCTGCTTTGTTTAGTTGTCCATAAATTTAACTGCGAAATTGACATTTTCATTATTTTTTTGGTTGCCTAAAAGCCAAATTAATATTTTTTGATCTGACTGTGATTTGGTAAAATAAATATTGTTTTTAGTCTCAGCTGAAGAAACGACCTTAGGCAAAGTTGAAGTACTAACAAGAGAGAAAATCCTGGAAATAATCGAATCAGCTTTTCCCAATCCTGTTACAATACCAGAAATTGCCAAGTTAGTTATATGACCATTTCGATTTTAAATTAAACTTTCATCAATTTAACGCATTTGGCTTTTTAATACAAAAAACTTTTTTGTTTTTAAGACAACATAATTGGGATGTAGAAGAAGTTTCCCGTCACTTTCACGATCTTCAAAATGTTGAATTAGTTAAAGCAATGGATCATGGTACATTTACACGTCAACAAAGTCACGATGTTCAAATTACTATTGTTAAACAAATGCCAACTATGGCCAGTTCAAAGCAGCCATCGATTGCAATTATAACGGCTCAGTATTGCGAAAAGTTAGCTGTAGATGCAATGATTGAAAATAAAGAAACATTTGTTCGATACACTACCGTAGGTAAGGAAGGCCATTATAGTAATTATATACGTAACATGTGCATAGACTGAATAGTAGTGCATAGAGAGAATTGAAATAAGTATATTTGCTCAAAAAAATATTAGGTCCTACCAGCCCAACAGGGGAAAACGGGAAATCAAGGTTCGGTAAGAATGTGAATTGAAATTTTATTGGCAAAATGCACAATATGGTGAATTGTATTTTGCACATAATCACATACTTGTACATACAGTTCGTACAATCTAAAATGAGTATTATGTGTTTATTTTAGCTACATTAGCTGATTCGGCGCAGAATACATCCAGTTTTACCTAATTATTACATAGTACTCATCTTGTACGAATCGTACACATACTATTTTTGTTTATACTATCACAATTGTATTGATTCTACTTTTCGTACCACACAGTATATACTAGAGTTAAACCGCTTCTCTTCGACTATTACTTTCTCTACGAATTATAGAATGTGTAGCGAATTTCTTTTCATTCACCCGGGTAGTGATTGGGATTTGAAATTATTCAATTAAGAAGCACATGATCAAAACTAAACTAGAAAGAAAAGAAAAAACGTTACGTTATTATTATCATTATGGTGTGAAACAAAATTAAGATGAAGAAAAAAAAAAAAAAAAACACTTGGCATACATTTCTTATTGCAATGCATTCAATGCAATGTGTATTTTTGTATTGTAAATTGCTTTTTTTCTGTGGCTTGTTCCCATCACAATGCAGGTTTCACTTATAATCATTAAAGATTCTTTTTTTCGGTTATAGTTTTATTATATCTAATAGAAAATCAAAGAAAGCTTGTCAAACTATTTATCAATTTTATATAGTTTCTGCTTTCACTTAAGAATTTTTGCTCATTCATATCAAAATCGCAAGTTTTATAGATCCTGTAGTATTATAAGAATTGTCAACGTAAAAAAAGAATTCTGACATTTTCCCAATCAAATTTTATTCGTTAATGCCAGTTTTGCGTTATAAAATACAGAGTGAGCAATTAAAATATATTCGCACATATTGGAGTACTGTATAATACAAACAAATAAATGCATATGCATGTATTTGAATGGGCATCATGTATGTATGGTTATCTAATAATCGATACAAGTATTACGACTCACTCCGTATTTGTAGTACATGTACAAATGAAGCTGTATAATTGCTTCTGTAATTTCACTCATAATATTTTCAGTTACATATTATATTATTGAAATGTAATTTTATATTGTCCTTTTCTAGGAGAATCGAATGTATACACACTTGGCAACGTTGGAGCGCATCGTGTCGTTTGCACGAAATTACCAACAGTAGGTCATACTAGGGAGGCTATGACTGCTGCTGGAAATACAACAACGAGATTATTAGGTAAAATTTCTCTAATAATTCATTGAATTGACATTCAAATGATTCAATTAGAATTAATTAAAAAATAAGCTGAAAGTATAATTTTTTTAATAACAATCGATTTTTAGGAACTTTTCAAAAAGTCGATTATGTTTTCCTAGTTGGCGTTGGTGGCGGTGTACCACATTATACTGATTATAATAAACATGTGCGATTGGGAGATGTAGTAGTTTCATGTCCTACAAGAAATAAGTAAGCCCATATAGAGAATTAGATGTTAAATAAGGTCGTTTTTATTTTAATAATTTTGTAGGAGTATTTATCTCTATTGTGAAAATGCGGAAATAACGGACAAGGGATCGAAGTTTGACATAAAGAATTATAGTCCGACTAATTTGTGCCTTCAAGAGATTGCATCGCAATTGAAAGTAAGTATTTGTAGGCTGTAAAGGGAAAATCAATGTGTGAAAAACGAAAACCAATTTTTTGTCTGAAAATTTACAGGTTGTTACCATTTACTTGAGTAAATGATTTTTTTTTTATTTGTCAGTTCCTTTTAACACAACTTCCGCCTATTCCGCACTTTAATTTCAATTGGTCTTTTGAATTGTCAATAAATAATATTTTAGATTTAAAAAAAAATTACGATTCGAATGCTATTTAAAAAGCTTAAATCTTCAATTGTAGTTATCAGCTGACGACAATCTTACAACTACATCACCACCACCATGGCTCACATATTTACAGGCCGGATTAAATATTTTATCAAATCAAAAAGAAACTGATTTTCATCCACCCAGTGTTGATACTGATAAGCTTTATATGAGTATCGGTGATAGAGATTTAATTGAAGTTGATCATCCGGTACCACAAGATGGTAATATTAAAAGGTAAAATTGTTGTATTCTAAATTAATAATATCCAAAATGGTTGTTCTAATAGAATACTGTTTAGATTGCGATTTCTTTCTTATTTCATATACAAGGTTTTTCAACTTCGTATGGAAGTATGGGGATCTCGGAAATGGTAAGAGATACGATGTCGGTTAAATTGGGGCAAAATTCTGCAATTTTAGGCGTAGTAAAATGGTGTTTTAAAATTTCAGAAATTTTTGATATTTCCGGAGATATACGAAAGAAAAAACGAAAACTTCGATTTTCGTCAATAACTTTAAAACTATTTATCGTAGAGAAATAAAAATTGTACATCATTAAGGCAATTTTTTAAGAGCTTTTACCTGATGTCATCAGATATTCCACATGACTTTAATTTTCTTAGTTATTGAGTACAACTTTCGATTTTCTTATGGACGCCGTCTTGGATTTTCATAGATTTAAAAAGTACATAAAATTCCCATTGCAATCATATATCACATCCACTATTTTAAATATCGTTTAATAGAAATAATAAGAAAAAAATCTAATTCTTGTTGTTAGTTAGTAAGTCCAAAATTGCATAACTTTGTCCCAATTTAACCGACTTCATACCGCTTACGAAGTCAACAGTTACATACGAATTTCAAACACCCTGTATATATTTTCTTCAGTCTCTTATGATTAAATGTTAATTATTATAGGATCAGATTTAATTAAAATAGATTTTTATTACTTTTACAATTATTGCTAATCTAAAATAGAAGAAAATCGGAACGAATTTCAACATCAAAGAAAATTTTAAGGAAAAAATTAATTAGGTTTGCGACTTTGTTTTTTGTTCTGAGTCACCTTTTCAAGCACCTACTTAGTATATTAATTAAAATTGTACGTGCTTATGTATTTGACAACTAGCAATTTGAAATGACACGCTAAGATTTATCAATGATTTTTCTTATCTAATCAGTGGCGTAGTTACTATTACTTTCACTTAAAGAATCACAGAACATTTTATGTCACAACTACGCCATTGCCTTTCATTCTCAAGTATCTTATCTCATAATTATTTGTTTAAATTCTAGACAAGAAGGTTGTCCACGTATCCATTTAGGTGCAATTGCATCCGGTCGACAAATAGTAAGAGATGATCGTCTACGACAACAATTTGCGACACAAATCGGTGCATTGGCATTCGATTGTGAATTTGATTCCGTAATTGAATCGATATTAGGCAATTGTAAAGATAGTTTTGTATGTATACGTGGTATATCCGATTATAAAGATGGTACAAGACGTAAGGAATGGCAACCGTATGCATCATTGGCCGCTGCTAGTGTTATGAAAAGTATCATTTGCGGTTTAGAGGCACCGACGAATGTTTAAGCTTTTTTTTTAGATAGAAATTATTTATAATGTAAAAGTTATCTACTGCCAAAAGTAGTAATAGCTAGTCTGAATCAGTAAAATTATAGGAATTAAATTATATTTTGATTTCTAAAGTAAACCAATTAATTTGGTTTTCGTAATTGGCGCCATCTATTGTGGAAAAATTACAATTCTAATTCCAAGTGATGATAAAATCTGCAAAGATTAAAATTTTGCAGGATCGTTTTTATACAGGGAAGATTTTATCATTACTTGAAATAAAACTTATACTTATATCTAATCTGTTTACTTAATATTAATGAGTTTTGACCAATATTTATATAGATGTAAAACTGACTTTTATCTCATGTTTGATTGCATTTTTAGAGTTTATTATGAGTTACCATTAGTTTTAGTAAATAATAACAAAGATAGTCTAGAAATTTTATGAGTACATAAGTATTATAAAGCATTTAAATTTTTGACTGACTTCTTTTTTATGGAATAATTTTGAATTGGAAAAAATATAATTTTAAGAATTAAATCGATCTTCTGTTTATTTTGCTTCTTGCCATATTTTTTGTATTTTAGTTTTGTATATTATTGGCATTTAGACTATTATGTATGTATATTATGTGATTATTTATTTATTTTTCAAATATTTTTGTTTATAGTTTATTAGAATATAATTATAAACATTATTTCGATCCATTTATTTGATGTTGATGTCCCTATAAATTTACAGGATATTATTGACTTGGATATACGGGACAAGAAAGAACATGGATTTTTGTATCTTTTTATTATTTATTTTTACACGTATTAATAAAAACAACAAATGGACATTTCCTATATGATAGAATGTATATAAATTGCAGCATGATTATTTTATGCATTTTTTAAATGGCAATTTCAATAATAATACGAATATACGTTTAATAATTGATTTACGTTGAAATTTTTGCCTCGTTTTACATTTAAGAAACACATAAATTGCTAAAACATGATTTACTCATATTTTACCCTATTTAACAGTTATTAATGTGCATTGTTTATTAAACACGTTTTGCAGACACAATATTATATATATGCGTTATTGGAAACAAAATGATTTGATTAGATTATTATATAATACTGAAAAATGTTTAATTATATTATACATAATATATGAATAAGTATACATTAATATATAGTGAATGTATTTAAACAGTAATTTATATGGTGAATTACCATTTTTTTTTTAAAGGAACCCAACGAAGCCTCAACGCTCAATTAAACATTTTTTTTTTGCAAAATAATAAACAGAGAAACGCCTAAAATACAATATAATATTTCCAATAAAATTAATTTACTTAGATTAAGTAAGTAATCAACAAACGAAAAAACAAAAAAAAAAAAGAATCGTTTAATACCCTGTAAGACGAAAGGAGTGCTAAATCAAATTTTTTTAGCCAATATCACAGACGAATTAATCTAAATAATATTACTTTTTTTTTCATTTATTTAAGGTACTTTTTCTTTAAAAAAAAATGTTACATACCCGAAAGAATTAAACTACTTATGTAATTACTTCATAAGTAATTATTGTAACATAAACAATTAAAAGTAGAGCTCTAAAAGTTTATTAGGTATTCGCAGGCGCCATTTCCATAATCATTTTATTGCATTGGAAAATACTAAATTAATAAATAAATTGTTGAATGGTTACCTTTTTGCTTGCTCCTAGTTGCAAAACTGAGGTCAAAGTTGTTGGCCAAGTATTTGTTGATATTTGAACACATAATGAAAACAAATCTACGCAAATCATGGCCTACTTTGAGAAAAGCTACTTATTTTTTAATAAAAATTACAATGTAAATATCTTTAATTGTTTAATCGCTTAATAGTTAATTTTCGTTTAATTGTCTCTTAATAAAAAATGGATTATATTATTAAATATATGCCATTAAATAAACAAAAATCATTACGATCAATTAATATTCTCTTCCTATACAATAACTGTCAATCCAAATCTAAAATGGCGGATGCGAATACTCTTCCATAAAGAGTTAGTGTTACTAAAATAGACAAAATCTGTCCAATCAATCATTAACAGATGGTAAAATAACACAAAAATATGATTTTTAATTACTAATATAGTTGAACAATTTGATTAATAAATGATTTTTTGTTTGTTTGCTACAACAACGAATTACACAAATGAAAAAATATAAACCTCTCCATTTACCTTCTCTGTTTCTCATCTCCATTACAACTCGTTACTACTAACTGTATTTATACTAGGGAATTTTTTTTTCATTTTCATCAGATTTATATGAATATAATTTTATCTTATAACATCAATATAATATTTAATAGTTTATAGTTACATATAAATTCTTTGGTCACAATTTTTACTAAAACACACACACACATAACCACTTCCATTTCGTTATTTTTAAATATAATATTAAAATGTACGAAATATGAATATGTTCTCAAGCTCAACTTCCATGTCAAAAAGCATATAAACACACATAATATTAATGTTTTTGGACATGATTTAAAGTTTCACATTTTCTTTGATTAGATTATAGAAAAAGCTAATTATTTATAGGTATATGAAAATAATGATCAATATAATTCATATTTCTTGCATTGCGGTGATTCACCGCTCCCCAGTTTTTCAGTTTCGCGCGATCAAATTTCACTAAAACAAAGAAAAAACGTTTACAAAAAATTATTAGCGTACCACTCTCTAAAATAGAATGGTGACGCTTTTCCTAATTGCTAAATAGCTTGATTATTAATAAATAGAGTATGTTTCGAACGCATATGACTGCGTAACGTATCAATTCGGCTGTATGTTGCTGGACAATATGGGCAGAATGAACGTTGAGGTGTATGGGAATGGAAATGATGCCATCGATTTGTCACTTCTTTACTACATACTTTACATCGCCATAAAAGTACATTAGTTGGTGATGCTTCAAACATATCAATGTAGGCCAATGTACCATTTGTACCATTAGTATTACTTAGTGGTAGCTGGCTTGTTTGTGGTGACACTGAAAGTTAATATATAATAAAGCACAAATTAATTTACAAATCTACTTATATGTTTAGTTGTTTCTGTGTGTGTGTATGTGTGTGCATAGATGGATGAGTGGTGTAATTTAAGCGGCTGCCATTTGCTTTTAATTGACATCCGCCTACTGAGTTTTTCTAATACCAAAATTTTTCAAATAATATATAGAACAACATTAAAAAATATATACAAAAACAAAACGAAAAATTAAAAAGAAACATTGCATTCTAATAAAGTAACTAAATAGAAAATGTACTTACCTATTTCATCTTTAAAACAAAACTCAGACGTTCTACTTAAAAATTAATGATCAAAATACATACCTTGTAGTGAAATACTTGTACTAGAAAATACAATAAAGCAGCTTTAGTGACACAATTTAATAATAAGAAATACAATTGAAATGAAAAACAAAAGAAAAATATAATATCAAAACAGATATCGATATGAAATGAAGCAACTAGTTTAACCGCGTGGTAATGTGGGTTGCCTATCTACGATAAATATCAAAGTAGATCTTTGTTCAATAGTCTTTTTATATTTATTTAAAACACAAATTACAATAAAAATGAATGTAATTCTTGAAATGTATACCCTGATTATAAATTACACACTGTAGTCTCTTAATACAAATTAAAATTGTATAGTTACAAATTTAGAAGAAGAAAAATCAAATCAATATGCGTTTTTGATTTATTTATATGATCAAATTACCTTCATTAAAAAAATTCTGTAAATTTAGCATGAACGAATGTAAAAGTAAATTGACTATTTTTTTGTAAATAAATTATTGCACCTAATTTGGAGACTAGTTAAATTGATCAACATAGATTACAATTCAATTAATCTATGTAAATTGACAGTATAAATTTTAATGCAATCTGTTTTATGGCACATTTCATTTCTTAAATTTGTTCTTTGGCAATGGCAAATTGTTTACTATTAGTTGACTAGTTAAATTCTTCAACTGTTCTATTAAAGGTACTATTATAACATACATTTGTATATTGTTTGTAACAATCTTTGGCAAGTTAGAAATTTGGTTTGCAAAATATTCTGAATTCTATACAAAAAAAATATAAAAATTAGGCATGCAACGACTGGTGCTTTACGACCTTTTGCTCGTTGCATTTTTAATGAAAATTTACACCTACACCATCAAAACTTAAAAATAATTCATGAAAAATAAATGGCACAAGAATTAACCGTTTTAGATATCAATTACTTTCTAATCAAAAGTATTCCTTAAACACTTCCGTTGCGCATATTTACATTTAATGTATTTATTACACTATTATTAAACTAATTATTATATTAAATTTTATTATATAATAAAAATCTATTGTTTACAACATAATATATAGATAGATAGATATATATATATATATATATATGCATATAGTATGACCACATCATAAATTGATATTATTTTGTGGTATAGTATTATGGCACATTAATATTTTTGGTCACACAATATACTTAATTAACTAATTAGGACAAGTAAATGATAGGTACTTTCGATTCTTGGAAAGTTTCTCTAAAAATACATAAATTAAAATCTATGAAAATATAGGCAACCAAAAAGTTCTTGATCCAATATATTAATATATGCCCGGGAAATCAAGTAGGCTGGGAAAAGCCATTTTGGATATTTTTACGTAAATTTAATCATGTGAAATAAAACGTGATCTATAAATTATCACCTGCAGACGGAGACTGCTGAATGACCTCCGTAATCCTGCGCAGAGCTTCGTTATCAATTTGTATTTATCAAATACCTCGCTGTATTTGTAATTAGCAAGGTTTCCACAGCCTATTTGATTTGTAAGTTTTTAAAACCAATAGTTGATTGCAATAATGCAAATAAACTAGAAAAAATTTAAAAGAAATTTCTAACCATTCGAAATTTAGTTTTAAATTGGCGTATCGTTTATGTTTAGTGATTTAATTGCGATAAATCGATCGCTTTATAATCTAAAGTTAAAAGAAAAAAAATTCGGATTTTAAATGGTCTTAAAAATGCATATGTATGAGTATACTAGAGGATTAATAATATTGAAATGGATTGATATTATTGATGAGTTGGTACAATTGTTTTTTAATTGTATGAAACTCTTTCTACTCTATCTACCTTTTGGTTCTACCGCTACTAGAACCTAGAATTGACGTGATAATCAGTATTATATAAATAAGTCAAATAAATATGTTAATCTTCTAAAGAAATATAATTTCTTCCTAAAAGTCTTATGGGTTCATTTTAAATCACTTTTTGGTTGAATATACATATACATAATATAGGAATACATCATTTTATATTATTATTAATTATAAATATCTAAAATATCTGCTTTTTTACACTGTAATGACATTGATTTCATTTCTTGCCGTTTAAATAAATCTGGATAGATAATTATTTTAGTCTAATTGAATTTCGTTGTTACTTAATTTATATAAATAGATCTAATTATTGTTATGGCACTATAATTAATTATAAATCGTATCGATTTATTTCCAAATTTATTTAAAATTACACAATGTCGCTGCGCATTTGTGCTCATTTTATGACTCTAATAAAAAAGATATTGCACAAAAACCAATAAATAAAGTGATTTCATTATGTAAATGAAAAGATAATAGAAACTATAGTTATAACAATTAAATACATAAAACAAACAAGAACTAAAAGAACTACTATAAAAAAAAACTAAAATAATAAAAATTAACAAAAAGTTGACTATTTTTTTAATATTTGGCATAAAGTGTAAAATTATGAGCACGTAGCTTTGTAGCAGCTTAATTGGACACAATCATATTTATTTATTTTTCGTAATTTGGTCGAATAGTTTTGGAAAAAGGCGATTTGAGCTGCCAAATTTTTTTTTTTTAATAATTACTGAAAATTTTCAGAAATAAACACCAATTTAATCTAGGTAAATTCATTCAAAGTCAGTCCAGTTACATCAAAAAGAATCTTTTTGTAGTTAATTGACAGACGAGACGAGTACGATTCGTTTGTGATAAGGCGCCATATTACTAAAATTCTTACGAAAGAGTAAAGTCAGAAGAGTATTCACTAACGCCATCTTTGATTCAATTTGCCACATCTTATCATATGACGACTTAAGTGGACTTTTTAGTTGGCAAGTTTCTTGAAAAAAAAAATTGCCATCTGGCTTTACAGTCGCCAATTTCGATTACATTATTAATAAATGGTAACCCAAAATAAAAAATTATATTTAAATCTAAAATAGATCTATCTCGTATTTTAATATTTATCCTTATGGTCAATTGGCACAGTAATTAAAATATAATATTCGTTACTAGATAAACACAATTTTCAAAGCTAATTTTTACAACAATTCATTAAAAATTAAACATAAATATCAGCTGTTCTCTTTTGGGAATTAAAATTTTTAGTTGATATACATGAATTTATGAAAAATATCACAAAAATTGCCCTGACAAGTGGCAAGAAAAATAGCGCAGAACCTATTTTCGTCAAGTCCAATCTAACTTGTTAACAAGTACAATATGCGCATGCGTAATGCAAAACCGGTCAAAAATTAACTTGCCGACGATAAAACTTGACAACTGTAAAGTCCACTTTAATATTTTTGCATACTTTTTGTGATAGAAGAAAATTAAGGATAGATGGTAACTCATCTTCTAAAATAAGTAAAGCTTTTATCAGTAGGCCATGATCTGAATAAATTTGTTTTCATTATGCGTGTAAAAAACAACAATTTTTTATTCTAGCGACACAAATACGGACATTTTTGAAACTAGCCGGCAGCAAAAAGATTTTTATTCAATAATTTAATGAGTAATTTTACATTATACAATGCAATCAGACGAAATCGGAGATGGCGTCTGCGAATTCTTATCTTTCTAGAGACTTACTTACAGGAAAAGTACAGTAACTATATCTAGATTTTCTAACAGCTCGTCCCTACCTTGACTTAGAACTATTAATCCTAGAAATTTTCAATAATTAGTCAATTTTCATATATAAAAATCATCTAAAATATAATAAACTTTTCGCTAAACAACAGTTGGATGTTTCGTTCTCATATGTAATAATAACGTATCGCTTCTTGTATAAACAGCTGGACAATGTGTACATGAATATTGTCCAGGAAAATGGACGTAATAATGGTTCCTTGTATTACTTACAATTTTACCACATAAAACGCATCGTCTTCTCTCATCCATATTACCAACACGTTCAAATAGTTGTGATACTTTGTAGCATTTCATATCTGCAACAACAAGAAAATAAGATGATGGCTGATTGATTCGGACATTGAATTCAACAAAAAAAAAAAGAAAAAAGAAATAACGAAAAACCAACAACAACAACAAATCGTGTTCGAAAATGGGTATAGTCTGTATGTTCAAGTCATTGCTCGATACTAATCGAGTTAGATTTATTTTCAGTTCTAAATCGCTACAAAAAAATAATTAAAAAAAAAAACGCTAAAAAACCATACTAAACTAATCAAATTAATTAAGTATTATTAAAATTCGAGTAATACATACCTGGCCATTGACAAATAAAAAAAAATAATGCGTAAAAGTGGACTCACAAACGAGTTAATTATTCTCTTTTTTTTTTCTATTAAATTCATTATTAGACGAACAACCCTTTTCCGACATCAAAACCCCCTCTCTATAGTAAACATCACAGTTGATTACTACACTGTTTTGAACAAACAAAAAAATTAAGCTTCAGCAAAGACATATGGAAATGTATAAGTTTTGTTCCAAGTAACAGTAAAAATTATTTCGTCATAAATGATTCTGCGCAATTAGCACGAATATCTAGAAACAATGCGCAGAATCATTGACGTCATGTATGATGGTTTTAGTATTGCTTGGAACAAAACTTATATTAGTCAGTGGCGTAACAATAAACGAATCCTTGAAAAATTTTCGAATATTGATACAAGGACACTGGTTAAAAAATGAAAATTGTTTAATTTAGCAATTAAAAAGTAAAATAAAACTATCGATTGTAGCTGTTTTTTTTAAACACACCATTTTTAATAAAAAATAATAAAATACATCATAAATGCTTCAAAAGAATAATAAAAAAAAAACATAGTTTGTTATCTTATAATAATAATAGTAATGATTGAAAAAAAAAAAAATGTATTTGAAAGTAGTGTTGTTATTAAAAAATTCAAACACTAAAAATTATATGAAGTAAAAATCAGAGGTTTAAGTAACAAAATATGTATTATTGTTAATTATTATTATTAGATATAATATTTGCTTGTTTAGTATCAATGAAAAATATAAATTAATACACGACCAAAATCAGAAAAAAATGTTAAAAACCATAAAATAATCTCTCATTTTCTTAATAAATGTTCAATTCAACAAGCATATTTACTTTTAATACGCTCATTTAGAACAAATTATCAAATAAAATTTGATGACATTCGAGTATTTTTTTTTCTCTTGTAAAATAGTTGGCACAAAAAGTAGTTTGTGATTAGATGATAATGTTCAATTACATATTAATTGAATCAATCATCTATCAACTATAAAATTAAAGACTTAAAAATAATTTTTAAGTAAATATAATTCAGGCAAGACTCTTACGGCTAATTACCGGAAAACGATTTAAAATGTTTTTCATGGAAACGGCCATCTTCATTTGTGCTATGCGTACATATAAATCGCTTTCCTGAAACCAGCAGTTAATTTCCTTAAAATATTCATAATAAAAGACTATTTTAACTACATTTAGTATTTTGGTCTACATTTACCTTTTTCAATTGAGCAGTATAGCCAATATAATATAATATAATAACAATAAAAACTAAAAACGTTTTTATTGAAGCCTTATTTTACGTTCCCACATTTTTGTCTTATATTCTCATCAGGGGCTTAAATCAATTCTTAGCCAAGTAGGCCATGTCTATCAACAGCCGACAAAATTTTTCACATTAGTCTAATTGATTAATAATTGGTTTAAACATACACCTACATAATTTCCTTTTAATAGTCTTATTGTTCACAAAGTAACTTGAAAATATCATTAATATTAATTAATAATTAATATAACAACAAAAAACATTGTAATGTTCTATTTCTACAATCACGTGACAATTTTGTTCTTTCAAAATCAAGATGGACATTGCCCTGGAATTATCTAATTATTACCGAGAGTTTTCATTTTAGATTTATTACAATTATAATTAGAAATCAAAAATTACGAATTTATTAAACTTGTTTTTGTGATTGTAGAAAAATACGTGAGCAATAAATAATGCCTGTACCTATTATTAGGCAATCACACATACACATGCATTTATTCGCAAATTTGCCCAAAGGTAGGTACATTTTTAATTGAATTCTGAATATTTCTTTCTGAATTTTTACTCGCTAATTATAATAATAACAATTTAAGTCAATGTATAATAAGATTTCTTTAAAAAAATATAATAAACATTTTAAAAATACACGCAAAATGCAATAATTTTTATCATCAATTTAATATTCAAAGTAAACAAATGTATTTTTCCAAAATTTCATTGTGTACTTCTTGTTTCTAGTAGATGGCAGCAAAGCAACTTGATATGTTTTCATACAATTTATAAATTGACATTTAGTTTATTATTAAATAAATAGGCATATTTGTTTTTGTTAAATATAAAATTCGATGAACTGAATTCGAGAAAATACAATTTCTTACTTCAAATGGAAATTTTGTGAAAAATACAATAGTTTGCAAAAGCTCCACGCCAATTTTATATGTTATTATGTAAAAGTAAAACACATTGCATCAAAGATGGCTTTGGTATATCTAATGAAATCGCAAATTAGAGAAAATTGCGTTTTGTGTGAACAACTAACTGTAATTTTCCATATAAAATGTATAATATGTCGGGGAAAATTGTGGCAAGTTTAATTTTGAAGCGGGAATCAAAGCGGCTTTGATTGCAATGCACTTTTTCTAATTTAATTTAATATTAATATTGCGCATTTGTTTTCTTTCATTCTTAATTATAGCACCAATCCTTTACATTTACATATCACAATCCATTTTATTTATTGTATAGAGAATATCATCGTATGAGAATAATAATTGTTTTGACTGAAATGAAAACATTAAATTGACTTTTTTAATTACAAGCCAATATTGTTAAAATGTAAATGTAAATTAATTAAAAAACTTTAAATTATTAAATCAATAATGTAAAAAACAGTGGAAAATCGGACGAGACCTGTTTTAGTTGTAGCGTAAATAACCGAAAAACAATGAAGAAGATTGACAAAGCAAAGAGTACTCGATTTTATTTTCCAAGCATTTTTAGATAAGAATAAATATGTCCTAATCCATTATTATATTATTTTCGATATTGTGGAAGATAAGGTCAATAATTTAGGTTCAGTTCAAGCCAAGTACTGTATAAAATTGATCTATTATTATAGTATAGTAAGCCAACTACGAATAGTTTAATCTTGTGAATATTAATTGGCAAAAATAATACAAACTAAAACAAGCCTCGAATTTGATATACAATACAGGATTCTTCATCATAATTAGACACGATGGAAAAAGTCTATTAGTTATTGATTATTATGGAAGTGTTACAGTTGAAAGTTTTCTTTTCAACAACTGTAACGGTTCACTATAGGTGAACCGAATAGTCTCAACTTCAAGGTAACCAACAGAATCATGCCATTTTGAGTCATTAATTCCTAGGCGCAGAAAGCGACTATTAGAAGTCAGAAAAGAAGTTAGCCAGTATAAAATTAAAATAAAATTGTTACTGCAATTGAAAATACTAATAAAAAATGTACCGTGATGAAAAATCCCGTTTTTTTTTTGTTTTGTTAAAATCCCATATAACAAATAATTTATGTAAATAGAATATATAATATTTAGCTTATTCAAATACATATAAACATTTTTTTCATTAGAACAAACATATTATGATACAGGCGAAAATAAAAACATATCCCTTTACAAATTACACCCTTTACCTAAATACATAATTATGTAAGTATACATATGAATTTATCATTAAAATATGATTAATATTTTGACGGTTAACATTATGTACAAAACACATTACATTAAAGTATGTTAAAAACACAGAAACATACATACATATATTTATAATATATTAATAGATATAATATCACTTTTTTTTAAATTGTATATGAAAAGACAAAAAATCTTTCAATCCCATCGCAATTTTCTACAACAAAATTTACAAAAATTTCAATACATACACAGGGAGTGTTTTGGGACCAATACATAGAGAAGGAAACTTATTTTAATAATTAAATCTACAGTAGGTGTATATTGCACGTAATTTTTTTCTAAATCACACACAAGCGACTTAATTTTTCTGTAAATATTTTATATATATAAAAAAAAAACAAATTTGCTTTCGGTCCCACATTTATCAAAATAATTTAGCACTGCGCAGGATTATATACATTCGATTATTTTTCTATTTATATGTAAAATTTGGCAAATTATGTCAAAAAAAATAATAAAAATTAAATTAAAAAGACTAGAAAAAGTATAAGACAAAAATATAACTGTTCAATGCTCGAACTCGAATCTTTCGCTGTTCATAATTAAAAGAATCTAAATTGATTTAATCACGTGACATAACTTATATTGAACTAACTGCAAAAGATAATCAATAAAACAAATCCGTTTTCCGATTCCCCATTCCCAATTATTGCCTACTAGTTTCAACCGCCAATTGGTTTTTGCAAAAAAAAAAAAAAACATGGAGGGCAGTAAAGTAGTTAAGTGGTGTGCTTATTCTAAGAAATATTATGGTAAATAAAACCAGTTTTATCAAGCTTGTTAATTGATTAAAATTCGAGATTCTTAATCTAAAAATTATTTAGTTTTAACGTTGTAATTGAGATGAGAATAACTTGAGGTAATGATAATAATAATAATAATATAACTAAAAATATATATGTATATAGATATAAATATTATGTATTAAATTGCACTTATACACAATTCGAAACACTACTTAGTATAATATGTACTTAGTTAATTAGTTAGTTTGGCAAATTTCGTCGTATTTTATTTATTGTTAAGCTTCTCCTATTTATTTATTTTTTTGCTGTATTTTCATTGTGAAAACGAGAGAGGGAAGAATTTAAGTTTCAATCGTTTATCCCCTATTAAAAAAAAAAATACAGCAAAAAGATTTATATAAATTATATACAGTTAAAAATATAAACAATGAGTCACTTGTTATGGAAACAATAACATTCATTTAGAAGAATACTTCAATTTCAATTCTAACAAACAGATTGTTCCTTCTAATTTCTCTTTCTTTAGGTAATATTATTGTTTTAGTTTTAGGAGTATTTTCTTTCTATAAATAATGTAGGCCATCGTTTTATTAATCGTCTACATTATGATGCACGGACGGGAGAGTGAATTATTTTTTTTTTGTGTTTTTGATTTTCTTTAAACACAACAACAACAATGGTAAAGTGGACTTTACAATTGACAAGTTTTCTGTCGTCAAGTATGTTGAAGAAAAAAATTGCCGTTTCGCTTTGCAGTCGACAATTTCAATTACATGAATAAAAATGCCAACCCAAAATAAAAAAATAGATCTAAATCCAAAATAGATCTATCTCATATTTTAATACTTATCCTTTATGGTAAATTAGCACAGTAGTTAAAATAGAATATTCGTTACTAGATAAACAAAATTTTCAATTTCTACAACAGTTTATTAAATATAAACATAAATATCAGCTGTTCTCTTTTGGGAATTAAAATTTCAGTTGGTATACCTTGAATTTATACAAAAAATAACCAAACTTGCCCTCACAAGTGACAAGCAAAATAGCGCAGCACCGATTTTCGTCAAGTCCAAAAAAACTTGATAACAAGTACAATATGCGCGTGCGTAATGCAAAATTTATAAAAAATTAACTTGTCGACAAGAAAACTGGTCAACTGTAAAGTCCACTTAACGAAATAAGAAAAATAGTTGTTTAGGAGATGTTTGTGCAAATCACAGACGATCAAATTAGTTGTATTTTCGTCTGATATTAATAGAGGATAAATCTCTTTACATAAAAAATGATTTTATCAGTCAAAACAATTCCTGAAAAATATTTGGATACACAAAAATTCTGAACACGAACATGTCACTACATGTACAATACAAAATAACGTGATTGATTGCACTCTTTACATCGAAACGGAAGCATTGTTCAACATTTATAATCCATTTGTAAACCATGAGCAAACACCAAATACATTTTACTATACTAATCGTTTCTAACTAATAGCGTGGAAAATCTTGCCATCCAAATAGAAAGGATAGCTCGTACGGATATACTTCTGCGCATATGCGATCTTATCTATTGTAGGCTGACTTGTATAAAAAAAAGGTCAATCCGCAAATTATTATTATTATTGCGAAATTCTAGACCTTTTCTGCAACAATATTTTGATTAAAGTTGTCATTACTATTTAAAAAATAAATATATTTGAAAATTCTATTAATATTCTTAAATTAATAAATTTTACAGCTATTACAGCGCATGCGCATAAACAATTGTTAACATACAAAACTATGAACTATTACAAATCCCCACTTCTTAGGAATGATTAGTATAATATAAAAGTATTTGGCGATAGAATGGCCTCTATTTCAATCATTTGACCTATATACTTTTACATAATAATAAATTGGTTTGACATCCACTTTTCCAGATTACGATCAACATAAAATGTATTTTATCATTAAAAAAAAAAAAAAAAAAAAAACAATTGTTATAAACTATTATCTTTGAAATAGCAAATATCTAAATAATTGATTTATGAGAACCCGTTGCAATAATAATAATTACATACAAAAAAAACTTTATATAATAAAAGAGCTGTACATAATATAACAAACATCAGGCTTTAACAAAGTTATTAAAATATGATTGTTGTGTGTGTAATAGACTAGAATAAGAATAAGGTCTTTATATATTTCGCATGTAACTGAAAAGACTTCATTTTTTTTTGTTATATAAACTATAAGTAGACAATATTTTATAGTTTCGAATTAATATTAAAAAAAAAAAAAATAAGTATATAAAAATCTATATATGCGTATAATATGAGAGTATAATGGTAGTTATAAAAGGGCAAAAACACATTGAGAGTTAAAAAATAAAAGTAAATTTACAGAAAAGAGAAACTAAACACAAACAATAAAAAAAAAAAAAAAGAATCTTTGGACGAACTGGTTACAATGACGCTATTTCACTATTTAAAAATTGCTGATTTTTGTATGCACTCCTAGTATATTTTAAATAGTAAATATTTTTTCATCATCATTATAACCAATTAGTCCGACCACTACCGCTAAGAATCGCACATTGCCCGATAATAATAATAACAGTACAGCCAAAATCAGTCAACAGTAGCGTCGCCAGCTAGTTGACCACCACCACCACTACCAGATGTTGGTGGTAACGTAGCAGGCGACGCGGCCTGTTCCAATTTAGGTACCACATCGAATCTCCTTGTATCTGGATTGTATAATGGATGTTTAAATTTGCAGTGAGTGCGCAGGTTGTCGCTCCTAGTGTATGTGGCTCTGCATAGGGGGCACTCGAATCGGCCGGGAAAATGCACATGATAATGGTTTCTGATGTGCGTCACTATTTTTCCACAAAGTTTGCAGCGGTGCAGATTGCAACCGCCCGGCAACTTGTCAAAGGTTAGCCGCATGTGCCAGGTTTTTGAACCTGCAATCAAAAAACCATTGGTTACAGTACGGCCGATTTGGTTTGATTATATTTTATGATTATTATTATTATTATTTTTTTTTTGCTTATTGTTTTTTTATTGATGTTCTTACTAGTATGGTTATAAAAAGAACAGAAAGTGAGGTTTAAATGTACCTAATTTGCAGAATTAATTTGGACATTTGCAGTTTATTATGCGCAAGCAGTCAAATATCGTGCGCATCAATTAAAAGCGTTTTAGTATTAACTAGTAATAGAAAAACAAGGCTAAATATCGTTATTTTGCAGTCAAAAAAAAAACGATGATTACATTAATTTAAATTAAAACTCAGGACTATCACTTCACTATGGAATTTTACACAGATTCAATCATTGCCCGAGTTTCAATAACCTCACTAGTTCAGATAATAAAAAACCATACTAGAAGAATGACTTATTTTCTAATAAACTGTTCAAAAAGCCTTTTTAATTATTACAAAATAAGTCTATAAATTGGTATTTTATTTATTTATTTTTGCATCATCAAAAAGAAAGCCACTGTTGACAGTGACAAAGCAAACAAAAAAAAAAAAAAAAGGAAAATAATAAAGCCAAAAAACAAATAATAAATAAATAAACCAAAAGTAAATGTTAATTTTATTATCTTGCATTATTTGATGATGGTCAATTGTTATATTGTAAATTAACAATGTAAAATTTCGATATTATAATAAAAAAAAACTCTATTGAATGTTTTTAACGGTGTCTAAAGTGAACTTTACAGTTGACAAGTTGTGTTGTCGCCAAGTTAATTTTTGACAAGTTTTGCATTACGCGCACGGGCATATTGTGTTTGTTATCAAGTTAGCTTGGACTTGACAAAAATAGGTGCTGCGCTATTTTTCTTGCCACCTGTCGGCAAGTTTGATAATATTTTGTATAAATTCAAAGTATACCAACTGAAATTTTAATTCCCAAAAGAGAACAGCTGATATTTATGTGTATATTTAATAAACTAGTTGTAAAAATTAGCTTTGAAAATTTTGTTTATCTAGTAACGAATATTATATTTTAATTGCTGTACTAATTTAGCATATGAGGATAAGTATTAAAATATGAGATAGATCTATTTTAGATATAGATATATTTTTTTTTTATTTTGAGTTGGCATTTTATTAATGTAATCGAAATCGTCGAAAAGAAAATTTGACGATTGTAAAGCCAAACGGCATTTTTTTCTTCTTCAAGAAACGCACCATCGAGAAACTTGACGACAAAAAACTTGTCTTCTGTAAAATTCACTTAACACTTGACAACATTAAATTTAGCCGAAACTAGACAGATTCAAATGTCACCCAACAATCGCCGACATTAATCAATCAATTAATTAACGTTTTTTGCGTTAATATTCTCAAAAAGTGTTCATTTTACATTGTTAAAAACCAGATACAAACCACTGACGTCATCAAATCCATCAGGAACAAAACATTAAAAAAGGTAAAAAAATAAAATAAAAAATTAACTAAATAATCATCATTATACAGTCCTGCCTTGCCTGCCTGCTGCACATGTTACTTGTTAATGATTAATAATAATTATTATTATTAATTAAAAAAATAAATATATATATATATATAAATAGTGACAGTATAATAGCAAAATAGTGACAGAGAGTGCACCCCACAGCAGAAATAGAGAAATAAAATTAAAAAATAAACATAATAAAAAAAAAAATGTGTGTATGTGTGTTTACATGTGTGTATAAAAATATATATTTTTTTTAATTATATTTAATGATAAAGAAAAGAACGAAAAACCTGCACACGCTCACTGTGAATGAATGAATTAATTATTATTAATAACTTAATAATTATTTATATTTTTTATTGTATTTTTTATACATATTTATTATGCTCTAGAAGCTTATGTATTCGTATTTTAAATATTAGTTGTTCTAGTAGTAGAATCTGTTTGAATACATAAACTTCAATAAATCCATCAATCGTCATTTTAATTTTTTATTTTTTGCTTTCGTGTTGAAGAGAGAACCCATTTTCTAATAGTTTTCCCAATAGTTTTTACATAATCTCCATAATATTAATATTATTATTATTAAAATAAAAGGTAAATTAATTGACGTAAACTATGAAGCGATGTGACGAGCTATACATTTTTATTTTTTAATTGTTTTAGTAAATTTGCAAAGGAAATTTTAGGATATTATATCACATGCAAGAAGCGTAAAATTCTTATAAAATACGTGATTTGATAAATAGAAATTCCATGTATGTATATAGAGAAAAAGAGATTTATCCTTCACCAATAAATTAATAACATAGTGTTTCAATGCCGCCATTTTATTTTCTTACCTGATACGCTGTTTGTTTTTGTTTTATTTTCGTGAATTTTTTTCGCATAATAAATTCAAATGTTCAATGTCAAAGTAGGCTTTGGAAGTGCTCAATGTTTTTGTTTTTGATTTTCGTACTAATTATTAATTAATTAATCAGATTCTTAATTAATAGTTCAGCATTGCAACAGTTTCTAATCAATTCAAAAACTTTATTAACGTACATTCCAGAGCGTAATCTGAACATCATTATCGAAGAACCACAGATTATTATCGACGATACGTCAAACTATATTGACAACACTGTACCAGAATTAACTTATTTTATAAATTTCCATACAGTACATTTTATGTTTGTAAAATTTATTTTTTTCTTTCCTCGTTTTCGAAACAAAGTTTCTAATTTGCACTCACACACCCACCCCATTATGATCATCATCATCAACAGCAACAGCAGCAGTAATAGTGGTGGCATTTTAACTAGTAAAGTTTCATATATTCTCATTCGTAATAGTAAAGTAAAACTTGCTCCATCCATACTGACATTAAACTGGAAACCACCATTAATCACTAGGTAGGGCAAACAATCGATCAACTTTGTCTCTATCTCACTGCTTTTTGGAAGTATAAGTGTATGTATGGCTGCAGAATCATTTGTCTTTCTCTGTCTCTCTCTCTCTCTCTCGCTCTGTCAGTGATTAGTGTCGTTTTTTTTTTTTCATCGTCGATCTTTACATAAAAATGTATTGGAAAAGAAGGGTGGTGTAGGAGTTGGATACCTACACTACGATGGATGTGCATTTCCTATGTAGCATATTGCTATTACTTGTTGCTGTTTTTGTTGTGTTAAATAACTTTTCCTTGGTAAACATCGCCTATGAAAACTATTTGTTCATTGTTTTTTTTTTTGCAATAGAACCTGCAACTTGTCTACTTGAAGTAAGTGTGGAAAGTAAAGGAAAATATTCTTCTTATATTTTCTTTTCAAATCGATTTTCAAGTGGTTTTGACAGCCAGCGGGTGCGACGACGTTCTTTTTTGGAAAAATTTCCCTTTCCCATACATTGAACGGTAGCAGCAAATGATTTTTCGAAATATTCAAATTCCTGTCCCCCGGGTGTTTTAAATCTTGTTTTTTTCTCATTATTTACGTTTTTTGTTTCATTCATTTGTTCTCTAAAAAAACTAAATTTACAGAATGACAACTATTAAAACAATAAAATAGCAACAATTAATAAATTAAGAGTCGACAGATGGCCAAGCGCGAACTACTTAATACATGTATACTTACCTATGTGCGCATGCTGGTTGCCAATTAATTTATTATGCATTTCTCTCTCTCTCTCTGTCTTGAGATTGTCTATGTATATCCACAATGATGTGATGGGTACCTACTACTACTACTACTATACTATAATCAGGTGGTGGTACCGTAAAACAAATGGCATACTTACTTATCGGTCTTTTCTTCATGTACTTTTCCCCTTAAGCTTATCTTTTTTTTTTTTTTTTTGTTGTCTTATACTAAACATATGTGAAACGCGCATTCCTTCTTCTACTAACATATTAAAAGTATAGACAAATTTGTATCTAATGTTGTTAGTTTTTTTTTTTTCTGTTGTCGTATTAGGATGCATTGAATCGAAAGATAATAATTTCACACAAAAACAATCAGATTATAAAATGTTTGTTTTTTTTTTATTATAGCTGTAAATGGCGCATATGTAGAGGTATCTAACTATTAATTTGCAAGGATATAGATATTATATAGAAAAAAGGAAGCAGATGGTCGATTAAAATTAGAATTAGCAAACGAGAATACATATATAATGAATTAAGCAACAAGCAGTTTTATTAGTAAAGCAATGTAAATTAATGGAAAATGTGCGGGAGAACAAAAAAGGGAAATTATTAATACATATAAGCACATACACACAGAAATAATGCAAAAATGAAAATCATTTAATGAATAAAAAACAACGAGTATTTACATATAAATAAAATATACACTTAAAAAACAAAAAATAACATAAAAAAATTCAAATAATCATAAACACATGAAATTTATCATTCTTTTCTAATCAAGCAAAAAACAAATTTAAAAATTAACAAAACAATTAAACAAATTGAAGCAAAAAGCATTTGGAAGTAAGATGAAAATTGAGGCATTAAAAAAGTTAATAAAATCAAACATTTCATTAAAAACTAATAGTTATTAGTACTTCTCTTTCTTTTTTTAATTATTATTAGTTTTATGATTATAACTGGAACCCCTTCAACTTACCATCTATTGTATCTGATAGATCGGGTGGTGGTAAATTTGATAAATCATTATTTTCTAGTAGATCAGATTGATTGCCTACTCTGGTTTCATCTTGATGGACGCTGACACTACCGCCCTGTGTGTATAATAATTACAAAACGTGTTTATTTTCAATGAAAATTTATTAAAAAAAAAAAAAGCTGTGTAATTACAGTAGAACCTCATTAATCCAGATAATTAAATTCAACGGGAACGGTATCCGAATGTGACACTATTTAATAATTCTATCTCGATTATAAAAGTTCTACTGTATAGGAACGCATTTTTATTTGTTTCAAATTAGAAAATCAAATGTAAATTTTAACAGTCTTTATTTAATTTTTTTTTTTTTATTTACTTAAAACAAATTGAACGTTTAGTGAAGACCAGGTTATAACGATTTTCCTTTGTGAGTGGCACATCGCACCAATTATATTGATCGAATTATAGTTATAGCCAATTTTCGCTAGCGTTTTAACAAATTTGCTAGAATTAATAAAAGCAACTAACTTAAATCTAGAAATTAACAATTTGGAATAAAACTGAATAAGAGCATAATAGTCTGTAGTATAAAAGGCAGTGCACGATCAATTTAAAATAATATTAATTAAAGTGAATAGAATTATTAAGGCATACAATAATACGAGTACTAATAAGATAAAAAGTAAACATTAAACATACCATTAAAAAAAAGGGGATAAAAAGTGTAAAAATCATAATAGAAAATCAACATTGAAAATAATTCGTAAAATAAACGTCATTTTCTCGTTCTTATTTTTCTTTGGAAAAGTACGTAGATATAAATTATATGGTTGGAATAGTAGCAAATGAAAATGAAATGAAAATAAACTTTCATATTATTTAATGCAATTTCATTATATTTAAACACAGCCTACTAAAAATATTCATTAGAAATCCTTCCCCATCTTTTTTTTTTTTACGAGCAGGCTTCATGCTCATACATTATTAATAATAATTTTCCTTGTGGAGTAGGATGATAAAATGATATACATATATATTTCATTTCATTTTAATTTACATGAATTTTCCATTTGTTATACTTATTATTAAACTTTTGAAAAGAAAACAGTTTTTATTTTTATTTCTAGTTTCTTTCTATACTCATAATTGTTGAATTTTTACTATTGTTGTTTTTTTTTTGTACGTTAAATTTGGTTTGTATTATTAATCAAGTTGTCCTCTGTCACGTGGCAACTCCATGCGCCACCTATTATTATAATTGTAAGTTCTTTGTAAAGTGGACTTTACAGTTGACAAGTTTTCTTGTCGGCAAGTTAATTTTTGACAAGTTTTGCATTACCCAGGCGCATATTGCACTTTTGTTTTCAAGTTTTCTTGGGCTTGTCGAAAATAGGTTCTGCGCTATTTTTCTTGCTACTTAGCGGCAAGTTTGGTAATATTTTGTATAAATTCAAGGTATACCAACTGAAATTTTAATCCCGAAGTGAACAGCTGATTTTTATGTTTATATTTAATAAACTGTTGTAAAAATTAGCTTTGAAAATTGAATTTATCTAGTATCGAATATTACATTTTAACTACTGTGCTAATTTACCATATAAGAATAAGTATTAAAATATCAGATAGATCTATTTTAGATCGATTTATTTTTTTTATTTTCGATTGGCATTTATTAATAATGTAATCGAAATTATCGAAAAGAAAAATTGGCGACTTTATAGCCAAAAGCCATTTTTTTTCCTCAAGAAATTTGACGACGAAAAACTTGTCAACTGTAAAGTCCACTTAACGAATGTTGAATTAATAAAGAAAATATACAATTTTAGCAGCAGTTAAATAGAACTGTCGTCTAAAATGTATTTATTGTGTTTCCAATTTTTATTAATTTTGAAGAAACTAGTTTAGTTAATCGTAAAATTTTATCGTAGTTTTATAAGAATTATTCTCAAAATTAGATAACCTCATTAAATAATTCATTTGTTTCATATTTGAGTTCAAATACAACGTTGTATTTCCTAAATTTTGTTTGAAAAATATTGTTATTTTTATCGAAATCAATCAACAGAAACAGCACGTGTACCTGTGAGTACGGATGTGTGTGCTAAAATTAAATATTTTCATCAAAAATACATTTTAAATGTGTTCAACAATTATGTTATCTGTCACTAAAGTACACATATTATAATAAAAATATAACGTAATTTTTTTTTTTTTTTTGATTAAGTGTAATAATAGTAAAAATAAACAAGTTTATCTAATCATTGTGAACAAGTCTAATTGAAAAGTACAAGAGAAAATGTCATATAATAAATTGTTAAATGCTCATTTTATGTTCTAAATTATTCAAAATATCCCGTTAAATTACACTCATTTTTGTTTATTGTGCAATAATTATTTCGTATATGAAATAAACGCACTAAATCATCGCTTTGCACAAGTACTTCTATACTGTACTAATCATTCCAGGGACATTAAAATCTCGAAAAATGTCTGGGATCATAAATAAATATTTACAAATGTTATTTACTCCTAAAATAATTGATCCCACTTTTTAATTTTTAAATTAAAACAATGCTTATTCTACAATCTACAATGTCACAAAAAAAAATCTTAATAACAGCTGATTGACTGCTGTATGCCACTTCAAATACACAAAATCGCGCATGCGTACAAATATATTTGTACGATCTACGCCTGTTATTTGGGACGAAAAACGTTGTCCACACTATTATACTTTAGAAATGATTAGTATAGTAAAATATATTTGCGTTTTTATGTTTCAAGAAACACGGCGGCGCGCCAGTTTGCTAACTGACCAAGCAAAGCGTGGCTAGAATTTTTTCTTATCCACAATTTCTCTTGTATTTATATTGTTCTTATTACATACTAATAATAATAATAATAATTAAAACGGTTAATTTTCCAAATAATAACAATTAATTAATATAGTTTAAATTTTCATAAATTTAACAAATATTATTATATTTCTCACATTCAACAAATTTTATTATCACGTTTTCATCTCACTTTTCTTTCATTTTGTATCACACCATTCAATTTTCGTTACCTTTGACACAGAATAGAAGCGCAAGAGTGCTATTATTCTGTGCGCTTTTGATGACTAGAATCCCGCATACATACTTTTACTGCTACATCATTCTATTCTGTTCATTGGCTACATAATTTCTATCTATTCGATTTTCAGTACGATTTTCTTCTTGTATTGCTGTTTGTGTTGCCGCTGTTACTGTTGTTGTTGTTGTTGTGGCTGTTAATGTTTTTACTGTATCATTTAAACGATCCATTCTTCTATCCATTACGGATGTTTTTCCTTCACATTCAAATTCACGAGCAACGCAAAGACGATGAGCTTTACATTTATCATGATGATTAACAATTTCCAAACGAAAATTCGAACTGCCTTCAGCAAATGATGTTCGTATATCGGGTATATCGGCACTCCATTTCCGACAAAATTTACAATACATTATATTTTGTTCTTCATCGTATTTAAGCCAGATATACGATTCTAACCATGATGGTCGAAATTTCGGTCCTTTACGAATAATTTGCGGTTTAATAACATGAGTAAAATCGTATAATTGACCTCCGCCTTCTACGGGCATTAAAACACCACCGGGGCCAATTTTTTGTTGTAGTTTTGCAATTGTAGCTCGTTGTATTACAGAACATTCAGCTGCTGCTGATGCTGCACTAGTTGTTGCACTTTTTCTACGAAATTCTGTTGGTACAGGACGATAAAATGATGATCCATCATAACCGTCTATACTACTAGACGTATTTGATAAATCCAAATAATGATTCATTGCGGTAGTAAGACTTTGATGATAGTGATGATGATGATGTTGCATCGAAACATTATTGGGTACCGATGTCAATGTGAAACAATCTCGATTCTTTGGATAGGACGTGACGAATGTTTCCGGGTGTTTCCCCCATGAGGTAGTAGTACTAGTAGTAGAAGGTGGTAGGAAAAAAGTGGTTGACGTCTGCGGACAGAGAAAAGGAAGGATATGTGTCAATGGCCGGATAGCGGAATATATTTCGTGTGTTTCTTTTTGAAGAAATTCATCTTCAAAATTGTGCTTTAGATAAAATCTTCCGTAATACAATTATTAGCTGATGTATTAGAAAAGATTTAATTAAAAAAAAAAAAAAAAAAAAACAAACCAAAAACCACTTCCTTCCTCCTTTCACAAAGGGGTTTATAATCAATTAAAACGCAACACGAATGAAACGCGATTGATTAAATGTTAAATTATTGGAAAACAATGAAAATGTTATTTGCCACGATTCCCTTCCCGCATACGGTTGCTCCTCTTTTGTAATGTAAAAAATCGGCACCAGTAAAATATGAATCGATCACACGAAACGCCAGTGTTGCCAAATGAATATTTTGAAAAAAAAAACAAAAGAATGTACGTTTCAAGTGGTCTTTTTCGATTCTGGTTGCGTGCTAATTAATATAACCCCGTCGTAAATACCTCTATTTTATGGGGAAACACAAAATCGCAACACAACGACACAACGTCGGCCGCTCGTTGCAATTCAAACAACGCACGTACATACGTGGCAATTGCACACATATCCTTACATTAAAATCCTTAAAATGATGATAATGATGCAAGGATGATTAATGATGAATTATTAATGATAATTTCCTATTAATTGCATCCATGAGAGTCCATTTTATATTAAATTAAATTAATTCAACTCGGTAACTATTTTGCTATGTCATATTTATGGAGGACTAAAAAAAGGAGTGGAAACGCGAGAAATAAAAGTGGACGCCGAATAGGTAGCGCTGGAGTAGACTATAGTACAAATCATTTAACATTGTCCTTATACGAAATGTCATTTTTTAAATTTTAAGGGAAATCGAGGATTTTTAAACAAAAAACTTAAAACTGTGATTGTGTTATCGGACTATTTAATACAACAAATCAATTTTCATTTAAGCAGTAAGCAAGCGTCATTTCGTAATTATTTCAATATTAATATTATACGTTCAGTGCCGTAGAAAACCTATTTTTAAATTAATGTCCTCGATGCGAGTCCAGTCTTGCAACCCGCAACAAAACAACGTCTGTGCCTTTGTAAATTTTAAATGTTAATGTTACGAGATAATAAAAATCGATGAAATTAAGTTTAAATGAAAATTTAAACATAAACAAAGTATACGCCGCCAATGGTAACTACTGTCAAAACTAACTCTTTTTGTCGCCGTGTGAACATATTGACAGCGACGTTTTCAAGCTCGAAAATATTTTGATTTTTATACAATTGTTTCGCTTCCTTCTTATAGTCCTTCCTAGTTCATATTGTAGTAGATGAACGGATACTCATGAATACAAAAAAAAAAAATACAAGTTTTCTGGATACATTCCAAAATCACACCAACAAGTACCAGAATTTATAACATATACACAATATTTTACATACAGAGTAAATACGAAAGCGATAATAATAATAATAATATTATATTAAAGTAACTTACAGTTTGTAAAGCTTCCGACATTGAATGGAAAGAATCGATTGGATTGGCATCGTGAGGTTCCTGTTTTATAGATGGAGTACCCCCTGAGGAGTCTCTTTCAAGACGTCCACGATCTCTATCTAATGGTGAATTGGATATAAAACTCTGGAACAAATAACAGAAATAATAACAAAAAAAATTTTGTCCCTGTTGTTGTTGTTGTAACAACGGCAAAAGAAAAAAGTACAAAAAACTCAAAAGTAATTTATGTGAATCATTTCATTTATCTTAATGAAAAAAATTGTGCAAGTTTTAAAAGTGTACTTTAGATAGAAAAATGTATGCGGCGCCATCTATATTCCTTTGAGTATAGAATACGTTACTACGGAGAATATAGAGGAGATCTTTTACACATTTTATGTTGTATTTTTAACACTGCGCAATGTTGCCAATATAAAACATCTTTCGTGAATTTTGTATGAGTATTAAAATCGCTAGATGTGTGTAATAAAATGCTTCAAAATCATGAAAATAAAGGAATATGTTTCAGTTTCTCTTGCTCATTTTTTCCGTTAATTGCTGCCAATTTTTTTGAACTTTTTTCAAATTACTAAATTAATTCGTATCGATTATGGAGAACTATAATAAGTAGTAGAATCGACCTAATCGAAGTCAAAATATTTACGGGTCAGAAATTATTTTGCCTACCAGGGAGAGTCGTGTTTTTAGAGCTGCTTGACGGATCATTGACGTACTTTGTTATTGTACCGCTTTCAATTTTGATATTTAAAATAATCCATAACATTCCAAAGAAACCAGATAAACTATTAAATAGTTATTAATAAAAATTTCAAAATACATTTTACATAATAAATTAACTATTATTTTTATTATACATTTTTAGCTAACCCTACGCCACTGATCATAAAATTAATAAAATTCCCATTTTTTAAATAAAATCCACAATTTTTCTTGAAAATAAAGTAATTTGATTTTCCGATAAGAGCAATGTTAAAGATGCAGTCTCTACTAATCGTCGCGCCCCCTAATGACACCCGGTATTTTGTTTTGTTTCGTATCCACTCCTTATAGTTCTCCATAGTATCGGACTTATTATACTAACCTGTGAGTCGGTATTTCTATCAATAGAATTTGAAGATGAATTATCACAGTTATTATTCGTTGGTGTCTTTTTCCTTTTCAATGCAGGACTGTCTCTACCTTGTTTATATGTATTTATTTCTCTATCTTTTCGTAATAATAATTTATTACTATCCATTTCTCTAGTATTATTATCATCATTTTGATTATTTATATTATTACTATCTGATAATCCTCGTATTTGTAAACTTTCAGCAGTTTTTAAAAATGTTGGCAGTAAATTTTGTGATACATTCACTTCACCTTTATACATAAAATCTAATAGGGCCTTTACTTCGCTCGGACTAACATCTTTTAAAAATACAATTGGATGTTTATCGGGATTTTGTATGAAAACTTGTTCGAAGTATGGTGAGCATGCTGATAATACGATTTGATGGGCCTAAAAAAAAAAAAAAAAAATTTAAATAGTTCAATTATATCGGTTAAGAAAAGACAATTGTTAGGTTTTTCTTTAAAAAGAAAAAAAGTTCTTTTTGTTTGCATTATCTAGTTGAAAAGGGACAAAACACAAAAAAAAAAAAGGTTTTTCTTTTATTCTTGTTAAAATCTCTTTGCGCTGGAGTATGTTGTTTTTAGTAAGGAAAGCGGATTGCTCGGTTTAACAACTTTAACGCCATATTTTTATATATTTTTTCAAAAAAGTTTCAAGTTCTTAAACGTCTAAATATTGCGGAATTCAGCGAATTGTTGTTTTCATTTTTGCTGAAAATGAACTTTTCGCGTTTCTACAACAATTGTAAGTTTTTATTTCCATTTGGATTTTTCTAGTTTTAAAAACTGTTTACTTAGGAGAGTATTTTATGTATGTATACAGTCAGCACTCTCAATACGGCTTTATCACGATAGTGAATAGTGTATCGAATCAAAAATGTCGTTCCAAATCGGTATCTAAATAATATAAAAAGACTAATTTCTCTTTTGCTTAATGAACTATACTAATCCTCAATGAATCGTGCTACATTAGAACTCAAAAAGGACAAGTATTCGCAAACGCCATTTCCGATTCAACTTATTGAATTGTAAACTGTCAAATTAATCAAAATATGCAAAAATATTAAAGTGGACTTTACGGCTGACAAGTTCTCCAGTCGGCAAGTTAATTATTGACAAGTTCTGCATTACGCACGCGCATATTGTATTTTTGTTATCAAGTTTTTTTGGACTTGTCGAAAAATAGGTTTTGCGCTTTTTTTCTTGCCACTTGTCCGCACGTTTTGGAAATATTTTGTATAAATTCATGTATCCCAACTGAAATTTAAATTCCCAAAAGAGAACAGCTGATATTTATGTTTATATTTAATAAACTAGTTGTAAAAATTAGCTTTAAAAATTTTGTTTATCTAGTAACGAATATTCTATTTTAACTACTGTGCCAATTGACCATAAGGATAAGTATTAAAATATGAGATAGATCTATATTTTTTATTTTGGTTTGGCATTTATTAATACCATCGAAATTGTCGAAAAGAAAATTGGCAACTGTACAGCCAAACGGCAATTTTTTTTCTTCAAAAAACTTGCCGACGAAAAACTTGTCAACTGTAAGGTCCACTTTAGCGAGCTTTAGTTATACGGAGGCCTGACTGTATATTTAGGTATTTTTCCTTAAACCCATCTAGGAAACATCCTTGATTTACTACTATTATTATTAGCAACAATATACTTCATTTACATATCAAAAATGAGACCTTCAAGACGTTTTTACCTGAAAAACTTGTCCATTACTCGCTAATGTTACGTCACATAAAACTTGTTCCCTTAAAAAATCAGTGAGCACTTCTGTCAAATTTTTTAAATGGTTGTTCCATCGTAGGCAGTACTGTTGGGAGTCCATTTTTGGTAAATAATAATAGTAATTTTGGAACCTGTTAAAATTGAATAAATAACACTGTATCAAGATAATAGTTTTGGAAAAAGAATTTTCTACTATAAGAAGCATTAAAACAAAAAGTACCATTTCCTCTTTTTCTGTTTTTTTTTTTTTCTTTTCTAAAAGTATAAAATTTAAATTTTACATTTTCTTCTTCTTTAATAGTTTCGAGTAATAAAATTTCTCGCTTCAGTCAATTGAAATACTATACATTTTCCACGACGACACGACGACTATTTCTAACCGAAATTTAATAGTTTCGACAATAAATTTATATTAGCAAAGTTTCTTTATTCATATAATTTAATCTATCGTTCGTCCGTCGTATGTATTTATTATGTCTTTTTGCTTGTTTTTACAACTGCTCTCTATGTACATATACGTACATAAAGAGTAGAGTAACGAGAAAGAGAGAGAGAGCGCATAATATCAGACTATAGATTTTTATTTTTTAAATCCAAGTAAGCCATTGGATTTTTGGGATTAAAATAATTAATTTAAATTGAAATTTTCTCAACGGCATAAGCATAAAACTTAACCTAAAACTAGCGAAATAAAATAATAGTAAATTAAAAACACAGAAGTTGATGACAATTGCATAGGGAAATAGGGAAAATTTCTTTTCGAAAATGCCATCTGTCATTGGCGCAGTGCCATGGCCAATCGGTGAATTATTTTATTATATTATATCAGTGATTGTGTAAATGAGAATATTATAATACGTAGAATAACAATATTTCTCTAGATAATTATAATTATCTTTCTTTTGTCAGTTTACTAAGCGCTCATGGGAATTAAAACAACAAATAGAAAAAGTAATGGGAAAACACATCCAAAATAAAGGGTCAATGATCTACTTAAGTAATACTATCCAGAGATGAAAAACAATCTGCTGTTTAGTGCGGTTTGTTTTTGGTATCTATCTAATTAATTAATTACTATAATGGCAATTAGTATACCATATAGAAATTTGTTGTTCGGAAAAATTAACCTAGAAATCTCTTACCCAGCAGAGAGAAGATGAAAATAACGACGATAGGGAGAATTACTACATATAAAAAAAAACTAAAGAGAAACTAAAACAAAAAAAAAAACACACACAGACACTACTACAAAGGCATAAAATATCCAAATTTCCGAACGTTTTTTTTTTTTAAGAAACAGACATTTCACAGCCTACTGGATAAAATTGAGTAGCTATTAGTTAAAATCAAGATTTGCAAACTGTTCTTAAAATGAGTTATTTGACCTAAAACTGTAACCATGTAGAAAACAACAGTTAAGTTAACTTGAAGCACCAATTCAATTACATAGAAGAATGCATTTCAACGATGTGAAGAAGGAATCTAACCTGCGTTAGACGTCACGGCATTTAAAAGAAGAAAACAGATAACAGAACAGAAAAAAAAAAAAAAAAAGAAAAATTGTAGAAGGGCAATGAAGTACTCTGGTACGTTGGCACCAAAGTTCTATGCCCTTAAAAGTACATTCATGTAGGTAGCGAGCTATTTATAGAATTTTTATTACTGCCATGCGAACAGCATACACACACACACACACTTCGAGAGAGCGATATTCAATTTTCTATTTTAGGGTTATAAAACAACAGATAATATTAAAGAATTCCATCCATCCATCCATCCATTATTATTATAACAGTGAAATACAGATGATTAAAGTCTGAGGGCCAAATTGTTTTGTTTTCCAATTAATTTATTGGTGTGCATTTCATGTTTATCTTAACCTTTTGATAGCCCGCCATTATGATTTCGTTACTAATGATTTCTTTGGATGATGTATATTTTTAGACACTCACATTCCAAGTCCCTTGACCCTTTTAACATATTATCGCTAGCAAAATTGCACTATTTAGATAAAAACACATCTAATTTTACATAATAAATTCTAGTAAATCGATAGATTAACTAAGGATGACAGAAATTTTCCACAAAAAAAAAAATGAAATAAAAATCAACCTCAAAACTTACCTCCTACAACTTTTGAAACAAATGAATAACAATCACAGACAACTAATAGATAAATTTACAGTACTGTTATGTTGTTTTTTAGACGATAATGGGCGGCTTGGATTAAAAATCATAATAAAATAATTTTGCATTCGGACGTGTTTTCTTTTCGTTTTTTTTGTGTTTTAATGAAATTTGATCGCGCGAACTGGGGAGAGCGATTTTTTAGTTTTTCGGTTTGAAAAACTTACATTTAGAAAATGGGAATCAAAAGAAAAAAAAAACCAAATTACGAAATGGGTTTAGGGTGACACGATGTTGTCGAATTTTCTGATGGGCTCACGATGGTCCGGATCCATCCGAACGATTTCTTCTGTTACATCTTTTTTTTTCATTTTTTCATTAATTTCCATTAATAGAATTCTTCTTGAAAAACAATTAAATAATTTAATGGAAAAAAGAAGAAAATTTTCATTGTCGAAAAATTCAAATTGGAATGCTACATTTTTAAATAGATTTTCCTAGAAAATCGTTTTTTTCCGGCAACGCTGTAGCCACGTAATAAAAGTGCCGGATTGATTGTCTAGTTGCATAACGATGCGCTGCTGTATGAGGATATTTATTTCGAAGGAGAAATAAAAATGGATTGTCGGGTGTTTTCACACTTGGAAATTGAGAATTTTATTATTAATTTTGAGATTAATTAGTAAAATAACAAAATTTTTTATTTCAATGTGATTTTCTAAAGATTCAGATTCAATATATAAATAAAGCGAACCATTTTTCGATTAATTCTTATTGACTATACGTGTCGTTATCTTAAAACTACTTCAAATTTATCACACGCCCTATATTTCCCTTTTCTTCACGAAATAGTTCTATTAGAGAATGCACATTTATCAAAACTTTCCTATTATTTATTTTATGTATTATTCCTTCTATTCCTCGACATAGAATATGGCATACCATTTATTTTGGCCTGCTTTTCTCCCTGTTCTGTATAAGACAACTTCTATTTTCCTACAATATGCGGCGTTCACTAATAATTCTTACTTTAATAAAAGCGTATAGTATGTATACGAATTTTTCGTTCTATTTACATATAGATTGATCAATAAGTGTGAATCTATTTTGAATTTTTATTCAAAAACACATCAAATTTTTATTGCAATTTTCTTGCTTTCGCCCAAATTTATCTGCATGTCATTTAGAATACTGGAACAATTTGATTTATATAAAAACTAAATAGGAGCAGTTTCATTACAGCGTAGTATACTTAATGAATGTCTTACCTTTGATTTTAAGGGTCCTTCGAGCCGGATCTTCTTTTTTAATAAATAATTTCATCTTGACTTTTTTTTTCTTTTTTGATTAATTATTAATCATTAATTAATGTTTTGAGGAATTTTTAATGAAATTCTAATGAAAAGAATAATTAATGTTCAGAAAATTTCCAGGTTCTTTAAAAATTAATGTATACAAATTTCAATTTGTTTTGTTAAAATTAAGTTTCTCGGAATTTTCTTAGATTTCTGAAGTGCTTTCTTCTTTTTTCTTCTGGTGCGTTTCGAACTTGACATAACTAGTAATAATATGCTAATAAGAGCCACTTTATTCAATTTTATTGCAGAAAAAATAGTAATTTTCCTCATTTTAATAAAACAAATTAATCAATTCAATGAATACTTAAAATAAATTCTTAATTGATAGTTTCAATTATGAAAATAACAGGAAATAAAAAACTATATCCACAAAGTGCGAATCACAACATATTAAATTATGAAAGAAAAAAAAAAATGTTTTTCAACTTCGTATTTTTCTTGTCGATTTTCCTATTTTGGAAAACAATAAGGAATAATTAATCAAGTAGGTACATGCGTATCATAACTATATGAGCAGGAAAAATTAATAATTAAATTAATTAAACCTACATATCCATAACATACATATGATGAGTGAAGGCATGAGGCTAGATTCTAACCTCAACCCTGAATAATACATCTCTATATCTACTCGACTACCTACACTACCTACTCTGAAATCAATCGATTTTTGTACGTCACCTTGAACTTGAATCGACGACGTCACCACTTGTTGCTATGAGTGCCAAACTAAATCCGGCACGTGTATGAGACAGTTTTGAAAATAGGGGAGGATCCAGTAGTCAGTGGAATTTCAAAATATGTATGTGAAGAAGAAGAAGAAGACGAACTGTCACTAAATGCAATGTGTTTATTTTTTAAATAATAAAAACACTATTTTGCACAAATAAAAAAGGATTTTGCCGTTTTTTTTTTTGCTGTCTATTTTTTTACTACTAGTTCTTTGGGAAAGGGATGCAAGCAAATAAAATCAGTGCATCAATGGCATAGAATAAGATTAATGATCGCGTAAGTTACAACCGAATTCCGTTCAATCATTATGTCGAACATTTGGCGGAAGTGACGGCGACGGCGGCGGCGGCTCTGATGGTGATCATGGATGAATGAATGGATGGATGAAGAAGATAAAGTATATGCTAGGTGGTAAAGGAAGAGACGAGGAGGAGGAGGAGGAATGATGATCAAATTATAATTTGATTATGAGGTTCAATAAATATTTTTTGAATACCGAGTTTTTTTGGGTGTTGGTGTTGTTGGTTTAGTAGTGGTAGCGGTGGTGGTGGTGGTGGTGGTGGTGGTATCGCACTTGGACTCGCACTCAACGAGATGCTGTTAGAGCCCAACTAAAACTGGAAACTAAAATAATTATTTTGCAAGTGGAGCGCATTTCTCCGACGATGTCATTGGCTGATGGACGCATGTGCAACGAGGCAGGGCGCAATATTGCAAAATGCACTACTCTATATACATATAGAGATGCATTGTATATATATGTATGCACCTCTCTATACATATATACATATATAGAGAGAGGACTAGCTAGCGCCTCACTCCTGCCTCACGCGTCGTCCTTTTCTACGTTTTATTATAATCCAAACATTATTTGTGGCAAAACTAGTTGTATGAGGAGAGATGGAGGTCAAATCAACTCCCCACCCTTTTTGACTAGTGTGAATGGTGGAATAGGTGGAGCTTCACCCTTAATTTGGGGTGTAGTTATAGTTCACCTGATGTCGGTCGGTTTGTGGGAAATAAAACAAAAAAAAATGAGAAGAAAATATATTAAAAAATTAATTTCCATTTGAAATGCTTGTGTGATTTTTGAGAAGGTGCAAGAATTTATAATTTTTTTTTTTTTAAATCTCCACTTAATTTTGACGGGAAATTTTTACCAGAACGGAATTTGTCATGTTGATGGATATGTTTTTTCAAAAAAAAACACCACCACCACCACCACCACCAATTTGAATATCGATCGATTCATCCAGCAAACAAGCAGTAGACATTATGGTTCGTTCCATTCCACTCCACATGGTTATGGAGAAATACGTACGTACATAGTTTTTTTGCATTCAATGGCAATTTATCTTAATTTTCCATTGTAACGCCCTTGGTTTTGCAGAAAATACTGAAAACGAGTAAAAAGCAATTGGAAGGGACTGGGAAAGGGTTCCGCCTAGTCGGTCGCTCTTTCTGCTGCTCCCTGCTACAACTACTACAGTATACTGGAAATCATCATCATCATCATCATCATCATATATTGATTTTTCTTTAGTAACTTTTTGCATGACCTTCGTAATCGAATTCCATCAGGCAGGCAAGCTGCATACTTTTTCAACAACCACAACTACACGTGCCATAAGATATAGACCAATTCGAATGCAATGCGCCCAACAAGAACACGAAACAACCAGATCGGATGAGGATATATAGAGATAGAGACTAGAAGGACTCTAAAATGTTTTTGTTCACTCTACATGCATATACAGCTATACATATACATGTATGCATGTGTGTGTGTGTGTGTGTGTGTGTTTGGAAGTAGCTGTATATGTATACAAAGTATATTTTCCTTTTATGAATGACTTTGGCTTATGAATATGAATGATTTGAGGCTGGTTGTATACATGTAATGGGACGAGTAGGCCGCCGCACAACCACAAGGTGGTTGTGATTTGATATGGTGTTGAGGAAGTGGGGGAAGAAGAGAAGAGACGTGGATGATTTAGACATATTGAGTTGATTAGTTTGGGTACGGAGATTGATTAAGACTGAGAATTCTAAAAGTGGGATTGATCAATTTCTGAAGTTTAATACATAAACATAGTCGTAAATATTCGGAAATCTGGATATAAACATATGGGCTCTAATAGTAAAGTTTTAGTGTTTATCTAATTCTTTACATCTTATTTCTTAATACATAAACGTAATTCTAAAGTTCCCGAAACTTTTAACGTTTTACGTATTAAGAAATACGAATTAAGGACGCGCCCTTGCGCTTTAACCACACACATATTTTCGATCAGATGATAAGAAATGGAACGTAACCTTAACCAAACTATTCTGGCGCTATTTTTGATGATAATTTTTGTGCATATTTGAATCGTTTATTTATAATTTTTTTTATTATCTATTAGTTACTTTTAGCGTTTTTTTAATAGTAGAATTGATCAATTCTTTCAATTTCTGATTACGAATAAAAGAAATAAGAAATTATATAACCGTGTTGTTAATTTTTAGTGATTAAAGTTATGTTTACGAAATAAAAATTATGTTTAAAGAGTTGCATAATTCCGGATAAGCGATGCCTGCCCAGAATTCAATGTCAATTTATGATACATTTATAGCTATGTATTTAAGCTTGAAGGATATTAATTGTTTCTTTAATGCTGAAAAGACTTTGCAGCCGCTCGAGACAACTTGAGAAAATGATAAAAATTTGATTTATAATTTCGTTTTTACACGAATTCTATGATATCAAATCGCAGTGGGTGCTTTGGAAATTGGAAGCAATTGAAATGACAAACAGTGGGCGTGGCTTCGCTCTGAATAGCAGCGCTTTGACTAATCATTTGGTTTTATTGTTAGTAGTTACTTACAATAGTTGCTTAGCAACGATTTTAAGTTTTTTTCTTGTAAAATTTAGAATGAGTAGAACGCCACAAAAAAAAAGTAAAAATAATAACAGCTGATTGGCAGTGAGACCATTTTTATTCATGCCACTCAAAATGTACAAAATCACACATGCGCCCAAGTATATTTGCACAAACTATATTCGTTCTTTTTGAGTTTTTTTCGCATTATTATACATAGAAATGATTAATTTTTTTATATTGGATAGTACTTATTATAATTTTACTTATTTTTTTTTTTTTCGAATTTTCTTTTCTTTGGACTTTTTATAATTATAAGAAATCGAAATCGAAAGTAAAATCATAGAAATGATTAGTATAATATTGACATATTTGATCAAAACGAAAAAAAAGTCAGACTAATTTCAATTAATATTACATTTTATTTACAAATTACATACATAACCTACGAATCTATAACGTATACTGCCCCTTATACTATAAATAAAATAATTAATAAATAAATATATATTTTAGATAGATATACATAAATTACACATTGCACAGGAATCGTAAAATCGTAAATTAATTAACATTTAATCATGTTTTTCTTTATTTATTTTTCGACGGGGGGGGGGGGGGTCTGAATTCTTGCCTGCAAAAATCTGCATTCATATCATCATCATTCATCTCTAATTTAGATAGAGTATACATGTAGTTAAATTGTTCTTGTTTTTCTTTATATTTATTTGCATTTTCTCCTTTAACATGACTAGAATAAAGCTTTATTATATGTATATACTATATATTTATATATATATCTTAGATGGCTCTGGATATTTTATATTATGAAATGAAGTGTTGCCAATTTAACATTTTGTAAATTTTGAAATACGTATATCACAGAGAGAGAGAGAGAGAGTACGTGTGGCGTGTGCAAGTAAGAAAAATAGAGAGAGAGAGAGACGGAGTGGATAGAATTCCAGATTGCTAGATCTCTTCCTTTCCCTCTACTTGCTTCTAAAATAATGGCAATAAAGAAGTGAATTTGTGCAATAATGAAAAAAAAAAAAAAATGAAACACGGAACATTTTTGCATAGTTCACAGTTCAGTGATTACGTAATTTACGAAACAATGTCAAATTGTATGTCGTATACGATTTAAATTATAAATGCAGTACAGTACTTCGCAAAGGAACAACAAATAAATGTACATATGTTCCTTTTGTTGATAATAAGACAATACTAGTTGTGATTTATGGCATTTTAATTAATTAGGAAAATTTTATTGAATCCAGATACATTTCTCTCTGGATACGGACCAGATTATCTTGTTGTTATTTCTGTTGTTTTCGTTGTTATTGTAGCAACAGCATCAGCAGGAACTGTTGTTGTTGTTGTTATTTCTGAATCGGTTGATGTGTTCGTTTCAGTTGATGATTTTATTCGACTTTCATCTGGATTTGGTTCTGGACTGTTGTCATTTTCAATATCTTCTAAACTATTTGCTTTTTCTGTATCGTGGATTTTTTCGTTTTTTGATTGTGTATCATCGCTGTCATTATCATCATCATCGTCATCAGGAATTTCACTATCGATACTGTTAGCTTTACCTTTTTTCTGCTTGCGAAGTTTCTCTTCCATTTCTTGAAATTTCAATGCCAAATATCTGTGAAATCAAATATTTTTTTGAATGTTAAAATGCACAAATCAAATCGAAAAAATCATAGATAATCTCTTTTCTGATATTATCAACATACTTATCAACTAATGGTCCACTATAATCTTCTGGAAATTTCGGTGATAATGGTATAATATATTTGTATAATCGTTCATTTAAAACGTAGAGTTGTGGAGTGGACGCGCATTTAACATTAAACCACCAATCGCAGGTTAAAGCAACTTGGCTGAAAATGGTACCATTGGGGCATAGAAATGAAGCCTGACCGCCATTTAGATCGCAATAATGCCAAACCTAAAATAGAATAAAACAGTTTTGTAATTGTATATTATTTGTGACCAAACTATTGCAGCTATTAGATGATTTTCAATGAGTATAATACTCTACTTTTTCTATGACAATCGTTATTAAAATTAAATCTAATTAAAAAAATGTATATAAAATAGCCAGTATTAAATTTCATAGGCCTTGCCAACTTGATATAAAAGTTCAATTGTATTGACTATTCTGTGTCATACATTTATTGTTAATATTAATTATTTCGTTAAATTTATTGTTGTATTTTACATTATTATTTCAATGCCAATTTTATTTTATTTAATAATTACAAAAAGCAGAAAAAAACTTTACATTAATTTAATTATAATGCAGTGACCATTGATCATGTGTATTTGCAATTGCCGATGATTGTTAGGCAACCAAAAATTATGCGCATAATTAAACATTTATTTAAATTTTGAAAATTGAAGAAATATTTACCATTTCATGATGTGTTATGAATAATTTTTTACATTTTTATATTTGTAATGCGTTTCAATTATTTTTTAGCTTGATTAAAATAATTTTAATTTTTTGCATTTAATACAATCAGTTTTGGTTTTAAAAATCAAGGAAGGCGTTGGACAGCGTCTTCGTTGATTAATGTGAAGTCTTGAAATCTGTTAAATGTTTAATTTTTGCTTTTAAAAAAGGAAAATTTTCATATTTTTGTGCTAAATCATCTGTTTTCCCATTATTCTAATAATTCAATCATTATAATTGTATAGTTTAGGTAAGTGCATCTATTTAATTTACTAATGATTTATTTTCGTCACAAGTGACAAAAGTTAATCATTTTTATATGATTGTAGAAAAAATTGTTTATTTTAACACCTTGTTTTTTGATTTTGACTGCAAGTCATCGTATCTCTAGATAAATTTTTTGTATGCTATGTATATATATATATATATATTAGTATTCCCTGACAGATTTAGGTCACCAGTTGCATAGCTTCAATTTGTGCAAAGCATGACTGGATATTTTTCCATCGGAAAAAAAAAATCTATCTTTTTTTTTGTTTTTTTCGTCGACTAGAGTGTGATTAATGGCAAAATATTATTGTAGAAGAATAATCTAATAATCTAATCTACGAGTAGTAGTAGTTCAAGGGGAAATCTTTCAATTAGAAAAAATCAACACTAATTAGATTTGTGTTGATTAATTTTCATTTCATTTTAGAAAATGCTAATCTGTACATATCAAATCCTTCTCTGCTATACTAATCATTTCTAAGTAATTGTGTGGACAACGTTGGTCCCGAAAAGACGGCACAGTTCGTACAAATGCTTCTGGGCATACGTATTATCTGATATAATTGGATTGGCGTATATAAAAGTGGTCTTATTATCTGGTGGTGAATCAGCTGTGATTATTTTTTATTTTTTTATTGACATTGTAGATTTTAAAATAAACGTTGTTCCCAGATCTTTTCTATAACAATATATTTATTAAAGTTGAAATATGGAAACAACTATTTTAGAAAGAAATGGATTTGAAAATTCTTTTAATATTCTCAATATAATAAATTAGATAGCTATTACTGTTACACTTGCGCATAAACAAATTTGTTCAAACATCTCCCTTTTTTGTGACCATAATTATCATCGAATGATTAGTATAGTATAAAAGTATTTGATACAGCTAGTGATTTGTCAAGCAACAATACACACTGCACTGCAACACAAGTTACAACAAAAATGTTAACATCAACAGCAATGCTGCTGCCATCTATATGCTGCATCGCTATGGTTTTATTTTGTTAAAATTACAACACTAATCACTTAATAGAGCTGCTACAGCAACTATATATACATATATATAATTAATACAAAGATAGATTGCATTAAACTTTGCCCATCATCTCTTTAGACGTGGTTTTGTTTTATATTTATATTGTTTCTAGCCCTTTTTATTTTGCTCTAGCATTTAGTAAAAGTAATTTTAATTTACATTAGAGAGAGAGAGAGGGAGTGGGCTTCATATACTAAAGGGTTTGAAATTGCTCTTCTTACGGCTGGTTTTAGATTAGCTTAATTATTTTTAGTAGATACGCTTTTCATCTAAAAATAAATTTAATCTGTCTTTTTTTTTTCGTATTTGAGGTTATGTGCTGCCATTAAGTTTGTTCCTCAACTCTATTTTCGGATCGATACTTTTTAAAAAATTAAAATCTTTTAAGACAAATAAAAGAAAAAGATGAAATATTTCTATAAGATTGATATACCTACTTACTTAACTTCTCGCACCGTCGTTGTTGTTTTTTTTTGGAAAGAATTATAGGATGCGCGCGCATCTACCTAGTACTTATCGATTTTCTTTTTGTTATTATAAAAATTGCAAATATTCTGCTTCCGTTTCGGATAAATTATTCAATCGTTAAAATAAGAAATTCTCTTTTTCTTTGGAGGAAAAATGCGATTTTTCACACTCCATGCTTACAAAATTTCTAATAAAACATATTATGTTCGGGAATATTACGTATTGGAAAATTAAGTATTTCAAATTACATTTTGCACTTAATGGAAATAATTTCAATCGGCTGTAAAACTGTCTAGTACATGTTTAATATTATTATTATTAAAATAAACACTAAAACAGACAAATTGGGTGCATTCCCATTGTTTGTTAGATAAAGTTAAAATTCGGTTAAATGGCAACAGCGTAGAAATTTCTCCCTTCTTTCTACACATATGATGAACTATCTATCTAGATATGTTTCATTCGTCCCTAATGTTTTAAAGGCTCATACTAACCCCAATCCGAGAGAGGGCCACACAACACTAAAGCAAACCGAACACTACGCCAACCAAACCAAACCGAACGCTGTTACCGAAAGCAACAGAATCAGCTGATGCCACATAAGAAAATATAACGCAAATTCAATAAATTTGATTTAAAAGTTCATATATACTTAAAAATTAAATTGTTGCATTTTTTTTTAACTTTATTGCTTCGAAATCTCAAATTTCATCCACTTTTTTCCCCTGTCAATTTTTGAAGATGAGCACAATTTCAATTATTTGATTAAAGATGGTGCGAGCATCGTTGCCAAATCGTTATTTGTATAATAAAATTTTCAAGCCTTTTGGGACTTATTAGTACATCGACTTTTTTGTCGATAAAACAGAATATACTGAATATATAATATAGTTAGTCTATTTTCCATAATAACACATGATAATAGATAATAATTGAAATGTCATTTCTAATTAATTTAATTAAACTGAAATTAATTATACACTCTCTTGTTTGATCAATTTAAATCCGATAAATTTGTCCCGCCGCTACATCTACATCCATCTAACCAGCCTAGCCATACAGGCAAATACATTATAAACAATGGCATGATTAGTAAATATTTGACCACGTGACATAATATTATTTGACTGTCCAATCTAGTATAGTAATAACAATTAATATTTAATTATCATTATTGAAATTGTATAATGAAAAATTAGATTTGATTTTCTATTTATGAATGATTGATATTTTTTGATTTGTTCCGTACCTAAATACGGACGTACGTATATGTAGTGTGTGTTGCATAAACATGAATATATATATATATATAGATGTATGTGATGATATAAATGGAATTTGATTTTTTGGTTTCATCATATTTGCAATATGACGTTGAGTTCCGTTGGTTTTTTTTTTTGTCTATGAATAATGTATTCGAATATTGTACAGCAGATGAGGATCTAGTTGGCTGAGTAAAATCGATCCGGAATTTACTCTGCTAGTAGTATATCTAGCTAGGTATCTATCATCTACCTATAGATGATTTTAATCTAGAAAAATTGACTTTAATATTAGTACCGGCATAGAAATTAGTATTTATGTCGAATCTATCTATTCACCCATCCACCAATATGCTGTGCAAAGTAAAAAATAAATGAACCAATTGACATAAAACGGTAAAAAAAATGAACGACCGCCTTTAAATACTTTTTTTTTTAGATTCAATTTATTTATTTCTGAATTTAGTGCGTTTTTATTTTAATTAAATACATTTATTTTTTAATAATTTCAACAATTTTTCCAAGTGATTGGCTATGAAAATGTTTATTCATTCAACAAAACTACAAACAAAAAAAAAATAAAAAGAAAACAAACAAAAACCTAACCGCACAATTTCTACAGTTTCCCGAGTCTATAGTCTGCGTTCAGTTCGCGGTGTTTACGTTTTATTTAAATGGAAAAATTTAAATTTACCCCCTGCTAGCTAGACTAGCACATTACGAACATGCGAAATTGAAAATGTTATTTTGACAATTATTATTACGGAATTTTCCGTTTTAAAATCTTTTCAAAAAACCAAAAAAATAAAATAAATCATTCAGTAAAAACAAAATGGCAGCGAAAGAAATTTATTATGACAAAATATAAATTGAATTCTCTTATACGCGTCGTCGTAAGTAAAATATAAAATTGACATTACTCTCTCTCTCTCTCTCTCTCACTATCTATCTATCGACAGATGACGAAAATAAAATGCTTTTATCCATATACAGACGTAGAGAATATGATATATTATATTATTGTATGTAATATAATCTAAAGTGACCAGAACCAAACTAATGGAAAATATTAATTGATTGAAAAACAAGAAAAAGTTCCCCAATTCTGGTCTATTCAATTTTCCCATTTCAACTTAAAGCTGCAACGAACAAAACAACAACCAGCATTTTCTCACCTGACAATTGGTATCTGGATCACCAAAGAATCCTTTATACCGTTGCGATTTACAATTGAAATTCGTTTTTGGTATATTTGATAGTGCTGGATAATCGACACCCGCTTTACCGGGTGTACTTCCTTCAGTTGTATCAGATAGACCATCCCCATCACCGCCACCTCCATGATAGACATTATTATTATTATTATTAGTGTGGTCATAATTAACGCCTGCTTCATTTTCATGATCATTATTATCACCTTGATTTGGATAATCATCTTGAATGACTACTGGTTTTTGATATTTCTGAAAAAAAAAATTATTTATTATTTGCGGTTAAGTTTTATAAAGTGGACTTTACACTGGACTAGTTTTTTTCTCAGCAAGTTTCTTGACGAAAAAATTTGCCGTTTGGCTTGACAATCACCAATTTTCTATTCGATAATTTCGATTATATTAATAATAAATGCCAACCCAAAATAAAAAAAATATATCTAAATTTAAAATAGATCTATCTCATATTTTAATACTTATCCTTATATGGTAAATTAGCACAGTAGTTAAAATAGAATATTCGTTACTAGATAAATAGAATTTTCAAAGCTAATTTTTACAACTAGTTTATTAAATATAAACATAAATATCAGCTGTTCTCTTTTGGGAATTAAAATTTCAGTTGGTACACCTTGAATTTATACCAAAATATTATCAAACTTGCCTACAAGTGACAAGAAAAATAGCACAGTACCTAATTTCGACAAGTCGACAAGAAAATTTGATACCAAAAGTGCTATATGCGCGTGCGCAATGAAAAACTTGTCAAAAATTAACTATGCCGACCAGAAAACTATGCAAGCGTAAAGTCCACTTAACTCTACTTCCACTCTATTGTGATTTCTTAAAAAGAATCGAATTAATTTACCTGTCGACTTCTTAAAGCATTCAAAATCCTAACCAACGTTTTTATACTATTATCAATATTAGCTGGTGTCAGTGTATGTGGCAATGTATTGCTCTCTTGCAGTTGCCTCAATATTTCCGCCAACGAATTTGAATCCGATGATGAAGGCCGTTCCACATAATCCATCGATTGTTGATATTTTGTTGTTAGGTTATGTTGATATGGTGTTTTCGGTGTAATTCGTACCGGTTCATATCGATACAATGGCGGTTCCGATGTGATCCGTTCAGATGTTTGTAACTGATAGTAGTTCTCTCTCTCATCCTCATCATCATTAGCGTCCACGTGCTGATGTTCCACTTCGATTTCCTGAGACGGTGCAATGGAAGTTACTATAGGAACAAATTCGACAATTCGTTGAATCTGCGGTTTGACCGTTTGGATTTTCGATCCATAACGACCGACGATGTAGTTGTGTTGACGTGGCGGCACAGTGGACGGTGGTGGAACTGGTGGTAGTGGTGGTGGGAAACTTTCGTATTCCTCAATTGGAGTGGGTGTTACTTCATATTGAGATGCTGGAGCATCGACATAACTAGTGTCATAGTCATGCAATGAATTTGGTGCAGGTGTTACTTGATATTGTGTCTGATGAGCGATGGGTAGTTGCTGATTATGATGATGATGATACGAATGGATTTCGTATTGATTTTCTTCGGGTTGTTTTGGAACAACAGGTATAAACTGGAATAAAAATGATTACGATCGGATAGAACGTTGTCTATTAAAATTATCCTGTTTCACAAGCGCCTAAAGAACGTTTTTAATACTTTGAACGTATTTAAGTCGTTCTATAGATGTCAATTCGAACCTTATCAGCGGAATAATTCTCCTCAACAACAACCTGAGGTTTAGCTTTTCTCAAAACGTAAACTTGTTGCTGCAATTTCGTTGGTGTCGTAGAAGGTTTCCGTTGATGAACAATCACGTATGGACGTTTCGTAGAACGATCTTGTTGTCGATGTTGTGTTTGAATATGTGGATGTTGTGGCGAAGTAGGATGATGATGATGATGATGATGGTGTTGTTGTTGTTGCTGTTGCAATACTGGTTTTCGTACTTGATTTGAGCTTGATTTAAATGGTACTGGTATACTAATTTGTGGCACATCAATGGCAATATGTTGATAGACAAATGGCTTTGTATTATGCGGTCGTGGAGTGTGAGTTTTCGATCTAGTTTGATAGTCCTCATTTATCGGTGTTGGCATGTGATGATATCTGAATGAATTGATATTTTATTAAAAGTAATCAATAACACGTTGTTGATTAAAATAAAAATTGTTAATACAATGAATTAGGTGGAGTTTATAGTTGACACAGTTTTCTAGTCGGCATAGTTTCGCATTACGCACATTCGCATATTGCACTTTTGTTATCAAGTTTTCTTGGGCTTGGCGAAAAATGTAATCGAAATTGTCGTAAAACTTGACTACAAGAAAGCTAGTCAACTAGTAAAGGCCGCCTTAGGCATCTGTTATAACACATGCGCATAAACAATTTTGTACAAACCACCAAAACTGATCGGGACGTCAATTACTGGTATAATTCAAAAAGTATTTGACTGCCCGACTGATTTACCTAGAAGATTCAGCTGGATATTTGTAATTGTTACTCGTTTCATCATCTTCACCAGGTGCAGGAATATCAATATTCGTAGCTGTAAATGTTTCAATAAATGTCTTTGATGGTTGAATTTTATAGCGATTATAATTGATGGGATTTTTTTGTGGACGATCTTGATATCGATGCGAATACGAATTCAAACGGTAACCGTAGGGCAATTTACCATTGCGAACATTCTGTTGTTGTCTGTGTGCATGAAATAACGAACCAAATGTTAATAAAATCATAGGAGGCGAGAGGTAGGATACAAAATTAATGTACCTTAGTTTTAATTGAGATAATTTCTCGTATATCGTTCTTAAATCTGTTTTAGGATTTTCCTCATTGTATGTGTCACTGTTTTGAGATTGTTGTTGTTGTTGTGATAATTGTGGTGGTGATGGTGGTGGTGGTGAGGATGGATTAAGTACGACATATTGTAAGTTTTGATGTTTAGTGTTTTCTGATGGTTTCATTGGCCTATAAATTGTAGTTACTTTTCGTTAGTACATACGCTCTAGTATAACTACACTAGCTAGTATCATAACGTTCTATTCTCTATATTCTCTCTCCCCTCACTTAGAGTACATACTCCCGGAAGATTCTAATCGTAACAATGTTGTTTTAGCAGCGAGCTGATAATAGATAAAATTTACCTGAACATCTACGAACAGTTATATTCCCAGTGGTTGAATGCGTAGTAATCAATCAGTTATTGGAAAAGTTATTTTCACAAAACTTACTATCCAAACAGTAGATTTTTAAGGTTATCTAATTTTATTCCACTTCAATCGGGAACACAATCTGTTCGTAGACACTAGCCAAAGTCATCTGCTAGAGAGTAGAAGTTCATAGAGCTATTCATTGATGTGAATTAGGACTGTTTATTTTGTGATAAGAATCAGAGAGATAATAAAGTAGAGTGTATCAAAGTATTCTGTATTTATTGTATTCTGACTTACCTAAATCCACCTGGTAAAGCATTACTATCTAAAAATGGTGTAAATTTTTGTGAATACTGATGATGCTGATATGGAACATCATTCTGTTGATTCCTATACGCTGATGCAGCATTTATTTTGGTATTTTTCTTTGGATGTGGCTCAACATATTCAACATAATCTCTATATTGTTGTGCGGAGACACCGGCAAGATGTGGCCTTGGTATTCAGAGTATTGTTTTTAAGTATTGTGCGATGTAAATTAGAGCTCTCAAAGGGATTTTAGGTATTAGCAGGCGCACCATTTCCCGTATTCAATTGCGAAATAATCAATGGTTGTTAAACAAAAATTTTTTGTTTTTTAAATAGATAAAGAAAACAAATTTACTCAGATCATGGCCTGCTTTGAAATAAAACTTTACTTATTTTAGAATAAAAATTGCCATCGATTTTTAATTCTTTTTTAGTAATAAATCATTAATATATACTATTAATAATAAATATATTATATTGATTCAATGTATCCAATAAAAAATATAAAAAAAAACATTAACATCAATTAACATTTATGTCCCTATATATGGTAATTGCTACTCTGAATCACAGATGGCGCCTACGTATACCCCCCATTGGCTTATAGAGCTTCAATGTAAATTATTAATTAAGTCTCTTTTATATTATTATTGTTATTGTTACCTATTAAATGGCTGTTTAAAATAGAAATTCTCATATGGTAACAGTCGCTTTTTACGTTCAGCAGGTGAAAGGGTTACATTGAAATTTTCATTAGGACTTAAAGTTGAATCGTAAAGTGGCACATCCTCGATTGTTGTACTTGTAGTTGGAAATATGTCTACTATGCTATTGGGCCGTGTTGTTGTAGTAATTAGATCTGTTGATGACTGTATGCGCTCTGGAAATTGGAAAGAAATTGTTGAAATTATGTACATTAATGTTAAATGTGTGCGGAGGAAAAAAACTGGCAATTGATTTGAATAACAGTAAAAAATTTAAATGAATTTGTCGGAAGGTGTCACAAAACAACAAATTGCAGCACAACTAGATTGAATTAGTTTTATTGTTAGATTTCATAACAAATTTCTATTATTTCAAAATAACATTCTTTTTTCATTAAAATTTTAAAATCTTAGCCAACCAATAAATGTGACACCGTCTCGGTGTCATACATCGATTGCAATCTACACAGTATAAGTGTCAGCTTAATTTGCGACGACTGTACTTTCATAGCCAAAACTTCCATCATTCTTCTATTAGCAGAATACCAAATTAGAAAAGAATCTAATAAAAGATTAAACTTTAATTTTCGGAAACTAATAATAATTAAATTCACCACCACTACCACCCGACCCACCCCATCTCTTAGCATCGTCAGCAAGAGTAGCCCAGTAGAGATTAGGTAAGTAGGTAAAAACTGAAAAGTTTCTCTCCAAGTAATTTTTAAATTTTATTTAACCGAAGCGTGCAAGCAGAAAAAAAAAGCTATTTTAAAATAGTTTCTCTAGAAGAACAACCTGCCACGTGGATAAAAGCGCCTTTTAGAAGAAGTTTATTTAATATCGAACAAAAGTTATTAATTAAAAAATTTAATGTAAAAATAATATTTAGATGATGTGGCCTACAGTGCCCCTTGCTGCCTATAGCCGGTCACTGCTGTTGTTGCTGTTGCTGCTGCTGCTTCTGACAAATTTTTTCTATTAAAACTAGTTAATTTTTTAACCATGTTTTTCTTTTATATGAAATTTTAATCAACAAGAATGTAATTAATTTATAAATGGTGGTGTTGGCCGTTTTCAATGCCCAACCTGTCAGACGATGTGGCAAAGTCAAATCATGATTTAAAATATGATGAAAAGAAATGTAGATTCTAAGAATAACCTAAAAATAATTTGAAAATTCTTCATTATAAATCTAGCGTGCCATGCATGTACATATCTGAGTGAGTGAAATTTTATAATAAATTTCGAACTGAATTCATACGAACGAACGAACGACTACATAGTATATATTTTTTAAAACAAAAACTACTAATTTTACATTCATATTCATATCAACTCTCTGGATATCCACACATATACACATGTATACATACTGGCATACAGATAAATATAGGACTAATTTACTATGTATTGTAATACAAATTTGTCTAATAGAGTGTGTTTGTTTGTGCGTACAACCGCCATTGTTAATTAAAACAATTCTCTTTGCGTTTAACAGTATTCTCTATCCCTATCTATCCATATGTGTAGTATACGAAAAATGTACCTAAACACGTTCGCACTATAGTGTTAATAATAGCACTTATTGAGATACTGATTGTTTTATTTTCGGTATTGTAAATAAATAAATATCTCATCAAATAATGTCTAATTAGAATTTTACTATGCAACGTAATTTGGTTGCTAATCTGGTGTATGTAAATCTCCACAGGTACGAAACTAAGAGTGGGATTATCCAACTGCTTAAATTTAAGTCGTAATTTTAGTACGTGAATCTTAATATAAACATATTGTTTTTAATGTAGTGCTTATCTAATTTTTTAATTTTTATTTTTTAATACATTAACGTGATTTTAAAGTTCTCAAAACTTTTAACGTTTTACGTATTAAGAAATACGAATTAAGGACGCGCCCTTGCGCTTTAACCACGCACATATTTTCGATCAGATGATGAGAGATGGAACGTAACCTTAAAATCAAACTATTCTGGCGCTATTTTTGATGATAATTTTTGCCCATATTTGAATCGTTTATTTATAATTTTTTTTATTATCTATTAGTTACTTTTAGCGGTTTTTTTAATAGTACAATTGATCAATCTTTCGATTTAATTTTTGTCAATTAATTGTTTGTTGATGATATAAATTTTTAAACAAATTAGAAACTACAACTATGAATTAACATTAAGTCTTACACATTATTGTATAATTATCTTTCTAATTTACAATGACTATAGTGAATTTACACATTCACTAATCCAACAGCAGGCAATAAAAAAGCATAGGGAAAAGTGAAGATGAAAAGAAAGAGAAATAGATGAGATCGGATAAAAATAGAAGGTGATGGTTTCTACTAGTTTTGCATAATTTTCGTGAATTTCCTCTCTTTCCATTTTTTTGCATTTTTTACAAAATTTATCACGATAGCAAGCGTGTGCTTGTGAGTGTGTTTTTTTCCAAATTTAATTCCATTAATCGTTTGGATTTTATCTATTTGAGGAATTTGGTTCGAACGTGATAATTGCCTAGTTAGTTTTGCACGTACATAAATTAGTTTTTCGCCAGTTTTTTTTAAAAATTTTAATCTGGTTGTGGAAAATTTATTTTCAATTTGAAATGATATCGGTAATAAATTTGGCAACCATGTTTATCATCAAGATTGACCTAGTTCTTAATAGTTGGTTGGACATCTAGTGTTGATAATTAGAACTGAAACTCTATGTATAAGTTAAGGTATTCGCAGCCGCCATTTTCGATTCAAATTGACAGTTGTCGTATGGGACATACTGTTAATGTTTTTTGTATATTTATTTTTGATAGTATTAACAATCTATAACTAAGGGACAATTAAAAATCGATAATAATTTTTATTCTAAAGTAAGTAAAATTTTATTTCAAAGCAGGTCATGATCTGTTTTCAGTATTTGTTCAAAAAACGATAGATTTTTGTTATGGCCCCAGTTTTAAAACTAGGGACAAGCAAAGAAGTAATTATTCAATAATTCATTGATTAATTTTATATTTTCTGAAGTGAACTTTGACTGAAGTTTTTTGTCGGCAAGTTTCTCGAAGAAAAAAATTGCCGTTTGGCTGTACAATCTCGTCAATTTTCTTTTCAACAATTTCGATTACATTAATAAATAAATGCCAACTCGAAATAAAAAAATATATCTATCTAAAATAGATCAAATTCATATTTTAATACTTATCCTTATGGTAAATTAGTATGGTAATTAAAATAGAATATTCGCTACTAGATAAACAAAATTTTCAAAGCTAATTTTTACAACAGTTTATTAAATATAAACATAAATATCAGTTGTTCTCTTTTGGGAATTAAAATTTCAGTTGGTACACCTTGAATTTATGCCAAAATATTACCAAACTTGCCCTGACAAGTAGCAAGAAAAATAGCGCAGTACCTATTTTCGACAAGTCCAAGATAACTTGTTTTAACAAATGCAATATGTAATGCAAAACTTGTCACCAATTAACTTGCCAGCAAGAAAACTTGTCACCTAAACAGCCCACTTAATGCAATTAGGTTGAATCAGAAATGGCAGCTGCTAATTGTTTTTTAAAGCTCTAGTTCTATTTCTTAATATTACCAACAATTTGTTTGTTATGCATTTCAATCTATTAGTTAGACAAAAACATAGATAGATAATACAAACATAAGTTATGCCATTTGTCAAACCTGCTTAACGATCGCTGTGTTTTTCTTGTTATCCTTTCTTTTTTACTTCCGTTGGAAATTTATCCAATCGTATTTTAAAAGTCGTCTTTAAATCGTAAAAACAACTTTGTGTTCTTAGTTCTTTTATTTCATTCGTTTCTGTATTTAATGGCAGAGATTTTCTTTTCTTTCCTTAAAATTCCTTCTCTTAATATCTACTTTACCTGAAGTACAATGTCACACAAAACGGGAAGTTGTAACCGACATAGATAAATAGTGATAAAATGAGTGAAATAAAAAGAGAGAGAGAGAGAGGAGATAAATCGAAAGAACGAGAGAATGATGAAAAGTTACAAAAAGAAAAAGTTACAAAAAAATTAAAAAAAAAAAAAAAGAAAGAAAAAGAACAGATGAAAAATTTACACAAATTTTCGTATGCATTTAAGTGCAACAACTTTTCAAACTGACTTGTTTCCATTTCGGATTTAAAAGTTTCTTTTTAGTTGGGGCGCGTTGTACAACATTTATGTAGCGTCATTTCATACGAAAATTGGTTATTTTAATGGCAATTTGTTTATAAAAGTTCTAACAACAACAAACGAACGAATGATACATCCCTGCCTGCGTCGCACTTCTCTTCAACAAGAGAATTTAACGAAATTTAAATGCCCCATTAAATTCTACAAAACTTTTTATTTATTGCATTATACATATAGAATTTATTGGTTATACTACCGGTATCTGTGTGTGTGTGTGTGTGTGTGTGATCATCCGCTCATAGCACACAGATTGTTATTGTTTTCCACAATATTTATCGTGTTGATGGTTTTTTATTTTTGAAGATTTATTAACGTAGAATCAAATATGTTCGTATTTATACTAATCATTTCAGGGCAATTAAGACCACATAATAAATGGACGGTTTGTACAAAAATGCGCATGTGTTTTGAACAGCTGTCAAATTTATTATATTGAAACAATTTTTATTTTTAAAAACAAATTGTGATTGATTACTTTCAACGTGATCGGGTTAATAAATAAAAACATGCAATAGTAGTTCTTAGGTTCCTAATTTTTTAACTTTTACGAAAATATTGCAACGATTTTTGTAAAATCTAGAATGCCACAATTCTTTTTTATATGCATAGTAGTCCAAATACACAAGAATGCGCATGTGCATAAGTATATTTTGCCTTGGTGGTCTACACTATAATCCGGAAACGATTAGTACAGTATTGATGGATTTGCTTAAAATCATATTTCGCGATTTGTTTTTTATAACATCGAACTTTTCCCTGACCTTCTTCTTCTTCAAATAATTTCATAATCAAATATCAAGGTTAAGTACATACATACATACTCAGTCGATTTTTTTTTTTTTTTGGTTTTTTTCATTATCACCGAAATCTACGGCTGCTTGAATTGAAACAAGTTTATGTCTGTCTGTCGGTTGTGGGTATTTTTCCTTTGGCACCGTTTGCCATATGACGCGCGCTCCAACATAATACAACAGGTAAAGAAGAAGAAAGAAAGAAAGAAAGAAAGAAAGTTATAACTACAACAGAAATTAATTATTCTTATAATAATAAGGTAATGAAATTGAAAAGAATAAATGGTTGCGTGTTGCAAATCTTAATACGAGTACGGCTACAGTACGTATTGGGTGTGCAACACGAAATTAAACAATAACCTAAAAAAAAAATGCCTGCTTCGATGAACGAATCCAAAATATACACATTTATATCTGTACGTTTAAATAGTTGCCTATCTAATCTATACTATGCATATTTATATTATAATATGTACAAGTCATTATTTTCTAATTCTAATTTTATGCATTTTAGTTTCATTATCAAAATTCAATTTATATTTAATTTAAATTCAATAAAAGCGCTCGATTATTTTTAACAATTACCCATGTACGTAGTATCCTATCGAATCTATTCGATTGAAATTCGCTTTTACGAAATCAAATCTAGCCATGGCATGGCATGGCATATAGTATACGATACAATCAGAGCCATCTTGATTTGTTCAACAGCTAAACAAAACAATTTATTATTTCAAATCATATTTTTTGTTTGTTTACAAATCGAAAACGTAAATACGTACACAATAGATGTATTTTTATATAAAAAATATCCATTATTGAGGGCAGAACAACACACTAGATTTTCTATTCGAAGGATATAAATAATATCATCACCGCAATGATATAGTAGTAGAAGAAGAAAAAGAAGAAGAAGCCCTTCCTTATTTCTTCTCTAAATACACGTAGGTATAGATAGATAGAACTAGAAGAAGTATATATATATATCTTGTCTTGTCGATTAATGATTTTACTTTTTGAAAAGCAAGAGAGAAATATTGAAGGAAATCTATTAGAGCGAATTAGAAATTGAGGAAAAGAAGAAGAAAAATGACGAAAGGGCGGAAAATGAAATATATTTTCACACACAACGGCACATACCAATGACATTAGCAGCAGCAGCAGTAGTATGTCGATTATGGTAGTAGTCTACTAGATAGACAACTGGTAATGCATTTTTAGTTTGTTTTTGTTCATACAAAAATTTATTTGATATTTTATTTTTATTTTACGTAAAAATAAAATGAAAATGTTCATTTCTATTTCGACGTACATATATATGGTGTGTGTGTGTGTGTGTGTGTGCGTGTAGTGAAAGAAATGAAGTAAACGAAAATTTGATTTGACAAAATAATATGAAGTGTAGATTGACGGGAAATTGTAAAATTTCACACATCATATGTACATATAGATAGATAGATAGATAGAATAAGGTTAGAGTCGATATTAGGAATTTATTTGTTTCGTATTTCGTAATTAGTTTTGCTATATAGAATTTTTCAGATACATTTTACTATACTAATCATTTCCGCTATCATGCTAGCGGCAATCATACCACGCAAAGCTGGTACAAATACACTTGTACGCATGCGCGATTTGGTGTATTTGATGTAGGATGAGTAAAAATGACCGAAGCAAATCAGCTGTTATTATCATCATTTTTGTGACGTTCTAGATTTCACTATAAGCATCGTTGCCAGATCGTTTCTATAACAATATTTTTTAGAATACCTGCTATTTTTTAGCAATAATAAATACATTTTTCAATATTTATTTATTACCACGGCAATGTGAAAAGTAATCAAATATAATTTGTGGATTAAAACTTTGCGAGACCTCAATTACCCTGGAATGATTAATAATAGTATCGAAGTGTTTGTAATTTTCCAATTTATTTCATTTTTATATTGTATGTATACCATGTTGCCTATACTGAATTTTTATTTCACATTGTTTGAAACTTCCCCCCCTATTTTTCTGATTAAAAAAAAAAACACATAACTTTACACTAGAAAACTGTGTCGGCAACTAACTGTACATATATATACTAGAAACATGGACGCTATTCGGTATTGGAATTATTCAATTATTGTTTCATTTCTTCTTCCTGTTCTTCTTCTTTTTTTATTTATTTATTTATTTATTTTTCCTTTTGTTTAAAATTTTGTTTCTTGTTCGTTTCTGTTCGTTTTCTTATTCCAAAGGCGGAGTTTTACAAGTTTATTATTACACATCGGCAAAAACAAAAGTTTTCCTACTGTATAGTAGTATTTCCATATTTCATTTCGTTTTTATTTTTACTATTTCATTATCTTTCATTCTTCATTTTCATCGTGTCTTGTTCTTCTTCTTTGTGGTTATTTTTCATTTAAAGTTTTTCCATTATACCAATGTAGACGTTTATTTAATTCCCTTAATATTTCTCCTTCTGTTGAAGTTTCATCAAAATGTAATTTAAATTTTTGCTAAAGAAACACATACACACACACACACACACATAGATACGTATCGTTGAAGGGGCAATTATAATGTATCGTTGCGGTATTATTATTGTACATTTTCTAATGTAAATCATTACAGTAGCGTTTCTTTTCCATATTTTAAATAGATCACACTTCAAACAGAAAATTTTCATAGTTTGACAACACTGCTTTTGTTTACAGCGGAGCGCACACGCACAAACTGTCATTAGAACTGTAGATATAAATTAATCGGGAATAATTTAACATTAAATCGTAGATAATTAAGTAAGCATAAATCAATTTCGACATTCACATAAATAAATAAATAAATAAATACATATTTTAATGAATTTCAATGTTGGTAATATTGATCTTGAAAACCTGTTTCGTTTGGTTTTGTGTTGTGCTCTTGCATTTATTTTCCATTTTTAGAAATTAAATTAAAATCAAAATTAAAACAACATATTGTCTATATCCATTCATTTCCTTTTAACTATAGTGATATTTCTGAAAAAGAATTAGAATTGAAAAATCTCAGTACACTAAGTACATATGTACTTGTCGTGAATGTCATTATCCTCCATTAATATTTATACATACATATTTACTTACCTGCTATAATTAGTTTTCGTACTTTCTTTCCGCAATCATTTTTATTCTATTATTAATTTCCTGTCAATGTTATTACACATAAACAATTGGAGATATTGATAATGAAATTTTTTAATTAACGCAGAAATTTTAATTAGCTCATTTCGTTACATTAACAAAACAATATGCCGTTTATTAAATCAAATTGCCATGAATGAATGCATAAAGAGGACTACATGTTGTTTTATGCAACCAACAATACACACATACATATGTAATAAATACATATTGTTATACCTTTCGTCTATAGGTATATACATAAGAAAATCGAAATGTAATCGATATAATAATTATTATTTACTTTTTTAATTTCAATTACACCACTCATCGCAAATAGCAAAATTACTAATTAAAATTTATATGTTTAGAAATCATCACCCATCCATTCCTTTCGTCTTCGTTTGCTCTCTTAATAAAATCAAGTCACCTGTTACATTTCAATGATTTCAATATGCGTGTATGTGTGTGTGTGTGTGTGTGTGTATCCAAATATATACGTATTTACATTCACATTCGTTTATTTATTTATTCGATTCGAATACAAATCAATTTGATTTTAATTGAATGAAAAGGAGATGAAAGTAAAATGTATGTGTATGTGTGGGACTGTGAGGTGATTATGAAACATGTGCGCGTCAAGATAATTAAAATTGTAATAATAGTAATAATGATTTTATTAACTGTATATACATAGATATACTAATCTGATATTAGTACACATCAAGGAAATACATACATGTACATGCACAATGTAATTACGGATTACAGAATATAAATTGCAGGTAATCTATAATTTTTATAAACATAACCTATAAATTTTATTTATTTTTAACAGAAAGAAAATCGCTTCTATTTAATTGCCTATATCTTTACGAATACATAAATTCTATATAGGTAATTTGTTACTGTTACATTTTTAATGTCTTTCATTAATTTACAATAGGATACTAATTAATTCCAGTTCGATCCAGTTGCTGCTGTTGTTCCAGCAGTTTTTTTTTTTTGCAGGGCGAGGGTTTTGTAATCCGGCTGCATTTTTTTTTTTTTTCGAAATAAACGAAAAAATATTTATCAAACGTAAAATTGAATTGTTAAAATGTCATGTGCAATTACATGAATTTATTGCATCCCCCTATATCTAGAGTGTATAAGTAAGTTGAACCGATTTGAAACGAAAATGGCCGAACATCAAATACAATTCCGTTTTGTTACTAACCTACTACACTAGTATATACCTAGTTATTTGCTACTGATAAATGAATGAACTCAGAATGATAAAATACATAAATTTAATCTAGCACAACCACCATGACGACGACGACGACGACAAAGACGTCGAAAGACGAGGACGGCGACGACGACGACGACGACGTTGTTTCCAAAGACATTCAGGATTTGTATTTGTAATTTATTATATCGTGGATAAATGAATGAGTGTATGTCCCTCTCTAGAGGTCCCGTGTAATTATACATATTATTATAGAAATCCATATCAGCGTGTGTGTGTGGGTTTTTGTTGTATAGCAGAAGATTTTCTTTTGATATATCGAGTGTTGGAATAAATTTTGATTGCAAAGCAGATATAGTATGTCTGTGATTGATTCAGTATATATAATTAAGAGTCGGATTATCCAACTGTTTAAACTTCATGGATAAACATGTCATAATTTTAGTACGTAAATCTTGATCTAAAAATATTGTAATTGTAGTGATTATCCAATTCCTTAATTCTCATTTCTTAATACATAAACGTAATTTTAAAGTTCCCAAAACTTTTAACGTTTTACGTATTAAGAAATACGAATTAAGAACGCGCGCTTGCGCTTTAACCACACAATATTTTCGATCAGATGATGAGAGATGGAACGTAACCTTAACCCAACTATTCTGGTGCTATTTTTCATGATAATTTTTGTGCATATTTGAATCGTTTATTTAGAATTTTTTTATTATCTATTAATTACTTTTAGCGTTTTTTTTTTTAGTAGAATTGATCAATCTTTCAATTCTTGTCGTCAATTTCGATTTCAATGTCGATTATTCCAAATTCTGACTGACGAATTAAGAAATAAGAAATTGTCTAACCGTGTTGTTAATTTTTAGCGATTAAAATTATGCTTACAAAATAAAAAGTACGTTTACGAATTTGAATAATTCCACCCTAAGACCGTAAAAGGACGCTTTTAGTGCTCCAGTAAAGTTCACAATTCATATGAACGTCAATTTAAAAATTGATGTTTTATTTTATGAAAATGAACAAAAAACGAAAAAGAAATTTATCTACGATTAACCTTAAAATTGACAATAATGTATGGTATATGCTAAATAAACGGATTTAAATTAGTTCGAAAAACAATGCAATAATTATTATGCATGTTTTGTTCTAATATACTAAATTACAATTTTCCATTGTTATTTGCGCTATTTAACAGGAATAGCTTTGAAAAACGAGGAGCCGGCGAAGAAGCGGGGATTAATCCCCCCCCCCCCCCCCATTTGAAAATAAAGAGACATCCGCAATATATTATAATGTACAAGCATAATACTAAAAACGTGGGTCAAGCTTTAAAATACAATAAAAATAAAGAATAGCGGTAGCACATAATGCAGAAAAAAAAAAAACAAGCAATTCAAATAAGAAATAGAAGAAGAAGACGAAGAAGAGATGACAGCGAAGATTAATTATATTATTAGATGGGTGGTAAAAAGGCTAACCAAAACAGGGAAAATCGATATTTTGTGCTTGTAAAGTTTTCACAGAGGGTCGGTATATATATGGATAGATAAAATAGAGAAAACGTAAAATAGAGAAAATCAGGAGAGAAGGAGTAAGAGAGAGAGAGAGAGATGGAAAGAAATGTGGTGCTGGAATGTAATAAGAAAATTTCAAAACGGGAAGTGGCAGTTTTTAATTTGAAAAACTAGTTTTTGTTTGCCAAAAGGATAGAAAAAGAAAAAATGGAGACGACTAATAAATTACGACGATGTCTGATAACATTTGAATGGTTTCCTTCTGCAAATAGGAAATTCGTATAATATATATTTGGACAATTAGGCGTATTGATATTGAAAAACACATTAAAGCCAATAAAATGTTCCATTAACGATGCAAATTAGTACACAATTTCAAATTGTTGAATACTTAAATAACTAAATAGATCTCCATGTGCATTCAACTGATCACTATCTGATTAGTTTCACAACATAACTAATTATCACACAACCAAACCGAACCAACGAACGAAATGCAGATACATAATATTTATTTGACATGTAATAATTATTTATTCATTTCGCAATAACAGACAGATAGATACAATAGTCTCTAGTAATTTAATAATAATATATGTAGATAAGTACACGTACATATTGCATTTATTCAACCGGGCGTTCGTTCGAATCGCAAACAACGAATACAATAAAAAAAAAATGGCTCCGGGTTTGTAAAATCCGCTATACCCAACACGACGGTATGTGTCATATAATCTTAGATAGAAATCATAATAATAATAATAGTAGAATGTGATATATAAAAAAAAAAATATATACACACGCCAAACTTAAAAACCAGGAAGTGTGTACGTTTGATTGCAGAACCGCACTCAATAACTGCAAATCTTGCTGTTTATTGAATAGTATTTCTTAATACCTAACTTGTACCATCGAGTGATATTTGCAACCATTGAAATCGTAATGATGTGGAATTGTAACCATCATTATCAAATATAAGAAAAAAAAATGCATATTTTTATATTTATATTTTTTTGAATTATTTAGACAAATCGTTTTCAGGGTTTTTCTCATTTTTCCCTAATTTCTGGTAAAAAATAGAATATTTGGAAACGCTGTTCACATATTTTTAATTTAGCTTAGATTTGACAAATTTCATCTATTTTAAATAACCTCGCATCTCTTACCATTTCTGAGATAGACACCTCTAAAGTGACACCCTGTATACAACGCACGATGAATTCTAACCAACAGATATTTATCATTATTATTATTTTTTGATCTTTTCAACATAATATGCATTGTCTTGTTAGGTAGTCGAAGTGATCGTTGACATTCTTCATTTTGATGATGTTATACATCATTAATAATCACTTAACTGCTTGAATATTAAGTGCACTTATGCAATTAATATTAATTAATTAATAATCGTAATAGTAATGATAAGGATAATGTTTATATTGTATTGATTTTAATAGAAATTGTTACAGTAAATTAAATCTTGAAAATGTCCAATTCGGTTTTCAATAAATTCTAAAATGCTCGAAAAAGGGAAGAAGAAGAAGAAAAAGAATGGATTGTCAGTAAGGGTGGAATTATGCAACTCTTTAAACATAATTTTTATTTCGTAAACATAACTTTAATCACTAAAAACTAACAACACGGTTATATAATTTCTTATTTCTTTTATTCGTAATCAAAAATTGAAAGAATTGACAGATTGATCAATTCTACTATTAAAAAAACGGTAAAAAGTAACTAATAGATAATAAAAAAAATTATAAATAAACGATTCGAATATGCACACAAAAATTATCATTAAAAATAGCGTCAGAATAGTTTGGTTAAGGTTACGTTCCATCTCTCATCATCTGATCGAAAATATTGTGTGGTTAAAGCGCAAGCGCGCGTTCTTAGTTCGTATTTCTTAATACGTAAAACGTTAAAAGTTTTGGGAACTTTAAAAGTACGTTTACGTATTAAGAAATAACAATTAAAGAATTAGGGAACCACTACGATTAGAAACAATATGCTTATATTAAAATTTACGTACTAAAATTACGACTATATGTTTATGCATTAAATTTAAGAAGTTGGACAATTCCACTATAACATCCGTCAATAATCTTCCTAAAAAAGGAAATATAACTAATCTAAGCTGAATTTATCTTTCTAAGAAAAAGACAATCGAATTTTTGCAGATTATTTTACATTATTGTAGTTTTTTATTGATTTTGAAATCCGTGTTTGAATATTTATTTTAATTTATTATAATTTTCTTATTTCTACTTTAATGACTTGTTTTATTTTAATTTACTACAAGAAAAAATCCAAGAAAAATATTCTAAAGTCATTGCAAAACTTGTAAAAATAATATAGAATACTCGGTGATTTTTTTTTATGGGTTTGGTACATAATTAAGGTTATATTTACATAATGTGCGTATGGCAATAAAAAATTAAATTATAAACCCATAAAAATAGTTTATTATTAGTTACGATTTATTGACATAGACTTATATTTCAATATACAAAACTGCCTGTAGAATTAACATTATAATGAACCAAAAAAGGATTCTAAACTCAATAAAAACTAAACTGAAATAAAGAAATACCAAAAAAAAGGACTCGATTTCATCATCTTTAAACAGTACTAACCATTCATGATTCGTGATTGGTATATAGAATGAAAAGATATGCAGAAATAGAATCGATCATAGATCACTATAGTTTCCTACGTTCAAATACATTAATACTATACTAATCATTTCTATGTATGTAGAAATAGAGTGGACACGTTGACTCTATATAAAAATGGCAACAGCAAATTAGCTATTATTATTATTGTGTGGACATTCTAAATTGTACAATAAGCGTCGTTGCTGGATCATTTCTATGACAATATTTTTATAAAAATTGACGACTATTTTAGACAAATGAACACATTTTTAAATATTTATTTATTATCCTGACCATGTCACAATAAATCAGAAATAATTGGTTTTTAAAAAATAAAAATTTCTTCAATATTCTTCTCATCAGAATAAATTTGACAACTGTTACTTTTCCAACTTTTCCAAACCACAATTACCATCGATTGATTAGTATAGTATAAAAGTATTTGCCATCTTTCAAAAGTATAACCAAACTTATGATGACAGGTTACATTAAAGATTAAATACAATTATCTATTTCTTTATTTGGATCATGTCCAGTTGGGAAAATACTTGTATAAAAACGGTGTTATTATATTATATTATTATTATTATTATTATTAGTAATCCTTTAAAGGAATATATTGATTCGTGACTGAACCATTTTCAGGAACAATTTATTCAAAGCGATCAGTATATGTCCTATTGGTTTGTCTAGTTTATAATAAAGGTGTAAGTACTATTTAGTATTTCTGCATTTATTATTATTATTATTATTTCCATTTTATTCATCACCATTGTTAATTTTCGCTTTTATTAAATTGTACGTATCGCGGAAGAAAAAGAGAAAGGAAAACCGAATTGAATTAGATCAAATAAAGCGCTAATAATGCGAAAGTACATAAGGGAGGTTATGTAAACAAATCATCGATAGGTATACTTACATATCTGTTTCTAACACATACACAATACAGGAGATACATAAGTATAGTTAAATGTATGTAATAATAAAATCTTTGTATATCAAGTAGGTTATGAACATGAATGTGTTATTGTTGTGTATGTGGGGGTGGGCTACTTAGTGGGAGAGTGATTTTAGTATGAAATTAGCACATGTTTTACCCTATATTTAAGAAAACCTAAACGTGTTGGTGTATTTTTTCGTTTCTTTTTTTTTCCCCAATTTTTTGAGGAGTCGTCCGACAGTGTGGCTCCTGCAATTTAGCTATAGATCACCACACATATACTATTCTCAAACTAAATTGACAACTATACTATATGTAATTATTGTAGTATGTTTATCAATTTATATTTTTTAAGGAAAATATTTTACGTCAAATCGCATATGTAAGGCATTTATTATCGACATTAAAAACGTTTGAAAATAGGCTATTCTTTATTTAAGAAGAAGAACAGGCAAGTAATATACTTCCCTGCTAAGGCGGTGGGGAAAATAATGGCGGCTGTATTTATTTCTTCAAAGGTTACATAGAAACTGGCATGTTAATTGTTTTCAAATTTATGTATGTGTGAGGTGATCTAGCTAGAGTGAATGTATCTTTCACCCCCTTCCGTAATGAATAGAAAAATAAGAAAAGTGTATTAATAATAAAGTAACCAATTATTAGTACAAGAAAGAAATTAAATTTTAAAAAAAGAAACTAATAGGTAACTACCTTTAAATGACGAAAAAACATTATTTAGAAAATATAATATTTAAAACAATAGATGCTAACCTAACCTAACTTACTAACAAAAGTAACCAAACAAAACAACTTCTTAGAGTTCGATAATTTATTTTGTTTTGTTAGAATTAATTAATAAAAATATATATAAATAAATTGTAACAAACCAAAAAAAACACATGCCTGCTCCTGTGTAATTTTTGTATAATTAAAATAATATAATTAAATATTGCCACTAGCCAGTCTTATTAAAAATTTTAATTATTATTTGTTTATTTTATTGATTTAAAAATTGAAAGTATGCGATTTGGAATAAAATAGTATACAAAGTCTCGCGGTGTCAGCTTGCCATACCAGACTAATCTCTCGACTGTAATGGCAAGTTTCCCCGCTCGTCTTGTAATCTACTATTATTACCACTCGAAAACACTTTTCACCGCATAGTTTACTTTAGTGACTTAACTTTAACAACACTAATCATCAGCTTCATTAGTTGAATTTAACGATTACAGACCAATTAGAAAATTCAAACAAATCAATTTTCGCTAGGGAGTCTACAGATAATCTTTTAAATTCTCAATCATAAAGAAAAATGCTTATTATTACAAATCATAATTAAGTACCCATCTTATCTATTATTAAACTAAACTTTTCCTTTTAACGATTAACGAGTAATTCATTGAAAAAAAAAAACATATATAATTTTCACGCCTGAAATAATAATGTTTATACTAGAAATATCTGCAGCTGGTATAGAGTAATAGGTACTTTATTATAAGAGTTAATTGGAATGAAAAACAGCGAATAATAAGAAGAAGAAAATCGAGAAGAAGAAGAGTAAAAAGAAAAGTTTTTCTCATTACTATCTACTAGTATACCTAGTACACACACACATACACTACTAATAGGGCAATCCTTACTTCTACGTTAATTATCTAAGTAAAATTATATTTTATAAGTAACTAAACGTATTCAAAGAAAAGAACAAGAAGTAAAAGAGAAATATGTATTTAAAAAAAAAAAAAAAAACAGAACCAAAATGGCAACACCGGTGTGTATGATTTGCAACTTACTGCTGTGTGAAAATTATTCGAGTGAATTTTCCGATTTAGAAATCTAATTTTGATGTCGTTATTTTGCTTTTATGTTATATACTGCATACTGTACATATATTTTCTTCTTCCTCTTTTTTTTTTTTTCTTTTGCATTTTAAAAAGTTTCTTTAACATTTCATCTGAAATGGAATTATTCAAAATCGTGTTTAAAATGCAATAAAATGTTGATATAGAAATGGTAGTGTTAAAAATTGAAAATTTTAATAAAACTTCGATTAAGTTGAATGCAGTTTTTTGTATTGTCCAATAAAAGTGTTTAGTTTGTTGAAAATTTCATGAAAATTGATTCGGTAGATGAAAAAATGGTCAGTATTTTTCTAACGAATAATTGCTATTACGACACGGCGCCATTTAGTGATGCTTTTTTAAGTTTTAGTACGATTCATTTTTGAGTCGATTGATTAAACAGTATAGAATCGTCGATTCTTCTTTTTATTGCCGTTATCCGTACTGTAAACAAATGGTAGACATTTTTTCCAGATACGTATTGCTATTTTTCGTATCAAATTATATACAAACAAATTAATATTTGCAAAACAAAAAAAAGAAAAACAAACAAACGAATAAACTGTAATTTGTGTGAATTTATTTTAAAGTTTAAACCAACAGGAGTGAGGGCGGAAGAGAGAGGAAATGTATTTTGTTCAGTTCAGTTCAGTTCGGTGCAGTTCACTTCAGTAACTAAAAAGCTTAACTACTGTACATGGAAATAGAGAACATCATCATGTAATCGGGTGGAAATAATTTAACTGTTTTTTTTTGTCGTGTTTTTTTTTTTTTTGTATTTGTTGTTGTTGTTTTACCAAATTCACTTTGTTTGTTATTATTGTTGTGTATTTTGTATTTAATTTTATTTATTATATTAAACAATACAATTTATTTGAGTAGTTTTAAACAAAATTTCAAAGAGTAGACAAAAAAGGATGAAATTAAATCGTTTTGAAGTGAATACTTTGAATGAAATTTATTATACAGAGTGATACAAGTAAAGAGTTTTATTAAAAATAAAAGGCTACAATCAAGGCTGTATAAGAAGGAATATTCCCAAACGTCACACGGGATCAATTGTTATTATTACAACAATCAATTTCTATTGTTACAAAATCAAATTTTTCTGTATTGAAAATTCGAAATAGCCTCCAACAAAAAAATACACAACACACACAATAACAATTTAAAATAATCGATAGTATTCTAAAGAAACCAGATAAACTATTAAATAATTGTTAATAAAAATTTCGAAATATATTTTATATAAAAAATGAACAATTATTTTTATTATATATTTTTACTCAACCCACTAGAGCACGCCACTGATCATAAAATTAATGAAATGGGACAAAAAACAAAATTATACCCATTTTTTAAATAAAAATTGTTGTAGTATATTAGATAATCATTAACGCCATTTTAGTTTTATTCTGCTGCCATAAAATCTACGATTTGCCTTAAAAATAAGAAAATTTGATTTTCCCTTACGACCAATATTAAAAATTCAGTGTCTGCTAACACAGTCTGTTTTTTTTTCTCATTTCCCCTTCTTATCACATATTTCATAATTGTCAATTTAGTTTGAGAATAGTGTATCTGGATCGCCCTATGAATCGATCAATTGCCTTTAAAATTTAAAATGCACCCGGATACAACAACCTGTCAATAAAATTAAAATAATTTTTAAGTATTAGAAAATATAACATTAGTTTTTTATGAGCATGGCTGTTGTTTGCCTGCCGGTAAATAGAATACAGTGGAGTGACAGTTGGAAGGCGAATTTTACTAAAAAAAAAAATGTTAAAAAAAAAGAATATCGCAATAAAATAAATTGAATCATTTATTTACAATTTTTATATGAATTTCCAGTTTATGTATTAAAAATCTGTTGTTACTTTCTTTTTTATTTACTTGTCTTGTGAACGCATATGAACGCAGAAAATGTCAAAAACTGATTATCGTTTTCACTTACTTCTCAATAATAATTATAGTAATAATAAAGTTATTATTGTTTATGAAATTATGCGTAATTAGAGCAAAAATTTCATTTTCTACTTACAAAAATATTAATTAATAAAATTACGCGATTATTAATGCATAAAATAGAGTGTAACAACGAATAACAACAAGGCAAACGAAAAATAAAAATGGCGAAACGAAAAAATGTTAATTAATGAAAATATTTATTTTCCAAATTAACGTAACAACTAATTAAAAAAAAAAAAGAAAAAACAAGTAATTATGTATTGTGTGTGTTACTTTCGCTAAATCAATATTATTCCTACCTTAATTAGTTTCCCAAAATGAAAATTTATAAAACAACAAAAAACAAAGGAAACACAAAATTCTATTTTTATTAAGTGGACTTTACATCAGTCGGCAATTTTCTGTTCGATAATTTCGATTATATTAATAAATAAATGGCAATCCAAAATTAAAAAATATATCTAAATCTAAAATAGATCTATCTGATATTTTAAACCCTTATCCTTATGGTAAATTAGCACAGAATAGTTAAAATATAATATTCGTTATTAGATAAACAAAATTTTCAAAGCTAATTTTTACAACAGTTTATTAAATATAAACATAAATATCAGCTGTTCTCTTTTGGAAATTAAAATTTCAGTTGGTATATTTTGAATTTATACAAAATATTACAAAACTTGCCGACAAGTGGCAAGAAAAATAACGCAGAACCTATTTTCGACCAAGTCCCAGAAAATTTGTTTTAACAAATGCAATATACGCATGCGTAATGCAAAACTTGTCAAAAATTAACAATGTCGACAAGAAAAGTGGTCAATTGTAAAGTCCACTTTAGATACTAATAAGACCAACGCCAGCAAACAAAAATGCTCCCTTACTAAATGTACATGTATAGGAATGATATTAAATAATAACATAATAACCGAAATGAATAATTGAAATCAAATTTACAAAATAGAATAAAACATAATTCCCTTTTCTCTCGCAAATAATTTGAATCCATTATTTTGTATAAATTTAATTCGAATTCATCATCGTTGTTATTCAATTGTTTGTTTGTTTTCTTTTCTTTTTTTGTTATTTATTTATTTTTACTCTTAATTGAATAAATAATGCACTTTAAAAACCACCATTGTTTTTAATACTCTACCCGCTTCTCCACTACCCGCACGCTTCACCTACCAACCACATTTTAGTACTATAGTCACTCTTTATCATTTCCAATAGGAAAATTTCCATTGTAAATTTTCGAAACAATTAAAAACATCACAATCGAAAATAAAAACAGGAAAAAAAAGCGGGGGGGGGGGGAATTACCCCAATAATAATCATTGTAATCCTTTCAACGATGAAATGGCACGCGTGTTTTCCATCCTCTTCCTTCATTTCTACTTCTATCTCTGTTACACTCGGTCCTCAGTCATACACATTGCTAGGTATAGTCGTTGCAAATTAAAATGACAATTTACGATAATGTGTAAGAATTAAATGCAATTTATAGTTTATAGTTCCTAATTTACGAATTTATTTCATAGAAATTTTGAAAAATTCTTTAATTACAGGAGACAATGACAGGTGCCTATTTTGTAATTGTAAAGCATAAAACTTATTTTACGCTTCGTCTTCGAATTGCTAAATATTTTAGTCAGTTTTAATAGATATTTTAAATTCTATGGAATACTTGTTCCTCGCTAATTTGCCAATCCATTGAAATGGCCGACCAACGTTGCCAGATTCCGTGGTTTCACGGTAGTGATCGAATTTGGTTATCAGCTGACTCAGCTATTTCAGTTTATGAAATGTACATTTTTTTTTTTTTTTTTTGTTAAAACTTGTTAACAACCGACTCATCAAATCATTGTTACAACAATAAAACCAAATTATCACAAATTTCCGTGATTTTGAAATCAAGTTTTTTCTTTTCTCAAAGTTTAAACTGTTAGCAAACGAAACAATAATTTTCCGTAAATAAATCTGACAACGTCGCGTTGCCATAAACCGATTGCAACCAATTGCATAATTGTCTTTTTAATTTACCACAACTCTATGCACGTGTAAACCATCAGGTGATCCATCTACCCTACCCCTATGTATTATTTATTTGTTTATTTATTGAATTTATCCCGCTAGAGGGTAGTTTGGTCACACAGCTCTATAGTATGATGTAGCAGACACAAATCCAAATTTACACATTTAAATTTATTTTGTTGTTGTTGTTGTTGCTGCTGCTATTATAAATACCAATATGAATATTAATGCCAATAAATAATTGATTATTTGTTAATAAATGAAGTATGTATGGATGGATTAGCAAAACAACACCGAAAAAAAATTAAAATTATTGATGCGATGAATTGTTGTTGCTTATCGGAGGAATTTTTTAATTATTATTATTCAATTTTCAATTCAAAATCAAAATTCAATTGGCATAAAAACTGTACATTTCAAAAATTCCGGATGATTACTTATTCTATCTAGTAGGCTATGATCGACGCGACCTACAGGTATTTATCTTCAACCACGAACTAGACCGATTCGGATCGAATGAAATCGAATGTAAATAATTATTACAATAATAAATTAATGATTAATAATAACAGTAAATTACAATTACGACATTCTTCCAGAATTTATTCATAAGAAAACAATTTCTGATAATAGGTAAATATGATAGTAAAATTCACAGCTTACTATATAACTATTTTGATTCAGTCTATGTATTGAACTATGGATTGAAAAACAGGAACACATTAAAATTATTGATGCGATCAGTTGTTGTTGCTTATTAGACGATTTTTTTAATAATTATTCTTCAATTTCCAAATCAAAATTAAAATTCAATGGAGATAGTAATTATGTATTTCAAAAATTCGGGCTGATTACTTATTGTCTAGTAGGCTATGACCGACGACTTACGCGTATTTATCTTGAACCACGAACTAGACCGAGTTGGAACGGATCGTATCGAATGTAAATAATTCGATATTTATTCACAAATTAATCGTAAATAATCAATTTCTGATAATTATATGATAGTAAAATTCATAGCTTAACTATTCTGATAAAATCTACGTGTACAATATATTCTGCGTTCTCAACATTATTTTATAATAATAATAATAATAATAATAATAATGCAATAGATCACATGCAACCATGCTGCCGAGTTTGAAATTCTTCCGTGTACACGAATAATCGGTCATAATCAAGGTCACACACATGTCATATTATTATTTGATTGATCACACCATCTACAGCGATATTATGAAAAATTCTAAATTTTTTATTACATACATATACGATTCATAAATTAGTTTAAAAATGGAGAGAATGCACTCTTGTCATTGGCTGAGAGAGAGAGAGAGCAGTGCAGCAGAATCTCAAAATGGATTTTGTTTGACTGAGTCGAATACAAAGTTTTCATAATATCTACTACATTTTTTTTTTTTTTTTTTTGTTTTGTTTTATCCATCTTTTCCCCATGCACAAAACAGTTTATCTTTGGAGGTTGCATGTTTTGTTTCATTATGCCATCAACAGAAGTTTCACCAGAAATACGAAAAAAAAAAAAAAAGAATTAAATTTTTCTATCTAATTTTGGTGAGTGACATCAAGGTGTATGTCTGTACACGTACGTCTCTATTCACTTGAACACATTACGTCTAACTTAACGTATACCACGCCATCTTTATTTAATTTTTTCGTTTTTGTTTTGCTTTATGTGTTCCATCACCGTGACTGAGTGGGACTGTGTGAGAAAAAAGTGAAGGAAGGAGAGAGAAAAATAACACAAATTGCAGAGAATTTTTCAAAGCGGAAGTGCCAATCATATAATTTAACTTTTAATTAAGTACAGTAATGAGAGAGTAATTATTATTATTATAAATAAAATTTTGTATTTTAGTCTAGAGTAAGTAAATAGTAGTAGTAGAAGAAGAAGAAGAAGAAAATGAAGCAATTTGATGTTGATTAACAATCCAAAAAAAAATAAATAAAGGAAACCGTTTGCAGGCGCCATTTTTTCGGAACTGTTTTACTTATGCAGGCCTGAACGATATCCTGAATAAAGTCATGTTGAAACCGAAAATGGCTGCCGATTTACTGAAAATTGTAATTCAATTCCATTGATTAAGTTTTGTTTTGTATAATTTTGTCTTCTAATTTTCAAGAATTTTTGTATAAAATTTCGAAAAAGGGATTTTATTATATTGAATAGAGACCCATTTACTATGTATGTGTATGTAGATATTCTTTAAATTTTGGGTTAGATAGTCTATTGAACAGTTGCCAATCGATTGCATCAAATAAAATAGAAAATTCGTAGTAAAGTTTCAGATTAGATCAACAATCAAATCAATTCCTTCTTTTACTTTACTTTTACCATACATACAACTAATTTTTCGACGAAAAAAAAAAATATCGATCTGTTTTTCAAATAGTAATAGTAGACAGTAGCCGATATCTTTTAAACTATAACTAAATGAATGAATGAAATGGAGAAACTTAATAATGCGGAAAAACTTCATAAAGTACAAGTCTGATGATGTTTTTGCTTAAATATGTACATATACCTAAGCAGCTAGTGTAGCAGCTATATATATGAGTACATATACAGTCTACCAACCAAGTAAATATGTTTTCGTAATCGAATAAAATACTACTAGCAACTAGTTTTGTTTGGTTAAAAATGCTATAAAATTTATGCAACCAGAAACAAGAGATTGACTTGATTTCAATCACCAAGAAAATGGCTAGTACCTATTTATGTGTAAAGTGGACTTTACACGTGACAAGTTTTCTTGTCGGCAAGTTCTGTTTTTGAAAAGTTTTGCATTACGCACGCGCATATTGCACTTGTTAAAACAAGTTTTCTTCGACTTTTGAAGCAAGTATGTTCTGCGCTATTTTTCTTGCCACTTGTCGGTAAGTTTTGGTACTATTTTGGTATAAATTCATGTATACCAACTGAAATTTTTTGATTCCCAAAAGAGAACAGCTGATATTTATGTTTATATATTTAATAAACTGTTGTAGAAATTGAAAATTTTGTTTATCTAGTAACGAATATTCTATTTTAACTACTGTGCTAATTTACCATATAAGGATAAGTATTAAAATATGAGATAGATCAATTTTAGATATAGATATATATTTTTTTATTTTGGATTGATATTTATTAATAATGTAATTGAAATTGCCGAAAAAAAAATTGCCGACCAAACGGCAAATTTTTTCTTCAAGAAACTTGCCAAGTGTAAAGTCCACTTTATGTATGTATATGCATTACAGTATTAAAATTCAATTTTATTAGCTCTGTTGCTAATTATTTTCCCCGGCATATGTTATATTTTATTTACTTTTATTTATATTTTAGTCGCGTCGATTTCGTAACTAAAAAAAAAAGTGTCTCTTTTCACTCCTTTCATGTATAAATTATAAGTAACCTAGCAGTGACGTCATGGCCATCTGTTGGCGTTTGTATTATACATACACACATCTGTGTGAACGGAAACAGCAGGTAACCCAACTTTTTCTCGATTCGATTATAAAATATAATTTTATTGTTTTCCTATTTTTCTTTCGCCTCTCTCTCGTCTCTTTTTGCCCCTTTAATATATGAGCATTTTTCTATACAAATATAGAGAACTCGAAAATTGATTCAACACATAATGTAAAATAAATAGAAAACATAGAGAAGGAGAGAGAACATGGATGGATATAACTCTAAATCAAATAATAAAATTGCTTTCAATTTAATACAAATAATAAGTTTTATAATTTCATTATAATTCTACACACTTTTCTTTCTTTTTCTCTATAAGGTTATTTTTAAATATCGATAGATAGATAGATAGATAGTTTCTACAGAGTACAAGGAAATATTTGAGAACTAATTAAATACGACGGCTAAATTATTTATTTAATATACATAGCTTTTCTATCTATATGAATGTTACGTGTAAATATTTCTACATCAACGTGGTATAGTTAATTTTTTTATTGTCTCAAGGATTTTCTGTTGATTAGTAAATCAATTAAATTAGGTAAAAAAGAAAATTGTATCTGTACATATGTATATATATATATATACATAAATGCATATACTAAGATCCAAACAATTCATATAGAGTATAGGTGTAGAAAAACAATAGAAAAATGACGAATGGAACTAGATTTCTAAAATTACCAGCCACCATTTCCCTATATTCAATTTATTGCATTGGAAAATGCAAAATTAATCAGTTAATTTGTTGAATACTACCCCATTTGTTGGGGAAAGTCTAGTTACAAAACTAGGGCCAAAATGTTGTTGGTTGAATAAGAATTTGGCGTTTTTTGAACAAATTATGAAAAAAATTTACTCAGAGATCATGGCCTACTTTAAAATAAGAATAGTCTGTCTGTCTTTAATTTTCGTCTAATAATAAATATAATATATTTATTGAATATTATGAATATATTATTGAAACTAGAAGGACTACAAGTAAATATATAAAAAACATTAACATCAGTTATATCTCTATATATGGTAATTGCTAATCTGTATCACAGATGGCGTTTGCAAATACTCCGCATACTTCTCCTAAGGCGTATAGAGCCCTAATAAACAAGGCATAATTACACCATAACCCTAAAAAATGCTAGACATTTAAAAGAAATGAATTATAAATAACATTTCAATGGTTTTGCTATTGAATTTATAATTTTTGATCGATTATTCTTAATTATAATAAAAAAAAATCATCTGCAAAATTAAGTAAAAAAAAGTAACGGTTTTTCACTTACCAAACAGACAAATAAAAACAAAAGTACTACTTAATAATATAACTGGCACAAACATTTTTGCAAAAAAAAAATAAAAATTATTTAATTTCCATTTAGTACTTCCCAATACATATACATATAAATATCACACAAAAATTATTTCGAAAAAAAACCATCCACCGATCGCACTAACTAGTATATACCGGAAGTACACACTACTGGCAAACAGTACAGTACCAGTACGATAACAATGTTGAACACATTCAATAATAATAGCTGATATAGACTAATACAATTTCTTATTAGTAGTACCATTCTTCGTTTTCTTCTTCTTCTTCTTTCTCTTCTTGGTTTTATGGTTGTTTGTTATGGTTTAATGTGGTGGTGTGTGTGGTATTGTAAATTCGGTAGAGGAGGAGGAGGATATAATCACTTCACTTTGTTTGGCTTTACTAACAGTATGTATACCTATACAGCTACTACTAGATAGTAGCAATACAAAATAAAATCATAAAAGTGAAGGAACTGGTGCAATGTCAAAACAGCAGAAAGAGAAGTGACGGTTTGGACAAACAGCCTTGAAAGGACGTTGATTAATTTACGCAGACTACTAGTAGTAGCAGAAGAAGAACATGAGGTTGTACTGTATGTAGAAGACGTACTATTGGAAATTTTATAAAATATAAAATAATTTCTCTTCTATTCGCTTTCTACATGTATTTTCTATAGCAGGAATCATATAAATTTATGATATGGGTATATTGGTCATCATTAATTAATTAGCCGTAATTATTATGATTGGGTGTGTGATTAGTATCTACTAAAATGAAATTAATCATCTATCTATCTAAATGGTTAATAAGTAGTGAACTTTGTAGGAATGACAACGAGGAACGATAATGAATCGAAAATCTTGTTTCTTTACATATAAAATCGACCATAAATTTTGCCATTTTTATAAAAATTAACAGCTGCTATCATATAGCAATGAAACCATTTAATAAAATAACGAGTTTAACCTGAATTAGAAAAAAAAATAAAAATAAATATAGATAGACGAGAATTAAAAAATTTCACATCCTTTCCATTAACATTTTATGCTTTTATACATATCCGAATATGGTATAAGTTTGGTTAAGGTTTTGTAAGAACGGAAATATTCGCAGACGCCATCTGTGATTCAGAGTCTGATCTCTGAGTGAATTTATTTTCATAATATATGTTCAAAAAATTGCAAATTTTTATTCAAACAGCAACACTTTGGCTCCAGTTTTGTAATTAGGGCCCACCAAAAAGGTATATAATTCAATACAATCAATGAACTGTTGAATTATTACCTTTATATTATTATAATAATTGTAAAATTATGCATTTTACAATCCAATAAGTTGAATCGCAAATTGGCAACTCCTCTAAGCTAAACTCGAGTTTAGTTTCTAGTTATAATAAACTCTAGTACCCCTAGCTTAACTCAAGCTCTAGTTCAGGTACACTATATTCTAAGAATAAAGCATAGTGTGCGACAAGCTTTATTATATCAATAAATAATTAAGCGATTTTCATAATATTTTAAGTTAAAACTACGTAATATCGAGCAAAAAACTATAACGATACGTACTATGTAAATAGAATACGCCTTTCTATTTTTAATTTTTTTGTTTGTTTGTCTTTATTTCTTTATTTTTTTATTGTTGATACGTTTCTGCAATAATAAACTAAATAAAAAGGAAATACGCCTGTCATCGTGTGTTGTTTTTCTTGTCGATTTCTTGGCTAATTGTAAAGGCGACCAAAAGATTTTGTCCTGATTCGAATACAGAATAGGTATAATCTGTATGTAACGTACATATGTTAATGTTAAATACATAGATAGAGGTTAGGGTATTACACTTACATAGATAGTAATAGTATCTAGGCTTAAATAATATCAAGTCACCTATTGAAATTGATCGGAGATCAATCGAAACAGTGGCGCATCGTAAACAATAAGCAAACTGAAAATGTGCGAAGATTTCCACTTGTCACTATGCATCTACGGTTATTTATATGTCAAATGTCAATTCTCACGTGCCAAGTAGAATTTCTTTGCCAGATCAAATATAAACAAAAATTAATTATGAATTAACCTAAAACAAATCTCTATACTAATTAGAGACTGAAATGTCACATGTCATTTATGAAAAGTCGCCTTTGGCATGGCAAATTCTTACATTTTCATATCAAATCAAATGTCACTTCCAAATGTTAGATGTCATATGTCATCTGTCACTTTGCAAATTTTAACTATCATATGTCATGTGTTATTTTTCAAGTTTTAATTGTGTCACATGTCATCTGTCACTTTTCAAATGTGTCAAAAATCTTTATTTTTACTTTTGAAATGTCATATGTCAAATGTTATCTGTTACTTTCTAGATTTTAGTCATCTGTCAATGGAAAATTGTCATATTTTCATATCAAATGTCACTTCTAAATGTCATATGTCATCTGTCAAATATTATCTTGTCACTTATTTCGCACGGTTGTTGTCTAACATTTAATAATTTATAATTTTCGGCTACCGGAACTTAATTTTATATGCCATACATACCAATAAGGTTTAAATTTGCTTCAATTTAAATTTTCAAGGATTTATATGTACATCTATACGATTTACTTAAATTAGATTTGCTATCATCGATACGAATATTTCAAAACTTTCAAAGTTATATCAATTAAAATTCAATATTTTAAAAGCGATATACATGAATGGTTGACATAAAGAATCAATATCCATTTTAATTCATTTTGTGAGATTACTTTTACTATGTCTATCTACTATAATAACTACACTCTAGATGTCATTTCAATTTTTAACATTCTATTTTTTTTATTTTTTTTTTTTACTGTTCTTTTGTATTTTTCGAAATGTGTACCTATAAATCAAATTGGCCTTGATATGATTTACTTACTGTTCCCACAACAATACCTATCATAATATAGAAATACTAAATACCTAATTTGTATGTTTTTCGTGATTTTTAAAGTGTGTGTGTGTGTGTGCAAGACAATGGTGAATTGTTGCGAAAAAAATGTATATAAAATCAGTGATTTTTTATACTAGGGGGGTAGTTCAAGGTTCATTTTTTTTTTTTATCTAAAAGCTGTACTATAACCTCACTTTCAGAAACAATTATAGATGAACGGATGATTATTCAACGAGAATGAATTTAACTAATGGCGGAACTACAGAGTACAAGAACTGGGTTTGTTCGATACATCGATTTTATAACGATATATCGATTTGTATTGCTGAAAAAGGATTCACTGAGGATTTCGCATTTTTTCACTTCATTATACTTTCAAATTTTGATACAATTTCAATGATTTTCATTAATTAACAACTTTTCAATAAAATATACAGTGGCACTTCACTATACGCGGACACTTCGCATTGTTAATATTACAACTACCAGTAGTGTATTTCCTATTTCTTGTTCTTTTCCGACAATTCGTTAATGTCTCTGTGGTATTAAAAGTATTTAGCATTAGTCTTCCTGTCATTCAACTAACTAAAGTATCTCTTTCTATTTTTACTTAGCGATAAACATATAATATTATGTGAGAACTGGGATTTTATTTAAGAAAAATGAAATAGAATTCGCAATTTGTCTTACATCATCAACGTATACATTTTTTATGCCCTGTCAAATTCAAATTAATCCAACCCGATTCTCTGTAGTGAGAGAAATGGTAAACAAATTCCAAAGTTAACTACGTTTTTTTACTGGATGTACATACATACATAATATTTAGATGGATGTATGTATGTACTTTTGTAGAAGAAGAAATATGCGAAATTTTGATATCTCTTTCCATTATGAATGTATTTTATTTTATTTTTCCTACACACACAGTCACACATCAATTTCTCATTTGTCATTTTTCTCTTACTATATACGTTTTTTTTTTTTTTTTTGTTTGTCTATTCTTTATTTGTTAGTTAGTTATTTTTTGCCTATACTATGATAAATTATTAGCAATGATGGATAATTCACACGTTGCGTCCTACGTAGTAAATATGAATTGAATGATGTTGGTGGTGATATAATCGAAATAAGACAATCTCTCCTTTCTATTTGTCTGTCTCACATGTATGATGTGTTACAGTGTATTCTAATGTATGTGATTATTTTTTATGTTCACATCTAGTCAGTTGTAGTAAAGCTGTTTGTAAAAGGATGAATAAGTTGCTATGTGTGCAAAGTACCGCAAGTTCAGTGACATGTTCTCCGAAAATTTGAACTATTAATTTATTATCTCAATTCTTTTCATTTGAAATTTGTTCGAAAATGACGTATAGTTTCGAAAATAGTCGAGAAATTGTGATACTTTTGATATAAATAAAGTAACTTTAAAGATGGGCATATGCTGGCGCCATCTCTAATTCAGAATTGTAGTTATCATATTGGCGCATAATGTTAATAGATGCTACTAAATGTTATTAACATCAATTAACATGATTAATAATTTTAATTTAAGATCAATCATGTAGATGTTTGAGTGGACAATTATTGTCCACTTATAAAAGAGTTGACTGTACTGTTCTTGTTTTATATCAGTTTCTCATAAACAAAATGAATTTGATTAATTAACACAAAAAATTAGAATGGTCTAATTTGGAAGGTTTTTTTTTTTCTTCTCATTCATTTTTCACCTTTCAATCCTATTCCTCTTATTCCTCCTCCTCCTCCTTGTTCTAATAATGAATAAATAAATATAATCAAATGAAAAGACAAAAGCTTAAAACAAATAAAAAAAATTAAAAAGAAACAGAGTATGACGAAACAAGAGAAGAGAACGAACAGTGTAGAATAGATACTAGATAGATATAGAGAGTAAAGAGATAAATAACGATTTGGAATTATTATTATTATTATTAGTATTATAACGAACGAACTCATTAAAAGGGAGTTAGTTATACAACACAAGAATCAAGACCTAACTAACTTGTAGTAGACTATAACTTTTGCATTGCTTTGAAACAAATAAATAATAATATCTAATTATTATTATTAGTGCGTTAACGATGACGAGGTAAAATAAGGAAAGAAAAATTATCCTAGGATTTTGTGATTGTCAATTATTTAGGCATTGATTATCATTATTATTATTATTATTAGCGATAGTTGAATTACATTTTCATCAATCATTTTGCTAAAAAAAATCATTTCCCAACATATAAAAATCAATAGCTTATTTTCTTTAAATTTTTTCTTATTTGTTTTTGCATTTTTTTTTTGTTGTTTTATTGAAAAATTTACAGTTTCGCATTTGTTTGTTTTAATATATTGATTTCTCATTTTATGTACGTATGTACATAATAGTTCGTAGTTGATCGATTAATCTTTTTTATTACATTAACATATACTCGCGAATTTCTTTTCTTTTTTTTGCTTTGTTTACTTCATTTTGGTTTCATCATTTATTTGCTCTATTATTGTTTCACGTACGTATATCTACATGCAACAGTCTTTCTCATACGTGTTTTTTTTTTTTTTTTTGGTTTCAATTATTCTCTTCAATTAGAAAAAATTGTGATGAGAAAATAGCTTTTTTGTTTTTGAGTCACGTATAATTCTATCGAGAAGGTTGCAGAGGGGACATTGCACATAATCTTAACCTCAAATTTCGTCATTTAAATGCAGATATTTTGAATTATGAAAAAGAAACTAATACAGTAGAATAAAAACCCATTCTAACATAATGGTAATTTTTGTTTAATCAAAAACTGTTACTCTTGACCCTCTAAACCGTTAGATATTATTATTATTATTATTATTATGTATGTAATGTATTAATAATAATATCTAACAAATACATAATTGGAAAGTGAAAGTTACATTGTATAGTGAAAAAACATTTTTTTGTGTATATTTAATACTTTTTTCACAAAAAAAAAACTAGATCTCTTAATGGAGGTGGTCATAAATACAAGTACATACATTCATATGATAGATAATCATAATAATAATAATAATAATAATATGGTATTTAGAAAGCAAAAACAAATTACACTTCCGATTTCTTAATTAGCTGCTTTTAATTTCAGATAAAAGTCAGTCTTTTTGTGTTGATGTCAATTGATATATTGAAACTGAATAGATTTTAAATTTGGTGCTATTGGAGGCCATTGTTTATTTATATTCAATGATTTGGTTGTTAGTGGTAATAGGGGAAATGCCAATTACCAATGTAATTTACGTATTATGATTGTAGTTATTTGTTATATCCAAAGAAATATTACTTTTTTTGAGAAATAGACTAAGCCGTACATTCTAGATTAACAGCAAAAAAAAAAAACGGATGTACTAATAAGTTCGAAAGCAGTTGAAAACGTTATCATACAAAAAACGATTTGGCAACGTTGCTCTACTACTCGTACAAGTACTTGATCAAATAATTGAAATTGTGTGCTCATCTTCGAAAATTGGCAGTGGAAAAAAGTAGATGCAATTTGAGATTTCGAAACAATAAAGTTAAAAAAAAATGCGATAATTTAATTTTTAAGTATCTTTTAAATCAAATTTATTGAATTTGCCTTATATTTTCTTATGCGGCATCAGCTGATTCTGTTGCTTTCGGTAACGGCGTTTTGTTTGGTTTGGTTGGCGTAGTGTTCGGTTTGCTTTAGTGTCGTGTGGTCCGTCTCGAATGGCGATTAGTTTGAAACTTTAAAACATTAGGGACGAATGAAGCATATCTAGATAGATAAGTTCATCATATGTGTAGAAAGAACTGAGAAATCTCTGCACTGTTGCTATTTAACTGTGAATTTTAACTTTATCTAATAAACAATGGGTGTATCCTATTGGTCTAATTTAGTGTTTATTTTAATAGTAATAATAGTTAAAATGTACTAGATAGTCTTACAGCGCTTTTTTTATCAATCCGCCAATTTCTTTATCAAAATTGACTGACATAGTTGGCAATTTGGTAATTTTTTCCCTAATATTACAATTAGTACTTCAATTTTACGTAATATTACGTAATACCCAAGACAAATAAATACGTATTTTCCACATAACTAGATTCATAATAAAAGGCATTAATTGATCTTGAAATCTATCCAATCTAAAAACAGAAATTATATGTATATTTCACTCATACTCTTCTTCTTCTTTTTCTTCTTTCTATTTTCACAAAATGTTTAACTTTCAACTTTTTTCATTAATATATATATAGTAGAACTGCGGGAGAGTGAGTTAGTTAATCAACACGTTGATTACTTTATTACTGTTAGAAACATAGTATGTATGTACCTACCCACTGTAGGTATAATCCAGGATTGGATTATATTATGGAAAAATCCTAGTGGAATTTCCCTATTTGAATGTGAAAAACGAAAACTTCAAATTCGATCGGGATTCGATCAAATCATAATTTACATAAAAATCTAAAAATTTGCTCGTTTCCGGAGACCAATTTTTGTCTTTTTTCCGGTTTTTTTTTTTATTATTATTCTTCGAAATTAATCAAGTTGAAATCGATGCTAATTTAAAAAATTGATTCTAGAAAAGGAAAGAAAATAATTATTATACCATACCACGCGGGGTAGTATGACACGTATAAAATAATTTATTTTATACGTGTCATGTGGGAATTGTGAATTTAAATTAAATTAAAATTTTTCCAACTTCATCCTGTTCTTTCTAATTGTACATCTCACACTACAATTAGTATAATTAAATATCTACAGATGTACTATACGTACTTATTAAAGTGTTTTTTTTTGTGGGTGGGGAGGGAAATTTCAAATAAACCACCACAGCGACGATTTCAAATGGAAACCAATCCTCTTATATCAATTCTTCATGTACAATTCATGTGACAATTACAGTTGAATTTAGAGAAAGGAATTTTCCTTTTTACAGTCAAACTTCTTTGGAACTTGACACTTTCTGTTAGAAGTCTACAGCAAAACCCAATAAGATTTGATCTTACGTCATTACGTAGTAGAAAATGGTGTACAAACATTATAACTATGATTTAGAGAAATTTGTTTACATTAAATCAATGTAAAATTTGCTATGTTCAAATTGGCGCGCTTTGAAATGCAGCACTAGCAACGTCAATATTTTTTCTTGGTCGTTCAGGATTTGTTTAATATTTTTAATAATATGAATCATTTTTATTTACATCACTTCGTAGAACTGTTTAATTTCTTTATTTTTTACTATTTTCTTGACAGATTTGATATGATTTTCCAATTAAAAGTAATTCTAGTAGCGTTTCAATTGAAAGTATACTTGTCTCTGTTGTATACACATAAAATGCGAGACAAAAACTCTCACCAATCTTGTCAGTTGAATACATTAAACATATCGAATTAAAAGAATTAAAGTAAATATTTTTTTAACTTCGCCTAGACTTACGATATATTAATCATTTTTGAATTAATATTTAACAATTATATTTAATTTTTAAAGAAATTACCGTAATTGAAAAATTCACAATAAAATATCAATTGTTGACAACGTTGCACAAAAGTTATAACAGTCACGACGGTTTCAAAAGATCAAATGCTATAGAGTATAGGTTGATTCGTCATTTTCATAATGTCATTCCTATTCACCATATAGTCCTGTTATCGAGATTGCACTGTAAATAAAAGTTTTTCCTTCCAATTTGCCAGAGCTACTTCATTATTTAAGGGTTTCATATGCAGAAAGCAAAAGGTAAAATACAAAGCATTTTCATAAATTACATTTCATTCTTATTTCTCTTTATATTATAATATACAACTGTATAAACCGCCAATTACATCATCTCACTTCTATACGTAGAAGAAAATTTTAAATGCTTTCCTTTGATATGCATATAAATGATATAAATGCAATAGTTGAGTATTGTTATTATTAGGAAATAATTTCTTTTCTCGAGTTTCCACTGGAATTTAGATCTTTAAATTTCTGATATAAATAATAGAAATTGTTAAAGATAGAATAAAAGTAGATCTATTTGGGGTGCATTAGTGATTTGTGCATTGCAATTAGTTGCTAAACTTAATTACCTCCTTAGTGGAGGACAGGCCGTAAAATCCTGCATTGCTGAATTGAGAATTAACAAAATAGAGAAAATAAAATGCAACTATTCATACTAGAGTTCAATCTACCCATCCATGGTAATGTAATAATGAATTGTTTTGCAATATTTCTTTTTTTTTGCGTTATTTACTAATTAAATTATAAGCAGTTAGCAGACAAACAAAGCGTCCAATTTTACATAATAAAGTTATTTTCGGTTGCATAAATTACACAAGGCCATTATGAATCCATTAAAATATACATAGGTAATGTAATCGTAATAAAATAATAGAAAAAATAAAAGCGCGAATATTTTCAGAGAAATTTTTTTATTGCTTTAAAAATATATAACAACTTTAATTTATTCCATTTAGGAAATTAAAACTATATAGATACAACAACATAGGATAAATAAATGCCTGGTTTATTTCTGTATAATGTGGTAAAGTTTGCAAATTTAATTTAATTTATAATCGGTACCAGATCATATGTGGGGTAATACTAGTTATTTATTTTGTTTCCATTGTAGTTGGCTTTGGTATTTTTGAAATTAATGCGATGCTGCGTTGTTTTCAAAATCCAACCAGAGACATCATCGCATAGATGGGCGTACTGTTTAGTAGATGTATTCAAATAGTTGGCCATGAATTTATCTATTGTCCAGAATGATTCTGTTTATTTAATAAAATTTGCCTTGAAATTTCATCCTATTATTAAATAACATGTATGCATTTCGTATACATTAATTAGTAGCTGCTCTATTTAGCGCCATCTACAAGTGATACGTAACATTTATTAGAATATCGTTACAACAGGCAACTTTTCACTAGTTTTATTTGCAACATTCTTTCTTTACGGCTACAGGTATTTTTCAACGGAATTTGAAAGTTCTGCCTATGGCCATTAAACAATATAATCATAATAAATACTATACGTATCCATCATATATTTAGATATGCATATGCATACATATGTAGGGTAATTTATACGATATAATCTAAATATTTATTATTATCATCAAGATCAAAATAAGTAGATAATTCCATACCTATTTCTCTTTACCCGCATACCATGGCTACTTGATTTTATGATTTTAATCATTTTTTATTTTTATTAAATGCAGTTTTGTGTAGTAGGCAATGGAATTTGAAATGTCAATGCCATGAAATTAAATTAAAAACTCAATTTCCACAATTATTTGAATGTTTATCGCTAGGAATTATATTTTAAAGGACATTTAGATTGATATTTGTTCGGTTGCCTATATTTACAAGTAATACAACAGGTACGTACCAAGTCCAGTCCTTAATTCATAATTGAACAAAACTAATTAAATCGAGATCTTGCCATTTGCATTACCAATAATAATAATAATCATCATTATTATTAGTATGTATCTACTAGTTTGCTATTGTTCCTGCAACTGTCTATTGTATGCATACTGAATACGGGTACGTGTACTTATATGAAACTTTACAATAATTTAATTATTTAAGTTTTGCCCAGCATGAATTGAATTCGAGAATCTGTGCATACACACATACATATTATGTATTATATAAGTATATCCGTCTCTATCTATTTCTGTATAGGATCTTGTTAAAGTGTTAATAATAATAGGAAAAAGATAGCGCACAGGTGTGTCCTGTGTGTATGAAACGAAGAGGGCATACTATATCAAATAGAAGCAATAAGTATAGTATAGTCAGCTACTATAGTGCTTCGGTGCTTACCTGTTCTACTATATGCGCGTACTCTATCTATACATTTACTATTTACTATTCCAGAGTTAGTTATAAGTTTTGATATAGTTTGTGGTGGTGGTGATGGCAAGAACTTGAAGGATCTTGGCACGTGAATGAATGATGAGAGAGGAAAGGAGAGGCAGATCAATTGGAAAAGGGATGGCATAAAAGAATAAATAGTATAGTAGAATAGTGCAAAGAAAATAATGTAGAATCGTAGAAAGATCTACATCTATAGAACTAGAAGTATTCTCAAAGAGCAAAAGATAGTTAATACATGACTAGATAGTCGAAAGAAATTTTATGAATTGAGAAACTTTCCTTTAAACTCCATTCTAATGGTTAAATTAATTGTATTGTTCTGTACCTTTTATTCGATCATATCACATCCCGATTGTCAATTCCTATAGATTTTTTCTTTTGTGATGGAATTATGTACATACAGGGTGTTTGAAATTCGTATGTAAGTATGGGGATCTCGGAGATGGTAAAAGATCGATTAAATTGGGACAAAGTTGCGCTGTTTTGGGCTTACTAAAATGGTGTTTTAAAATTTGAAAAATTCCTGATATTTCAAGAGATAAACGAAAAAACCCGGAAATTTCGATTTTCGTTTTTCGTCAAAAACTTGAAAACTATTTATCGTAGAGAAATAAAAATTGTACATCATTAAGGCACTTTTTTAAGAGCTTTTACCTGATGGTGTCAGATATTCAACAGGACTTTAATTTTCTTAGATATTGAGTACAACTTTCATTTTTCTTATAGGCGCCATCTTAGATTTTCATAGATATAAAAAATACATGAAATTCCCATTGCAACCATGTATCATATGCACTATTTTAGATATCATTTAATACAAATAATTAAAAAAGCATCGAATTCATCTTAGTTGGCTCTGGATAATTAATAGTAGAAATTGAAAGAATAATGTAACGTTTCTGGATATAATACGTAAATACATATCAGATGGGCGGATCATATTTCTCTGACATGAATAAAAAATATTTTAATTAAATCAGACTTTTCTTCATTCGAGAATGGCATTTTATTTAAATAATTTAATATTCAAAATAATTAAATAATGAAAACCTATTAGAAGCAAATAATTTGAGCGTATCATAGCAACCCAGACTTTCTGTAACGACTACCATTATTAATTATCCAAAGCCAACTAAGATGAATTAGATTTTTTTTAAATTATTTGTATTAAATGATATTTAAAGTATGTGGATATGATACATGATTGCAATGGGAATTTCATGTATTTTTTAAATCTATGAAAATCCAAGATGGCGCCCATAAAAAAAGCGAAAATTGTGCTCAATATCTAAGAAAATTAAAGTCCTGTGGAATATCTGACGACATTAGGTAAAAGCCATTAAAAAAATGCCTTAATAATGTACAACTTTTATTTCTCTACGATACACAGTTTTCAAATTGTTGACGAAAAACGAAAATCGAAATTTTCGGTTTTTTTCGTTTATCTCCGGAAATATCAGAAATTTCTCAAATTTTAAAACACGATTTTAGTAACCCCAAAATGATGTAACTTTGTTCCAATTTAACCGACCTCGTATCTCTTACCGTTTCCCAGATCCCCCACATTTACATAAGAATTTCAAACACCTTGTATACGAAAATTTGAGACCATTTTTGGAAATTATTCTCATTTAAAACGAATTAACATTGAAATTGTTTTCTAAAGACTGTCAATTACCATTTGATTAATTTATAACACAAATTTTGTAGTCGCAAAAAAATAAACACACACACACACACACATACACAAGCAGAAGTATGTGTGAATTTGCGGTTGAAACAGAGCGACAATTTACCTGTACCACAGAATAATTATACACAGAAAACGATTAACTTGTCGTTGCACTGCAACGTGTTTCTCTACTATCATATTGTCCATTCTGTCATTCCATATGACGATTGTCATTCGTTTGTGTTTTTTTTGCAACTTTTGAAGTTGATCGCAATAAATGAATCACTTAAAGTTTATATGAAATTAAATAAATTTAAGTTTATATTTTGCGAATCAATTAAATATTGTTAAAAGATATAAACTAATTTAATGCATTGAAAAGAATTCTGTTATCTCGATCCACAGTGACATTTCATGTTTTCACCGTACACACGTATATGTGAAATTCGTTCTCATTCAACATGGCCGCCAGCACGTGTACAATTGAAAACAAAGGACAAATTTCATTTGTACTGATCGAAGGAGTTCAGTTACCGTAAATACTTATTCTATACTTTCTAAATTCGTCTATCAAATCTATTCGATGGAAATCTATTCCAACTTCAATCAATTCATATGTATATGGATATGTGTGGATGTGGAGTTGATCAATTTTCGTGAAAATTTGTAGTAATGGAAACGGTCAACAACAGAAACCGCTGCGTTGGCATATGAATAGTGTGTGCTACGCTAACGTTATTACGTGTGTGAAAAACGGAGAGAGAGAGAGAGCGAGAGGGATAAATGATGTGGTTGGTAGAGGTGTAGACTATTCTAGAAGAATATACGAATTAAAACTATACCAGCAAAACAAATTTCCTGTTCTAATTTATTTATGAGAAATTGATAGATTTTAAATGTATTCTTCTCTCTCTCTCTCTCTGACTCTTTTGCAAATGAGATTGATTATTATGTTGTTTAATTACTTTGCTGCACATACACACATACATTTCCAGTTCTGGAAAGTATTTTTTTTCTTTTTTTTTTATTAAATTCATTCATTTTATTTTCACGAGCGCGACAAATTGCAAAAAAAAAAAGACGGAAAAATGCAATTGGAAAAGTTGGTTAGTAAATCTATCCATCTCTGTCCGTCCAACAATATTATCTATCTCACTATAGCTGGCAAAGGAGTGTGTGTGTGTGTGTGTATGGATGTGAAATGATGTGATTTTCCAAACGATTTTCCTATGCCGAATGCGTTTCCATTAATTGAGTTCCGGACGGGATGCAGCTACTGAACACCTCCACCTTTTCGGAATACTGAAGCCGCCTAATTTCCCTCGCGAGTAGACACACATTGGTGGTTTTAATATAACTAGTGTTTCGGGGGGTGGCTGTTGCATTAGAAATGAGTTTATTATTATTGTTTGGGGTTTGTTTGTATTCTATTTTGGTCATATTTTCCAAATGATAGAAATCTGGAAATTCACATTATTTCGTATATGTACTTGATACGTGTGATGTGGAGGATGTATAGGGTGATACTTTGGGGATGTTGCTGGTTTGGTCAACTGCAAGCATATTAAGTAGGTAGATACTGATAGGCTGATGATAGGGCCACCTGTGGATTGCATTTTCCTATTAGGAGATCTTGATTAAGCTACTGGATACGCTGATCTAATGATGCTATGAGATTTTATCTGGTATAGGTTTTTTGGGGTTATTTCTAGTAATGTTGAAAATTACGTAAAAAAATTTAATAATTATAATAATAAAATTAAAAACTAAAGGTAAAAAAACTAGTTAAGTGGACTTTACAGTTGACAAGTTTTTTGTCGTTAAGTTTCTCGATGGCAAATTTCTTGAAGAAAAAAAAATTGTCGTTTCGCTTTACAGTCGCCAATTTTCTTTCTGAGAATTTCGATTACATTAATAAATAAATGCCAACCCAAAATAAAAAAATATATCTAACTAAAATAGATCTATCTCATATTTTAATACTTGTCCTTATATGGTAAATTAGTACAGTAATTAAAATAAAATATTCGTTTCTAGATAAACAAAATTTTCGAAGCTAATTTTTACAACTAGTTTATTAAATATAAACATAAATATCAGCTGTTCTCTTTTGGAAATTAAAATTTCAGTTGGTACACCTTGAATTTATACCAAAATATTACCAAACTTGCCGACAAGTGGCAAGAAAAACAGCACAGAACCTATTTTCGACGAAGTCCAAGAAAACTTGTTTTAACAAGTGTAATATGCGCATGCGTAATGCAAAACTTTTAAAAAACAGAACTTGTCGACTGTAAAGTCCACTTTAGAAATGTTAAATTCGAAAAAACTTGTTATCATCGTATTTTAACACTGAATAGTAACAGTATATTATTATCGATCCACCATTTTTGCTTTAACTTTAATGTTTAACCAGAATGCCTTGATTGTATTTCGAAACTAAATCTAACCTTACATATTCAAGTTAACTGTACAAATTAGAGTCACATTAAATTATAATCTAAATTAAGTAAGCCATTAAAATCGAGCAGATATAATTTATATTACTTATTTGTAATTTTATGAAACGTACAGGTTTCATAAAATTATAGATATACAGCTAATTATTATTTATCTCTATTTCTACTTTTACAATACTCATTATTATTCTATATTTTTATACATATATTATTCTAACCTTCAAACTCATACAAATAGAATATACTACGTGTATATGTATGTATAGGTACACGTTTGCGCTTATTTACCGTACATGTACTACATATGTTGTTGATAGTGTATACTGTATGTAGTTGGTATTATGGCTTCAATTGTGAACTGAAACAATATCTAGAGATGTATGAATAACAAGAAAATATGTAAAGTGCATTTAGTAAAGTGTACACCGATGTATCCATCTTTGAACTAGGTGTAGGTAGCTATTATGATACATCGCCTACAGGCACGTATCCACTCTACGTAATTAGAACGACATATGAACGAAATGACGTTATTCCATTAAAAGTGACGCATTTGCAAATATAAAACAGAAAAGTAAAACATTCATCAAATCCTTTCCATTTAACAAAAATAAAAATAATTTGAATTTATCCTTTGTATACGGACGGATTCTCTAATCATACAACTAGATAAGAGTGGCATTATCCAATTTGGTCAACGTAATTTCTATTTCGTAAACATAACTTTAATCATTTAAAATTGAAAAAGCGTTTATGCAATTTGTTATTGTTTAATTCGTAATCAGAAATTGAAAGAATTGACAGTGAAATTGAAATTGATGACGAGAATCGAAAGATTGATCAATTCTACTACTAAAAAAAAAACGCTAAAAAGTAATTAATAGATAATAAAAAAAATGTAAATAAATGATTCAAATATGCACACAAAAATTATCATCAAAATTAGCGTCAGAATAGTTTGGTTTTAAGGTTACGTTCCATCTCTCATAATCTGATCGAAAATATTGTGCGGTTAAAGCGCAAGCGCGCGTTCTTAATTCGTATTTCTTAATACGTAAAACGTTAAAAGTTTCGGGAACTTTAAAATTACGTTTATGTATTAAGAATTAAGGAATTGGATAGCCACTACTCTTAGAAACAATATTTTTATATAAAGACTTGCGTCCTAAAATTACGACTACGTTTATGCATTTAATTTCTGAAGTTGGATAATTCCACTCCCAAGTTATACACATACACTAAATATAACCTCACTTTTACAATGCTGTATTATTATAGGTACATATGTGTATACATTCATCTAGAGAAACTACAACAGTAGCCTCATAGTATTAATTAATATAATTATACATTTAATTCGTCACTCATCTTGGTTATCATTAAAAATATCTTCCAACAGTTGCTTCGTTATACTTCTATGTGGTTTAGCTGGATCTAGTTTTGGTCGTCCATAGAGGCGACTGTTGATGGCATAAAGTCTAAAATGTTAATTATTATTATTATTATTATTACATATTAAAGTGGTAAAGTAGAATTTATGAATAAATTTTAACTACTACATATACATGTGTATTTATATGTATGTATATTTATATGACCACTACATGTAATATTGTGTTTGGGCAAAATAGTGTTGGAAGTGGATTAAATTAAAGTTAAAATAACCAGCTAGTAATTTCAGTTGAAATCTAGATTAGTATTAATAATAAAAGTGGTTTCGTTTTTCATTCATATGACTTATTATCTGTATATTTAATGACAATAATTTATTCATCGGATAAATTTTGATAAAAACATGCATCTCACGTATGACAATGACATTAAATAATTAGAATAATTCCATTAATCACTACTTGTGGTAAGACTATGGAAATCTATAATAAGGAGTAGACTTAACCTAACAAAAGTCAAAATATTTGTGGGTCAAAAACTTTTTTGTCCACTAGAGAGATTCGTGTATATTGCGATAATTGCATATGTAATTGGATTACGCATATGTAAATAGATACAAATTATAAAAAAGAACAAGTACACTCAACGTTCTCTCTCTCTCTCTCTCTCTCTCGTTCTATTGAGAATATTCGTATTATCAATAGTATAGTAATTTATTTGTCTATTTCACAAATTCTTCTCCCCTTTTTATTGACTGTTCTGTATGTACATATGTATTTATCTATCTCTTTCTACGGTATATACAATACGATGTAAATAAATGAAATTAGTACCTATACAAGTTACAAATATGTGATTTTGTCATTGTGAAACCATCACCATTTGTATTAGATGCCTAATAGTATATTATAATAATTGTACAGCAGTATCGAGGTTTATAATAAGAAGTAGACTCAGTAACCTAACAAAAGTCAAAAATATCTGTGGGTCTGAAATTTTTTTGTCCACCAGAGGGATTCGTTCGTGTATATTGCGATAATTGCAGGTGTGATTGTCAGATCAGTGACGGGCGGGCTTTGTTATTGTTGCGTTTTCAAATTTTACATTAATTTTATATTAATTTTGTAGTTAAAATAATCCATAGTATTCCAAAGAAACCATTAAATAATTGTTAATAACAATTTCAAAATAAATTTTACATAATAAATTTTAACAATAATTTTTGTAATATATTTTTACCCTTATCTTATAGGATGTCACTAATCATAAAATTAATAAAGTGGGGAAAAAAACAAAACTATGCCAATTTTTTAAATAAAAATCATTGTTGTATTATATTAAATATTCATTTTTACAATCATAGTTTTAATCTGCTGCCATAAAATCTATGATCTTTCTTAAAAATAAGAAAATTTGATTTTCTCATATAAGAGCAACCGTTAAAAGCTGTTGTCTCATATGGCCGTAGCGCCGCCTGGTGGCAGCCCGTTTTTGTTTTTCTAGTGTTCACTCCTTCTTATAGTCCTCCATAGGTAAGACAAGACTCTATAAGGCATATTCGCAAGCGCCATCTTTGACTCATATTAGCAATTTCCACATATGGCGGCTCAATGTTATTGCTTTTTGAATATTTATTGTGTATATTTAATAAATATAATCAACTTATTATTAAGAGAAAATTAAAGATAGATAGTTTATTCTAAAGTAAGTAAAGTTTTACTTTAAATTAAAAAAAAAAAAAGAAGTAAATTCAGCTTTACAACTGAGTAGGGAAATGGTGGCTGCAAATACTTAAAGGTAATGTACAATAAAAATTGTATATACTAACTTTTCGCTAAGTTCACATCGTACATTAAACCACCAATCGCATACAAACACCAATTGACTAAATTGTGTACCATTTGGACATAAAAATGTCGTCTGTCTACCATCTATATCGCAATAATGCCAACTTTGACATCGTGTTTCTGGATCGGCATAGAATCCGGGATAAGGCTGTTCGTCACAATAGAAATTTGTATATGGTACAATTCCTAGTACTGGATAATCCGTACCTGGCCTACCTGAAATAGAAAATCGATCATAAATTGCACATTATTAGGTATGATTTTTTCAATAGATTATTTATGTGACTATATGTAGATGATCTTGAATCATTTTTAACATCTACATAGGTAAAATACGTTTGTAGATAAATAATAGTAATTATTATTGTTATTATCAAGCGGAATTGCGTACCATATATTCATTCGCTGTTTTTTTTTTTTTTTTTTTAATTTCATTGAAGTAGAGCAAGGTTATGAAAACTAGAAAAAATATCATTAAAAAAACAAACCTTAAAGCATGTAATTTTGATTAAAAAGAAAAGCAAAAAAAAAAAAAGAAACAGCCAGACAAGGTTGAAATTGATATTGATAATTTATAATCACAGCCAACTATTCAAATACATCAACTTTTTAATAGACACAATAATAATCATTTCATGGCATAGTTTGCCATGAGAAATTTAAAACTTTATCTATGTATCCATATGATAACGTTTAGTGACTAAACACCAAAACCTTGAATTTAAGTGAACTTAAATTGAATTTTAATTGAATTTTTATTGTAAATTCACTAATTAGTTATGCACAGCCTACTACTAATAACAGTTCTCTAATCTATTTTATTTCATTTCAATTAAGATCTAGTAGGCCATTTATTGTTTGTGCTCTCTCGCTCTCTGCGAAAATGACATTTTGAAACGGTTTTTTTTTTTATAAATTAGAATTTTTACCGCTTTTGACAAATTGGAACTGAAAGGCTGCCATTCAGTTACATTGCATTATTATTATTATTATTGTTTTCGACTAAATAAACTTTTCAACAACGAAACAATACAATAAGCAATAAAACGTGCAAATTTATGAGTGTGTGTGTGTGTGTGTGTGTGCGCGCCTCGTGCATTCTCAACAATCGATATTTTCCTATTGCATAATTACGTCATTATTACTATTATTATTATATTTATATGTATGTATAAAACACGGAGACAAGGGGAATTAAATAATAAATTTTAATGAAATAAAGGAAAGATTGAAATTTGATCAAATCGAATTTTTATTCGATTTGACTTTTAACACCTGTAAAGAAATACTTTGCCGTAAATAATTTTAATTTAATTTAAAATTACAGATGTATGGACATTATAAGAAATGAAAGGGTAAATTCATCTTTGAGGTTATTTGTAAAGTAAAAAGTATCAACGCAAGTAAGGTGGGATTATCCAACAAAAATAAAAATATTGTTTCTAATAGTAGTGGCTATCCAATTCCTTTAATATAATAAATAATTCTTATTTCTTAATACATAAACGTAATTTTAAAGTTCCCAAAACTTTTAACGTTTTACGTATTAAGAAATACGAACTAAGAACGCGCGCTTGCGCTTTAACCATACAATATTTTCGATCAGATGATAAGAGATGGAATGTAACCTTAACCAAACTATTCTGGCGCTATTTTTGATGATAATTTTTATGAATATTTGACTCGTTTATTTATAATTTTTTTATTATTTATTAGTTACTTTTAGCCTTTTTTTTATTAGTAGTAGAATTGATCAATCTTTCAATTCTTGTCTTCAATTTCGATTTCAATGTCAATTCTTTCAATTGCTGATTAGAAATTAAGACATAAGAAATTGTATAACCTTGTTTTTAATTTCTAGTGATTAAAAGTTATGTTTACGAAATAAAAATGACGTTTAGGAAGTTGGATAATTCCATTTTTACTTTTATTTCTCAAAAAAAACTCTACCAAAATTTAAAATCAAAATTTAATTTTACCCGGTATAGATTTTCCCAATTCGAAATATTCTATTACGGATGGACTTAGAAATCCGGGTGGTATAAAATTGGTACTCAATTCGTTATTTCTCTCCTCAAAATCAACATCCACATCATTTTCGGGTGGCTCGGGTGCTCTTGGTCGTTTTATTCTAGATTTTTCTTCAAAACAATCTAAAAATTAAAACATAAACATGAATTTTTACCTATTTTATCTTACATACTTCTAAATTAGAGCTCTGGAACAGTATTTGCAATCGCCATTTCTCTATTCAACTTATTGCATTGGAAAATGGAAAATTTATCAATGAATTGTTGAATAATTAACTCTTTTCTTGCCACTAGTTTCAAAACTAAGGCCAAAATGTCGGTTGTAGTATAAAAACTTATCGTTTTTTGAATAAATTATGAAAACGAATTGACTCAGATCATGACCTACTTCAAAATAAAACTTTACTTACTTTAGAATAAACTATCTTTTTTCTCTTAAATTTATTAATTTTCTTTTAATAAATATATCATATTTATTAATCATATACAATAAATATACAAAAAAAAAACATTAAGACTACATATATGATAATTGCCAATTTGCACCAAAGATGGCGCCTGCGAATACTCCTCCTTATAAAGCTTGTATTATATTATAATTCAGGCACACACAATAGTTAGGTTTGCCTTACACTAATTACTTACTTCTATATTATCTTATCTCTAGATTAAATTGAACTGGAATTGTATTGCTCTTAAACAGGTAGAATATATGCCGACTATAAAGACGAAAGTTTTCAAGAAAAAAAACCATAAAAAAAAAAAACAGAATGCACGCAAGAAAATCAGAGATTAGTCCAATAATTTCTCTTCCAAAAACTATAATTTATCATTTTATCTAGTAATAAATTGACTTAGAAAGTGCATTTAAAGTACTTTACCATCCCGCAGGAATCATTTTTAATGTTGGCATTAGTCTAAAGGGTGTGATTTGTTCAATAGAATGAACATTTCTATAGAGTTTTGAGTTTAGTTTTGAGAGAATGAGATCTGGAAAAGAGGAGCACTGGAGAGTTCTTTTAAAACTTTGTCGGTTTACTATCATTAATATAAAGGTCTTGGAATTGTCCATGGAAGCATACCTACATACATATATACATATATACTATGGTAGGTATAGTAAAGTGTTCGAGTAATGTTTGTGAATTTGTTATTATTAATTGTTGTTTTTCGTTATTTAAATTGCGGGAAATACATCGGAATTTAACAGGGTTGTTAAAAAGCATTTGCTTGTTGGTGTTTTAGAAATACACGGGTTTTTTTATTGTTTCAGATTTTTCTTTTTTTTTAATTGTTGTTTAAAAGTTTAAAACTTTGAAACATCACAAATACGATGTTTTAAACAAAAAAATAAACCAATTCGAAGCATCTTCGTAAAACCATGTGGAATGGAATTTACTGAATATTCGTAAACTAAATCATAAAGTTGTAACAATTATTCTATAGTACTAGGAAAATAATGGTTTTATTACTAAATAGTAATTATGTTTATTTATGTATAATCATAAATTGTTATGAATTTAATTAGCTAAAAAATCCGATTTGCTGAGATCTACAAAAAGTGTAGTTTTCCAGCAGATCTGCCGATCACCAAAATATTCTTTATCAAAATAAGCAATAATAATCTATTGACATTTAAGAAGTGTGAAAATAGGCTATTCTTTATTTAAGAAGAAGAAGGGGAGACAAGTAATATACTTCCTCGCTAAGGCGGCGGGGAAAATAATGGCGGCTGTATTTATTTCTTCAAAGGTTACGTAGGGAAACTGGCATATTAATTGTTTTCAAATTTATGCATGTGTGGGGTGATCTAGCTAGAGTGAGTGTATCGTTCACCTCCCTTCCGTAGTGAATAGAAAAATAAGAAAAGTGTATTAATAATAAAATAATCAATTATTAGTACAAGAAAGAAATTAAATTTAAAAAAAAAGAAACTAATAGGTAAGTACTTTTAAATGATAGAAAACATTATTTAGAAAACATAATGTTTAAAACAATAGAAGTTAACCTAACCTAACTTACTAACAAAAGTAACCAAACAAAACAACTTCTTAGAGTTCGATAATTTATTTTGTTTTGTTAGAATTAATTAATAAAAATATATATAAATAAATTGTAACAAACCGAAAAAAAAAATACATGCTTGCTCCTGTGTAATTTTTGTATAAATAAAATAATATAATTAAATATTGCCACTAGCTAGTCCTATTAAAAATTTTAATTATTATTTGTTTATTATATTGATTTAAAAATTAAAAGTATGCGATTTGGAATAAAATAGTATAAAAGCCTCGCGGTGTCAGCTTGCCATACCAGACTAATCTCTCGACTGTGATGGCAAACTTCCCCGCTCGCCTTGTAATCTACTATTCATAAAGTTTATCACCCAACAAGCTGTGACTGTCGAAAAGAGTATGATGATCTTTAATAATACTACTGTAATTATTATTCCATTTTCTTGATTAACATCTATACTCCTTGCGTATAATAAGTACGTAGAATTACAATTAAAAAAAAAAAGAAATTATTAAAACAAAAAGACAATGTGTGCAATGTTTTCTATTGACCTCAAAAAGGTTAGGTACCAACTAACTATATTATAACTGACTGAGTCACGTTAATATTATCGCAATTTTTTGCAAAATGAAAACAAGGCCACTGGCCACACCGCTGCATATAAAAAACAATTATTATTTTTAAATGCATACAAATTTTGTTTCGTTTTCATGTGTGAGATAAAGAGAGAGAAAGAGAGAGAGAGAGAGATGCTACGTGAGAATAGGATCTATTTAGGTTTTGATGTTGATCATAATAATTATTATTAGCAGTAGAAAAGGAGAAAAAAACAAAAACGAGCAATTATTATTATTAGTATTCCAAGTTTGTTCATCAAGACTCGGTATAATTATGTTGGCTAATTATTGTTATAACCTTAAAATAATCAAATTAGGTACACACACACACACACACACACGCATATATAAATAGATACAAATTATAAAAAAGAACAAGTACACTCAAAGTTCTCTCTCTCTCGTTCTATTGAGAATATTCGTATTATCAATAGTATAGTAATTTATTTGTCTATTTCACAAATTCTTCTCCCCTTTTTATTGACTGTTCTGTATGTACATATGTATTTATCTATCTCTTTCTACGGTATATACAATACGATGTAAATAAATGAAATTAGTACCTATACAAGTTACAAATATGTGATTCTGTCATTGTGAAACCATCACCATTTGTATTAGATGCCTAATAGTATATTATAATAATTGTACAGCAGTATCGAGATCTATAATACGGAGTAGCCTTAACGTAACAAAAGTCAAAATATTTGTGGATCATAAATTTTTTTGGCCACCAGAGGGATTCGTTCCTGTATATTGCGATAATTGCAGGTGTGATTGTCAGATCAGTGACGGGCGGGCTTTTTGTTATTGTTGCATTTTCAAATTTTACATTAATTTTGATATCTAAAAATAATCCATAATATTCCAAACCAAACCATATAAACTATTAAATAATTGTTAATAACAATTTCAAAATAAGTTTTACATAATAAATTTTAACAATTATGTTTGTAATATATTTTTACCCTTATCTTATACCACGTCATTGATCATAAAATTAATAAAATGGGGAAAAAAACAAAACTATGCCAATTTCTTAAATAACAATCATTGCATTATGTTAAATATTCATTATTGCAATCATAGTTTTAATCTGCTGCCATAAAATCTATGATTTTTCTTAAAAATAAGAAAATTTGATTTTCTCATATAAGAGCAACCGTTAAAAACTGTTGTCTCAGTTGGCCGTAGCGCCACATGGCGGCAGCCCGTTTTTGTTTTTCTACTGTCTCTCACTCTTTCTTATAGCCCTCCATATACAGCAGTAATTTTGTTTAAAAATAATTAGGTTATGTTATGTATTTACATTTGAAAATGGACAGAATAATAATAATAATATTAACATGAATTCAATGTAGAAGAATACGCGTGTGCAATTGTCATTATGATTAATACTATTATTATTATTTTCTATTTATCCATCTGTCTATGTACATATATTGTAGGGATATAGATAATAATAATAATAATAATTACATATGATTATGATTTCAGTGCAGGTATACAACTGTACATGCAATGAGTAGTAGGCTGTTTTATGTAATATACATATGTAGCTAAATGCAGCACAGAATATATTTCGTCTGTGGTTCTAAAAGTAATCCGTTTATGACATTAATTGTATGTATATTTGTGTATTGATTAAGTGGACTTTACAGTTGATAAGTTTTCTTGTCGGCATAGTTAATTTTTGATAAGTTTTGCATTACGCAAGCGCATATTGCACTTGTTAAAACAAGTTTTCTTGGACTTGGCGAAAATTAGTTCTGCGCTATTTTGCTTGTCACTTGTCAGCGCAAGTTTGATAATATTTTGTATAAATTCAACGTATACCAACTAAAATTTTAATTCCCAAAAGAGAACAGCTGATATTTATGTTTATATTTAATAAACTAGTTGTAAAAATTAGCTTTGAAAATTTTGTTTATCTAGTAAAGAATATTATCTTTTAACTACTGATGTGCTAATTTACCATATAAGGATAAGTATTAAAATATGAGATAGATCTATTTTAGTTAGATATATTTTTTTATTTTGAGTTGGCATTGATATTAATGTAATCGAAATTCTCAGAAAGAAAATTGGCGACTGTAAAGTCAAACGGCAATTTTTCTCTTCAAGAAACTTGCCATCGAGAAACTTGTCAACTGTAAAGTCCCCTTTAAGGTTTGATTGGAATCAGGGACGTATATGTTAAGAAAGGATTTAGATAATATGGTGGCGGATTAATTGTATGCTAATTTGTTATAATTACTTAAGTATACATAGCATAGCTGTATTTTTCTTTTTTTTTTTGGGTTATTACAAAATTATGTACTTAATCATACATTCACTGTGATGAATTTAATGGTGCGATTCATGCGGTGCGGTTAAAAAGTGATCGCGTTGCCATTGCAATTAATTTTTTATTACTAACAAAATTTGTTCCTTTTTCTTTTAAATTCACAATTATTACACCTTTCATTCTGAGATTGGTATTATACAAAACTAATTTTTCAATGAGTAGTTTTGTAAAAGGTTTTATGATTAAAATTGGCATATTCACGCGTACATTTAAGCATTTTAACCTATTAGTTAATTGAAAAGGATTTAAATAATAAATAAATAGATAAATAATTGGAATTTTCATAAATGAAAGCATAACGATTTCTCTACTTATCAAATATTGAATATATCGGAGCCAAAAATGGAAATATCGTCATTTATTAATGAAAAAGTTAAAAATACAAGTTATTTTATCGCATAATGTCGATTTCCTTATGTCGCCATCTTCTTTATACGCGGCAAATTAATAATTAGGTAACTTTTTATACATATGGCAAACCTATAAAAGTGTCTACATATATCCACATATATCTACAGCATAATGAACGATTAGAGCGAAAAACTGGTAGGTATTTGCAACCGCCATTTTCGAGTAGTCGACTATTGTCGTATTTTCGTATTGTGAAATAAAATGCAAAATTAATCAACGAATTGTTAAATAATTAGCTCTTTGCTTGTCCCTAGTTTCAAAACGTAGGCCAATTTGTTGATTGTAGGATAAAAATCGTTTTTTCGCCATTTTTTAAATAAATAATAAAAACAAATTCAATCAGATCATGGTCCTGCTTTAAAATAAAACTTTACTTACTTTAGACTAAAAGTTACAATCGATTTTAATTTTTTAATAAAAATAAATATAGTATTATGTTTCTTAAATACATATATTCAAGATACTTTCTATTATATTTTATTAGGTACACCAAAAACATTACATTGTGTCCTCATATGATAACTGCCAATCTGAACCAAAGATGGCATCTGCGAATTTTCCTCGAACAACATGGCATTCCATAATACGAATGAATGCCCACATTTTTATGCAACCCGTTAATCATACAATCTTTTTTTTTTCTAGTCAATATCAATTCACCTCCATATTGAATTTTTGCCCTTCAATAAATCAGCATCATCACATCGAAAACCGTCAAAACTTAAATTTTATAGACTGTTAAAAAGAAACTCTCATTAACGTTAATTTAATTGCAATTTTAACATGGTAGTGCTGAAAGTAGATGGTGGTGGAGGTTGGAGGTTATACCTAAGTATACACATAAAGTTTTATAATCCATCAATCTCTTATTGATGGAAAACCGGTCGTCAAAAGTTTCTTTTCATAAATGAAAAGTTTTCATTCGACGAAAACATTTTACAAAACTTAAACCTGTCTACTGCTGCTGCTGTTGCCGCCATCACCATCACTGCTTACAAGTAAAATAGTTATTAATAATATTATGTAAAAGTTTTTGAAAATTATCGATGTTTATTTACTGTACATAAAAGAAATAACTGGGCGGGAGTTTTTGCAAAATGAAAATAACCAAATTTATACAATGTATTAATTTAATTTCGGGAAATTTATGTTGATTTAAGTCCATTATTAATATTTGCGTGCAGATAGTATCTACATAATGTTAAACGTGCGCCTGTACGAACAATTTTATCATAAAATTACCATTGCGTGCAATCAATGATTTAATTAAAAATGCCATATTCATTCATCTTTAAAGCAAAAAAATAATTAGTCTCTCAAAACTGAATTATAACGAGAAAAAGGAATCAAACTTTTTCTAAAAAAAAAAACGAACTTTTCAAACCCTTATTTTTTTATCTTTCGGTTTTCGCCCCCACAAATTTCCAGATCGTCCCAGGCCAGCAGAAGACATATGTGCACCTACACACAGTTTCCAACCTGTGTTGGAACCTCATTTCATTCTCTTCGATCTTTCTCTCCATTTTTTTTTTTTTTTTTTTTTTGCTAGTTTCATACAACTAGAATTCTACTATTTAGAGTCGATTCTCTCTGGCTTTACAATACCGTACCTCCTATATCCCTACTCCTGACACACCACTTTACTCCCGATTCCCTTCGTTTCGTTCAATCCTTGGTAGTAGCAGTAGTGAAATAAGAAAGTTTTATAATAAATTACTGCGACACGTGCAGATTGTCTTTTGGGAGTTGGTCGGGTTGGAGAGTTTCAATTTGTTCGCGTGTTTGGACGAAAAACGGGGGAAAAAAAACAAAGAAATGAAATGAAAGAAATAAAAAATTAAGACGAGCATGAAGAATTTTTCCCAGTAAATAGTAGATGAATTTTTAGTTTTAAACGAGATGGGCAAGACTTAAGCGGACTTTACACTTGATAAGTTTTTTAACATCAAGTTTCTCGATGGCAAGTTTCTTGATGAAAAAAATGCCGTTTGATTTCACATTCGCCAAATTTTCTTTTCGACAATTTCGATTACATTAATAAAAATGCCAACCTAAAATAAAAAAAATATATCTATATCTAAAATAGATCTATCTCATATTTTAATACTTATCCTTTATGGTAATTTAGTGCAGTAGTTAAAATAGAATATTCGTTACTAGATAAACAAAATTTTCAATTTCTACAACAGTTTATTAAATATAAACATAAATATCAACTGTTCTCTTGGAAATGAAAATTTCAGTTGGTATACGTTAAATTTATACCAAAAATTACCAAACTTGCCGACAAGTGGCAAGAAAAATCGCACAAAAACCTATTTTCGACAAATCCAAGAAAACTTGTTTTACCAAGTACAATATACGCATGCGTAACGTGCGCAAACTAGTCGAAAATTAACTTACCGACAGGAAAACTTGTCGCCTGTAAAGTCCACTTTAAAAAGTTATATAATATCAATCTATGTATAGTTTATTGGAAGGTTCTAGTTGCAATAGAGAAATGCAAATGCATACCTCATTTATATTCATATCTATTGTTGTAGAATTTCAATTAGGAAACGATATATATAGCACACACACACACACACACACACACGTACGTAAATTGCATATATGCATCTAACCTAACCTATATGCGTGCGTAATTCTATTATCATCATCATCATTTTCATATATTATTATTTAATTATTTGTACACATAAAATTTACATTGTAAAATGTACACATACACACATGAGCATATACTCGTATACATAACTTTTCATAGGTAACTAGATCTAATTTATAAAGCTTTATATCCAATCAAAATTGTACACATTATATGATGAGCATACGCTCCTTTCTTTTATAAAGAAAAAATCATGAAGGCTGTGCCTGAATATGCTTGCCATTGTATCCATACCAAAAATGTATACATACACATATACATATATGTGATATACGTGAAATTATTTATTTGACCATTACGACAAAATCATTTTTAAAACAATCAATATTAACATAACCATATTCATTCAATGTGTGCACACATATACACACACATACACAATGAAGTGGACAAACAAGAAAATAAATATTTATTTCAAAACTTTTATTTGTTTGTACGTAGTCGGTCGTCCTCATCGACGTAAAATTACATAACAAAAGAAAGAAGAAGCGAATATAAAAGAACAAGAAGGAAAACTATCCCAAACAACCAGACGGGTTATGTTTGTTTTGTTTTTTGTAGAAAGAAATATGGTTTTCGTTGTTCAAGAATTTTTTTGAAAAAAGTTTTCTTTAACAGCAACACCAACACTTGAATTTTAATAGTTGTAGTACGAGTAGATAGATATACCATAAAGAAGAACGTTGTCGTGGAGTATTCGAATCAAAAGTTTGTTTTTTAAACAACAATATGATAGAAGAACGAACAAGAAAAAAAGAGAAAGAAAGAAATATGAAGTTGGAAATATACTATGATATAGAGTAGTTAGAAGCGTTAGAGCTACTCAATTTACATTTCTAATACAATAGAATCAAAATCAAAATGTCGTTCAATTTCCAATCGGCAAATTCATAAACGGAACTAAACTTAAATGAAGGAAATAATACATATTCTGTGAATCAGCACAGAAAACAATTTAGCGGATACTTATTTTAGATTGGTCTATAGTGAAGGGATATAACTAGAAGCAAGGTTATTTATTAGTTTATCGATGCATCATTTTTCTAAATTCAATTAACGATGATTGAACTTAAGTATCAATAAATATCCGCCTCCTTGATTTGTAACATGCAATAGTATGAATAGTATATTAATTGACCTTGATTTAAATACCTGGTAGTAATAGAAGATAATTGGAAAAAAATGTATACTTCGAATCAACTAGAGATTTATCGATAGTGTTGTTATGAGTAATTTGACGCTTGCTCTCTCTCTCTCTCTGTCTTCTCTATTAGAAATTGTCGTGAGTGTTGAGCTATATTATTAGGTTAGCTCTATTAGGAGTTATTCTATATTCAATGTACTGTATTAAGCGTCATTTTTGAGCCAACTTAAGTGCTCTAAATTATGAAATTAAAAGAATTGAATTGCAAAATTAATAGGTTCAATTTTCGAGCAAATGTCTCCAAGATTTTTAAAGAGAAGTATTCGCAGGCGCCATCTGTGACTCGGATTGCTAGTTATCACATATGGGGGCATAATGTTAATGGTTTTTGTAAGATCATTAAATAATTAATTTAAAATGTAATTTTTTATTTTAAAGTAAGCCATGATCTACATAAGTGAATTTATTTTCATTATTTGTTCAAAAAACGACAAATTTGTATTCGTCCAAGTTTGAAAACTAGGGGCCAGCAAACGAAGTAATTATACAACAATTCATTGATTAATTGACATTTTCCAATGCAATAATTTAAAATAAGACGTAATTTTAGAACTTTAGTTTTAGTAACTTTATTTCTTCTCCTCTCCATCTTCTCACCTTACACTCATTTTATACAAACATCCATTTATAATTAAAAATCTTCGAACTGGAATAATTGTTAATAACTTATTTTGTAACGTAGCTAATTCTAACTACACAAAGTCAAAGGAGTGAATGAATGAATTTGTTTGTGGATAAACATAATTTTTCCGGGGCGTTTTTTCTTTTTTTTTTTTTTTCGGGTTCGCTTTTATTTTAATTTAAAATTTATAATTGAATTTTCTGCTAGGCAGGTATATGTAGAAAAGGCAGGGTACACTACATACTATTTTGAATAAAATGTATTCTTGTGGAAAATAATTTATACCGTGGATAATAATTAATGGTTTCCGGCTAGTAGAGGAATTCATATACACACATTTAATCACTTTATTCCAATTCGATTGTTAATCAGGATTTGGAAATTACTCATATAAATATGAGAATATATAGTATGTACATACCTGTACTATGTGTACGTCTAGTTTAAGTTGAAACTTTTACACTACATTAAACAATATACCTATATGCAGATGCACACACATATACATATGCATTATGGTTTCGATTAAGCAAATTGAATTTGTTGCAAAAGTATATCTATTTATTGTAAATACATCAATTTAATTCGTATGTAGTTAATATACATATAAAGTTATTTAATTTTTACAATTTGTCCAGTCCAAATTACTTTAATTTTAGTATTTTGTTAAAAAATATTAGATACAGTTATGGAGAACTATAGGAAGTGGAAACGAGAATAGAAACAGGCTGCCAATCGAAGGGGGGGTGCGATTAGCAGTGCAGTATCTTTAACATTGCTATTATGACAAAATCAAATTTTCTTATTTTCAAAGAAAATCGTGGTTTTTATTTAAAAAATAGGGATGATTTTGTTTTTTTCCCCATTTTATTAATTTTCTGATCACTGGTGTGCTATAGGGTTGGGTAAAAATATATAATAAAAATAATTGTTAATTTATTATGTAAAATTCATTTTGAAATTTTTATTAACAATCATTATATAGTTTAATGGTTTCTTTGGATCACTATGGATTATTTTAAATATAAAAATTAATGTAAAATATGAAAATGATTTGAAAACGAAACAATAACAAAGCAGCACGTCAATGATCCGACAAGTAGCTGTAGAAACACGACTCCACCTAGTGGACAAAAAATTTTCCGACCCGTAAATATTTTTGACTTTTCTTAGGTCGATTCTACTTCTTATTATAATTATCCATAGTTACACTTATTCCAGTTGTATATATGCAACTACAAATACGTATTGTGGATTAACCAATTAAATCCAACTTGGAAAAACTAAAATAATAAATAAACGTATATTTGGGGATCTACTTTGAACTTATATATAAGAAAGCTTGTAATTATATATTGTAAATAATAACATAATGAGAAATGTAAATATTTATATTATCCCAGTTTTAGACTAAAATTGCTAGATGGCGCACATCCGTGCCAAAATTAACCGTCAATTTCTATCTATGATAATTTCAACAAAAAAAAAAATCGCATGACGGGCGAACTTTTATCCTACAAACAAACCATCCACAGAAAAATATCCGAAACAAAAAACCAGTTCGACAGAAAAAAAAAAAAAACAATCAACAACACAGACAAGACAACACACTACCCAGAGAAAGAAAAAAAAAGAAGACGCGCGCGCGACACTCGCGATTCTCTGCTTTCATCTTCCTAACGACGTAACATCTTTTTTTTACGTAACAAACTTGAAAGAAACGGGAAGTAATTTAAATATCATTTTAATACATAGTACCTATATATATATATATACATATGTACATATAGTATCTAAAGAAGAGTGTATGTATACAGTCGTTGTGTAGACAGACATTTTTATTCAGGTTTCCAATAATTCGCATTCTTTCCTCTACATCGTTTTTTTTTTTTGTTTTATGAATGAAATGAAATGGACAATAAAATAGGAAAAGTAATTAATTGTTTTGACTTGTTTTCTGAACTGAAAAAGATCATTTACTTCTACTTCCTCTTCTTGTTGTTTCGCCTCGAAGTGAAACGACGGAAAAAAGCTTAATGATACTAGATCATAGAGAATAAAGAACTACAATATATACATATGACTTGCATTGTACTTCTATTTTTACATCCTATTTCGTTGAATGATCCGCCTTTAAAAAAACACATCACATCGTTATTAAATACGATCTCGACGCAATTATTCAAAAATGAAATTAAGAAATTATATTATTTTTATCGTCTAGTAGAAATTATCTAATAAAACTAGTTTCATCCTCTTTTGAATACTGTTTTTTTTTTTTTTTTGCAGTTCAAGGTGAACATATATCGATTTTTATTTTACACGTTTACGTCGTCGAAACCCCAGCCGTATGACATTCTCTATCTATTTCTATGTACCTATAGATACATATACTATACATAACTATAAGTAAATTAACTAAATTGAACACTCCTTTGGAATGGTTGGATTATAAGCTGCCACGAATACTATATGAAACTTTAATCATGTTTCTGTACTGGTGCGGTGATATTTTAATTGAACTAGACAATTTTTCGTTCAGGTAGGGCGTGCCCAAATGGATATACTTATTAATATTAGTTTAGAGTTCAATAGTTTCTATCTGGTACACAATTATGATTGATATCCATTTTGTTACATAACTTTATGGTCTTTTGTAGATTATCTTCCTCGCACAGTCAATTTTATCAAATTTTACTGTCATAAATTACAATATCAACTTACACGGCAAACTTGGAAAATTAAACTTTCCTTTTAACTACGATGCCAAAACCAATGTTGGCACGTAGTGTTTATATCATCCAAGTATTTTCACAATCTACCATACATATGATTTATATAACCGTTTTCTTTAACTATATTAAAATGTCTGACTGTCTTCTACTTCCGTCTACGAATCCAAACAGGTAAACTGGGATACAGCAATAGATCACTTTCTTCAGTTACAGTTTGATATTCACATACGTATAGGCAAGATTGAAATGGATTCTATTATTATAGTATACTATATTGGTATGTACCAAATAAAACCATCTTCATTCATTTTTCTAGCTGTCCAACTTTATTTTCGTTAAGGAAAATATTTCGAGGTGAGGATTTAATATGGGAGTGTTACTTTTCATTATATTGAAAAGTAGAATTTCTACTTCTAATTTCTAGCAGAAGCTGCTAGAAATATCCTTTTTCGTTGTCTTTTGATAAAATAAGAATTGTTACACGTGTGCCAAGATTTAGGAGGTGCAAAAGGTGCTTTTGCAGGTCATTATTGAATATATCTGCAAATCATCGCTATCAGGTTCTTATTATTAGTTATGTGTGTGTGTGTGTGTGTTCAAATGGTTCACCAGTTATATCACATCCTGTTATTACTATTGGTGACCTTGGCATGTAACTAGTAGTACATCGACCTAATAAAATCAATACTCAACTCTAGAACAATACGCCTTATGTAATTGTTATCCTATTCCTAAACTAGATATTTGCTAATTTAATGAAAAAATCGATTTTTTTTGCATTAAAGTGGACTTTAAAGTTGATCAGTTTTCTTGTCGGCATAGTTAATTTTTCACAAGTTTGATATAAGTTCAAGGTGTACCAACTAAAATTTTAATTCGAAAGAGAACAGCTGATATTTATGTTTATATTTAATAAACTGTTGTAAAAATTAGCTTTGAAAATTTTGTTTATCTAGTAACGAATATTATATTTTAACTACTGTGCTAATTTACCATAAAAATAAGTATTAAAATATGATATAGATCTATTTTAGATATGTAAATATTTTTTTTATTTTGGGTTGGCATTGATATTAATGTAATCGAAATTCTCACAAAGACACTTGTCAACTGTAAATTCCACTTAATATGTACAATTTATTAGTAGCCTATTGCGACATCTACCCCGTTAATTTTAAATTAAAAATAATACTGGAAAACATATTAACAGCAACGGTTTTTTTTTTTTTCGAAATTCTAAAAATCATTTTATTGCAAACCATAAAATACATTATTACACTATATGTATTCTACTAGTACTACCCCTCTCTAATCTACGTCTGCTTTCTTCCTAATATGCTAAATTCACCATCCATTGATTTTTTTTTTCGAAGCAGGGTTACGACGCAGAGGATATATACATATAGATTGTTTGTATGTAGGCGGGCGGGCTGGTGGTGGACGGACAGACGGGAAAAATGGGTTGCGTTTGATGACAGCAATATTTCATTCCATTTATACGATACCTCACTTTTTAAAACTAAACGAGGTGCTGTTTAAATGGAATAAACTATTACAAGATGGTGCAACCCAACTACTGCCCTCTATAAGATTGTAGAAACTCCTTTAGTACCTCCCCAGTCCGCTGCTTCTACTCCAGTTTTTCTGCTCCAATACCATTAGTTTCTTGTATCTTTCTCTGGCAACTCTGTATACATTTATACATCTTCTCATTACGTACATCTTATCTGCTGAACGCATTGTGCATTTCTAGTTTTAAATTAGATCAAGGAACGGGCAAATCACATGTGCCAATACTTCCGTCCTTCATTTGCTGCCCGTCGAGGAACACTGATTTTAATAATAGTCATCTTTTTGTTAAATTAGTTCAAATACACACACACACACGTACCACATGGTCTCATATACCTAAATAATACGCATTACACTCAACATACGGCCTATTATAAATTTACCAAAAATTTTAAGGTTAGTTATTGCTATATTATTTTAATTCACTAGGAAACTTATACGAAAAACACGAATACAATTAAATAGCACTCAATTGGTTGTTGTTTTTTAAATATAAAAAGAATATTTACTAAGCGAAAATAATTCCTCTAATCTATAACCTACTAAGCCTTCTGTTACTAAATTACAATAAATGGCGGCCGTTGCCATACATACATACCAGTGTTGGCAACGTGATAGGTGATGGCTGGCCTGGCAGGCTGGCTGGCTGGATGGCTGGATAACAAGAAGACGCCTGTCTGCCGGCCTACACCTTTTCAGTGTGTTAGAAAGAGACGAATAAAAAAATAATAAATCGTTAGATAGATTATACAACAGGTGACGATGATGTCGTGGTGCGTTGTGCATGTAATGATTAAAAAGTTGCCTAAGAAAAAAAAGAAATAAATCGTTTTTTCTTTTTTGCTATTAGTATTTAAGCAAATAGAGATATAAATAAATATGAATTTTATTACTAGTTAATACAACGTTATCGATGTCTACTAAAATGTTCAAGGAAATAATAATTATTCTTTTAATAATAATTGATCGCATCAATTTTTATCAGTGTATGTACTTTATACTTTATACCACTTTCACCATTTTAATATATCCTCTCAAGGAGACGACGATACAAGTAAAGCAGTACTTATAGATATAGACACACCTTTACATTATTTATGAATTCAGGTACTTATATGTATGTACGTATTCTTTCCTTTTTAATCCGATATCAAAATATCAATAAAATATTTACTTTAAAAAAAAAAAAGGTAGGTAGCTACGATTACATTGTCCAGTATAATCAAATTATGGGTTACCAGCTGCACTATTTGTTTCGAGTATTACAAAATACTTGTACAAGATGATAATTTGTGTAAATAACTTAATAGATGCACTGCTACTATACTAGCAGTACTACCTACCTATATGCTAATACTTTCTATTTTGTGTTTTAATTTAATTGAATAAGTTCATCAGAAGTAAACAAATAACGATTGACCAATTGGAAGTCCTTGAACAGTATATCAATCAAATATTTGATGGGTTTATAGGTTTTTTATTATTGTAAAAGCAGTTCAATTTGTTTTATCTAGGAAGCATAACAATTACGACTTATTTTATAAAAACCAATACAGAAAGCAGGTAGTACCTATTCTACCTATACCCCAATATCTCTGCTATCGATTCTTCATTATATCGTTAATCTATAGTATAGAAAGTGTTCACTGAAAAAATCTTATACTGGAGGATAATGTGTCGGTATAACAAAAAGTAGTAAATTCTGTAATTTTTTACCTCAATCACCAATAAATATAATTATTATAGTGGCAAATAACAAAAAACCGCATTTTTTCAATCATTTAGGTTACTCTGGTAAAATAAGGTGCGTTCTTGATGGTGATTTATCATCGCATAAATATATAGCACAACATGAAGAAAGCTTGTCATAAACAGAATCAATAAAATACATTTAATATAATACGTAATGTTAATTAAGTGAAGTGAACAAAGTAAAAAAAGAAATAAATAAATAAACGTAACCATCGCGATTTATTACGCGATTTTTTTTTTGTTCAATCCAATTTGCATTGAAAACAAACATGATCATGTTTTGTCCAAGATATATGGGTTAAGGCTTTTCGGATTTTTTTTTTCTTTTTGACAATTGAATGAATGAAAATCTAGTGTGCGTAGGATTGTACGTACGAGTAATATTAATTTACTATTATATATTCTAATTTGGTGCACAAAAATGTGCTTTTCCGCACCCTGTTTAGTTCAAAAAAACGTCCACTTTTTCACCCGCAATGTAGCGAATTTTAGTAATATAACTTTGTAAATTATTATTAATTTGTTAACAAATTTTAATAGTTTTAATTATTTTTTTGAATTGTCAGGTTATATAGAAAATTATCTTCTAACATTGAGGGTACATTCTTAAATCTTAAAACGAAATGTTCAGTCGCAATTTTAATTTATTTATAGGAAAAATAATTTTCATTTTCAACTCCAATGAAAATATAAAAGTTACTAAATTAAATGGATGGCGGATGCAAATAATTTTGAAAATTATTTATTTATCTATTAGTAAAAATCAGAAAAAGTAGTGTTGAATGCATGTAGAAAAAAAGCCCTTTTATAGGCGCTCATTCATTGAAACACTCATTACTTCGCAGTTCGTGAATCAAAACCATTCACACCCATAAACACCATATATTGCCAAATATATTCAAATATTTGCTTTATCTTAATAATTGATAAAATCAAAAACAAAAAAAAATTAGTTGATTGACAGAAACTTGAATGGGATAATTTAATTACCATAACAAATATTTTTGATTTTTATGATTATTTATTGATTTTATTGAACTGTATCATCATTATTTAAAATGCGCAATACGCAACTAAATTACTGAGTGAAGAATAATAATTATTCGTAATATTCAATAATATAATATAGTACTTAAATTTAAGTAATTAATACTAACACCGGAAAAGAGAGAGAAGAAGATGAAAGTCGAAGTGAAAATATTAGTAGATAAAAAGCATCAATCACCCTTATAGTCGTAAAATTTATTTCTACTATACTATAATTAGAAATTAATAATTATACATAAATCGTACCGGTTACCAGAAAATAACCAAAAACCACAATCACAATAGTCACTAATGGATTACTTGTCCTACATAACATGTTTTTTTTTACAGTTTGAATCAATGTAAACAATGAATTAATTCTAAATACCACACTACAAAAAACAATAAATACACGATTTAAAAGATGAATATAATGTAATTTACTATTGATTACATTTCGCGTACATTTACTTATTACATACTGTGTATATCTAATAAATTCATACAGGTATTATAGTATATTATATGTTAAAAACGCGTTTTACATTCAGTAAAAACAGAAGGATAGTTCTTTTAGGTGGTGGGTAGGAGAGACTCGATTTCTTCAAATTTACATTTCGCCTCTAATTGTTGTTGTTAATTTAAAATTCGCCTTCACCATTTAGTCTAGAAACTAAAGAACTATATTATTGATCAGTTTGATTGACAATGAAGATTAAATTAACTTGTTATAAACTGTTGAAGTAGATAGAAATACCGTTTAAATGCTTTTACACTAACATTATATCAGTATTTACTTTAAATTACATAAAATTTAACCATATATTTGGATATGTTCTATACGAATACATTAACATTCCATAACAAATTTAACGCTGTTAATAAAATATTAGGCCAGAATATTTACTGATTAACCATTTAAAAACCCCAAACCAATCAATAATTACATACCTGTTTAATATTAAATACATTTTAATCAAGTCTGTTTAATTTTACGAAAATCTATCTACTTAGTGCTTACTCCGCCCGTATCATAATGAATTTAAAAAATGCAGAGAAACCTTAAAAAAATTAAAATTTAATTGAAATATGCCATATTCCTCGTTAAAACGACCAACGACTATAGTTGGAAATTATTCGAAAACGGTTTTAAATTTTTTAAACATTTACGAAAAACATAATCGGAGTGAAAACTAGGATTTTTTAACCGAATCAACTCGAATATTAATTATATTTCTCTCCGTCATATTCGGACGTATCCGGTATCCACTACAACTATCTTTATCTAAAATCCGTCGATTTACGCAACTTGCTTTCATGTGTCATTTGACATTTCCCAAATTTCACAAATAAATAGATTAGGTTACGTTTGGCATAATTGCTAGCTTTAATAAAACTTCGGAAAGTTGCAGAATCGGTAAAAAATTACACTTTATTAACTTTTATTTCAGTCGTATCCAGACTTGCATTCGTATTTAATTCATCATAATTAAATGAAACAACTGTTCATTACATTCCACGCTAGTTAGTTACCCAATTGTTTTGCAATGGAAGCTCTAAATTTATATTCGGCTTCCAGCGGCAATCAAACCTACCATTTAATTTCTTCAGGTGATTCAAACATTATCGGTCAGCACAACCGTCAAAGTCGAGGAAACGACAGAAAAAAAAAACAACCATGGTCTCATCGTCCGCGATTCGGACAGCATAATTCGAACAGGAATTTTAATCCAATGGAAGGAACGTCCGGTGCACGTTCCACTAGTTCATTTGCCGGACGTATAGATTGGGATTTCTTTAAACAACCAACAAATATGGTGCGTTCAGGAAAAAATAATGTTGCAAATAGACGGTTAATAACAAATACAAGACCACAACAAGGAATGCCGATGCAGGGTTTAAAAAACAACAATTATAGATATCATATGAATTTTCAAAACCACCAACAACAGCAGCAGCAGCAAACCGTTTTACAACCACCAAATCGTACCCAAATGTTGTCAAATACGGACCGCTATTATCAGGTTTCTCCAACGCCATCTTGTAAATCTGAAGTAGCTGCACCAAACTTAAATCAAATGTATCTTTGTCCTAATTGCACAGGACAATTCTTTGTTCGAAGTAAGTCCTAATGATACATTTTTTACTAACGTATAATCTAAATTGTAAATCTTTGTGTTTATAGTTTCACAAAACAATTATTTGGGTAAAGTACCGCTTGTACTTAAATGTAACCATACGGTGTGCCAGGAATGCATTTATAAACATTTAAAAAATCAGAAAGTAAAGTGTCCTGTTTGTGAACAAGATTCTGAAGTAACACATGTGAGAAACTGTTTTATCGTAAGCTAGTGCCTTAGTTTATAATGTTCCTTTTTTTTGATTTCAGCGGAAGTTGCCAATTCATCAAACTGATTTAATTCATCTATTTCCTCCTAACTATTATATTCTTGGGTTTTTAGTGTTTCATAATAATTATGGTAAAAATGCTGCTATTGGTCCCCGTCTTAAAGTAGTACCATTTGTGCTACATCAAAAACGACGTACAGCCTCACCTACAAGTAAAAAATAGCAATATTCACTCTCTGTTCTTATATAATTTTGGTGCTATTATTTATACAGGTGCATCTGACAGTCTATTAGAGATATCACGAAGTTGCGCATCTCTAAATGAAGATGTGGAAGACGAATCAAAGAATACTAAGTTTTCTTTAAATTTAGATAATTGTACTAAACATATCGGTATGCAATTAGAGTATTTTTGTGATGATTGTGAAACATATGCGTGCTGTTATTGTGTTTTGGACAACCACAATAATCATCAAAGAAGAAACTTATGTGATTTGGTAATAATCTATTTGTAAGAGAAGTGAATTAGTAGCACTGCTTATATTTCTCATTTCTAGGATGAAGCAGAAACAATAGAATTTAATCAACGGAAAACAACAGCTGTGCAGATTATGAATGATATCAACAGGACTTTAAAAGTAATTTTTTAGAAAATATTTGAATATTTTATTTTAGATCTTTTCATATATTGATTTGATATATGATCATTTTCTAAATCTCGAGAGGGATTCGAAAAATGATTTTCAACGAGTATAGTATTCTACTTTTTCCATTACATTTTACATTAACGAAAGACCGTCGTTATTAAAATTAAATCTAATTAAAAAAATGTATATAAAATAGCCAGAATTAAATTTCATAGGCCTTGCCAACTTGATATAAAAGTTCAATTGTATTGACTATTGAATGTCATACATTTATTGATAATACTAATTATTTTGTTAAATTTATTGTTGTATTATACATGTAGTATTTCCGTTCAAATTTTATTTTATTTAATAAGTACAAAAAGTTGAAAAAAACTTTACATTAATTATAATGCAGTGACAATTGATCGTATGTATTTGCAATTGCCGATGATTGTTAGGCAACCAAAAATTATATGTATAATTAAACATTTATTTAAATTTTGAAAATTCAAGAAATATTTACCATTTCATGATATGTTATGAATAATTTTTTACATTTTTGTATTTGCAATGTGTGTTTCAATTATTTTTTAGCTTGATTAAAATAATTTTAATTTTTTGCATTTAATACAATCAGTTTTCATTTAAAAAATCAAGGAAGGTGCTGGGCAGCGTCTTCGTATTGATTAATGTGAAGTTCTGAAATCTTTTAAATGTTTTATTTTTGCTTTTAAAAAAGGGAAATGTTTATATTTTGCTGCTAAATCATCTGTTTTCCCATTATTCTTTTAATAATTCAATCTTTATAATTGTATATAGATCTAAGTATATCTATTTAATTTACTAATGATTTATTTTCGTTACAAGTGACGAAAGTTAATCATTTTTATATGGTCGCAGAAAAAATACTTTAAAATCACGCTAAGCGAACATACTTTACATGTTTTTGTTATTATTACAGGAAGTGGAAGCTTTGAAAGCAGGTGATACTACAGCCATAAAACAACAAATCAGCCAGTATTTCATGAACTACCATTCCAAACTCACTGCAATTGAAAATGGATTACTGGAGGATCTAGGAAATTGCAAAATGGGCAACAAGTAAATATATGCCTCTTCTATTTTCATTGGTGCCTTGCACATTATTCATTCATATTTATTTTCAAGTAATTTAAATATAATTCGACGTGAATTGGCTAAACGTGCAGAAGAATTACAAACATTAATATCATTTAAGAAAAAGAAAATGGATAAGAAATATAACCTCCAAGCTGGATTAGAGAAATTGCGCGAGCTCGAAAATATTCCAAGATTTTTAGCTGGGCAATCTGACCATAATGTTGCATTAAGGTAACTAATTAACTGTACATTAATAGTTTAAACTACATGGCTTTATCGTATTTTTGCAGATTTGTTGCCGATCCCATAGATCCCGTTTCAGATGCTTTGGATAAGACTTTCTTTATCGAAATGTCCGGCAATTATGAATATTATTTAGAAACAAAGAAAAGTGATGTTCAACTGTGTGCTAGTACTACCGATTCAGAAGATGACAGTGGTGAAACTGAAATTAAATCAACTACGCGTAAGTAATCTTTTGCGAACTTTTTGTTTTTAAGCATTAATACAGCGCTGTTGTAAATGATTGAAAATAATGTGACAAATATTTACATACGAATAATGGTATGTATATTATTACACGAGTGACGAAAATAGCATTCTCTGTAATCGAGCGAACAGTTAATATTTGCGAGATTCAGAAAATGATTTTCAACGAGTATAATACTGTACTTTTTCCAAGGCCGTCGTTATTAAAATTAAAACTAACTAAAAAAATGCAAATAAAATAGCCAGAATTAAATTTCATAGGCCTTGCCAACTTGATATAAAAGTTCAATGGTATTGACTATTGAGTGTCATGCATTTATGGATAATACTTAATTATTTCGTTAAATTTTTTGTTGTATTTTACATGTATTTTTTCAATTCAAATTTTATTTTATTTAATAATTACAAAAAGTTGAAAAAAACTTTACATAAATAATTATAATGCAGTGACCATTGATCATATGTATTTGCAATTGCCGATGATTGTTAGGCAACCAAAAATTGAAAATTGAAGAAATATATGAAATATATCCCTAAATGATATGTTAGGGATTATTTTTTATATTTCAGTTTTTGTAACGTGTGTTTCAATTCTTTTTTAGCTTGATTACAATAATTTTAATTTTTTGCATTTAGTACAATCAGTTTTGGTTTTAAAATCAAAGAGGGCATTGGGCAGCGCTGTCTTTGATTAATGTGACATTCTGAAATCTTTTAAATGTTTAATTTTAGCTTTTAAGAGAGAGAAATTTTTATATTTTGCTGCGAAATCATGTTTTCCCATTATTCTTTTAATAATCTAATCATTATAATTGTGCATATGTATGTGCATCTATTTGATCTACTAATGATTAACTTTCGTCACAAATGACGAAATCATTTAACCATTTTTATATTGTCGTAAAAAATACGAATTCTTTAAAGTATGTTATTATTTTGCATTCAATAAAATGACGTTTATTGACATCTACGCAATATTGTTCATTTGCAATGCCCTGCGTATAACAAAAATGTCTTCCCAAGGTTCGAGTATTATTATACCTATCATATTTCAGCATTGGCTCCATCCGTTGATTCAATTAAATCCACCAAGAAAACGACTAATTCGAAATTGCAAAAACCTCGCAATAATGATGATAATTTGGGTATATTTTTATAGTAAGAAAAACAAAATATGTAAATATTACAATTATTAATTTCTCACTTAGATGTTGCTCAAATTGAAGTTCAGCATATTAATTCAATAGAAAATTTCTACGTTCAACTTAAAATCAGTCAACCAAAACTGGCACAATTAAACAAAGAGATATCAGATTATGTTCGAATGGGGGGCGGTTCTGATGTTATTGATATTTTGAAAAAGAGTAAGTTCCACACGAAGGCATTGCCGCAATAATTTCAATTTATTATTCATTGTCTAGACAAATATTATTTGGTTCTCTATTCATCTGAAGCAGAAGCAGAACAGCAATGGCTAAGAGCCAGATTAGTTGAAATTGATGAAGAAAATGACAGTTATGAAGTGTTTTTTATTGATTATGGAAAAACTCAAACGGTCAAACGTGAAAAGTATAAACCTCATAATTGAAAATAATCTATAAAAATAGTAACAATATATAAAATTTATGTTTTAGAATTAAAGAAATGCCCTCATTTCTAATGCAAACACTGCCATTTGCGATCCAATGTTCATTGTATAATCCAATGGATGTTGAATGGAATGCAAATGCTCATTATTCATTCGCAAGAATTTTAAATGGGTACGATTGCCATTGTTTTTTCAATTTTTTTTGCTTGTTTTATTCATTTACTGTCTTATAACAGTTTACTTCTTTACTTGTTACAGTAAAGACGTATGTATGATTATAAAATCAGCTGGTATCGAATATGTGGTTGATTTATTAATTTCTGGCTCGAATCAAACTGTAACTTCAGTAATAGACATTCTAATTTATTGTACCGATTCAGTAAAAGCCAGATCATCTTCCAGTTCAATTCAAGATCAAACGAAATCATTAAAAGTAACATGCTGGTTTTCGTATTTTTTGATGTAATTCATATTCAATTTGTAGGTAATTCACACGGCCGATTGGAAAATATTTCCTAATAGTCAAACCTTTCAACTGAATCAAACTGAGAAGGTTGTAATTGCCAATGTTATTGATCCATACACCATTGTCATTCATAAGGTAAATAAATATAACGACCCGTTTCCATTAGAAAAACAACCAGTTTTTTATTATGTTCGATTTTCTTTGTACAATTACAGGTAGCAGATAAAGAACTATTCGATAAAATGAACAAAGAAATGAAGAAAACATTTAGAGAAATGAAAAACTGTATACCAATTGAACGTAAGTCCATTTTGAGTTAGTGTAGTTAGTAATGGATTATTTTATATGTAAAAGTAGAGATCTAAAAGGTTATGTATTTCTCAGGCGCCATTTTCGATTGAATTTATTGCATTGAAAATGGAAAATTAATCAATGAATTGTTGAATAATTATCTCTTCGTCGGTCCGTGGTTGAAAAAATGGAACTAAAGTGTTAGTTGTTGAATGAAAATTGGTCATTTTTCGAATAAATAATAATAATAATAATGAAAACTAGTTCACTTCGATCATGGCCTACTTTAAAGAAACTTACTGCTTACTTTGGAATCAAAAATTACTATCTTTAATGTTCTTTTAATAAAGAATAGATTATACTTATTAGATATATAATAAATATACAAAAAGAAAGAATTAACGCAATATCGCCACATGATAACTGCCAATTTGAATCCAAAATGGCGGCTGCGAAATGTCCGCTTTATAGATTCCGATAACCAAATCTTAAAAATTATAGAAAATGTTTTAAACTTGTAAAACTGCTCCATAACTTCAAAAATGATTTGTTTTTTATTATTTAAAAAAAGGTTCCTATGTATTAGTACATTACAAATATACATCACAATCGTATCATAGAGGTTTCGTTAAAAGTGTTGATTTTGAAAACGATAAAGTGCAAGTTCTATTAGTTGATTGGGGACTAAATGTAGTTGTTAGTACGCTCGATATTAAACCTATTCGGGAATATTTTACGAGATTAGAAAGTCAGGTATTTTCTCTATATATTTTATTAAAATTCTTTTTTTGTAATTATTAGCATATTTTTAGGCCATTTTAGTAAAATTAGCCCACATTATTCCGAGTAACAATCAAAAATCATGGCTAAAACATGCAACGGAGTTTTTACAATCTTTACAGTCCTGCGAAGAATTGAAGATTATCGTTAATAGTGTGAAACCAGAAATTGAAGTAGCCTTATTTGATATATCGAAAACGGATGAAGTTTGTATTAATACAATGATGGTACAATATGGATTTGCTGAATCAACAGGAAATATGTAAGATATTGATTGTCATAGTATAGAGATAGAAAATTTAAACTCTACGATGTTTAAATTGTAATTTCTTCTTACATTTCTATTTTTATACTGTTTATAACTTTTCATTGTTTTTCATGTGTTTGATTTCACTAAATTTCAGTTCCAAAGAACTTTATTGGATTAACAATCGTGACGAAGAAGTTGAGCTGTCTGAAGATAATGGTCTCGTTGAATCATTTTTGAAAAAAATTAACGACGAAGTTATGAACGATCCCGTAGAGCAAGATGAATATGACGGTTTAAAAAAACGAAAAATTCGTGTCATGAAAGTGGACGCTCCTGATGTTATTTGGGTGAAATTTCACGATCTTAATGACAAGTATGTTAAATATTTGTTGTCTTATTTTTACTGGAGGGGTAGATTATTTATTGATATTTTTTTTTAGAGAAAAAGAAATGGGCCGGCGTTTAGTTGCCCACTATGGTCCTTTGAAATCTGATAAAACTACATTCGAAATTGACGATGAATGTGTGGCTAAGACAAAAATGGGATTTTCAAGAGGAAAAATAATTGAAATTATTGGAGACAGTTGCAAAATGTTTTTACCCGATAAAGTCGACGAGGTTCTTGTACCAAAAACCAATCTCTATGAGGTTGATCCATATTTTAAAATACATCCATTCGCTGTGCAATGTCATCTTGCTAACATCTGTCCAGCTGGTGATAGTGGCACATGGAGTATTTCGTCCACTGAAACATTACAGGCACTTAATTCATTTTATTATTATTATTATTCTCGATTACGGAAACATTATTTTTCTAGGAAATATTTGCTCTTTACAAAGAAATTTATGCTGTTCAATTAAAAAAAGAAGTCTTTGGATCTGTACAGAGTACAAACAAAAAGAAAACGTTACCATTACTAATGTGGTAAGTGTTTCTCTGTTCTTCATAGCAAAACCTTTTAATTCGATATCGGATATTTTTAATAGGTACTGCTTAAAAATTCCTGGAGGCGCTGTGGAGCCGGATAGAATTAAATACGTTTCAATAAATGACATTCTAGTTACTCTTGGTTATGCTTTCAAAATAACAAAATCGCTAGAAAATATGAGGAGTGAAAAGGTTGGTAGTAATATGTGATACAATTAAATTTTGTATCATTATTATAGAAGAAATCGACGTTAAATTTGGTTGTTCGAGAATGGAAATAAATTTGTTATAATTTATGTAGTAGTTGTTTGTGTTTGTAGAAAAAACGTAATACGCATTTCGAGCATAAATAACTATATTTTATTTTCATAAAATATATAAAATACTCATTGTCACATACTATAGGAAAACACTAAAGAAACAGATGAGACTAACACTGATATGGGCAGTAATTTTAAAGAAAATATTGAAGCACGAGCTAACAGTGCATCGGTGAGAATTCGATCCTCAGGTTTTAATTTATTTAAATAAAAACATTTTGATTTTTATTTGATGACAGGGCGAATTAATAGATGAAAAATATGGTAATGAAAGTTGGATCGATTTAGTAGAAGAAGAAATCGCTGCCAAAGATAAATTATATAAACCCGAAACTTCGGTAGAAAATGAAATAGAAACAAATAATGACGAAGAATCCAAACAGAACGAAGAAATAATCGATATAGATGACTGGTTGCCAGCAATTAAATTTCAAGAATCAGTCTCCGACGTATGTAAAATTAATATATACGATATATTAAAATGTACTATAGAAATACGCTATTTATTTTAGGCAAAAGTAACTTGTGGAGAAACTGGTGGACATTTGTACATTCGTCATGAAAAATGGGAAGAAACCTACACTTCAATGGAAAAGAGTATTAATGATTGTTTCAATGTGAAACCACCAAAAATGAATAATAGTGAATGGGAACCGGGTGAACTATGTACAATTAAATACACTGATAATAAATGGTATAGAGGAAAAATATTAAGAGTAAATGGCAGCAGAATTAATGTGCTAATGGTTGATTTCGGCAGTGATCATGAGGTTTTTTCACAATTTCTATTCAAAGAAATTCTTTATCCAGAAGTGCCCGTTTTTGCCACTAAAGTGAAATTATATAATGTAAGTAAAATCGTTTAGTAATCGAAATTAAATAATACCTAGAGTACTTATAGTATAAAATATGTTCACATCTATTCAGCACACTAGTCGCTGCTGCTTAAATGTTAAATTTATTACTCAATATGTATTTTATTAAAATGGTTCATTGACACGTATCAATTATTAACACGTATTTTAGGTATATTCAAAATCAGTTGATTGGCTACCGCAAGACTATGACATATTTCTCAATTTGTTAACAGATTGGTGTCGTATCGTTGTAAAATCACCTCATAATGTTGCCTTGCCACTGGTTGAAGTTTATAATGATAGCACTCTTAATATTAATGAAGAACTCGTTAGACTTTGTCCAAATCTAGTCAGGTACATTATTAATATTATTATAATTATTCACAGAAATATTTGATTTGATTGTATCATAACTTAATTTTTTTTTTTTTGTATCATAGAAATGCTGGTTTATTAACCGATACATTTGTACCAACCAGCTCTGATAGTGATAGTGAAATCCATGAACAAGTTCACACTGTTAAAGACGGTGAGAGTGAAATCCATGGATATGTTGAAACTGCTAAAGAATTAAATGTAAGAAAATTGTTAAGTGGACTTTACAGTTGACCAGTTTTCTTATCGGCAAGTTAATTTTTGACAAGTTTTGCTAGCAACAGTTGCATATTGTTTTCAAGTTTTCTTGGAATTGATGAAAATAGATTCGGCGCTATTATTCTTGCCACTTGTCGGCAAGTTTGGAAATATTTGGTATAAATTCAACGTATACCAACTGAAATTTTAATTCCCAAGAGAACAGCTGATATTTATATTTATATTTAATAAACTGTTGTAAAAATTTGCTTTGAAAATTTTGTTTATCTAGTAACGAATATTTTATTTTAACTACTGTGCTAATTTACCATATAAGGATAAGTATTTAAATATGAGATAGATCTATTTTAGATAGATATATTTTTTTATTTTTGGGTTGGCATTTATTAATGTAATCGAAATTGGCGACTGTAAAGCCAAACGGCAATTTTTTTCTTGAAGAAACTTGACGACAGGAAACTTGGTGACTATACACTATAGTTTTGCACACTGATGTGCTGCACAGAGATAATTTATGCTTATTATCAGGAACCCAAAATGATTGATAAACAATTGGACGAGAAGGATTATGCGAACCTGGCATATAAGCCTTTATCTTTACCAGAGAAATTGTTAAGGGGATTAAAAGTACGTCATATTTTTATATTTTATAGATATAAGCATATTCTAGTAGTATTCAAAACATGACTGCTACAGTAGCTGACTGGAAAACGAAAAAATAATCTTGGGAGTTCTCTTCTGTGATTAATTAATAACATTAACTAAAGATATTTTAATATGTTTTAGATCCCATTGGAAATAGGTGGTTTTATCAATTACGATAAAGTCGCATTGAAAGAGGCAAATATTATGTCAAATGAAGATTATTACAATTTAATAGTTGATATACAGGATAGTATTGAATATCTTCCACATTTAAAAAGTATGATATTTTTCTTCATTTTCCATGTAAAGTTTCATTAAAATTAAGAACACACAAATGTATAATAATCGAAATTTTTTACTACCATTTTAGATTTTAAAATTGGCAAACCATGCTTAGCACAGTTTTCCGAAGATCAAGTATACTACCGGGCTCGCATTACCAATGCGCAAACAGTTGCATTGGGTTTTATTGATGTATTTTTTGTCGATTACGGCAATTCGGCGACAGTTGCTCTCGAGAAACTTTATGAAATTAAACCAGAATTCCTAGAATTACCTCAGCAAACCTGGGAAGCTAATTTAAATTACACAGTTAAAAATAAGCGCAAGGTCCTTTCCATTATGAAGGTAAAAATATCCTTACTGGTTATTATAAATCATATGCGAATAATTTTAATTGAATTTTAGTTTCTAACTTTATTAGAGAAGAATGATGTTTTTGTAAAATTAATTAACGAGAATCCACGAACTGTTGATTTGTTTAATGAATATGACAGTCTCTGTTACGAATCTCTTATTAAAGAGGGATCATTGATTGTTCTCGAAGATGCAAATAAGAACAATGAAAGTGAAGACTTATAATTAAGAATCGTATAGTTTAATTATAGTTAATAAAACGTTTTACTTTTTAGTATGAATCAAATGTTTTCCTAGATTTTTGATAGTTTTAGTTCATAAACTTTTCTATAGCATATTTTCTACTTTTGCATTGCCGTCAGTTGTAAAATTAATTATAAGTTAAATGTTATAAGCATTTTTTGAAGAATTATTGTATTTATTTGTTTAATGATTTCAAATTATTGATAATACAGAATCTAGATGATGAATCATTAATTGAATTTTTTGCAGCCCACTACTGACATCTACTTTTTATCGATTGATTAGATTCAATTCGAAAATTCAGAATAATTTAAATTAAATTAATTAGGGGTGAGCGATACACGTTATTATGTATCGAAATATCGATACGCTCCGGCATATTGCTATATTGAATTATTGTCGTATCTCGTATCTTGAATCTTCCTTCGAAGAATTAATTCTTTTTTTTAATTTTATTACCTTTTATTTTGTGGGTAATTATTTTCAAACAATCCGGTGGATTATATAATAGTTATACATATTGTTTATTGGGGTATTGACTATTGATACGTATCGGGAGAATTTCAGACATTGTTGATTTGCAATCTGCAAGACCGATCAGTCTAAAAGTATCGATATATCGCCCAGCCCTAATATGAATATTCAAAACTTGACTTTCTAATTTCGGGCCAAAATTTTCGGCTATCGTCCGATTGTCGATTAGGTTGCATCATACCATGGTTAACCGCTCCTTTCTATTTCAATCAATATGGTAACGTCGAAAATATATTTCAATTCAAATTTTTCAAAATTAAAAAGAAGAGAAATAACGGAAATTAACCGGCAATTTATCGTTTTATTTATTACTTTACTGCAACTACTAAAAAAATTATTTGAAAATTACTAAAACCGCTTTACAATCAATAATTATCAATTGTATTTGCACAAAAGAAAAAAATCTGAACGTTTGTTGGATCGTAGTGAAAACCGTCATTATAATATAATGGATTCTAACCTATCAAACCAGCGAGATTTTACCTACAAAGACTTACTTTTATGGAAACTTTCTTGTGCAGCAACATGTAGCTGGATCTCACAGTGCTTAAGTTTAGTCTTTTATGTTATATTAATGCAATTCGATATACTGTATCCAACAAATTGGCCAACGTCAGTTGTACATGCATTCAGTTCAATTCGGACCTTATTCATGATTTTATTATTTGTACCAATAGTTTTTATACAAAGTATAATTTGTGCCAGAGACTATATCATGAAATCAAAATATTATTCATCTAGATTTCAGAAATTCGTTTCGTTTGTTTCGGTCCAGGTTTTAATATTGTCATTGCTACATACAGTTTTTGGAGCAGTGCTAGTGTGGGTATTTCTATCAATTGCCGGCGTTTCATATTCTAATCTAATAGAAAATGAAGAATCAGCGTATTGTCTTAACGAAGGGACATTCTTTCTAATACTGAACGGATTTTGGAATGGAATTTATTTCTTCATTAAGTACCATCCAGTAGAAAAAAAGATTTATTTCCCAGTAATATGCCAAAGGAAATTTCTATACTTTAAATCTCAATTGACATCTTTAATTTGGAAATCAATGTCGCAATCATTAATTCCATGTTTATGTTTTAGCTGTTTATATTATCTACAAGGTGCAATGATAGCAGACGGTTTCCGAAACTTTTTCAATTTATCCGAATACACTGTGAAACCAGATATAAGTATTTATTTATATTTGTTTCTTTTCAGTTCATTATATCATTTTAATATGAATCTAATGAAATTCTGTTTCGACTTGTTTCTAACACAACCAGTACAATTTCCTATAGAAAAGACTCCCAATACGAATTTAACTTTGCAAGAAAGTATAACGAATAGTGATTGGCCAATTGTGCAAAGTTTGGCTTGTTACGATTTATACAATATCGGTCTTTGGGGTTCGTCAAGAAGAAAACAACTATTTTCAATATCAAATCCGGGTGGGCATCCTCATTGTTGGAATCTATTGATGGAGAATGTCTTAAAATTGTTCAGAGAATATGGAGAATTGGTAAATAAAGTGACAAGTACATCAGAAGTGAATTTAATAGAAGGCAGGAGGATGGCGAAGGATGGTACTCCAACGAAATGTGTAAATTTCCGCAATTTCACCAGGGTATATGAATATCCTTATGAGTATGTGGATGATGTAGTCGAGATCACTGAAGTACCACCAGCGCGTAATATTATAACATTTACAAGAAATATTTATAATAGGATGATCGAGAAATGCTTGAATTTCTACAATATGTTCAAATTTTTATTCGGAATAAATTATCTATTTGATGAATTGCCTCAAGCCAATATACAAAAGTGCTTAGAAGATAGTCAGCATATTATATGGGCTTCAGAAGGTCTTGCTGCCATTGTTAATGCATCTTTAACTGAAGATCAATATGGTATTGTTCAAAAAGATGTTGCTAAAATACTAACAACTTTAGTACATTTAAAACAATCTCTTGATAAGCTGAATAAAACTATAATAATAGGTAGTAAATCAAGTAGTTATGAAAAGTTTAATGATGTAGCGAAAGCAGCTGTTAATTCGGCAATAAAAAGAAGTCTCTTTTCTATTTCGAATGCTTTTAGACCGTATTTTTCTGATATTGGTTTAGGTAAGGATATTGAAAATTATATAGAAATTCAAATACTTCATAGACGTTAAATATTGTTGAAGATCCGGAACTATTTTAAAGCTACTTAATTAGAATCTTATGTTAATTTATACAATATACTGTTTCATAGTATTTATTTGTGTTTTCTTTTCCCCGTTCCTAGTATATAATAAATATAAATTTTTTTATATAAAAATCGATTTTGTGAGGTTATGTTTTCAAGATGTGGATCAAAAACATCTCAAGATTTCCCAACGTAATAAAATTATTCAATAAGAGGTATTCCACACAAGATTTAGCTGCACATCAGAAACAACAAATGGCCAAAGGTTTACCAAAACAAAAACCAATTGAAGGTGTAAAGGATATAGTCTTAGTTTCATCAGGAAAAGGTGGTGTCGGAAAATCAACTACTGCAGGTGATTATACATAATATATTATCACATATACATTTAATCTAAATGCTATATGCATTTTTTTACAGTTAATTTGGCTACAGTCTTGAAATCAATTCATCCTGAAAGGAATATAGGACTTTTAGATGCTGATATTTTCGGACCTTCAATACCATTAATGATGAATTTACATGAAACGCCATTAGTAACTGAAAAGAATTTTATGCAACCGTTAACTAATTATGGAGTTAAATGGTAACTAGTTTAATTAAGTTTTATTGTCGTAGAGTTGATATTAAATAGGTTTTAGTTACATTTGTGACTGAAATACCCTTTAGGTATTTTATATTTATTCTTCGATTTTCTCAACGTTGTTTCTATTGGATTATCCAGTAATATCCAATTGATTGAATCTATTAATTCATCCTGAGAAATTCATCGTTTATTATAGATCCAATAACGAAATAGAAATAATTTTTAGTATGTCCCTTGGATTTCTTCTCGAAGAAGGTGCACCAGTTATTTGGCGAGGTCTGATGGTAATGCAAGCTTTAGAAAAATTAATGCGATTAGTAGATTGGGGTGAAATTGATTGCTTAATTATCGATACACCACCTGGAACTGGTGATACACATTTAAGTTTAGTGCAAAATTTACCAATTAGCGGTAAGGGGATTTTTTCATATTTTTTTTTTAGTTTCTTTTATTCACGAAATAAACTTACTAGGTGTATTACTTGTAACCACACCACAAACAGCAGCCCTTAATGTAACTAAACGTGGTGCCATAATGTATAAAACATTAAATATACCTATAATAGGTTTAATTGAAAATATGAGTTCAGTACTATGCCCCTCGTGTTCAAATAAAATTGAAATTTTTGGCAATGGTACAAAACGATTGGCCAAAGAAATTGATGTGGATATTTTAGAAAGTTTTCCACTTAGTGAAAACATTTCAATTGGTGGCGATAATGGTGTACCTGCCGTTTTGAATACAAGCAATGTAGAATATGAATTGTATGGAAACGTAGGGAATAGTGTGCTGGAGTTTTTAAAAAATAGCAAACTTAAAAGAGAAATAAATTAGTTCAACTTGGCTGTGGATGTACACTATTTTGATTCTTCGAAAATTGGAAGCAAACTAGAAAAAATGGCGAATGCGCCAATGTAAAAGTCATAAACTGCATAGTTTCATGAGGTAATTTTAATCGAAATGCTATAAGACCGTAATTTAATAAAAAATATTCTTTATTTATAATAATAATTCTTTAAAACGACCCAAAAATATTACAATAAAAGTAAAAAGAGAAGAAAACTTTCAACTGCACATTATTCTCGTATTTATATAAATATAAAAAGAAAGTTTTATTTATATTATGTTCACATTGAGCGCTTCACAATCAAGTCAAAAGAAATTAATAACTATTGTACACAAATAAGTAGAAGAAGTTAATTTAATCCCTTAAATAAATAGCAGTCATTTTGTCAACATGAATAGTACTTGTTACATTTACATTTGTCTTTTAAATTTATTCAGTTTCTTTTTTGGAGCTTAGAGTATTATTTACAACGTCTACAAATAAAAAGGAATTCGTTGGGAGAATTGAAAATGTTTAGATAAAAAATTCAATAATAGTGTAATGAATGATTGGCAAATTAATTGGAAGATATTTTCAACTTTCTTCTGGCACACATTAACAGCAAAACTTAATTATATAGTTTTATAATTAATTTGCGTTGATGCTGAACCGATAACAATTTTTTTTAAAGAAAAGAATATTTAGCAATATCATATTCGGACTAGAAAATTAAATTGCCATTAAAAAAGTGCGTGTCCAATTATTTGCTTGTTATTTTGCTCGGAAATATGTAGTACTATTAATGTGATAAAGTCATTACATTAGAATTCTACTAGCCATACATATAAAATAAAACATACACAGATTTTGAATGACCGATATAAATAGATAATTTTAATATAAAAGATAAAAACATATTTTATTTATTTTTCTACTAGTTTCTCTCTACCACTTTTTTTTATGTTCGTCCATCGATACGTCACCAGGACCCAAATATACAATCATAAGTAAACCACCAATTACTGATAAAGTCTAAAAAGAAAAGAAAAAAAAATAACGAGTTACTTTATAGAAAATTCTTTGAATATCTTTCTACAGGGTGTTTCAAAGTCCTATGTAAGTAAGTATGGGGATCTCCGAAACGGTAACAGATACGAGGTCGTTTAAATTGGGGCAAAGTTACACAATTTTGGGGTTACTCAAATGGTTGTTTAAAATTTGAGAAACTCCTGATATTTCTAGAGATAAACGAAAAAAACCCGAAAATTTCGATTTTCCTTTTTCGTCAATAACTTGAAAACTATTTATCATAGAGAAATAAAAGTTGTACATTATTAAGGCACCTTTTCAAGAGCTTTTACCTGATGTTGTCAGATATTCCACAGGACTTTAATTTTCTTAGATATTGAGTACAATTGTCGATTTTCTTATGGACGCCATCTTGGATTTTCATAGATTTAAAAAGTACATGAAAGTCCCATTGCAATCACGTATCACATCCACTAATCTAAAGATATCATTTAATACAATTAATAAAAAATAAAAATCTAATTCATTTTAGTTGGCTTTGGATAATTAATAATGATAGTCGTTACAGAAAATCTGGGCTGCTATGATATGTCAAATTATTTGCTTCTAATATGTTTTCATTATTTAATTATTTTGCATATTAAATTATTTAAATAAAATGCGATTCTCGAATGAAGGAAAGTTTGATTTAATTAAAATATTTTATTAATGTCGGAGAAATATGATCCGCGCTTCTGATAAGTATTTACTATTATATCCAAAAAGGTTACATTATTCCATCAATTTCCACTATTAATTATCCAAAGCCAACTAAGATGGATTCGATTTTTTTTATTATTGGTATTAAATGATATCTTTAGAGTAGTGGATGTGATACATGATTGCAATGAGACATGTACTTTTTATATCTATCAAAATCCAAGATGGCGTCCATAAGAAAATCGACAATTGTACTCAATATCTAAGAAAATAAAAGTTCTGTGAAATATCTGACGACATCAGGTAAAATCTCTTAAAAAAGTGAATTAATAATGTACAACTTTTATTTCTCTATGATAAATAGTTTTCAAGTTATTGACAAAAAACAAAAATCGAAATTTTCGTTTTTTTTTTTCGATTATCTCCGGAAATATCAGGAATGTCTTAAATTCTAAAACACCATTTTAGAATTTAGAAAACCATTTAGAAAAGATCAAAATTGCGTAGCTTTGCCTCACTTTAACCGACCTCGTATCTCTTACCATTTCCGAGATCTCCATACCTATACAAGAATTGAAACACCTTCAATGTATGTACATACTTGGAAGAAATCGTATTTTAAGAAATCCCGTAAGGGTTTGCTAACAGGTACAGCCCACCACGCATTGTGGTAAAAATCCAACATTGTCAATAGAACAACTAAGATGAATGCGGACAATTTAGTTTTATATCCTATTGTAACTAAAATCATAAGCACCGTTCCAATCAGGTTTTGTAATACCTAAATCAATATAATTGATATGTTATTATTTTAAAAGTATTTTCTTATTATGCCACAGAATAATACCGTGCCTTACTTGTAAAAAGTTAAATTCAAATCGTACAAGTGATAAAAACATGAGAGCTAAAAGTATTCTTCCAGTAAGTTGAAGATAGTTTTTCGGTTTATTATCGCCAAGTGTCGGTACACCTATTAGAATATATATATATATATTTTTTTTTGTTAATTCTTCAAATTCACATTAGAATTATTTCGATAAAATTACCAGCAAATAGACTTTTCGCCTCGCCTTTACTTTCAGCTAAAACTAACAGTAGTGCACCAACTAAAGCGAAATTCCTTACTAAAAATTGTATATCCCATAATATACTGTACGCTATTGTCTATAACATAAAATTTTCAAATTCATATTGAATTCCGTATTTAGTTAAACACTTACCTGTAGAACAACAATGAAAAATAACAATCCACAAGCTATTGACACTTTATATCTAACTATAACCATTCCACAAGCTCCCAATTGTAATACTAAATTAATTAACACGAATAATGTAGCCAGGAAGGTGCCACAGCCCCATGACATGTTCATATATTCTTTTTGTTCATCCCATTGGACCCACATTCGTATTCCATCTTCGAAAAATGTGGAAATTAAACATAGTCGAGCTGTGGTTGGTAGAATATATTTTAATTTCTTTTGAACCTAGAGTATAAAAGCAAAAACTAATGTAATATACATGTGGTTATTTTCAATTACAAAAAAGAATCAACAATCCATCCAGCAATACGAATTAATACTAATCAAATTATCCTGTAAAACTAAATGTGATCTGGTTGACTCAAAATATATTACTTTCGATTTTGTTTAAATTTTATATTAAAAAAACAATTGAAGGTCAATACTATATGAATATGTAGCATACAAATGATGAACCTTTAATCGAGTGCAAATGAATTTCGAAATAGTTTACCAGTTATAAGCATATGGAGAAAGGAGAAAGTGATTTGATTTTATTTTGGAATAATAAATTGTTGACACTAATTCTACTTCTAAATGGCCTATATACATAACATCAAATAAATTATAAGCAATCTATACGTGTTATTATAAGCGTAAAATATGTCGCACTCAAATTTTGAGTAGACTGTAACTACTTAAAAGTTAATTGGAAATCATGACAAAAAAAATTATAATAACTGAGTAATGGAAAATTGTCAGTAATTGATTTTACCTGATCTACAACATCCTCGGCTTTTGAGACATATTCATTCTGTACATTCATTTTGAAAAAATAATAAGAAAATGGATAATTTGTTCACTAATTTTAGATGTGTGGAACCGTTGAAAACAAAAAAAGTTCCACATAAGTACTGTCATTTTATCGTCACTATTGACATTGAATTCTTCTTTTTTTAATATTTTTAAACAATTGTCAAAATTGTTTCAAGTTATTTCACTTTTTTGCTACTAGTTCAGCGACAAATTCATTCTGGTAATTCCCCGTTATTAAAAGCGCTGATACTCGTGGAAAATTTCAATGTTTAATTCATATTTTCCACAATTTCCATTCCATTAAAATCGAAATTTTCAAGAATCAAAGAAGATGACAATGTATGTAACCATATTTAGAACATTTGCCAAAGGGTTGATCGATTTTTCCAAAATAAATTTTGGGTTTCGCACAGCTAATATGTCTACAATAACCAAAATGAATGGAACAGAAGGTAAAACTCCCTTTTTAATTGGTGTAGCTGGTGGAACTGCAAGTGGAAAGGTAAAAATAAGGTTTTATTAAGCATTTACGTTTAGTATAATGTATTGTATGATTGTCCCAGAGTACCGTTTGTACAAGAATAATGGAAAAATTAGGACAAGCTGATGTCGAATCCAAACAGCGACAAGTGGTATGCATTTCGCAAGATAGTTTTTATAGGGAGTTACTGCCAAGTGAAATAGCTAAAGCTGAAAAGGGACAATTTAATTTTGATCATCCGGATGCGTTTAATGAGGTGTTAATTAAGGACACGTTAACTGATATTTTAGCTGGAAAAATGGTACAAGTGCCTGCATATGATTATCGGCACCATTCATTGTAAGTTAATTCGAAGAATATTCGATAAATTCATTATTTTGTATATTTGATTTCAGAAAAAAAGATGAAGTATTGACCATTTATCCAGCAGATGTAGTACTTTTTGAAGGAATTTTAGTGTTTTATTTTCCCGACGTTAGAAAGTTGTTTCATATGAAATTGTTTGTTGATACTGATTCTGATACTCGATTAGCCAGAAGAGGTAGTATAATTTAACATTGAAATTTGCAAATTTTATGCGTATCGTAAATTTTCAGTACCTCGTGATATTAAAGAAAGAGGAAGAGACCTTGACCAAGTCCTGAATCAATATATGAATTTTGTTAAACCGGCATTTGAGGAATTTTGTAGTCCTGTATGTATATCAAATTGATTGCCAAATTTTCCAATGAATATAGACGAACATTTTTTTCAGACAAAAAAATTTGCAGATGTTATAATACCAAGAGGAGCAGATAATCATGGTGAGAATTTTTCCAATTTTTAAACATTTCAGGAAATAGTTTTATTCTCATTTATTTACCTACCCCAAAAGTAGTCACTGCAAAAAAGCATAATAATTTATTGGCCCTATACCGAAAATATTTGTTGAAAATATCAGTTAGTACTTAATTTTTGGTATTTTTTTTGCAGTGGCTATCGATCTTATAGTTAACCACATCAGGGACATATTACATGGAAACCAGCAAGAAAATATGGATTGCCACAATTTACACGTTGCCTAACTTACGTTTAATAATGAGAGGAAAATTGATAATTACATTCCATTGCATTTATTTCAATTTTTACTCCTGTTTTTCTCCTCTGCGAACCCGAATTTTTCATTGTGTATGAGATGTGATGAGTTGAGATTAATTTTGTGTACTGTGGCTTTTATAATAAGGATATTATCTGTGTGCTTTTTAGTATTTTTACATAAGTACTATGTATACTTTTAAGGCTGTTTCAAATAATACTTCGCCTCATTTACCTAAACTGATATTAATAATAAAATTCTCCCCGCATAATTATTCTACGGGTAAAATTTCTAATGAAATTTTTATTCCACAAAAACTTGTAATTCTCAATTTTACTTTTTTATATGTATGTTATTATGTTGTATATTTTTTTTTGTAACGATTTTATTGAAATTATGTATGTCAGTATTTGACTACAAGAAAACTCATAGTGTTTGTATTTTATTATTTACTAAGTTTGTATGTTTCATTGTTTTAGAAGCACAAAATTTAGTGAAATATCAAATAAACATATGATTTTTTAAACAAAATATCAAATACCATTTTACAGAATAAATAAAATTACTACTGTTTGTTATAAGTCTTCAAAATGAAAATCCTTTATTTTTTTAAACACAGAAATATTTTTTTCAGTTGCCATCGATTTAATTGTTCAACACATAAGGGAAATATTGAATCACAAACCAAGAAATTCAGAGGAAAGAACTCTGGTTCCTAATAATTTACATTTACTACCAATTGAATCAAATCGTGGATTCAATGATACTGATGGAATATTGAAACGACCACATTAAATTACATTTATTGTAGAGTGTAGTGGAGGAGCAAGATGCACAAATAATTTGCCACGTTGAAATTCGATTTTCAAAAATTAGTTAATTGTTAATAAATAGTAATTGCTTTCTATTTTTAAGAAAATAAAAAGGAGCAGCAGCTTTAGATGTTAAGTAGCAAACAGTTGTTACTATTAATAATTAATTCGAGGTAAGTACAAATATGAAAATCTATTCGACTTCTGGACAAACATTGATCAACAAATATACGTTATTGAAAAGGAAAAATGTTAAAAAAAAAAACTATTATCCATGTTTATTAATTGTTTAAATTAAGTTACTGTAGAAATATTTCAATAGGTTTCATTTTAGTTTCCTCTTGACGGAGGAAAACGTTTCTTGTTTTATGTCTTTTTTCTTTTATTTTATAAATTTTATATTTGTTAATTTAATTGTGATATATTTACCAAATGCTTATTAATTTAACTGTATTGTTTTCGTAACAATTTTTATTTTCCTCGATGATTTGAATAAAAACAACATATCTAGAAAATACATGTATTAGTCTTCATATATTTAAACAAATAAAGTAACTTCCTTAATTAGAATGTGTCACTGCAAAAAATTCTCTTATAACCTACCATTTCCCATCCATTTTATCATTAGGCAATTGTTAATTCTAAAATTATAAATAATATAGTTCCAAATTCATTCCATCATGGATTTCATCTGTTAAGTCTCGATTAAGAAAACTAATTAAACTATAATTATTAATTAAATTATAAGGTCAATTAAAAAAGGATACAATCTTGCAATTGAATATGATCTCTGAATGTGGTATACCATTTTTTTAATAGAATTTTATCCCATCTGGTTCCTATTTGGGCTGCTATTAATTTCTTTAAATCTCCAACTGTATCATCTGGATTGCATTTCACTCTAACTTTTTTACCCAAACGGTCATTGCAGGTAATCTCAATCATTATTATTATTTTACAATTGCCGAATTGAAAAATTTTATACTTTCTGTTATATTGTTTTGATTTTGATAAACAGAGTAAAGTGATTTTTGTAAACTGTGGTTCTCGTATGTTCGATTGAGATTAATTTAGTTCAAATAATGTCAATTCTCAATATATTAGGATTGTGAAGGTTACTTTGAATTGCAGCACATCGATATGATGTGAATCATCTGGCAACATCGGCAACTTGACTGATCTCTCTATGTGTATCTATACTATGACGTCACGTCCGTCAGACGTTCTCTGTTTTAACTTCAATACTTAGATATTAAGCGGACTTTACAGTTGGTAAGTTTTTTGGTGCAAATTTCTCGATGGCAAGTTCTTTGAATAAAAGAAACACCGTTTGGCTTTACTTTATAGTCGCCAATTTGCTTTTCGACAATTTCGAATTAAAATTTTAGTTGGTATACATGAATTTATATAAAATATTACCAAACTCGCTGACAAGTGATAGGAAAGATAGCGCAGAACCTATTTTCGATAACTCCAAGATAACTTAATAACCAGTGCAATATGCGCCTGCGTAATGCAAAAACTTGTCAACTATTAACTTGCCGACAGGAAAACTTGTCAACCGTAAAGTTTAATTTAGCCTCAGATATGATAAAATAATTATAATAATAAAATCTATCTTATTATTCTCTCGTATCATGTTTACACTTCATGGCATAGCGTTTTAGTTTACTTAGCATCTATTTAGTGAGTCCATGATAAATGTTCACTATAAATAGTCCATTATAAATCGCCACCTTTGAATCGATACAAAAAAGAATCGGCAGCAATAGCATAATGTTGTGCTATATACACTGAAGAAGCAAGAAATGTGAGCCTATAGCTTTAACTTTCAATATTCTAGTAAAAAATGTTGCCAGTTGTGAAAAATTGAATTTAAAATTGTAATTGTATTGTAATGTGTATGTGAATGTATGTATGCGTAATGTAATGTAACTAATACAACCAGGTAAATATATTGTATATTGATCGTTCACTCTGCATTTTTTTTCGGATTGATTGAAGCTGCCAATTTCCACATTTTGAAAAAATAATCAATCGATTCGAAGTTTTAATTTTTTGAATCGATTCCAAAAATAATCGAAAGTCAAAAAGATCGATTGATAAATCGATTTTTTATTTAAGAGATTCGATTTATTTTAATAATCGATTATTAATCAGCATCACTAATGTGCACTGTACACTACGTATTAATTTAATAGAAACGTCATAGAAAGCAACTCTTGTCTGTCGAAAACGTAGTGAAGTGAATTTCAATATGGCGTCGTATTGCGATTCTTAATTTTAATTTTTGTATTTGTGTTGGAAAAATGCTTAATTTGTGGAATTTAGTGGTTTGGTTTGGTGATTAATTTATTACTTTATCAAGAACTATCAATATGGATGCAGTGAAGGCTTTTAATAGCGAGGTATACTTGTTAGAAATATGAAGTTTTATTTTGCAGTTGGTCATTTTTAATGCTACATCTTCATCGGAAGCTAATTTTTTAGCATTGCTTTTTTTGAGTAATGGTTGTACCGGTAAAATGCAGTAAAAATATTGAATCACACGAAAATGTTTATTACATTTCTTAAAGCTTATTTCCATCTATTTTACCTCGTGTTTATAAATTATAGAAAAAATGACAGATATTCATATAGCCTAGCTTATATCGTATTGTAGCTGTATAGATTGGAATGATTTAATTTTAAATAATATACACGATTTGAGTCACTTTGTCTTGTGCTAACAACGTATTAGTTGTTTTAATCTGTAGAATTCTCAAATAGAAGAACTCGGTAGCAGCTTCCAATCTGCCAACTACTTTTTCCAGAAGTTAGTTCACTACAATGTGACTGTGTGCTTTAAATTCGTTTATGAATTCGGTGGATATCAGCTAAATGTTTCTTAATATAATAATTTATATTATATTCTCAAACTTAGTTTGAGAGGTGGCAGTTTAAAAATGAGACAAAAAACATTAGATTTAAAATCTCTTGCATCGTTTATATTCAGATTATGGAGAACTATAATAATGAGTAGAATCGACCTAGCAAAAGTCAAAATATTTACGGGACAGAAAGTTTTTTGTCCACTAGGTGGAGTCGTGTTTCTAGAGCTGCGCTTGCCGGATCATTGACGTGCTTTTTGATTGTTTCGTTTTAAAATCATTTTCATATTTTACATTAATTTTTATATTTAAAATCATCCATATGATTCCAAAGAAACCGTAAAACTGTTAAATAATTGTTAATAAAAGTTTTAAAATAAATTTTACATAATAAATTAACAATTATTTTTATAATTTTTACACCCTACCCTGTAACACGCCACTGATCATAAAATTAATAAAATGGGGCAAAAAACAAAATGGTGTCCAATTTTTAAATAAAATTTGCTGTATTATATGAAATATTGATTATTGCAATTATAGTTTTAATCTGCTGCAATAAAATCCACGATTTTCATCAAAAATAAGAAAATCTGAATTTCCCATAAGAGCTATGTTAAAAATTTTGTCTCTGCTGATCGCAGCGCCCCCTAACGGCAGCCTGTATTTCTTGTGTTCACTCGTTATAGTTTCTCCATCTTTAGGATGCAAATTCCAGAGTATCCTGTATATTTTTTATATACCATAGGTAACCACCAATTTTAGATTTTATATAATGTAATAATTTATACACCAATTTTTAGCATTTTGTTAAAAAAATGTAATTACTGGACTCATGTTAATGTCATTCCATAATTAATCAAATATCATTTGTATATCCAATGGGTATAAATAGTCAGTAGACTATTTAATCTATCACAATTTGGAATGGTTCTTTTTACTAACATCCTTGTTCAGGGTGTATACCTGATTATGTATATTTATTATTACAGCTTTCTTCGCTCTATGATGTCAAACCACCGATATCGAAAGCTAAAATGACCGCAATAACTAGAGGAGCCATAAAAGCAATTAAGTTTTACAAACACGTTGTACAAAGTGTTGAAAAATTCATTTTAAAATGTAAATCTGAATATAAGGTTCCAGGACTTTATGTAATTGATTCAATAGTGAGACAATCCAGACATCAATTTGGTCCAGATAAAGATGTATTTGCACCGAGATTTGCAAAGAATTTACAACAAACATTTATTAATTTGTTTAAGTGTCCAGCGGAAGACAAGGTAATAAATTATTCAATTTTTCATCCTTAATTTATCGATATTGAATGGGAAATCTTATTGTTACTTTTTTCTCGTTTCTCTTTCAAATTATAGAGTAAAATTATCAGGGTTTTAAATCTATGGCAAAAGAATCAGGTATTTCAAGCAGAAGATATACAACCATTATTTGATCTAGCCGATCCGAATAATCCGATTTATCAGCAATTGGAACAACAGCAAATAGCAGCGGCGGCAGCTGCAGCTGCAGCTCAACAACAACAACAGCAAACTAATGGTGGAAATTTTTCAGCAAAAGGTTGGTATTGTAGAACATGTTATTATTTAGCAAAAGTACTTTTGCAATGTGCCAACATACAATCGAATTGGAAATAGTAGATTTAAAAAAAGGTGGCGGGGGGAGGAATCGGGATTTGTATTATCATAAATTTTTTGTTTGAATAGATCGTCCTAACGATTCATTTTGATGTAATTGATAATTTAGAATGATTATGTCATGTTTTTTTTACCAATATCGCCTCCAAAATGGCGGTGGTTAGAGCCATAGAACGGCAATTTAAAATCTTATAGTTAACGCAAAATAAATTGGCTTTAAATCCATAATGATATTCAACTGCTTACAATATGTTTGAATTACACATTTTAATGAATTGTTCTTAATTGATTTTCTGACAAAAAATTCTTCATAAAAGTTCTCTTCTCAAACAAAAAGCGCTAATTAACAAAATATTTCTTATTTGTTAATATGCATCTAAAATAGTATTAAGTGCATTATTTTATTACTCTCTACTGGAGTGTCCTGGAACTTTACGTTCAATTAAATGAAAGGTAAGATTATACATGATGGAAAAGGTATTTTATCATCAACGGGATATCAGTGCTGACTGCGACTTTATATCATAACAATAATAATAACAATGAAAGGTAAGTTTTTAATATTTAGGCGTTGATTCAATTTATTTATTTTTTCCTTGTTTGCTTGAAAAAAGAAATAAATTCGAGTCAGACCAGGGATTTTCAACTTGAACATAGTATTCTGAGGCGTGAAATCTCGAGGCTAGTATGGCAAGCTGACAGTGCGAAACTTGTTTGCTATTTTATTCCAAATCGCATCATTTAATTTTGAAAACAATAAAATAACCAAATAATTAAAATAAAACAAAAAAAAATTATCGAACTAGAAAGTTGTTTTGTTTGATTACTTTTGTTGGAAAGTTAGGTTAGGTTAACATCTATTGTTTTAAATATTTGATTTTCTAAATAAAGTTATTTATCATTTAAAAATTATAAGTACTTACCTATTAGTTTCTTTTGCAAAAAATTCAATTTCTTGCACTAATAAATTTTCTTATCTTATTATTTTTTTATTTTTCTATTCACTACGAAAGGAATGCAATACATTTATAATCTAGTTAGATCACCGTATCATTCAAATACATAAATTTGAAAAAAAAAATACATGCATACGATTTGGAGTAAAACCATTAACAACATATCGCCTACTTGATAGATTTACCTATCGATTATCACACAGAAAACTTATAGTTGAAGATGCCCTGGTAAAAAATTGACGGTTCTTAGGCAGAAAATCAGTTTGTTGTTGATAATAATTTGTTGATTTCAACTATATAGTAGATATATTTTATTATTATTATTATTCAATATAAGGAAAATACAAATCGCATAGATACATATATATTTTTTGGCACATTGCGCTGCCGCATGACCATTGGTCTAAATAAAATTGTTGATGATAGGTTCACCTGCATTACCAAGAACACCAACCAGAGCAAATCAAACGGCCGAAGCAGTGGCAGCGAATTCGGTTAGTTTTCGCCTTTCACCCCTTTCCAAAATAAAAAGATTTATGCAGAGAGTTGTTGTTGTTGAACAAGATTATGATGGCAAGACAATAATTTCAGCAGTTCCATACATTTATTTGCGGCGATATTTCTTTGTTTTTTTGATGTTTAAAATTGAAAAAAGAATGAAAGAAAACAAAAATAATTCAAAAAAAAATTGTTACTTTATTATGTAAATTGTTGTTAGCATAAAAACGAATGTATATAATGTATCATATTGTATATAAGATTAATCGTTAATGTAATACCTACATACATACATAATATTGTTTATTTGTATCGAAAAAATGGCAAATTTACATTGTATAGTATTTTATGAGGCAATTAATTTAGTTAGGGTTTTGTTAATAATCATTAACTCGCGTCAATTTTATTAGGAAATATTCAACATATTTTAATAGTGTTTTTCACCTCATTTGCTAGGTATAGGAATATTATTTTAATCGAGCCGCCTTTTCTCTATCTCTTTCTGTCAATTATGAGTCAAATTAGAATGGAATACGCTATATGTACGAAATATTTAAATATGTATATTCAGTTAAGCTATGCATTTATGCAATTCGTCATAATATGACGAATCCGGCTAAGTAATTGAAAGTCTAAGTAGTTCTAAGAGCAGCTGGTAGAGATCACAACTAGCAGTTTATTTTAATATGTAAATTTATATATGCAAATGGAAGAAAAGGTTAATTCCAAAGTGTCAGTAATTATAAATTAACCCATTCTATACAGAAAAGTTATCGTTCTATAAGTTTTTATTTTGTATACCAACATTGTGATAGTTTCTACGACTTCCATATAAACTAACGTGTAAAACGCATGCGCAAAGAATGTTTCTTTGCCTAGAAAGTTTCTATGATTTGCTAGTAGTAATGAAACGTATCTAGTGTTATTGGAATATTCTACGTATAATTATCGAGAAATTTCCTATTCTTTTTCCGTATGCGTATTTAGTAATGTGTATTCAATAAATAATGGGATCTCCCCGATCGGTCGGGTGTAGTGCGTTATATAATAATCAAATCTTGGAAGTATAAATTAGGCTCATATCTAGAAAATTCCTTATCTAAAGTACTTCTGGAATTAATCGAAAGACAGAGATAGTGACGAGGCGGTGAAGTTTCCTAGAAAAAATATTATCCTTTTTATAAATTTATGCGCATTGTTTACTTAATGATTATTATTTGTCCTAAATGTATTTCATAGTCAACTTCAATCATGTTAGGAGTAACTTTAATTTTTGATTTGCATTTTGCCTTTTATATAATTTTGTAACATTTCATTTTATTTGGTATTAATGTATGACTAAATCAAGTCTATTGCATCTTAATTCGAAGATTTTCTTTTACGAATGTTCTAGCCAGTCAATTAATTACACTCTGAAAAATCTAGTATTAATCTAGAGCTCGTGTGTATGTTACTCGTCGCCATTTTATTTGTTAAAGAATTTCATACCACTGCTACCAACAGAACACTAAGTTTATCAACAAACGTTATTAAATTAATTGCATCATAAAATTGATACTATTTCTGCAACAACAACAAACAATTTTTACGCCAAAGATAACTCTGCCTAAGAATCGCGCGTCTGCGCAATCGTACTTTTAATTTAAATTAAAATCTAAGTTTAAATTTTCACACGACATATTTTTTAAGCGTAATTTTTCTATTTCAGAGTCTAACAGAACCGGTATTACAGCAATTACAAAATCTTCAACGATTACTCACATCAAAAGGTGGCGATGGTGTGGGTAGATCGGATCAGGTGCATTTCGATAAGAAATTATTGGATTTTGATTACGGTGATGAGGAAGAAGATGGAAATCCGAGTCCACGAGTTACAACAACGCAACCAAATGAAACATTTTCAAAGTGTGTTTTTAATTTTTAGTAGAGTATAATTTTTTGTTTTTGAATTTGGGCAGACGATAATTCGAATTCCGTTTTGATCCAGCTGAAGATTTGAACTGTCATTTTGGATGGTTCAAATTGACTCGCTTTGTTTTGCACTGAAAAACCAGAACGATTAATTGTCTCAGATTCAAGAAATTTTTAATTTGTCTCACTTTTAGGATAAAATTTTGATTAATTTTTCTTTCTAGTCTTCTAACAAATCCAGAAGTTCTACGACAATTACAAAATTTACAAAATACAATAGCAAATGCTGTTCCCGCATCGGTACAAATTGAAATGGATGCGGAAAAAATGAAAAAACTACAAGAAATGAAAATGCAAGAAGATGAATTTGATAGACATTTAGCACAAACTGTTCCGGTACGCATCTGTTTTCTATCTTTACGACATGCATATTATGTTTGTCTATTACTGATTTTTAGAATTTACCATTTGCATCAGAATGTGAATTTAAACCAAGTAACCAATCAACAATGATCGGTGGATTTCAATTTATTCCTCCGTCGAATGAGAACAGTCAAATATCACAGGGATTTGATATGTCATCGGGTCCGCCGGACAGTATAGGCGGTTTTAGTGGTAGTCAAAATAGTGCAATTGGAAATGGCAATGAAGTGGAGGTAATTAAATCGAGGAACAATGCGTGTGTAAATGTGAATATACATTTTTCTGTTTACGTTTATTTAGGTAATAACATTGGATCATGACGATGATTTAAATTTAATTTCTATGCCGCCTGAAAGATATGAGAAAAGGAAACGTAGCCGTTCGAAATCTCGAGATAGACGAGATAGTGGACGTGATAATAAAAGCGGTGATAGAGACCGTGATAAACGATCGCGAAGATCTCGATCTCGATCAAGGTAATGAAAATTTATACCAATTTTGACACTTTACTTAACAAAACAATGCGTAAATTAAAAATCAAACAACAACAACATTACAAATAATTTTAGAAGTAGAAGACATCGATCGAGATCAAGAGATAGAGAAAAAGAAAGAGAAAGGGAAAGACGAGAGAGAGAACGAAAGGAACGTGACACTGAAAGAGATAAAGAAAGAAAGAAACGTGGATTGCCAACAATTAAGAAAGAAAATTTAAGCGGTAGATATTATTTAGAATTAATTGACATATTATTAGATTTTTATTTACTATTTTATGTTTCGATATGTTTTCAGTGTGTAGTACGACATTATGGGTAGGGCATTTATCGAAATTAGTGCATCAAGATGATTTATCAAATACATTCGGGGAATTTGGCGTAGTTATTAGTATCGATTTAATTCCACCACGTGGATGTGCATTTATTGTTATGGATAGACGTCAGGATGCAGCCCGATGTCTTACAAAGTTAAAAAATCATGTCTTACATGGAAAAGCGATGACGGTATAGTTTGCTTTGTTTTTTTTTTTTACTTCTTACTCAACAGCTGTTTTGACTTTCTTTAAAATCTTTGTCGATCGTATTTTTTGTGTGTTCGCTTTCGTGTCTTAATTAATAGTTTAATTATTTAAATTCGCAGCTTGCTTGGGCACCAGGCAAGGGTGTAAAAGGAAAAGATTTAAAAGATTATTGGGAAGGTGATTTGGGTGTATCATATATTCCATGGACTAAAATTCGAGAAGATATCGATTTAGAATTGCTGGAAGATGGAGGTATATAAAATACGTTTAGTATCAGTAAAATAATAACGGTATAAGATTTATAATTTTCTTTCAGGTGTTATTGATGAAGACACGATGCCATCGTGGATGAAAACAAAAATGGAACAAATAAGTAGCAGGAAAGCAAGTAATTCAAATGCCTCATATTTAACAATGGCAAATAGTGGTAGGATTGCTTCAAAAGAATTACCAACTGCAATTGATACGAGTCAACCACCGCCTCTTACAGGAACCAACATGTTACCACCGTCCGTGATGCCATTAGTCAATCCATTTCAATATAATAGTCGATTAATGGGTTTAATGCCGAATATGTCCAATTTATCGAATTTACCAATCGGTGTTCCACCACCAAACATACCTACATCCATATTACCCAATATAAATTTAGGAATGAACTCGCCATTTCAAGGTAAACGAATTTATTTTATATTTACATTTTAAAAAAATGTTAAGCATACAAACTATTATAATTGTAAATAAAGCTAATTAAAATAAAAAGCAATCGGATTATATAAAGTTAAGTATAAAGGTAATTATTTGACTTATTTGATTTGACTGCCCGTATTGATTTTATCTGTTATTCTGTATAGGTCTTCTTCCACCGCAACTTCCCAATATGGATAATAAGCCAATGATGCCACCATCGGCCGATGCAAATTTACGAAGTTTGAGTGAATCATTGATGAATTTATCCGGGGCACCTTTAACACTTCCACCACAACCACCACCATTAAATGATGCACCACCGATGCCACATCATAATAATATAGAAGACAATATGGATGTTGAAATGGAAGATGCTGGTAAGAAAATATTTCATCTTTTTTTTCTTTTTTTTACAACCATATAAAAATAATTAATTTTCGTCACTTGTGATGAAAGTAAATCAAATAGATGTACTTACATCTATATACAATTATAATGATTGAATTATTAAAAGAATAATGGGAAAACATGATTTAGCACCAAAATAGAAACATTTCCGTTTTTTAAAAGCAAAAATTAAACATTTAATGGATTTCAAGACTTCACATTAATCAACGAAGACTGCCCAGCGCTTTCCTTGATTTTTTAAACCAAAACTGATTGTATTAAATGCAAAAAATTAAAATTATTTTAATCAAGCTAAATAATAATTGAAACGCATTACAAATATAAAAATTTTAAAAATTATTCATAACATATCATAAAATGGTAAATATTTCTTGAATTTGCAAAATTTAAATAAATGTTTAATTATACATATAATTTTTGGTTGCCTAACAATCATCGGCAACTACAAATACACATGATCAATGGTCACTGCATTATAATTATTAATGTAAAGTTTTTTTCAAGTTTTTGTAATTATTAAATAAAATAAAATCTGAACTGAAATAATACATGTAAAATACAACAATAAATTCTGCGAAATAATTACTATTATCAGCAAATGTATGACACTCAATAGTCAATACAATTGAACTTTTTTATCAAGTTGGCTAGATCTATGAAATTTAATTCTGGCTATTTTGTATATACTTTTTTAATTCGCTTTAATTTTAATAACGATAGTCGTAGAAAAAGTATAGTACTATACTCGTATAATAAATAATTTTCTGAATCTCGCGAACATTATTATACTCTGCCTCGTTTAGTAAAATTTTCTCTCGATTGTAGAAAATGTAATTTTCGTCACTCGAGTAATAAAATACTACTATTCACTATTTTATGCTAAAAGGCTAATAATTAAATAACTTTTTTACTTGTAAGGATTCAATGAAAGACAATTAATCGATCGTCCAATGAATATGAATTCTCTGGATACAGATTTTCGTCGTGACGATAATAGTAGAGACAATTATAGAAATGACAGAGGCATGGGCAGAAATCGAAGTAGAAGTAGAGAAGAAGATCAATTCAGGTAAGATTATTAATTAATAAAATCACTTAGTAATAAATTTAGATAATAAGTAAATTGCAATTTGATAAACAAACAAAAATTTGTTTTGCTCAGTTTTCTAAAAGGGCCTTTTTCGTTGATAAGGTAAGGTATATATTATCAAATATGTAATGCCCTAAATCAATATATTTTTTATTTTTTTTTGCTAATAATTAAATTAGACCGCAAAGAGGGTCGTCGTTTAGGTGAGTATTTCAATGTCTGTCTGTCAGTAATAAGTCCATAAAAGCACTCACACATTTTTCAATATACTTAACCCGTTTAATTCTTAATTTTTACAGAGATTTCGATGTGAAAAATTCAAGGGAACGTGATACCAATTATCGGGGCAATCGTGATGTAGACTTTCGGAATCGTAATAATAATAGAGATGATCGACATCGTGGTGGCCCCCGTCAATGGGACAATTCAAATCGTAGAGATCATCGATCGTTTGATCGAAAAGATGATAATCGGCATCCAGGATTCTTTGACTCGCGGAAAAATCGGGAAAATGCATTAAACGATAGACTCATCGAGATGGCTGGTATTAATTTCAATCAAAACCCAATACGTGATAGAGATATAGAAATTCTGAATCAAGGTGGCATGCCAACAAATAACGATCTAGGTGGCGGCGGTCCGCCACCACCAGCTATCGCAAATGAAATTAATATGATGCCTAAAGAAATGGATGGCGAAGAAGAGAAATTTCAATTGCGTTTCGAATCGCCACAATGTGACGATGAACAGCAGCAACAGAGATTTGAAGGTATGCTATCTGCAGGCGAAGAACCACCTCTGGTGGGATTCAAATCATTTATGGATGATAAGAGCTTTGGGTTTGGTGGTGGTGGTGGTGGAAATAATTTTACAGGACTTAATAATCAAGGACGTGTTAATATTGGTCCCCCGTCATTAGGTGGTCTCAACAGGCCTCCGTCACTACTTATGGATGATGAAAATTCATTTGGGAATAATGGGCCGAATTGCAACATGTTAGACATGATGGACGCGGGACCAGAACGAAATGATTTTGGTGGCGGACCACCGAATTTCGACAATATGAGATTCACAAGAGGTGGCAGACGAGGCGGCGGTCGTCGCGGTATGATGCGCAGAGACGGTCCTGATTTCGAACAAAGAGGTCCCCATCCGCTACGTGGAATGCCCGACTTCGGTCCAAGAGGTCCAATGATGAGAGGCCGTGGATTCTTTGGTCCCAGAATGCCTAGAGGTCGAGGTACATAATTAATTAAATAAATAATTTTATTAGGTATAACAATTCATTTTACTTGTTAATTAATCATTTGTTGATTAGGTGGTGGTGGAGGTGGTCCTGCATTCCGAGATGGTCCTCCTGGTTTTAATGCAGGCTTTGATGGTCCACCACCAGATTTCTTCAGAGGTCCTCGAGGTCCACCCAGAATGCCATTTGAGGATCCATTCTTTAAAAATCGTTCCATGCGTTTTCGCGGTCGTGGTGGGGGCGGCCGTTCTGGTAGTGGTGGGCCAGATGGTCCACCAAATAGTTTTTCAATTCCTAATGATGGTCAATTGGGAATGGATGGACCAAACGAACCTGATGGTGGTGGACAGTCAAATATGGTGAAACCGCCTAGGCGAAGAAGGAATGTGGCAAGATGGGATCGTGTTGAAAGCCCACCAAGACAAAATGACATTCCTGTGTCTGAGAATGTTGCACCGACTGAAATACAACAGGAGAACTGTGATGATGTGAAGAATAACCCTGAAAAAGGTAATATTTTGATAAATAATTTAATTTGAATCGCAAATTTATTTTGTATTAAAATGTAAAAAGTTAATTGTCTACGTACAGTATTGTAGCGATAAACGTGCGACATTAGTTATCGATAACAACAGTGGTCTCTATTTTCAATTTTTAGGTGAAGGAGATTGCACACCGCTTAGAGATGAAACTATCGATGATAGTCTAGAAACACCCTATATTGACGATTCATTACAAAATGTAGTAGAACAAGAATACATAGAACCGGAACAACACAATCAGGAACCACAGCAACAAGAACAAGAACAACAAATGGAACCGGAACAGCAAATCGAAACTACTAATGAAAATGAAAGCACTAGTAATTTAATTGCACTGTCTGAATGATTAAGGGTGTGTTATTTTCGTTTTTAACTTTAGTTATCTTTATTTTTCTTTTTGTTTTTTTTTTTTCTATTGTCCGTTTTAATACGGAATAAATGTATAGATAACAAAATACCTATTTAGTTTTTTTTTTTTTAATACAAACAAAATAATTTAATTTTATTATATTTGGTAGTGTATTGTACAAAAGATTCCAAAAAAAAGCAATGGTCATTTTTCGGTGGTTATTCTTTTTAATTATATAGTAGAATATAAGTTGCGAGTAGGATAAATAACATGTATATTTTATATACTTAGATAAATTTCTAGTGGCTATTAGATTCATTGTTATTCTACAAATAAAAAAAATACTTTTTTTTGTACAGAATTTGTAGAATGAAAATTGCGTTTCCCTAAAATAATTAACAATTGTAGTTTAATATAAAATAAAATATTATTTATTGTTTCTTTTTTATTCAGTTTAATTCTGTCTAGTTTGACATTTGAGATTGGATATTTTATTTGTTATGTCCAAACCAACAGTAGTTGGTTTGGACATAACATTGGACTATATGTATAGGCAACTGAAAATACCTTCAATTAAAATTGATTGATATTAAACTTAACCTCACAATTATTTGAATTTATTCAAATTAAATTTCAATATCTTTTACAATGAGTTCATATTCAATATCAGGTAATTCGTTATTTGTAAAGCAATGTGAAAATATTAAATATATTTCCATTCCAGATTATTTCGATGATATTGCCACATCTCGTAAACGTTCCAAAAATCAGGAATATTCAAAATTGCCAACTAGAGATAATGGTTTTGTAGACGCTCAATTTTTAGCACCTGAACAAACGGTTCCCTGGAAAGCTATTATTTTAGCTGCACTTTTATTAGGTGAACCATATATAATGGATGCAATTGTATGACACAATTATTTTTGTCTTGTTTTCTTTAGTTGTAGGTACTAGTCTATTGGTATTTGGTTCACTAGCATTAAGTGGCAAAATCGTTTTAGAATATCCCGATAGAATGTGGCCTATGATTATTTTAGGTTTGATTATGTTTATACCCGGAGCGTATCATGTTAGAATTGCGTATTATGCATATAAAGAAGTGCCTGGATTTTCTTTCGATGACATTCCAGAATTTGAATAATCAATTATTAATATATTGATCGATGTGAAGGCTTATATTGGTCATATTTTGCACTACTACAAATGTATTTTTAGAATCAATCGTGTAGTTGCACATTCAATTCAAAAGATAAGATAAGATATGTAATTATCTAAAATCATTTTTATATGTAATCGATCAATTACTATCGTAAGAGGATCAAAGAAAAATCATGTGCCTTATTATAACGTCTTAAATAGATTTTTTTGGGCAGACCAATATTACAGTACGGTAAAAATAGAAATATATTCATAAATTTTTAGGGATTGTACCAATCTAAAAATAATAAACTAAATGACAAAACCAACAAAATAAATAAAATCCATGCTCGGAATCCAGCATTTCTTTGAAGCGCCTCCTTTATTTGTTCATTCGCATCTTTGATGTTCTCATTCGAATGAACAACATTGTCTGATATTCGATTTATATCTGTTTCTTGTTGCAACACCTTTTCGGTAAATGCATTTTGTAATTCAGCAAGATGTGCAACTTTACTTTCCATTTGTTGTACCTAAAAGTTATGCTCTTTTTTTTATATAAATTTATATAAGAATCTATATGTATATGGGCTGAAAATGATACCTCATCAGATATACTATTTAATTCTTGATATAAATGTTCATTTTCAGATTCAAACATCTGCATATCTTCCGGACTTAATTCGTTTTCATATTTGGATGGAACAGATAGAGGTGTTGATATCGTTGAGAAAGCTCCTTTTGTTTCAGCAACGCCTGGCTCGTTTTTAGCAACCTCCCAATCCATTTCTGATTCACTTTTGTGTTCATTTATTAATGTTGTTCCTAATTTTGATAATTTATGCGTATCAATCACACGTTTTACTCTTACAGTTTTCATTTCCAAATAAATTCTCCACACATTTTTTAAATGTTGTTCTAATGAGTCTGAAATCGATTTGTAATGTTCTTCTTTCTGTCCACTAAAATGAACTGATTCAATTTCTTTTTGATATTCTATTATATGATTTCTGCAACTGGTTACAATACTTTCTGCCATTAGGTCGACCTTTTCCCGATCAGCTTCCGACATTGATTTGTTTATTGATAAATAATTCATTAAATTGAGATAAGCAGACTTATTTTCTATTAGAAAATTTTGTAAGTTTGTTAATTGTTTTACAATTTGTTTTGCCTTAGTTAAATAAATGTCTCGATTACTTGATGTTTTTAGAATTGGTGTCATTTTGTTATTTATACCTAAATTTTTGTTTGTTGTTCTAACTGTTTTTACATAGGCTTTGAAAAGTGTTGTTAGATCCATGTTTTTGATGTGGAAAATAGAAGAAAATATGGAAATATAAAAGTGAAAACTAACTGGAAAAATGCAGATTTCCAAACTTTCCTCTTGACATGTTGACAATGTTAAATTCTAACCTTAAATTATAGCAGCAGTTTAAACATTTTAATCGCACGCCACCAGATATACAGTAATTTTATATTTAAAATTTCATAAATTTTAATGTATTTATAAGCTTAAAAATTACTAAATATTAAGTATTGAATGCTATTAATTATGTGCAGATTAAATTATTAGTGAAATGCTAATTATTTTTTGATATTTCAGATCAGCTTTGCACGGAATGTATTTTGTTTACTTATTATAAAAAACGAAATTTGGCAATGTTTCGCAAAGTCTCGCGCGACGATAAAGGAGTGAGTGAGTGCAGCACGAAATGATTAAAATTCCGCAGCAAGACAAAATAAAAATCAGTCGGTTTCCTCAGATGATCGTAGAAGTTTTATTCGGTTTTATGGCTATTGTTTAAATTCAATTAATTTATTTTTAACATACATATTTCAAGTGCCGGTGAATTTACCTCGTCCGACTTACGTAATTTAAATTACATTTACTTATTTTACAAATCTTTGAAAACGAATCATATCGTGCGAACAAAAGAGAAATATGTTTAATTTAGTGACAAAAGTTGCGACAGGATCATTGAAAAATGATTTCTGTTCAATTTTGAAAATTTTACCGGCTTCGAGTGTTGGCAATGTACAGCAAACTAGATCTTATGCCGAACATGTGATTCCAGATAGATTAAAAGTAAGTGGAAATTAATTAATAATTAATTGATCGTTATGTTTCTGTATAGTCAAAATTGGGTTATCTGCAGATCGTTTATTATATGCAAATTTTTGTTATTTCTGAATTAAACTGGAAAATAATTGCTTATGAAGTTGTTGAACACGATTTCTAGTAGATAATTTCTAGAATAATCTCTTTAATATTGAATTAGAAATAGTAGTAGTAATTGTAGTAGACATCGGGTTGTCGTAATAAATTAAATTAAATTTGCAGGCAAAAACTTCTTTCAGTTTCGTATTTTCCGAACACATGCCTAAATCATATTCCTAATTATAAACAGTTCCAAATTATGTATATATTTAATCTAATAGGACATGTCAGATAATCCAAATCCACGTTTCTTCGATATGGTCGAATACTTTTTCCATAAAGCTTGCGTACTGGTTGAAGATAAATTAGTTGAAGATTTGGCAAAAGTTAAAGGATCGAAATTGACATTGGAACAACGTAAGGCAAAAGTTAAAGGTATCCTAACTCACATGGAACATTGCGATCATATTATTGAGGTGTCATTTCCAATTAAACGGGATAATGGAGAGTATGAAATTATTAAAGGATATAGAGCGCAGCATAGTACGCATAGATTGCCTTGTAAAGGAGGTAAGTTAAATGTTTAGTATTTATAATAATTCAGGGGTAATTCTTAGTCTTACAATCAGTAGATGGTAATGTAAATTTAATAGTAGGAAAAATGAATGTTTTGATTGGAAAATTATAATCGAGTCGTCTGCTTAACAAAACTTCAAACTTGCTTGGCTCAAAAAATTCTTTGTCCACCAGATGGCATTGTTTTAGTAATGTTTATTTATCAATAAAGCTGTGTGCAGTATTTTTTTATTACAAATTTTAGTTTGTTGGGCAAAAATCAAGATTATTATGTATAAAAATATACATTATTTTATATTTGATTGCAACACCAAATTTATTAAAGATTAAAAGTTACAAATATTTTTGATTTTATCCATTTCAAAACCCGCTTTGAATTTATTTAAAAATAATATTTTCGTTATACTCGGTACTATTATAACAATACAAAATGTAAATAGTAATAAAATAGACACTAACATTATTATTTTTATTATTTATTATTATGTTACCTAGTCGACTTGACATCGTTTTCATTTTGGGCAAATTTCTATTTTTACTTGTTCAATTCAGGGACGTAAAAATAGACTGGGTCTACTTGTGTGTACACATGCAAATCATGTCAAATTCAAACAATAACAAATGTGAAATTACGGCAAAGAAAATTGTTATTTTTTTTTATAAAAAACGGTCATGCTAATCTTGCTAATTATTGATGGATTAAATTTTCAATTTTCAAATGCTATTGTTAATTTCATTAACGTCACAAATCGTATTTGAATGGTGTTAATTAACCAATGCTGGTGGTACCAAACGATCCCCTGATTTTTAGCGTACTTTAATTTCTCGTATAAAAGCTAATTGAATTTCAATTATCAACAAATTGTGAATTATAATTAATAGAGAAAGAGAGAGAGAGAGAATCTATCTGTTACAAAGTTAGTTTAACTTGTTTTTATTTATTTTTTTCAGAAAAATTAGCAGAAAAAAAAACACAATTTTGTTGTTTTGAGATGATTAATTTTTATTTTAGCCAGTTGGCGTTAATAATTATTATTAATGTTTACTTATTTGATTAGATTCTCTGCTTGGAAACAATTAGCATGATCATAATTATTTACGTCCCCAAAACAAACAGTGGCTTACGAAATTTTAGTTGAAATTTGTCATATTTTAATCGGTCTGACGAAATAATTCGGGAAATAACAACTATACAGTAAGATGGAGTTTTATTTGTTTAGATAACTTTTAGGTTCGACTTAACGATTTATGCAATATAGTTTTTATCGTATTCGGTTTCTTTTTCTTTTTCTGTTTTTATTTTACTTTTTGAGCATTATTTTCGTGGATTTTCTCTTTGTTCTTATATTAAATGGAGTTTGGTCAAAGAATATCGTCGTAATTTTGCAACCAATTTAGACTATAATCTTTCAGAAATTCCTGCAAATTTATTTAAGTTTTCACTGACAATCATGTTAATTTATTGATTTAACCAATTAACAATTTAATTGCCTAAATCATATGGCAAAAGCAAATGTTGCAATATTTATATAGTTTATACTACATAATTTATCAATTAATAAACAATTTCCATATTCATTTTTAATATAAAATTCAATTAAAAGAAACAAAAAAAGATAGAAACGCACCACGTGCTAAAAGTTAACTAACTGGAAGAGATAAACATACATATTTTATCAAAATATAAAATTTCTAGTTATTTCTGGCATAGTTTCAATTTTGTTTTGTTTTGGTTTGTTGATTGTTGCGATTTTGGGAAATGAAATCTCTCTGTGTGTGTGTGTGTGTGTGTGTTTACTAAATATGTGATATTTTCTGGTTCATTGCAAAATTCTTGGTAATCAGACGGATTTTAATTTGGTTTATCTAAAAATTGACCAATAATAATAATAATAATATGTATAGTCCAACTTTTTTATCTTTTCGTTTTGTAACTTTTAGGATCTCGATTTTTTTTTGCATTTCAATTATTTTAAAATTTGTTTTAAAATGTTGACTAGTGACACGAACAAATTGCCTAAACATGCATGCCAACTTGACTTAAACCTGGTTTGTGATTGCATGGAGCATGCGCAGTACCTAGAACCTGTTCCAACTTTATAAAACCTGAGACTCCCGACTAAAAATTACATATTCCAGCTTAAATTTTTACTGTAGCCAATTAGTTTCTGATAGTTTATTTTAGTATGTACTAAAAAAAACCAGGTTAGACAATTTCTTAATTTGTAATCAGAAATTGAAAGAATTAACATTGAAATCGAAATTGATAACAACAATTGAAAGATTGATCAGTTTTAGTACTAAAAAAAAAACGGTAAAAAGTAACTAATAGATAATAAAAAAATTAGAAATAAACGATTCAAATATGCAGAAAAATTATCATGAAAAATAGCGCCAAAATAGTTTGGTTAAGGTTACGTTCCATCTCTCATCATCTGATCGAAAATTTTGTGTGGTTAAAGCGCAAGCGCGCGTCCTTAATTCGTATTTCTTAATATGTAAAACGTTAAAAGTTTCGGGAACTTTAAAATTACGTTTATGTATTAAAAAATAAGAATTAAGGAATTGCATAACCACTACAAATAGAAAAAATATGTTTATAACAAGATTGACGTACTAAAATTGCGACTATGTTTATACATTAAATTGAAGAAGTTGGATAATCCCACTCTAAGTCAACTTCGATTATTCCAAATAAAAATCACCCGGAAACTATTAACTATAAATCTCCTTATTATTTAAAGAGATAAAATAGAAACCAATTGATATTTAGACTGACACGTGATTTATTTATAATTAAATAAATTAAAAAAAATTAAATAAAGTACTACGTTTTTATCAGTAATCATATGATGGTACGGCTTGAATTGCAGCTTATCAAAAATGTATTGATAATACTTATGAAATATTAAATTGTAAATAAGTGTTGTATTGATTTTTAATAATTTTTATATTCAAATAAAGGTTGACGCACACTCGACATTTGAAAGAATTAAAAACAAGTTGTGCAAATTATTAAAATTGTACAAACAATATACGATAGTACTGTTTATTGAGTAACAATGTAAATTGTTAATTAATTTTAAATTTTAACTGACGTTAAACTAACGTTTCCATATATAACAATAATAAAAATTGCATATATATATATTTTGATGTGCAATTTAAATGTGTGTGTAATACAATAATTATTATTGCATTATTAGTATACAGAGTGGTCGATTACTAATGTCCAACCCAATTTTAGACTTGGCTATTTATCAGAATAACAAGATGTCTATGTATACAATAAAAAAACACCATTTAAATAAATTCAATTCAATTGGGAAATTCTATTTCGGAATCCCTATCGGTCAATAGTAAGGGCTCGATCAACCCTAAAAGACAAGACAGACATCTTGCCAATCCGATAAATAGCCAAGTGCAAAACCGGTTTGGACACTAGTAATCGACCGCCCTGTATACTATTGAGAAACAAAGCAATAATAATTGTAATATTTCAAAAGCAAAATAAATCAAGTATGTATATAGAACTACAATATAATTTCATTATCTTTGATATTCTAATAATGCAAATTAAAATATTATTTATTTATTCAACAAATCAAGTGATCTACATAGTTTATCTAATCATGATGTAACGCACATCGACGTACATATTTAAACAAAGTTCATTGACAAACATGTATCCATCCTCATTATATTTTTCTCACTTGGAAACTAATTTTAATTATTTTCGACGAGAATAATTATTATTGTCAATATAATGTATGTACCTGTCATGTCAGCCGACGTCATTAATCCATCTACTTTGTTAAGTAGTTGTGTAATAATTACACGCTAATTACATATATCCTCAATAAAGTACTTATGTTATCTTTTATCTCTCTCTCTCTCTCTCTCTCCTTTTTTCCCGCTATTTGTAGTATGTATGTATAATATTTTCAGATACACATTTTCTGAATTAAACTTTTTTTCTTAATTAACTCAATTACTGTAGGTATGCGATTTTCGATTGATGTGAATCGTGACGAAGTGAAAGCCTTAGCGGCCCTAATGACATTCAAATGCGCCTGCGTCGATGTACCATTTGGTGGTGGAAAAGCTGGCGTTAAAATCGATCCAAAGAAATATTCCGAACATGAACTAGAGAAAATTACAAGACGATTTACATTGGAATTGGCTAAAAAAGGATTTATTGGTAATAAATCGGATTCATTTATTGTGTAGATTCATAATCATAAAAATCAAATAGACATATCGATGTTCGAAATATCGAATCGATGTTTTGAACGCCCATCACTCTATCTGTATACAGTATAGACAGAGCATCTAGTAGGCTGGAAAATTGTACAATAAACCTGAATATCATTCTGAACCATAATAAACAATTATTTATTGATTTAAATTTATCTAGTATTATATTAAATATTAATTCTATTAATAATTCTTTTCTACGTGACTAACATCATCTTAATTATTTTCTTAAGTGGACTTTACAATTGACAAGTTTTTAGTCGTCAAGTTTCTTGAAGAAAAAAATTACCGTTTGGCTTTACAGTCGTCAATTTTCTTTTCGACAATTTCGATTACATTAATAAATAAATGCCAACTCAAAATAAAAAAATATATCTATCTAAAATAGATCTATCTCATATTTTAATACTTATCCTTATGGTAAATTAGCACAGTAGTTAAAATAGAATATTCGTTACTAGATAAACAAAATTTTGAAAGCTAATTTTTAACAACAGTTTATTAAATATACACATAAATATCAGCTGTTCAATTTGGGAATTAAAATTTTTAGTTGGTATACATGAATTTATACAAAATATTACCAAACTTTCTGACAAGTGGCAAGAAAAATAGCCCAGAACCTATTTTCGTCAAGTGCAATCTAACTTGATAACAAGTGCAACATGCGCATGCGTAATGCAAAACTTGTCAAAAATTAACTTACCGATCAGAAAACTTGCCAGCTGTAAAATCCACTTTAGAAATATTGATTTTTCTACAATTTAATTATAAATAAAATGTATTAGGACCTAGTATTGATGTACCAGCACCCGATATGGGTACCGGTGAAAGAGAAATGTCCTGGTTAGCTGACACCTATTCAAAAACTGTTGGTTATCAAGATATTAATAGTCACGCATGCGTAACTGGTAAACCGATTAATCAAGGTGGCATACATGGTCGTGTTTCAGCAACAGGACGAGGTATTTATTAAACTACTTGCCGATGACAATTATTCAATAGAGTCGCTTTCATAAATAGGATTAAGGCTCTTTTTTTTTGCATCTCTAATATGATACGATATGATATGACATTCATCATATGATAATTAACTTATTTTTTGACTTTTCTTCAGGTGTATTTCATGGTATAGAGAATTTTATTAATGAAGAAACCTATATGAAAATGTGCGGACTGTCAACGGGATGGAAAGGAAAAACATTCATCGTCCAAGGTTTCGGCAATGTTGGCTTGCACACAATGCGGTACCTTGATAGGGCCGGAGCAAAATGTATTGGTGTTATCGAATATGATGGATCGATTTTTAATCCGAAAGGAATCGATCCAAAGGTAAATTAATTTGTAAAAAAAAAGAAAAAAAGATACAGTTGCTTATTTATTTTTTATACGGTCATAGGATTTGGAAGAATGGCGAGTGAATAACGGTACAATTAATGGTTTCCCTGGTGCCGAAAAATATGATGGTGATTTACTGTTCCATGATGTGGATATTCTCGTGCCAGCAGCCACTGAAAAGGTGATTCACAAAGGAAACGCCCATTTAATTAAAGCTCGTGTAAGTACGGCTATTTGCGCACGCGTGTAAACGTAAACTGTCAATTGATTCTTAAATTTAGTTGATAGCAGAAGCTGCCAATGGACCGATAACACCGGCAGCTGATAAAATTCTACTTGAGAAAAATGTCTTAGTCATTCCTGATCTTTATGTAAATGCTGGTGGTGTTACAGTATCGTACTTTGAATGGTTGAAGAACATCAATCACGTATCGTATGGTAGATTGACATTTAAATATGAAAAGGATTCAAACTATCATCTTTTCCGTAAGACTTTCCTTTTTTATCCCTATTAAAACCGATTGGTTCTAAAACACTTTTCATATACAGAATCCGTTCAGGAATCACTATCAAGAAAATTTGGTGAAGATATACCGGTGATACCATCACAGGCTTTCCAAAAACGGATAGCCGGTGCATCAGAGAAAGACATCGTACATTCTGGTCTTAATTTCACTATGGAACGATCGGCTAAGGTAAGTGATGTGTGAAGCATAGAAATTTGTCATGCGCAAATTAATTGCACGCAAATAGATTTTGTTTGTTTGAATTGTTTTGTTTTCCTTTTTTTTTTTTGTTTAATTGTTTATCTAGAGTGTGTGGCAGTGCAAATAGAAAATAATAAATAATTGGTAGACACTGTGTATTATTAATTACATATTTACATAGTTATGTAAATTAATTAACTAATTATTTTTCGTTTTGTTTATTTTACAAATCGCAACTAGGTTTTAATGATGTTCGCGTGTTTTATTGTTTAAAGGAAAATTGGCAACGTTCAGCGTTAAAAATATTTTTGTCAAGGTGGCTTAGATTTTATGTTGTTGATGAATAAATACTTGATTGAAAGTGGCAATGTGTTGTGGTCATTAAATTTTGTCACGAGATATAATATAAATCACGTGTATGCAAAATTATTTGTTTTTGTAACGTATTTTTGCCAGATGTTTTTTTTTTTTTTTTTGGAATTTTTCAAAGTAAAAATTGTACCGAAAAATAGCCATTGTTTATACGAACTAAAAATAAAAACTTATGTGTTTTGGAGGATTTATGAAATATTATTAGGTTTGTTTCAGCAGAGAATCTAGATTAGTTCTAGAACCAAGTTAAAATTGAAAATAATAACTATTTAGGAAAGTAGGAGGGAAAACGACTGTATAAAAGCCACAATTTTCCTGGGCTTAAAAACACCGCCCTCAATATGTTCCCGGTGACAAAAAGAGTTAGTTTTTACAGTTACCATTGGCGACGTATACTTTGTTCATGTTTTAATTTTCATTTAGGACAATGTTAAATTATTTGTACTAGTCTACTCCAGGGCTACCTATTGGACGCCTGTTTTTTTTTCTAATTTCCCCTCCTTCCTATGATCTTCCATACTTTCTTAGAAGAATTTGAAAAACCGGTGCTGCAGAGAGAGGTTTATTTTGGTTTTTTTTCTTTTTCAATTTTTTATTGATAGATAAAACAGAATTGAAATTCTAATTAATTGCTGCTGGAATAAATATTATATAAATATTTATATTTATATAAGCTATTATAAATACAGTTCAGGAATTAGTTTTGAATATAGTGTTGCCTATATTTATAATAGACAAGATATGCAACCGCAAATAACGACGGCGAAATACGTCACACTCCTCGCCCACTAGGATTTTGCTAGTAACTCCAAAATTTGATTAATACTGGTCCTTATTTTTTTTGTCTTCTATTTGTATAGCTTCTCATCTGTGTATGTGTATGTTTATGTGTGTGTGTCTGTCTGTGTGTGCGTAGCGTGTGTATGTACATATGTCCCATTTATTTTTATATTATTTTTAACCTATTTTCTTAAACACTCGCGTATACGAGACGAAAACCAAAACATAATAAAGTTGAACAAATTGGAAAACCTACATATTATTATAGTAGTATGTAATAATGAATGTATGGATTATGCCGAGCAAAATTTATATTTATTTTCAGGCCATGCAACTAACAGCTAATATGTATGGGTTGGGATTGGATTTTAGATCAGCTGCCTATATAAATTCCGTACAAAAAATATTCCATACAACAAGTACCGCTGGTTTTGCATATTAGATATTTTTTCTCTCTCTCTCTCTCTATTGCATTCTAGGAAAATTCATACGTAAATGCATATTGATTATTTCAAATTAATTTTAATTAAAATCGGCAACTTTTTTTTTTGCTTAATATAACATTCCGTACGTCATTTTATTATTATTATTATTATTATTTTATTTGTTGTATAGGTCAAGGCATTAATTATTTATTTTGTTATTCAATAAGTATAAATTGAGATAGTAATAATTGTTATAATATAAATACTAATCGTCATTTAGTCAATAAATTACACTACTCATCAATAATACGAATTATTGTTGAGTCGATGGGAGTGGGTAGATAAGATACAATTTGCAACCAACTGAATCCAGTAGAAAGATGTATACAGGGTGGCCATTTTCTATCTCTTTAAATAAATAACTCATAAATTTAGCAAGATTTAGTAAGAAAAAAATTTGACAAATCGTTTAAATTAGGAAAATCTCACATGAGAAAAGTTTGTGCACATATTCGGCAATGCCATCCTGTATACGCATTCAGTGAAAATCAATCATAGACATTTTAAAAAGATCATTAGAATATTTTATTGTTATAAAATGGGATGAAATTTGTTAATAGGAATTTTGTTTAATATGCGATATTCCAATAGCATTTTGACTTTTCTTTTTTTTTTTTTTATTACTATTAACGGCATATAAATTTTGTATTTTTCCATTTTTGTACATTTGTTGTTTGCCGATGTCATTAAAATAATATACTGTCCACTCAATAAAGGTGAACGTCCACTAACACCAAAATGCATGTATTGTATGTATATTGCTACTTAATGATATTTAACTGTCAATATTTCGAATTATAATCAAATCCTCACCATCATATACTAATCATTTGAAGGGCAATTAAATTCCCAAAAAGTTATGCGCATGTGTTGTAACGTAACACTAACATTGTCCACACTATTATATAGAAATGATTAGTATAGTATTGATGTATTTGAATTTATTTCCAGCTATATAAATTCATTGAAATTAAGTTTCGGTGGATGTTCAGCCTTTTATTAATAATGCATTTAATCAATTATTCTGAACTTATATCAGGTATTTGCATTTAGTATTACGTAATATAGAAGTATTTTTCTTTAGAACAATTTACAAGGAATTCATATTTTTATTCTTGATACTTTTAAACTTTTTTTAAATACTCAATTTATTAATAAGTATGATAACAATTAGTCAATTTACAATGGTTTAATGACAAAAACTGTTATGATTGTTATTTGATAAATGAATTCCACACACAATAAATAGGTTTAAGTAGATAATTTTATTATATATTTTTGCGTCTCTTTGTTAATGTAAAATGTTATTATTGTTTCATTGACACTATTGTTACTGTAAATAAAAGAAACAAGAGAAAAATGGATATTAATAAATGTTATTTAAATCACAGAACCATAAAACTTTTGAAATTTTTAATGAATGATTGAAATTAATTTTATAAACCAAATAAGTAGGTAAGTACGAATAAAAATTATTCAATAAAAGGAACTATAAAAGATTAGTAAATGAAAAGAAAATAGGTTAAACAACAATACTTTATTCTAGTATAATGCATGATGATTGACTCTAGAAGCAGCAGCATTCTGATTTTTTTTCTGTTATGTTTGTTTTTGTAGAATTTTTTGATTTTTTTTTTTTTTTTTGGTTTATGAAAACGGCTTTTTCAGTCATAAAGCAAATAATTTTTTAACGCATTGCATGAAATTGTTTTTTGCTTATTGTTCTATTTTTATTTTCCAGGCAATAATGGATACAGCACAAGTTTACGGAATTGATTTGCGATCAGCAGCTTATATTAATTCCGTTCAAAAAATATTTACTACAACAACCACTGCTGGTTTTACATTCTAAAAAACTAATTAAAAGGTCTTTTTTTTTGTTGTTTTTTTAAACAATAAGGGAATGTTGTATTATGTTGCCAGTATTCATTCCATGTTTGTTTGAATCTATTTTCGGCAAACTGTTGAATAGGTTACAAGTAGGCGTGGGTAATGCGCGCGCTCGCTCACAGTACACACGCTTGGAAAATTTTCAACATTTTGCTAAACTAGATACAAAAATTGTATCGAATTCGATTGAATCTATCATGTCCTATTTAAAGCTATATATTTCACAGCCTACTACCTATACATATTGGTTTTGTTGGTTTGTTAACTTTCAGCACCTGAATTTTGTATTACCAGTAGAAAATAGTTAAATCCAGTCCATCTAATGCTGGAATTACCCAACTTCGTAAACGTAATTTTTATTCCGTAAATATAACTTTAATCACTAAAAATTAAAACCACGATTATACGATTTCTTATTTCTCTTATTCATAATCAGAATTTGAAAGAATTGAAATTGATGACAATTGAAAGATTGATCAATTCTACTACTAAAAAAACGGTAAAAAGTATCTAATAGATAATAAAAAAATTATAAATAAACGATTCAAATATGCACACAACAATTATCATCAAAAATAGCGCCAGAATAGTTTGGTTTTAAGGTTACGTTCCATCTCTCATCATCTGATCGAAAATATGTGTGTGGTTAAAGCGCAAGCGCGCGTTCTTAATTCGTATTTATTAATATGGAAAAGTTAAAAGTTGGGAACTTTTAAATTACGTTTATGTATTAAGAAATAAGAATTAAGGAATTAAATTACCACGACTATGTTTATGCATAAAGTTTACGAAGCTGCGTGATCCGACTCTAATATTAAAATCACATAAAATATCAAGTAAACTTGTCATTTTTCCAAAAAGTATCAACTCTCTTCATTGTCTGTGATCTGTAATTTGCTTTTGTTTCAATGTATTTCTTGTTTATAGTCGTTTTTATATAAATTCCTTGTTTATATTACAGGCCATAATGAAATCAGCGCATCAATACAATTTAGGAATCGATCTACGTTCAGCTGCCTATATTAACTCCGTAGAAAAGATTTTCATTACGACCACAACGGCCGGCTTGACGTTTTAGATTTTAAGATTATCAGCATTTTGTTGACGCTATTATTATTATTATTATTATTTAATTTAACTATTCTAACTGTTTCGATATTAATATTTTATTTATTTAAAATACATAATATGTATTCTGTTGTGTTATAACAATGAATAAATACTCGAATTTTCTTCATATAAATATTTTGTTTGATTTTAACTAAGATTTTCTTAAGAGTTAAATTTCGATAAGTTAGAAACTTATAAATCTAGTAAGCTATACTTAATCATTAAGTCAAATTTGGCACATAATCTGTCAATTCGCTTTTGATAGATTACTTTATGTCACAATGCAAAATTAACGATGGTTTTTATAGAAAAAATTCGTGCCTCATCAACAAATAACAACAATTTAATTTCAAATATAAATTCAAAATTTGCAAGATTGTCATACGATATTCCAGAACGTTATCGTAATGCTTTTTATTTAGCAAATGCCGCATTATTTGATAATACTTCATGGTTTTTACATAGAGCATATGAAACAGCATTTCCAATATTGAAAAATAAATACAGGTGAGCTATCAATTTGCTCTGAATTTATCTACTCTATTTGCTGTGTATAATTTCACTCAGATCAACATTTAGAGATCGAGACGTAGGTGATGTAAAGATTCATCAAAAACTAGATAATATCGTTTCAATTCTGGATCAATGCAATTCAATTATCGATGTTCGTTTTCCAATTTGTCGTGATAATGGAAATTTCGAATTAATTCGTGGTTTTCGTGCAAATTATGGTGAAAATATAGCAAACACTCCATGTTTAGGAGGTAAACCCTAGTAATATCAACCAAAAAAAAAAAAAAAAAGAAGTAAAAATTGACATTTTCTTCGCACAGGTCTACGAATTCATCCTGACATTACAAGAGATCAAATGAAGGCATTGTCAAAATTAGCAGCTATGAAAAATTTCTGTTTAGGCATTGGAATGTCGGGAGCTCACGGTGGTATCAAAATTAATCCAAAAGAATATACGGAAAACGAACTATACGGTATCGTACATTCCTATATTGCCGAGCTATATAAAAAAGGATTTTGTAAGGTTATGTCACAGTATAGATAGAGAATATTCTGTAGGTAATATTTCTAGCTGGACATCTGGACGTGGCTCATCCAGACCTTAATACATCATCAAAAGAAATGAAATGGATATCGGAAACATATTCCGAATGTTCTGGTATGTCATATTGATCCAACTTCGTAAACGTAACATAAAATCATCAGTAAACATCACTGAAAATTAAAAAACACAGTTACACAATTTCTTAATTCGAAATCAAAATTTGAAAGAATTGACATTGAAATTGATGACAAGAATTGAAAGATTGATCAATTCTACTACTAAAAAAAAACGCTAAAAGCAATTAATAGATAATAAAAAAAATATAAATAAACGATTCAAATATGCACAAAAATTGTCATGAAAAATAGCGCCAGAATAGTTTGGTTTTAAGGTTATGTTCTATTTCTCATCATCTGATCGAAAATATTGTGTGGTTAAAGCGCAAGCGCGCGTTCTTAATTCGTGTTACTTAGTACGTAAAACGTTAAAAGTTTCGGGAACTTTAAAATTACGTTTATGTATTAAGAAATATGAATTAAGGAATTGGATAATCACTAGTATTAGAAACAATATTTTTATATCAAGATTTACATACTAAAATTACCACTATGTTTATGCATTAAATTTAAGAAGTTAGATAATCTCACTCTTAATCTAAGTCTAATTAATTATTCACTGATTACCCCATTCTAGTTCGATTAATCTATGATTTAATTTGTTTATTTGTTTATGAATTTTTTAGGTCAAAAATTAAATGCCGCAGCAATGGGTAAACCGATGAACTATGGTGGTGTGGAAAACTGGGAAAAAGCCGCTGCATTCGGTGCATACAAATGCTTAGATTTATTCGTGAACGATTCAAGAATTATGGAATTAGTCGGACTGAAAATGGGTTTAAAATATAAGAGATTTATTATTCAGGTATAGACCTACAGGATGTCCAAATTATGCATCCCCTAACAGTATTATTATAATATTTATAATCATAATATACAGGGTGATTGATTCTCTAGTGTCTGGCTCTATGTTTCTACGTTTTTCTATAGGGTTTAGGTAAAGTAGGTAAACCTTTAGCAATGATGATGATTGAAAATGGAGCAAAATGTGTTGGAGTGAAAGAGCACGATGCCTATTTATACGATGCTAAAGGAATTGACTTAAAGGTATGTAATTTTTCATCTCTAACTTGATAGGCACATCAAGACAATTCTAATTGCATTTTTAGGCACTGTATGATCATCAAAATGAAAAAGGTACAATCGAAAATTTCGGTTTATCAAAAACAGATAATTCGGATTCAATATTCACGGAGGATTGCGATATTCTTATTCTATCGGCCTGTCATAAAAGTTTAATTTGTTATGTGGCACGTGACGTGAAAGCGAAAATTGTTTTGGAAGCATCAGGTAAATTAAATATATATAAATATGTATACAGGGTGTCGCATTACTAGTGTCTCACTTATGTTTGGACTAGAAAATTTATCTGATCAATATGATTTTTTTTTTTTTTTGGCTTTTGCGGTTGATCGAGAGCTTAACTTTGGCCAACACGAAACTTAGATCAGAGTTTTCGCATCTACATCAATTTTTTTAATTGGATATACTACTTTTTCTTATCTAATATTCTTTAGCAAAATAATATCTCTGTAATTAATTCTATTACAGATTGTCCAATCACACCTGCCGCTCATAAAATATTAGTAACTAAATCTAAATTAGTCATACCAGATTTATATGCATCTGCTGGTAGCAATGTATGTTCATTCCTTGAATATTTAAGAAATTTACGACAAATTGGTATATCAGATGAAGATATTTTGAGGTTAGTACATTCTGTAGATGTCCTAGATTTTCAACGACATATTGGTGATGAAAATCGAAAATTCTAATCTCACTATGTATTATTACGTCTGACTATTATTTTTTTTTCCAGTGCAAGTAATGAATTATACAGAGAAATTCTTCGTGTATCACTTGATGTTGAGCAAAACGAAAATCGAATTCAAGCAAGTGGTACAGCCACCGCTAGTAGTACGATAACCGGAAACATCACACAAAGTCTATTTTTACCACTTGACTGGAATTTTGTTAGAGAATCAATTGAATCTGTTGTAACTGAAGTAGGGCAGGTGAGATCCCATTTGAAGATTCGTACATAGATGAACTTGGCTGAAAACTGTATTCCAGGATATAATGGAAAATATGTTCGCGTACAATTTAGGAGTCGATGCGAAAACTGCAGCATATGCAAGGGCCATTCACAATATGTTTCAAACAATTTTTAGGTTAAGAAAATTAATTTAAAATAATAAAGAAAAAAAATCTGGATTTCGTGTTGGTTTTATTTCGATTTTTTGTAAAAAAATTTTATCGTACGACTTAATTTGACACGCTTATATTTATTGTACATTAATTAATAATTTTAATTATGTTTATATATAATAATAATATATTAATTATAATTAGAAAAAAATCTGTATTATGTACATGTATAGGTACTTGTATGTCATGTCCAAGGTGCATTAAAACTAAAAGTTTCAAAGCACACTTTACATATGTAATAACCTTTAGAGCGTTTACAATATTTAAATAACTTAATAATAAACATAATCGCATGTTACTCTTTCGACCAGCGACATCCAATTCTAAATCCTCTAACCAGTTTCGCTATATCGGGCTTGTCCATGCGGCTCAACCAAACCGAAACAACTGGTAGAGCAAAAAAAAAAAAACAACTGGCCTAGTAATATTTAATCAATTGATTGAGAGAACAAATTGCAGTTATGTTTATTGTTGTTCCACAAATTATAATTTGTAGTTCCTTATTGATAAATACAAAATCTATTCATATTTTCAGTCCTTCTCACCACACTCACACTTAGATGCGCTATTTACCAGCACCAATCGGTGGCAGGTACTCTCTAGAAGGTGGATGAGTAGATCCATTGCTAATTGAAGATTGGCCACCACCTGCATTTCCTTGCGATGGATATCCATTATTGTTATTATTATTATTATTATTAGTGGAAGCAGTGTGTTGTGGCGGTAAATATCGAGATCCCCCGGCACCCTGTCCACCACCATCTGATGGAGAAAGTTGAGAATTATTCGATGTGGATTGTGGGTATCGTTGTTGTGAACCTCCTGCTTGCGCATTGGATACTAAATAGAAAACGGGAAAATTATACGTACGGGGAAATGTATTTCTGCTTGGATTGTACCTGTTGGTCTTCCCCCTGCTGTAGAATCAGTTGGTTGTCTACCACTTCCACCATTATGACTTTGACTATCACTAGGACTACCCGAAGGATAACCTACACCATTATGTTGTGACTCGTAGTTTCCTCCACCAGCACCACCATCAATTGGAATCGTACCAGTTCCACTACCAACTAGCGATTGCTCATTATTGAGATTGGCATTGATTGAATATAATGATGTGGCGCTCTCACAATCGAATTGATTCCACCACACACAAACTAAGTACTCTTGATGGAAAATTGTACCATTCGGGCAAAGGAAATTGTATGTTTTATTGTTGGCACATACGTGAAACACTTGACATCTGTGTTGGCAAAAATAAAGTGAACTTTACAGTTGACAATTTTTTGTTCTTGGAGTTTTTGCGATGGCAAGTTTCTTGAAGAAAAAAATTGGCCATTTGGCTTTACAGTTGCCAATTTTCTTTTCGACAATTTCGATTACATTACAATAAATGCCAACCCGAAATAAAAATATGTATCTAACTAAAATAGATCTCTATCTCATATTTTAATAGCTTATCCTTATATGGTAAATTAGCACAGTAGTTAAAATATAATATTCGTTACTAGATAAACAAAATTTTCAAAGCTAATTTTTACAACTAGTTTATTAAATATAAACAGTTAATATCAGCTGTTCTCTTGGGAATTAAAATTTGAGTTGGTATACATGAATTTTCATGTTACTTTCTTGAACAACCCTGCAGACTAACACCTACCTAGTTTCCACATCTGCATAATAGCCTGGATATTGTTGTTGATCACAACTAAAAGAAGTTTCTGGAATCGAAGACAATATAGGATAATCAACATCTGGTGTTCCTGGAATTGCCGACAAATCTCCTTCATTCTCTTCAGGTGCAAAACGACCATCATTTGAATGATCTGTATTAAAATACAATAGTTAATGGGGACTACCCATGTATCTGATCGTTTCCTTAAAACCATTAACTTACCTGGTCCAAGACTGCCTCCATTCTGATTACCTCCACCGAAATGAGTATCAGAAGACTGTACTCCGCCCGATGTTGGTCCACCTCCGGTTGGAGAAAAGCCTAAATGTGGACAAAGCTGAAATTAGGCAGTTCAATCGAGTTTAATTATATTTCGTTTACCAGGGGCATTTCCGCCTTGTTGTGATCCTTGTCCATGTTGGTTTTGATAGCCAGAAGGTGATTGGAAACCGCCATCTTTAAAATTAAATTTTAGAGTGGGATTATCCATCTTAAATTTAATACATAAACGTAATTTTAAAGTTACGTTTATGTATAAACGTAACTTTACATATTATGAAATATGAATTAAGAATGCTTGCGCTTTAACAACACAATATTTTCGATCAAATGATGAGAGGTGGAACGTAACCTTAACCAAACTATTCTGGCGCTATTTTTGATGATAATTTTTCTGCATATTTAAATCGTTTATTTATAATTATTTTATTATCTATTAGTTACTTTTAGCGTTTTTTTTTTAGTAGAATTGATCAACCTTTCAAATTCTGATTACGAATTAAGAAATAAGAAATTCTATAACTATATTTTTAATTTTTAGTGATTAAAGTTATTTTTACGAAATAAAAATGACGTTTCCGAAGTTGGATGTTTCCACTTAATCATTCAAATAATAAACCGATTATTTATATTATTAAATTAATAATGTGATTTAAATAAAATGTAACATACTATTTCCAGATTTTTGTGATCCAAAACCTCCCGTAGATGCCGTAGATCCAATTGCAGCTGCCGGTCCACTAGGATAACCTTCACAAATATCGTTAAATAATATCGCTTATTCCTTGAAAATATCATTTTATTTCTTACCGCCAGGTGCCGCTGCAGTAGGCCTCCCACTAGGATATCCATTAAATGATGAAGCTGCCGGTTTAGATTGCTGAGACGAACTACTAGGGAGATTTCCTGTCGGTGAGTGATGAGTTTCTGATGGATAGCCAGTATTTGATGATGGCGCGGATGTATCAAAAGGTTTTTGAGGTTGAGGGTAATTGTAACCATTTTGTTGGGCCTGCAGTGTTAAGATATTTGTAATTGTAAAACAAATTAATTGTACGAAAATAGGAAATAAAAAAATGATGACTTACCGAAATGGATGATAAAATGCATAAAGTAACTGTAACACAAAGAAAAATTTATTTAATTTATTCATTAATTTATAAAGAAAAATAAAAATTATAAAAATATTTCGAAACAAGGAAATGCTCTAGTTTTATTTTACATAACAAAATAAAACTCCCCCAAAAAAAAAAGAAAAAAGTGGATCAATACGAAGAAGCATCCCGATAAGACACGTCGAAACGTGAGAAGAAATCACATCAAAAAAAAAGACAAATAAAAACGATGAAACAGACACGACGACAAATAATAAATAGAGAAAATAATACAAATTGCGAAAGAAGTGTATTGTTTAAATGGAAAGAGAATCTAGATTAAGAATTTACATAAAATATTGAAGAATAATTAATTATGAATTTCAATTTTATATAATATTTTATTAGTATAACTACTACGGACTTTTTAGAATTAGGATGCTATTAATTTGGCAAACGTTTCGAGCATCAATTGATCTGTCATCAGTTCTGATTGCTGTGCTGTCTAGTGAAGAACTTCTTTAGTTCACAAATTCCAAAATTCAGATGAATTTGTAATAATACAGTTACGACCATATAAAAATGATTAACTTTCGTCACTACCTATACCCTACACGAAAATTTGATTTTCGTCACTAGTGATGTAACACACCATAACGTTAACTTGCGTCACGTGTGACGAAAATAAATCATTAGTAAATCAAATAGATGCACTTACCTAAACTATACAATTATAATGATTGAATTATTAAAAGAATAATGGAAAAACATGATTTAGCACAAAAATATAAACATTTTCCTTTTTTAAACGCAAAAATTAAACATTTAAAAGATTTCAGGACTTCACATTAATCAACACGAAAGCGCTGCCCAGCGCCTTCCTTGAACTTTAAAACCAAAACTGATCGTATTAAATGCAAAAAATTAAAATTATTTTAATTAAGCTAAAAAATAATTGAAATGTATTACAAATATAAAAATGTAAAAAATTATTCATAACATATCATGAAATGGTAAATATTTCTTGAATTTTCAAAATTTAAATAAATGTTTAATTATGCATATAATTTTGGGTTGCCTAACAATCATCGGCAACTGCAAGTACAGATGATCAATGGTCACTGACGTATTATTATTAATGTATAGTTTTTTTTAACTTTTTGTAATTATTAAAGAAAATAAAATTTCAACTGAAATAATACATGTAAAATACAACAATAAATTTAACGAAATAATTAATATTATCAGTGCAAATGTATGACACTCAATAGTCAATACAATTGAACTTTTATATCAAGTTGGCCAAGTCTATGAAATTTAATTCTCGCTATTTTATTTGCATTTTTTAAATTAACTTTAATTTTAATGACGATGGTCGAAGAAAATATATAGTATCATACTTGGTGAAAATCATTTTCTAAATAGCGGAAAATGCTATTTTCGTCACTTGTGTAATAATATACTAAAATTTAGTATGCTATAGTTATTATAGTGAAATAATCAAATCATTATTATTATTAAATTTAAATCTAAAACAGAAGAACTTATAGTAATTATTAAATAATAATTACAGTTTTTTTTTTTAATAACAGACCAGACTTACATTACGTATTGGCTTGTGCCAGTTCACACAATGGAATGTGTGAATAGAGAATATAATGACATGGAACCATGTATTTATTAATGAATTTCCTTATAATGGGCGTAAGTGATTTAATTATTGTGCGTTTGGTAAATACAGTTAATCAACGATACCTTTTTACTTTTTATTCTTTTTATAAAACTATTAATTAGTACCTGCAGGACAGGAATACCTAACTCATGAATTAATTTTTTTGGTTATTACTTTTTTAAATATCCTAATTTTTAGGTTTTGCTACAAATTGCCAATAAGAGCATTACAATTTTAAAACAAATTATCGACTTGTAGATAATTATCTGTAGTATTTGCTCGTAGTTCTATTTTGTAGATATTGTGCCAAAAATTCACAATAAAATATGGGTTAATTTATTGAAGCCTGTTCTCGACTGTCGTTTTAAAAATATTAAATTATCGAAAAAATAAAAGCCCAAAATGAGCGCATTTGACGTTCACTTTGGCAATTTGGGCAACTTTAATTTTTAACGTTGCCAATATATTTATAATTATTTTAAATAGTTAATTACAAACAAATTAATAGAAATTAAAAGTTACCTGTTAGTAGCCAAAATCGTCTCATATTGTAAACTGAAAATTAATTAGTACAATGAATTAATATGGTACGTTTAATAAATAAAGGGATGTGTAATTAATTGAAACAAATTTTGTTACGGTTCTTAATACTAGCCGAGAAAAAATTTGATTTTCGCAAATTAACAAATCAATAGAACCATTAGCACCACTAAAATCTATGCAGTGAACTTACAATTTTTTTTTTTTTTTTCTATTTTTAATCAATTTCAATTTAATAAATAAACAACTAAAAAGGCCGATATAATAACTGAAGCTGTAAATGAAGAAGATTTAGTTTATATAGTGAGATGAATGTGTCCCTCTTCATTTTTTCTCTTGTACTGTATACATTTTCATATATTTTTTTATTCTTCTTTTTTTTTTTCTGTATACCTATACCAATATTTTTTTGTATTGATTCACCCACCATTGAATTGATGATGAAGAGGAAGGATGATGATGGTACCTATTACCTGGTTGAAGAAGCGATGATGCGCTAGATTAAGCAATCTATATGTAGTTATATACAACAAAGTAGTACTTGGTTAGATCAAAAAGAAAGGAGGCTGGGATATTCTTCGTAGATAGTGTACAAAGTGTAAGATTAAGTTGGAATTAACGACGACCGCTTTGATTTGATTGACAGAAGATTTTTTTTTTGCCCAAATTCAAATCTGAATTAGACAAAAAGTTATAATTGTGATTCTTATTCATTGTTTTGATTTTTTATAACCTAAAATGTATGTAACATTTATTCATTTTTCATCTATTAGCAAAAATATATAATTAAACAAGTAATTTTTTGAGGTTATGTTATATTCATCTTATTTAATCGAACAAAAAATTGCGTATTATGTAACAAATTCGGCAATACTATACTAAATAATTATATATAATCATACAATCAATTTGACATCCAGAAAAAGAAGGGATAGCTCGTAGAAATATGCTTGTGCGCATGTGCGGTCTTGGGTATTTGATGGGGCATGAATAAAAATAACCACAACAATAATCAGCTGTTATTATTGTTGTGACATTCTAGATTTTACAATAAGCGCCGTTGCCAGATCCTTGAAAACAAAAAAAATTTATAACAAAATTTGTTATAAACAAAGGAACGACTGTTTTACGAATCAATAAAATAAATACATTTTTAAATATTTATTTTTTACCACTAGCCATGTTAAAATACTGTAATTTATTTTGTGCAAATAAAAATTGTATCTTCTTAATACAATAAATTTGGCAACTGTTACCACACATGCGCATAAACAATTGTGTACATACCCTCACTTTTTGGGACGACAATTACTCTCGAATGTCGCCAAATGTATTTGAAAATTACGCAATAAATTCACAAAGATGATTCTCTATTTTGACCCATATACATATTCTACGCCACTGTTTTCATTTCCATATAAAATTCATTGTAAGTATACATTACATACATTAATTTTGCACGACTTTCAGATAAGAAAATGTAAAAATAGACAAAAAGTACAAATCGGCGAGAAGATGAGAATGACACACACACACACACACATTATAGGTGGTACTTTCTTATTCCTTTTTGTTTTTGTCATTTGTTTATGGGTGACATCAATTGTGCATTGACAATCAGAGTCCTTCTAAAATTGTTGCTCTTAGATAATACCTCTACTGCATGTATTTATCTATTTACAATAGCAGTGTACAGTGGCGTAAAAGAGAACATGACCACAAGAATATTGGACTATTATTATTGTCCCGTTTATTTAATTATATTTAGAGTTACGCCACTGTAAATTGTCTATCTTGAATTGTAAGATGGGTATTACGTAGTATGTATATTATGTACATCTTTTCTACTATAATAAATTTACAAATAAAACATCCATTTCACGACAATTTCCCTATACCTACATATCGACTCGAATTTGCTTATGAAACAGTTTTGTTGCAACCTGTATATGTTTTTTTTTTTTGGTTTTTGTTTTTGATGTAGTGTGTTTTTGGGTCGTGTGAAAATAGATGTAGGAAATGTAAATTCGACAGAATTTTATAAGGTATGATGAGAAGGGAGAATAAAAAAATTTATGGTTTCTATTTTGAAGCGTCCTGTATACTGAATATCTATTGTATATATATATGTATCGAACTATGTACAAGGGTAGAACAAAAAATGAAATTTAATTGTATATTTTAAACTTGAAAAGTGTTAAAAATAGTATTTTTTTTATTTTCATATACTGGGTGTCCAATAAACATAAGCCAAAACTTTTAGTGGACTTTACAGTTGACCAGTTTTTTGTAGTCCAGTTTTTCGATGGCAAGTTTCTTGAAGAAAAAAATTGCCGTTTTGGATTTACAGCCCCCAATTTTCTTTTCGACAATTTCGATTATATTACGATAAATACCAACCCAAAATAAAAAAAATATATCTATATCGAAAATAGATCTTTCTCATATTTTAATACTTATCTTTATGGTAAATTAGCACAGTAGTTAAAATATAATATTCGTTACTAGATAAACAAAATTTTCAAAGCTAATTTTAAAACAGTTTATTAAATATAAACATAAATATCAGCTGTTCTCTTTTGGGAATTAAAATTTTAGTTGTTATACATGAATTTACACAAATTATTACCAAACTTGCCCTGACAAGTGGCAAGAAAAATAGCCCGGAACCTCCAAAAAAACTTTATAACAAGTGCAATATGCGCGTGCGCAATGCAAAACTTGTCAAAAATTTCCTTGGCGACAAGAAAACCGATCAACTTTAAAGTCCACTTAAAAATGTTAAAAATTGGGTTTTCCTTTATTTTTGATATAAAAGGGTGTTCAATAAGCATAAGTCGAACCTTACAGTTTTACAGCTAAATATTTCGAAATCACCTTGAAACAATACGATACATAGATGATGATATCCCTTTCAATTGGACAAACATTTTATGTTCTCTTCTTCACTTTTTCACATCTATACACACATTATTATTATTAATTAAATTAATTAATTTTAATTTGCAATACCTACAACAACAAACTTATATATCAATCTATCTAAATGTCATATTTATAATGTGAAACGAAACGTTTAAAAAACATTAACGTTAATAATGATTATTTTTTGACCAATATATGAGAGGGAGTCGGCAATTAACGTTAACGAAATCAGTATATTTATATTACATATACTAGATTGTGTAGATTTAACCTACAATTATCCTTATTACATATTTCCATCATCAGTATTATTATTATTATTATTATTATTATTATTGCCAATTGGAAAAAATTACAATGATGAAATAATAGTATTAACAAATAAATTTGTAACCATTGTGAATTGTAAGTGTATTTTGATGGTTTCATTGACATAAGTTGATTAATATATAAAATAGAGCTTTAAAAGGGGAATCCATATTCCTGGATGTCATTTCACTATTCAACTGATTGCATTGTAAAATGTACAGTTAATCTAGGAATCGTTAAGTAATTACAACTTTGCTGGCCCCATAGTTTCAAAACTGCGATCATAGTGTTGGTTATACAGATTAACAATTTGTCGTTTTTTAAACAAACTAATTCACTCAGATCATGGCCTACTATAAACTAAAATTATAACTTTACTTAGGGTGGAACGATTCAATTTCGTAAACGTATTTTTTATTTCGTAGACATAACTTTAATCACTAGAAATTAAAAACACGATTAGATAATTTCTTAGTTCTTAATTCGTAATCAGAAATTGAAAGAATTGACATTGAAATCGAAATTGATGACAAGAATTGAAAGTTTGATCAATTCTACTACTAAAAAACAAGCTAAAAGTAATTAATAGATAATAAAAAAAATTATAAATAAACGATTCAAATATGCAGAAAAATTATCATCAAAAATAGGGCCAGAATAGTTTGGTTTTAAGGTTACGTTCCATCTCTCATCATCTGATCGAAAATATGTGTGTGGTTAAAGCGCAAGCGCGCGTTCTTAATTCGTATTTCTTAATACGTAAAACGTTAAAAGTTTTGGGAACTTTAAACTTGAAAAAGATATGTAAAATAAGATAATAAAACACTATGTGTACTGGACTGAAAGCGAGAAACTGATACAAACAAACGGAAATATTTTTGTCCTTTATACAGGGTGATTAACAAAATTTGTACGTCCTAATTTGTTGAAAGCTTTCGCATTTTTTTTTTTCGACTTATTTTAACTTACGACATGGTTCAATATTTTCCTGAAACCATAAACCACAATAATTACCGCACCACAACACACACACAATTAAGTAATAAAAAATTAGAGATAATGATTTTTTTCTTACATGACGTGTTACATATGATGAGAAAAAAGAATATGATGATGCATGATTTTCTATTCAGTCACTCACTTTTTAAATGTTAAAGTTAATTGCATTAATTATTTTAAAAAAATAAATAAATGGAATGAACGGGAAATCGATAGAATCAACAAAATAAATGAAAATTTGCAGTCAAAAATTATTATTATCTGCACCTTCATACTGCAATTACTAGACGTAGACAAATAAGTGTTTACTAAATTGGACAGTTTTAATTTGTATGCACTCTGCGTCCACCCTGTATAATATACAGGGTGAGTTATTAGCTATTACTATGGAGAACTATAATATGGAGTAGAATCGACTTAACAAATGTTAAAATGTTTACGGGTCAGAAATTTTTTTGTCCACCAGGTGGAGTCGTGTCGCTAGTGCTACTTGTCGGATCATTGACGTGCTTTGTTATTGTTTCGTTTTCAAATCATTTTCATATTTTACGTTAATTTTTGTATTTAAAATAATTCATAATATTGCAAAGAAATTATATAAACTATTAAATAATTGTTAATAAAAATTTCAAAATAAATTTTATATAATAAATTAACAATTATTTTTATTATATATTTCTACCCAACCCTATAGCATGCCACTGATCATAAAATTAATAAAATGGAGAAAAAAACAAAATTATGTCCATTAAAAAAAAAAAAAAAAATGCGGCTATAATGCAAATGCAATTTGTCAATTTAGTTTGGCAATAAACTAAATAGTTTTGTTTTTTTTATAAAACTTATTTTTTATTATAAAACAACACTTCTTCACACTATTTCTTCATTAATTCTATTAAAATTTCAGATTTAGCATTTCGCTGATATAATCGCGAAAATAATAATAGAATTCTAACCTAACAATAAATAAAATTGAATAATAATAAACAATTTTCCTTATTGTGATGCTGATTATTTATTAATATACCTTCTATATGTATAATGTATTGAACTATAGATACATACATAGAACTATCATCATTTCCTAAACCGAAAAGATTTAACAGATTGGTTATGTCAGATAATTTTATTGTTCATGACATATTTTACTTTTTGCTGTTGTTGTTGCTTGTTTTTTCGTCTATTTCTTCTTCTGTTGTTCGTCTTTTATTTGTATGAGCAAATCATGCAATTATTTATTTCTATGTAGGTATACATATATAGTAGGAAATAGCTCTATCTATACCTAATAATATGTATATAAATAAGTAAGAGATATATAGAGAATATATAGAAAAAGAAGAAAGCAAATAAGTGATGCACGATAATGACAATGATCTGTAAAATTAGTTAAAGTCAAAAAATACATATTTATTTCGTGTATTATGTAATAAGTATATCTGTATCTATCTATCTGTCTGTAAAGGATGTTGGTAGAATAATTATGGTTCTTTGTTTTTCGTGATCATTTCTTTCTTTTTTTTTGCTAATAAAAATAATATCTAAAATGTTTGACAGTTATATATGGTAATGATGAAATAATCTAATTGTACAATACCTATCAGTATTATTATTATTATTATTATCTATGAATACATATTTATAGTGTTGATATAATGAGGTCAAGTAGTGATGAGTGAAATATCAATTACTTGCAATGTAATTTTCATATTTACTATTCCGGTAATATTCGCCATATCTCTGGCCACAATCTCAAATATTATATTTCTTTTTTTTCGTGTTTTTATCAAATCAAATATAACCGAATATTTTAAGCACTCTTTCAACCCTTTTTCTAATCTTTCAAACATCCAAACTTATTTCAAGCAGCTTATTCAGTAATTAACACATGTCAGAAATTATGTATTAAAATTGTCTAGCAATAGTAGCGGTTAATTTTATCTAATTTCATCGAATTTTCCTAGTATTACCATAATTTTATATAATATTAGGAAAACGAAATGTTTTCAACACACTGAAAGTTTCAGCTAATAGGGAAATGATGACATTATACCAAAAAAAAAGAAAAATGCGAGATTTCTAAATAGTTTTTGTTATTTTCACTCTTTCATCTCATATTCACAACTATGGAGGGCTATAAGAAGGTGTGAACACTAGAAAAAGAAAAACGGGCTACCGCCAGGTGGCGCTGCGACCAACTGAGACAACAGTTTTTAACATTGCTCTTATATGAGAAAATCAAATTTTCTTATTTTTAAAAAAAATCATAGATTTTATGGCAGCAGATTAAAACTATGATGATTGTAAAAATGAATATTTAATATAATACAATGATTGTTATTTCAAAAATTGACATAGTTTTGTTTTAATTCCCATTTTATTAATTTTATGATCAGTGACGTGCTATAAGATTGGGTAAAAATATATTACAAAAATAATTGTTAAAATTTATTATGTAAAACTTATTTTAAAATTGTTATTAACAATTATTTAATAGTTTATCTGGTTTCTTTGGAATACTAGATGGATTATTTTAGGTATCAAAATTAATTTTGGTCACTAATCTGACACGCTCCTGCAATTATCGCAATATACACGAACGAATCCCTCTGGTGGACAAAAAACATTTCTGACCCACAAATATTTTGACTTTTGTTAGGTTGAGTAGCCATATTGAACATTTCCAGATCATTACAGCTCCATCTATCAACAGTTTGCTAATGCTGTTTGAATTTTTAATATTTAATTTATCATTAAATATTATATATTAAATATCGATATTCTTATTCGAGCGTAGATGTGATGGCGTATATTTTCGAAAATTAGATAACTATAGTATTATGTAAACATAAACTATCTAACTACATCAAAGTATTTAGCATACTCTCAATTTGAGCTAATGGAGACTTCGACAGATCTAATTAAACTCAACTGCAGTCCACATAAAAGATATCTTTTTACATTTATTATTTTCAACTTTTATTACCATTGGAATTAACCATATTGTATAAGACTTAATGAATAAAAGGATTCACGAATAGATATTCCATAAAACTGTGTATTATTATATTATATTTCACATCAAAGCCTACTCAGATTGTTACACTCACACGGATACAAAACAAATTAACAGAGGCTACATACATACATATGTACATGCATGCATGTTATACAAAGTATGCAAGCGGCAGTTATATTTTACATATCTAGTTTTCAGAATTATCCATTTCAGTATGCATCTATTACATAAAAACATTAAAATCTTTTAATAATAACAATAACAATTACATTCAATTTATTTTAAGATTGCATCGATAAATTGTTGATGAGCAAATTAATGTAACGAATGTTTGTATGTATATGATTATATTGGCGAGGGAGAAGTTACATTAAAATACTTATCGACGTATATGTAAAAGTAAATGGAAAGAATTCTAAATTAGGTAATTCCTATACTGCTGAGAAAATATTATTTATGATTATTTGCTGATTGTGTTTTAATAATTAAATAAATGGTTGATATACGTACATATCTATCTACCTATACAATGTAGTACCTTGTACCTACATTTGAGTTATGTTAAAATTACTAAGGAAAGTGCAAAAATACAAAAAATATTGAGTAACAAATCATTTACCGATTAACCAAAATCTAGCATTAATTCAGAAAAAAATGAGTGAATAAAGTAAATTCAATCCTTTTTAATATATTATAGTGTCAACAATTAAATTTGCATTAACATTTTCCTGCCACTATGTATTTTACAGCAATAATTGCAGACAGATACCTATGCATTTATATTATGCAACCAGTAAATCAGCATTTACGGTAAATAAGTATTTAATACATATTACATATCATCTAAAACATATTATATGTTTTAGATGATGTTTGTCGCTCATACAAATATGAGCGATTTTACTGTTTGTTGTAAAAAAATTTTAATTAAAAGAAGTAATTGTGTAATTAGAAATATGTATACTAGCCATAGACAAGTAGATACTACCAGCACCAATATCTTAAAGGGAAAATTAAACTTGTCTTTGTTGTAAATTTTTTGTTCTACTGTGGTAATGAAGTATCAATTTCCCTTCGTTAAAGTTAAATAAATGCCACCGGTTTAGATCTATATAAAATTTACGGTTTTGTAGCTCATTGAATACTTATCAATAACTGGAAATTCGGAAAAAATTCTGATTACCTTATTTCATCTAGGTACCTGTGATATGTGATATTTTTTCCAGTTCCCTTTCCATAGACTATTAAATGATGAATTTTTAAAATATAGCATTAAATTTTAAATTGTAACGTTTGTACACTTTAATTTACAACAAAAATCTGAAAAAGACGAATATTAATAGAAATAATTATGATGAGGAATCAAGTGATTTTCTACAAGAAATTCAACGATGCCTATAATATCTGGAGCTACGTTGATTTGCAAGTTCGGCTATTGTCCAACAGATGGCAGAACAATACATTGTTTAAAAAAACTAGCTTGTAAATGAAAGAAAATGTTTAATAAATTGTGAAAAAATTATAAATATTTACATGTTTAAAAAAGTTATTAACATTAGAGAAATTTCGCAAAGTTAATAAGCAAAAAATCATAAATTTGAAATTGTCTTTTTCAGGCTGTTCATAAGAAAAAAAAAAAAAGAAGGAAATTAATTCGGCATTTTATAATAAATAGCCATTGCTTTATTGCCACATGCCTGCGGACTACATACACATACACACACATAACATAATGTGTTTATTTACATTAGATTTTTTTAATTAAATTAGGTAACTCCAACTAAAATCTATTGAATAATAATAATATTCAGAACAAGGCCGCCAAATAATAATAATTGCAAAAATACTGAAGAGAAAAAAAATAAATAAAAATATAAATAATATTGTATAGTATAAAGTATAAACATAATGTATACAAGTGTGTTATTGTCCAAAATTTATGCTCGACCTGTTTTAATTTAAGTACAGTATTTTTATTAATTAATAAACGATTTTTTGATTGCCAATAAATATATACAGAGTGTATATTAATTGGAACTTTACAAATCACAAAATTTTTGTATTATCCTGTATATGTAAAGTAAATCCAAATGATATCTTTTCGAGTTTCGTGAACTTATTTATATTGTTGATGGGTTTTTTGGCATCAATTTTTATGCGAAAACGACTCTTAATTCTCTTCTCGTCTTAAAAAAAAACAAGTTCTATTTTCAATATTTACCATTGCCTCAGTCAAGCAGGCGATGACTTTTTTACCTGATAACAATAATGAAATTAATAATAATAATAATACTAATAATGAATAATAAATTGTGTATTTAATTTAATGATTCGATAAATGGGTGGGAGGAACTAAAAGGTATAACTATATTTTTCGAAAGGAAAGGAAAATAAGCGAACGTAGATATCAAGTGGTGATTGAACTGAAAAGAATAGACGAAGAAGAAGAAGAAGAAGAAAAATTCAGTTCAGTCCATCAGTGTGACTGTGAATGCAGTTTGATTCATTTTTTTTGCAATATAAATAAATATAAATATCAGTTGATTTAATTAATCAATGACGAGCCGTGTCTAATTAATCAAGTTTATTTGAAAAGAATTATAATTAAGGTATGTGTATTTTATATATTTCTTAAACAATTTGATTGTATTTTTTTTAATACGGGGCTTCAGTTATAAGCACTTGATTTATACAGAAATATTCATTCCAGGAGAAATAAATGCTATAATTTTACTGCGACCGAAAATTGGAAATAAAATAGATTGAAAAAATAGACTAGCCGACTAATTCTTCTTTATAGATATTAATAAAATTACCTATGATTTGTCTCTCTGAGTAGAGCCTTTATATACCTACTAAAACGTTACATTAGTCTAGATTCCCCAATCAGGAACATTAATAAATAATTAAAATATCAAAAATGTTATTTATGAAAAACATTTCGGATCAAATGATTATCCTTCATCAGTCATTTACTAAAAAAATGAGTAAATACAGTTTTAGTGGAGCTCTAAAAAAATCGGTATTTGCAGCCGCCATTTCCCTATTCAATTTATTAATATAAATATTAATTTATTATTAATAATAAAATGCAAAATTAATCAATGAATTGTTACTTCTTTGTTGGTCCCTAGGTCTAAAACTAAGGCCACAATGTTGGTTGTACACTAAAAAATTGCCGTTTCTTGAACGAATAATGAAAACAAACTCCATCAGATCATGGCCTACTTTGCCATTACAACTTTATATGCTTCAAAATAATTCTTTAATCTTTAATTTGAAATGAATAATAAGTACATTATAATATTTATTAAAAAATAAAACATAATATAAATATACAGAAAGCATTAATATCAATTAACATTACGTCCCCATATATGTAACTGTCAATCTGAACTAGATCCAAAATGGCGGCTGCGATTACCTTTACTTCTATAGAATCTTAGTTTTGCAAATAAATTTCTTATTTTATCTTTATTTATTTGTAAAACAAATTCTATTTAATTTTTTCAATTTTCATTATTTTCAGCCATAGTTTCTTTCCTGCTTTAATGATGACAATTCAATTTTAATAACATATTAAATTGGCGAAATCACTTTAATAATAAAACTTATTATAATTAAAGAAAAGTGAAAAGCAAATTTACATAAAATACACACATAAATAATAATAATAAAAAAAACCTAAAAGAGACAAAACACGAACATGAACGAGTTAAATCCATTGGTTAAATTAATATTCATTTTACATGTCGCAATGAAATAAAACAATAAGAAAAATAAACCACCTTGCTATATAGTAAATATCTAAAAAAAAAAAAAAAAAAAATGTTGTTTTCATTATACTTTATCAATAATTCAAAGAATTCAATGCCACATTAAAAGCTGACACACACAAAAGGGTGCGTGCTTGTGCCATTTTCATTGTTTTAACTATTTTCATAATTAGTACATTCATATTAATTAATTTTTAATTTCTTAATCTCAATAATAATATTAATGAAATCTAACAATAGAACAAGGTTGATTAATTAGGCAAAAAACCTTGTTTGTTTCTGTATTTTTTCAATATTCAAGTTAATATAAGGGTACACAAAATAATAGAATAATAATAATAATAATAATGATTTTGCTTGATAAATGAGTAGCTTGCGTGCATGTGCAATCGCCCTTAGGAAATTTATTATACATAGATAGATACAATATACCTATACTATATTATTAAAAGAATCAACCTCTGACAGGCACTGAAAAAGTATGAAATATGTAAATTGATTATTGTGTGCGGTCACCCATGGAATTGAAATACATAAATTAATATATCAATTAAATTCAACTAACTTAATTTAATAATACGATATGAAGCGAGAATATAGTATATTTTTTAATACATCTGGAGCCTGGGCCCGTAGTTCTGCACTGCATTTAAAAAAAAAAAACAATAAAAAATCGAACCACAATTTATTTAATTAAAAAAAGCAACTTGGTGGAGTATTTTATATTGATTCAATACTTCCACGTATGATAGTAAAATACTTCAGATAATCAACCAAATGTATTTAATCGTGTTAATAGACATTTTATCTATTTATTTCTAATTAATCAAGTTATTGAATAAATATCGAAATGACGTATGCATTCCTTGCCTGGATACCTGGACTGGAATGGTTGTTTTTTATAACATAGATATTGACATTAGATATATCGATAATATTATCAAAACAAATGTCGTTGGTTTAATTATGTATTATTAACTAATAAACTAATAAAGAAATTATTAATTGTTATTAATGATTAATAATAAAATAAAATATAAGATTTAATTTTTCTATTTTTAATTATGTTGTCTGTGATTGATTGTTGGGGCCATCTATTGACAATCGGTTGAAGTCTCTAAAAATATTATTTTTTAACGTGTTTTCTTATACCCCTTAATTCTATTAATTAAAGACAAACTGATTATTATTATGAGTTTATTAAATAACACTATCCGCATCGTCAATCTTAAATATTTGAATTTATAGCATAAATGAAAGTTGGGTTGTGCCAGAACCAGAGCCAGTATAAATTTCCAATCTCATTTGTTCTTTGTAATTTCCATGGCCTTCTTGATGCATTTTCGTGTAATGGCCATAGACAAGTTTTTATTTGTGACGATCGTTCGTTAAAATTAATGCACATAATAAAAAAAAAACCCACAAATAAATTAATGCGTTTCCGTTAGATTTTATTTTGCTGTTTCTCATAAATCTAATATTTCCGCATTAGCACACCGTTTATTCAAATAAACTGTTTTGCTAAAAAAAAAAAAATTGTTTATACAAAAAATAATCATGAAGCCACTAAAAATTTGCAGACAGTATTTGAAATGGCTTGAATACACTTTGTCATTACACATTAAAGTACGTTGTAAACACAAAAATACCTTATGTTTTATAAGTATTTATTATTTCAATTAAAAATGCCATTAATTGTCAAAGCAATATTTTTTTTTTAAATTTCCCATTCAGAAATGGCAGAAATGCATCAAATGATATCATTTATACTTTTATCGATTTTGATATCCATCAATGGTTATCGATTACCAACAAATGTTATGCCAGAAAATTATAAATTGGAAATTATCACGCCATTTGGTGAAGTAGACAATTTCAATTTTACTGGAAAAGTTTGGATTCAGGTAAAAAATTGAGCAATTAATTAAATATTATATAAAAGAAAGTAATTTTAAATTATTTAAATTCAGACCTCTTGCGTTACACCCACAACCAATATAACTCTACATTCAAAAGATTTGGAAATTGAAGAGAAAGATGTAACCGTTAAAGATATCAGTAGTAAAGTGGGAAAGGAAATAAAAGACATTAAAATTAGTTCGGATATCGAACATGATTTTTTGATCATCATTTTGCCACAATCATTGGTTGAAGATCATCGATATGAGATTTACATTCCATTTAAAGGTGTTCTAAATGACGGACTAGCAGGTAAAAAAATGTCTATTGCAAATTATTTAAATTATTCGATCTTAATTCCCATGTCCCATCAGGTTTCTATCGAAGTAGCTACATAGATCAGCATACCAACGAGAAAAAATGGCTCGGTGTTACACAATTTGAGGCAATTAGTGCACGGAAAGCATTCCCATGTTTCGATGAACCGGAAATGAAGGCAACTTTCGATATATCAATAGCTCGTAAAGATGGCTATAGAGCTATAAGTAATATGCCGCTGTTGCTTACAGAACCATTGTAAGTCTTCAAATAATATGACCAGCTCATATTTCCATATGTTTTGCATGTATATTTTAGTAAAGAAAAACCTGGTTGGTACTGGGACAGATTTGATATATCAGTTCCAATGTCCACGTATCTAGTCGCTTATGTAGTATCAGATTTTGAATATAAAGAAGCTGAACCACTGCCAGATATGAATAATGTTACTTTCCGTATATGGGCTAGAAAAGATGCTTTAGATCAGGTAAGGCTCTCAGGTTATCATATGCAGATATCCTGTTAACTGCTGCCAATGTGTTTTGTATATTTAATAAATATAATCTATTTATTATTAAGAGAAAATGAAAGATATATGACTATAACTGTGAATCTAAAATATGAAGGTTCATTTTACAGCATGTCATAATCTTAGTGAATTTGTTTTCATTATTTTTTCAAAATGACGAATTTTTATTCTCCAAGTAATACTTTGGCTCCAGTTTTGCATTTTACAATGCAATCAGTTGAATCGGAAAATGACATCTACAAATATCTATAGTTTTATAGACTATAAATTTAGATATCAAATCATTAACATCAGTAACAATTGACATTTCCAGGTTGATTTTGCCAAAGAAGTTGGACCGAAATCATTACGATTCTATGAACAATTTTTCAATATTGATTATCCATTGAGTAAACAAGATATGGTTGCTGTTCCCGATTTCTCAGCTGGTGCTATGGAAAATTGGGGTCTGATTACATATCGGTATGCAACTCAGAATCGTCTTTCTTTCCTTTGCCAATATGTCTCTTCATATTTCTATTCTTTTCTTTAGAGAAGCGTATTTGCTATACGATCCAAAAGTGTCATCAAAAACTAGCCAACACAGTGTGGCCAGTGTTATTGCTCACGAACTAGCCCATCAATGGTTTGGTAAGAACGATGAATAGCAGTTTTATTCAGTGGACTTTACTTACAGTTGACAAGTTTTTTGTCGTGAAATTTCTTGAAGAAAAAAAATGCCGTCTGGCTTTAAAATTTGCCAATTTTCATTTCGACAATTTCGATTACATTAAGAATAAATGCCAACCTAAAATAAAAAAATATATTTATCTAAAATAGATCTATCTCTTAATTTAATACTTATTTTTATGGTAAATTAGCACAGAATAGTTAAAATATATCACTAGATAAACAAAATATTCAAAGTTAATTTTTACAACTAGTTTATTAAATATAAACATAAATATCAGCTGTTCTCTTTTGGGAATTGAAAATTTCAGTTGGTATACCTGAATTTATACAAGATATTACCAAACTTGCCGACAAATCCAAGAAAACTTGTTAACAAGTGCAATATGCTCATGCGTAATGCAAAACTTATCAAAAATTAACTATGCCGACAAGAAAACTTATCAACTGTAAAGTCCACTTTAAATGCATAATACAATTTTCTCAAAGGTAATTTGGTTACAATGAAATGGTGGACCGATTTATGGCTGAATGAGGGTTTTGCAACGTATATGGCTGGTGTGGCCGTTGATCATTTATTCCCACAATGGAATTCATTGGAAGATGAAGCGGCCTCATCGATGTTAACTGTGTTTTCGTTTGATTCTTTAAAATCTTCACATCCAGTAAGTGCCAGTTGATGGATTTCGATTTTTATTGAATCCCAGCTAATGTTCGGCGCATCTCTTTTTAGGTATCAGTACGAATTGGAAATCCAAAAGAAATCGATGAAATATTTGATACAATTTCTTATAAAAAGGGAGCTTCACTGATTAGGATGATGGGTCTATTTTTGGGCCACGAAATCTTAAGACAAGGTGTTAGTAATTATTTAAGAAAACATAGGTAAGAATCGGCAATGGGTATATGTAAAACAGATATTAATATGTAAATTAGACTGAGCAAATGTTTCTCGACAAAACCAAATATTCTTTTCAAAGATATCACAATGCAGAACAAGATGATTTATGGGATGCTCTAAGTGAAGTTGCCCATAATAAAGGCAGTTTACCAAAAGAGTTTTCAGTGAAAACAATCATGGATTCGTGGACCTTGAAAACTGGTTATCCATTAATAACCGTTAAGCGTAATTACGAGAAAGGATCCACTGAAATTACACAGGTGAAGAAGATAAAATTTGAAGCTTTTCCCTTTACATATTAATCGAAATTAAATTACAGGAACGTTTTCTTCGACTATCCGATGAAAACAAAAATCGAAAAAAAGATTCGTGCTGGTGGATTCCATTGTCCTATTCGACCAGTTCCCATTTAAATTTCAATGAAACAACACCGAAACAATGGTTAAATTGTCCACAAAAGGAAACTTTAAAATCTATTGAAAATATTGCTGCAAACGATGAATGGGTCATATTTAATAATAAAATGGCTGGTATAAATCATTTCAAACCCAATTCTAATTTATTTATTCAAATTGGGTTCTAATTCAATTAATCTCATTCAATTAAAAATTAATTAAAATTCTAGCTATTTACAAAGTGAACTATGACGAGAAAAATTGGCAATTACTTACTGACGCATTACAATCACCGGATCAATTGAAGAATATTCCAATTCTAAATCGTGTTCAGCTCATTGCTGATTCAGCTGATCTAGCATATGTTGGTAAACTGAAATACAACGTTTTCTTCGATCTGATTGGTTACCTAAAAAATGAAAATGAATATTTGCCATGGTCAACAGCTATTGGAAAAACAGATGCGATAAATGTATGTTTGATCTACAATCCGTCTTATGGGATATTTAAGGTAAGGCTAGAAAATGTAAATTATAATAAAAAAAGTATCATTTTCATATTGAACATGATATCACAGAACGACCGTTCTGTGATGATATTATAAAGTTGTTCCAAACAACGAGTGGTCGTCAATGATTCTGAGCAGAATCGGCGCTGGTGTCCACTATCCAGTGATAACTTGATTTTTAATTTGAACTAAATTTGTATAGAAATGCAACAGAAGCTCCAGCGAATGATTGTTATTAATTCTTTTAGAATTATTTAAAGAAATTACTAACACCAACATATGAAAAAATTGGTGGTTTTGATGTTGAAAAACCAGAGGAAAAAGATAAATTGGATAAAATTAAATTACATTCATTGATTATTGGAAGAAGTTGTAAATTTGGAGTCAACAACTGTATCGACGATGCGAAGAAATTATTTAAACAATGGCAAAATGCTGAGAATACATCCAATCCGTAAGTGCCACAATAAAATCGGACACCGGATGGCAGTGTACCCGAAAATCCTAATATAAATATAATTTAGTTAATTATAATTAACAAGTATAATTTTACTTGAATCGATTTAATTTTAGTATTCCAAAGGATATTCGTAAAATTGTTTATTGTACAGCATTAAAATATGGCAATGAAAAAGAATGGAACTTTTTATGGCATAAATATGAAGAATCAAATGTTGCCACTGAAAAAAATAGTATTTTAAATGTATTAGGTTGTACTAGGGAAATTTGGCTATTGAGCAGGTAAATTTTAGTGGTAATTCGTTGCCTTGAAACAACAATTTGCTTCAAGGAAAGAAATGATTTTCAACGACCATAGTCATTAAAATTAAAGCCGATTGAAAAAATATATACAAAATTGCCAGAATTAAATTTCATACACCTTGCCAACTTGATATAAAAGTTCAATTTTATTGACTATGACTATTGAGTGTCATACATTTATTGATAATACTAATTATTTCGTTAAATTTATTGTTATATTTTACATGCATTATTTCGGTTCGAATTTTATTTTGTTTAATAATTACAAAAAGTAGAAAAAAACTTTACATTAATTTAATTATAACGCAGTGACCATTGATCATATGTACTTGCAGTTGCCGATGATTGTTAGGCAACCAAAAATTCTATGCATAATTAAACATTTATTTAAATTTTGGAAATTGAAGAAATATTTACCATTTTATGATATGTTATGAATCATTTTTTACATTTTTCTATTTGCAATGTGTGTTTCAATAATTTTTTAGCTTGATTAAAATAATTTTAATTTTTTGCATTTAATACAATCAGTTTTGATTCTAAAATCAAGGAAGGCGCTGTGCATCGTTTTCGTTGATTAATGAGAAATCTTGAAATCCTTTAAATGTTTAAACTTTGTTTTTAAAAAAGTCAAATGCTTATATTTTGTTGTAAAATCATGTTTTCCCATTATTCTTTTAATAATTCAATCATTATAATTGTATATGTATATGTAAGTGCATCTATTTAATTTACTAATGATTTATTTTCGTCACAATTGACGAAAGTTAATCATTTTTATATTATATGGTCATAGAAAAAAATTGTATTTTCTATAATTAACAAAAATAAGATACACTTACCAAATAAATAGTTACATTTTATTCATAGATATTTGGAATGGTCATTAGATGATACGAAGATTCGACGACAAGATGCTCAAACGGCATTCGCCAGTGTTGGTTCGAATGATGTTGGTGTTTCGCTTACTAGAAATTTCTTCTATAAAAATATTAATCGTATATTTAAACAGTGAGTTGTTGGAACATTTTTTGTTTAAAACTGAAATAAAATCAAAATGGCTTTTATAAAGTGAAATATTACATTTTCAGCTTACAACCAAATAAGAGACGTCTCACTCGTTATTTATTAACTGTAGCTGGCCGATTGATTTGTGATAAAGAATTAGAAGAAGTACGTACACAAATTATTAGTACTTACATTTAACCTATTTACTACTGCCACGCAAATTTATTTTGTAGATGAAAAACTTCATTGAATCGAACAAAGATAAATTTTCAAGTATAAAACAAGGTGTAAAACAGGCTATAGAAACGGCACAAATCAATATTCAATGGCAAGATAAACATGCCGAGGAAATTAAAAATGTCCTGGAAAAATATTTAAATGAATAATCTATTACTAATCATTTAGTAGAAATTATAGTATTTGTATTCAAATTGAATATAGTTTTTATAATAATTATACACATTTTGATTTTCCGAAATGATGACGACAAAAACAAATAATTTGCCCGTTATTTTTTATTAAAATAAATTTTATTCAAATCAATATAACTATTTGATAATAACTAATTTAAAAAAAAGGGAGGGGGAACATAAATAATTAAGGGGCCTTTCCATTTATATACTACGACATATATTGGACACACATTATACATATAAATCTTTCATATACAATAAGTTTACAAGAACAGATTTTATATTTTCTTCTAGTTACACTATTTATAGATTTACACATAGACTTATACAGATACACATATTTTAACACTAAAATGATCTTTTTTCTAACTACACATGTACTTAACAGTAAATCTTAAAATTATTAATTCTGACTATTTAATTGTGAATTAATTTTATTATTCATTTTCATCAACTATATATGAATTAAAACTATAATAAGAAATTTTTTTAACATACAAGTATTTATGAGAGCTAGAAAACATTTTTCGAGAAAATTATTACATACATAGACATAATTTAATAAACATAACCACTATACTAGAGAACGTTTTGTTGATTTATTTTACATATATAGAATGTTTCAAAAAATAAGGTTCACTAATGATATTCGAGAAAGAAATTGGTGAATTTCTTTTCATAAATGTGTTAGAAAGATTGCGGTGTCACTAATGAATTTTGTAGAAAATAAATTGCATATCTAAAATTAATAATTTCTCCCACGGACACTTCCGAATCGAACAGTACACTACAGATACTTGGCACAAGGTGTGTTATCACAAAACACCCAATTCGCTCCAGCTTAACCTTATTTCTTCAAAAAAAAAAAAAAAACTATTCAATTTTCTTTGTTGTACCTAGTTTTTATATAAGCAGAAATTTAACATTATCTAAAAATAGATAATGGTGAATGCAACAAAATTTATTAATGTTCACAAGCAACAAAGAAATATAATATATAAAATTTAAATTTAATATTAGTACCTACACACATATACATATATATCACCATTAAATTAAATCTTTCTACAATCGTATTTTGTATGTACTTATAATACTGGTCTGATTTATTAATCACAAAAAGGAATTGTAACATTTTTTCATCGCGATCCTAAAGTTTAAAATGTCTTTGTGTGTCTACCACTAGATTGAGTATATTTTTCACATATTATGAATGTGTTTAATGAAGAAATTACAAAGAAAATAGCTATAAAAACAGCTGTCGATACTAAGTAGGGAACCTTTGATTTTGGTCTATAAACTTTTAATAGAATTTCAAGTCGACTATATAAATCTATTATAATATTATTAAATTATTAACTTTTGTGTAAATTACATTATAACAAAAATAGAAGACGTATACAATGTGTTGTGGAAACTAACTTGCAAATAATGTATTTATTCGTGACGATATAATTTATGTATTTATCACCACATAAATAAATAATAAAAATAGCTTATCTTGATTGTTTTAATATTATTTATTATTGCTTTAGAAAAATTCATTATTAAATCCCCAATTAGTGGTCCACATTAATAGTATTTTTAAACGGAAACGTTTTATTAATAGTAAATTATATCTTTAAACAATAGATGGCGCAGGCGTATTCTTCTTTAATCTAATCATAAAAATATTACTCGGCGTTCTGGATAAAACGCGTTTCATTTCTTTGCATTTGTTACGTCTGGAAGATATATTTTATCAATAAACAGGTACATTGTTTATATTAAAGCGAATTTATCTTGTATAATAATGCAATATAGAATCATTTTAGATATTAAATTCATGTAGACAAAAATAACACGAAACAACATTTAAATAAATGAATTTTGTAATCCATTCATAAATTAATCGATTAAGTAATGAATTAGCACAATATTGATAATTATTAAAATTAGGCAAATCACAAATTGGAATAAAATGAAACCAAAGTTCATTAAGTGGACTTTACAATTGAAAAGTTTTTTGTCGTCATGTTTCTTTAAGAAAAAAATGCTGTTTGGCTTTACATTCGCCAACATTAATGTTGTTTTCAACAACATTAATTTAATGCCAACCCAAAATAAAAAAACATACCTATATCTAAAATAGATCTATCTCATATTTTAATAATTATTTTTATGGTAAATTTGCACCGTAGTTAAAATATAATCTTCGTTACTAGATAAATAGAATTTTCAAAGCTAATTTTTACAACAGTTTATTAAATATAAACATAAATATCAGCTGTTCTCTTGGGGATTGAAAATTTCAGTTGGTATGCATGAATTTATACAAATTATTATCAAACTTGCCTACAAAAGTGATAAGAAAAATAGCGTAGAACCTATTTTCGTCCAAAGTCCAAGAAAATTTGATAACAAAAGTGCAAAATGCGCATGCGTAATGCACAACTTGTCAGAAATTAACTTGCCGGCAAGAAAACTTTTCAACTATAAAGTCCACTCAAAAAAATAATACTTACCGAATTAAATAATCGTTATAGAACACTTTGTATTCAAAAGCGTACCTATTCACAATTTATTCAAGTCTATCTTATCTAACACATCTTAGTTAAAAAAAAAAAAAAAAATAGAAAAGAGAAAAACCGTCCACAAAGAAAACATCATAAACAAAAAAAAAATACTATTTATACTTTCGAATAAAATAACACATATGGCGTATTTGTTGTATCGCCCGATCGATTCAACATATCAACAAATTGATTACTTGATAAAATTCTCGCTTTCTCATCATCAAATTCCAACCAATCATCGCAACACCTACTAGATGAATTGTAATTTAATTTACATTTTACACCGCAACATTGCATTCCTGGACAAACTTGAATATCGTTCTTTTTCATGCCCAAACCATTTGGAGTGCCATTCAAAGAATTTCCTAATGTTTTCGATTTGATAAATTTCAATATATTGCCAGATAAATCTTTTGTTTGAAATTCTTTTGGCGTATTTCTTGTACAATCCATATAATCATATGTTTGTTCCTAATCAACAAAATAATGTATTCATAATTAAATTATAACGGTTCGCCAATTTGGTTCGTTTATGCATAAAACTCGCTCGTAAATAAAAGCAAATTGGATTGTACGTTACTTACCGGTAATCGAGCATATGTCATATAATGTCCCGATGCCATACTAGCTCCTAAATGCATAACAACACAACATAATTTGTATGAATGCGGTGTGTTTCGTGATAAATCAATATCCGTGCAACTTTCACAAAAACAACGAATTTCCAACGGTGTAGGAGCGAATGTATTCACTTTTTGCACACTTGTAGATGTTGTCATGAATCGTTTTAAATGTAGAACCAGAATATTTGGTAGTTTTTCATATACAACCTATTTTTTCATGTTGAATAATAATTAAGATAAGTGTTTATTATTTCAATGTACTGTTATAAGCCATTTACCTCACGCAGTGCTTCACAATACGTATTACAATTTTCACAGAAATACTTATTTTGATCGCATAACAATTCCGATGTCGCACAAATCTTACTGAAATCATAATCAGCACGTGCCATTTCAACATCCTCTTTAACGAAATTAACAGGAACCTGTAAACTATTTACTAGAGCATTTTTGTTCACGACAAATCAATTACCTAATCGATTACCTGTATCTCCAAAAATGGTTCTTTCAATTCACTAATTTCTTCACAATTTAAACACATTGTACGATGTATTGAAACACCTTCAAATTCTTCAGCAATAAAATTATAACCAATTTTTTTTCTTGGTATTTCGCCATTATTTTGCTGCAAATCGTTTGGTTCTTCTGATTCTTTTTGTTCTTTTATTTTTTCTACAAATAAGAAAAATTGTTGTAACTGCTTTTTTTGTTTAATATGCATAATGATCATAACCTAATTCTTGTGGAATGATTTTTTCTATTAATATAATATTAATAATATTCATAAATATAGAAAAAGTCAGAAGGAATAGGAAAACTAGACTAAATTCTATAAAAAATTCCTTGGCAAAAAAAAATATAGTATTAGACTTCTAAATCTCGCGTGTAATAAAATATATTATTTAATCTTAATGTTTACGGAAAGAAAATATACCCTACCATTTTCTTGTTTCATGTTTTTTTTACCATTATTCTTATCTTTTTTCTTTAGTGGCTTTTTCCAAGATCGTCCAACTGCCCATATTTTACTATTATTTAAATTAGACGATGCCGTTTCTATTGGTTTTAGCAGTTCTGGATTTTCTTCCAGCTAAAAAAATAAATTTTTTCTTGTAATTCTACTCAATTATTTGTTATCATCACAAGTTTACCTGTTGGATTAATTTATCGCAAGTAACCCGTAAACAACCAAGCAATTCCATAAACAATTCATGTGCATCTTGTTGATGGTTTCCTTCAAATAATTGTTTAGCATCACGAATTGCTTGAAGCAATGCCTCGGGTTGATAAGGTTCAGGTGAATCCCTAATTTCAAGATTGCTCATCGTTCTAAATAGTGCATGTAAGTTTTCTGTGACTATTTGATCCTTCAATTTTGGCAATATATCATTATTGCCAATTGATAATAAATCTTTACTGCTTGAACTTCTATAACTATTGCCACTAACTGCACTACCGTTTCTACCAAGGCTACTCGTTTTGGTTCGATTTTCTTTTAGTTTATTATTTACATAGTAAATATCCATTAATAAGTGATGTAAATTGTGCGGAAATGTTGGTGTAAATCTTAATGCATACAATACACTGTTTAAATAGCACGTATTTCCCATATTAATTAATGTGGCAACATTGTAATCAACCATAGAGTCACCATTCATTAAATAAGAACGTGACTGATCATCTGGATAATCTCCCATCATAATTTTACTTAATTCTTCTTCGTCAATAGCGAATGAACTTTCAATTTTTGCTGTTGAAATGTTTCCATCAACTAATGTTTGTGGCGGTTTATTTTCGTCAATTCCTTCTTCTAATTTTTGTTTTTTTCTCGATGTTGTCTCGGAACGGTTACTTTCTAGAATATTTTCCGGTTCCTTCTTTCTTTTATTTGAAATTGACTTTAATACATTAGACAATGTTTGATTTTCGCTACTGCTTTTCAAATGGGTACTATTTTCACTGACCACTTCTATTTCTTTTGCAACTCCTTGATAGCAATAATTTTGTTGTTCTTCGTTCAAATTTTCCACTGGAGATTCTAGAAAAAACCGCAGGTTTTCCTATTATCACTAATTTCACACTAAATAAGTACCCTTATTATTACCTAGCTCTTTGCTTGGAAAAAGTTTACCAGTTTTTTTAAATTCCTCATATTCTATAGCTGATTCGTATAATTCACTTTTTGTTAAATTGAAACTCTCGTTTGGTATATCATGAAACACATAATCGAATTCCTCGTCTTCTAAACTTTTATTTGCCTTGTGTTTTTTTGGCGATGTATAACTATTTCGAAATAGAACTTCTGAAGATCCATTCATCTTTTGCGCTTGTTTGACACCTAAATTAAATTTCAACTGGAAAATTAATACTTATCTTTCCTATAGTAAAACTTTGGAAAAAAAAAATTAATAAACAGATAGAAATTAAACGAATAGATTGAAATAAAACTGCATTAAGTTAACTGTTTGTTTATCAGATCACAGTCCAATAATTTAAATATAATTATATATTAATAATATGTAATTCTATGTTAGATCTAGTAATATATAACATTATATCAAGTAGCGGTAAATACTTACATGTGTATTCTAGATGTATGTAGTTTAAATGCTAATATGATTATATGCACTTGAAGTGTTTTATTGTTCAATTTTATAGCGCCTGTATTTTGCTATTTGTTACAAACGAATTGATAATCAACTGAAAAAATATTTTTTAAATCAACAAAAATTAAAAGTAGCGTTCTTTACGGCTTATGTTACTAAAAAATTGACAATAAAAAATTTTTAGATGACATTTGAATGTCGCTCGCAGAGTCACAGTTAGGGATGAGCGATGTTAAAGAAACATGAATGTATATAACTACATATATATATACGGTCATAATAACATTAATAACAATGGCCGTATGGATTCGTCCATACGGCCCGTATGGATATGGAATCGATGCTTTATTTAGTTTACTTTATTTTATTTTATTAATTATTTTACTTTTTCCTTAGTATGGTTACTAAAAGCAAAGTTAAAAAACTTTTACTAAAATGTAAAAGTTTATATACGGTGAAAGTTATATATCACATATAAATAAAAGTTAAAAAGAGTTAAGTTGAGTTAAAGAAAACAGTAAACATTTTTTCCCAAAAAAAAATTTCCTAATTTTTAAAATTTTAAATTAAACTAAAATTGAAAAAAAAACTAGTAGATTTACTAGTTTGACGTAGACGTTTTTTTTTGTTAGTCACTTTATTTATATAAATTATATTTATTTATTTTTATATATAATTATTATATATATATATAATATATTATATAAATTATAAATAATAAAAATAAATTATTACAATTTAGTTAGATTATTTATTTTATTTTATTTTAACTAAAATAAAAAAAAGGAGTAAAATCGAAATTATAGTAATATAAAATGTAAAAAAAAACAATTGTAAAATGATTCTATTAAAATCATTTTAATTTTACAATTTACAATATTATGTTTAACTTTAACTTTAAAGTTTAAATTTTTAAAATTTGCAAATTTATTAACTTACACAGCTCTGGAATTGGAACATCGATATATTCGATTCAACATTCGAGGCGACTCATGCGACTGTCCGATGACCCGATTGATCGAAATCGAAATTTAATAATCGATATTAAGTAAATAGCTGTCTAGACATTCTTAGATAAGAGTAAACACAGATTAGAAACTGTTTTGTGTTTTAACTCCTAACCTAGAAATCTAGAAATAGATTTTCGGAATTTTATTTTGCACTTGAACTGAAAGTAGTAAAACGTATCAATATCAATTTCCATTTATATAAAATGCTTTCAATTTGAAAATGGGCAAAGTTTATTCTTCCATAAAACATCCATTCAGAAATTTTAATCTAGAATCTAGAGCTCACAAAGTTATAAGTCAGCCGAAACCTAAACCAGCTCCAAGATTTCCTAAAGATGAAGTAGACATAAAGCGAATCCAAAAAGGTAAAAAAAAAATGAAGTGTTGTTTCGAATTTAAAGTTTTTTATGTAATTACAGAATACCCAGAAATGTTTAAAGAAGCATTGAAAAAGAATCCTAAACTTGATCAAAATTTACGAGATGTATTTGTAGTTTCTTATGATGTAAGTTGTGTGAAAACTTAAATATTAATCTAAGTTTAATTAAAATCATTGCAATGTATAGCCCGTGTCTGAAATACCAAATCCAAACAAACCACTACCTCAAGACCGGTCTCAACCCGAATACAACCTGTTCGGTATTAAAGAACCTGAACGAATACCGATTGGGAAAGCTACATTGAAAACTGTTCTCGAATTCATCTCCCAACACCAAAATGATCCAGAAAGAAACTCAGCTTCAGAGATAGCCAGTAAACATAAATTACCTAAAGATGTAGTTGGTAAGTCTTTGAAGTTGATGACTGATTGGTTCAAATTCTATAAATTTTTCTTTTTGTTGTTTTTTTAGAAAATATATTAAAATATTTTAGAGTATTTGAAATTTATATACCTGACGACATAAAAAAGACAAAAGCGAAATTTTTAGGACCTAGTTTGCCTCGATATAAAATTCATAGTTTAGATGAAATGAGTAAATTTTTACCACCGCCGAAATTCAGAAAAGAAAGTGATGAAAATTAACGTGTGTTATTATTGTTATAAGTTATGTGTGTGACGTACAGTTATACGTAACAGCAATGATAAAATGTATTTACGTAGGTAGTTAGTTAAAAAATAGACTTATTGATGTGATCCTTTACGTTTGTTATATTAAAGAAAATAAATGTTATCATAGAATTATGCAATTTTATCCCATCTCCAAATGGTACCATCATCACAGACATACAAAAGTATATTTGCATTTCTACTCAGTGTTGTTTGACGTATTGCTGATGTACAACGAGGATGTTGTAATGTGTAACACTTTGCATAAGCTGGATCAGCGATATCTAAATCCCAAACGAATACTTTACCCGCCTGATTGCCCAAAGCTAAAAACTATTTAATCAATGAATAAATTTCATGTGTGAAATTTGTTTGCCTAATTTTTCAATATTACTTTTTGCCAAAAATCCATTGCAAATCTAACAAACCATATTTCACAATCTTTAAATTCAAATTTATGAATAATAGTGGAAGTTGTTTCACCTTGCCGTAGTTGATCATCTTCCAATCTTCCCGGTTTCCAACAAATAATGCAATTCTCACAAGATTTACTTAGTATAAAGTCACCATACCATTTAACGCAATCAACATAGTTTCTAGAATTTGATGAATATTTCATATTTAAACAGATGTGTCTATCCAATTAGAATAATGACTATACCTATGAATATCTCTAGTTGAAAAGTCAGGAAAATGTTCTTTAAGTGTATCGAATGGTCTCGAATTTCTATTTGAATTCCAATTATACGATTGACGAATCACTTCTTTCATATAATCTTTATCGATTCGCCATAATTTTAACGAATGATCCATACCACAAGACATTATACGATTGCCCAACAAATCAAAATCCTAAACAATCGTTTTGACAATATTCCATTTCATGTACAGGATGTTTCAAATTCGTATTTGGGGATCTTGGAAACGGTAAGAGATACGAGATCGGTTAAATTGGAGCAAAGTTACACAATTTTGGGCTTAAAATTTAAGAAATTCCTGATATTTCCGGAGATAAACGAAAATTTTGATTCTCGTTTTTCGTCAATAACTTGAAAACTATTTATCCTAAAGAAATAAAGGCTATACATTATTAAGGCACTTTTTTAAGAGTTCTTACTAGATTTCGTCAGATATTCCACAGGACTTTAATTTTCTTAATTAAAGTCCTGTTAATTGTTACTGAGAACAACTTTCGATTTTCTTATGAACGCCATTTTGGATTATCATAGATTTAAAAAGTACATGGAAATTCCCATTGCAACCATGTATCACATTCACTACTTTAGATATCATTTAATACAAATAATTAAAAAATATCTAATTCGTCTTAGTTGGCTTTGGATAATTAATAATGGTAGTCGTTACAGAAAATCATGGGTTGCTATGATATGTCAAATTATTTGCTTCTAATATGTTTTCATTATTTAATTATTTTGCATATTAAATTATTTAAATAAAATGCGATTCTGGAATGAAGAAAAGTCTGATTTAATTAAAATATTTTTTATTCATGTCAGAGAAATATGATCCGGGCTCTGATACGTATTATATCCAGAAAGGTTCCATTCTTTCAATATTTACTATTAATTGTCCAAAGCCAACTAAGATGAATTAGAGTTTTTAAAAATTATTTGTATTAAATGATATCTAAAGTAGTGGATGTGATACATGGTTGCAATGGGAATTTCATGTATTTTTTAAATCTATGAAAATCCAAGATGGCGACCATAAGAAAATTGAAAGTTTTACTCAATATCTAAGAAAATTAAAGTCCTGTGGAATATCCGACGAAATTTAGTAAGAGCTCTTAAAAAAGTGCCTTAAAAATGTACAACTTTTAGTTCTTTACGATAAATAGCTTTCAAGATATTGACGAAAAACGAAAATCGAAATTTTCGTTTATCTCCGGAAATATCAAGAATTTGTCTAATTTTAAAACACCATTTAAGTAAGCCCAAAATTGCGTAACTACGCCCCAATTTAACCGATCTCGTATCTTTTACCATTTCCGAGATCGCCATACTTACATACGAATTTGAAACACCATGTATACCCTAGTAATACTTACAGCACTTAAAACTTCATCTCTGTGACCTTCGACACCGCCAAAAATTATTATACAAACATCGGATTTAGTGTTCCATAATCTGAGAATACAATTCAATAGAACAAGAAAATTTTCATTTACAATTAATGTAACCTTAACGAATGATCTTTTGATACGGATAATAACAAATGCGGATCAATCGGATGATATTTCAATTCATTAATCGCATGACCATGACCGATATAATGTCTGATGCAACTCATTGAACTTGGATTAATTATTCTGATTACACCTAAATAGTACGTAATTATAAATTTTCAAAGTTATCAGGATAATACTTGCCTCGAGATCCTGCTACTGCTAATAGCGGTTTTCCAAATTCTTCTTCATAAGACCAGGCACAAGTATAAAAATTCTCATCCAGCTGCAATGCGACATAAATTTGTACAAATTGATAAATGAAATCGATTAATTTTAATAAACAATTGTATATAATTACATCTGGATCTGCATAGCATTGTAATAATTTAATGCCACCCGATTCTGGACATGAATAAATAGTAACGCGATTACTGCCAACTGCTGCAAATATCATTGGTTCACCTTCTTTTAAATTATGATTAAACTGGGCACCAAACAGTGGTTGGCCATGATCTTCTTTAATGTTACATCTGAAACGTCCATATTATCAACTTATGTAAGATGAAATGGGATAATTAAAAAAGACAGAAGCTTTATTCAGCTCTGCTTTCTGAAGTATTGTTTTTGAAATACTCGAAACTGCGGTAAACTCACACATATTTATAAATGGGTTTTAAAACCTTCTGTAAATTGCTTAATCTTCTTTTACTGCTTCGTCCTTTACGTGTACGATTTGTTGGTGTTGTACTACGGGATCTATTATCTGTAGTAGATGTACTACCAATACTGGAAGTTTCATCCTGAAAACGAAAGAACATTACTAAAAGTTTTTGCTTTTACAAAGTTGTACAACATACCCCTTCGTCTCCTGATTCTTCTGTAAAATTTACATTTTCACTGTTTTGAGTTTTAGTAATTTTATCTTTCATGTTTCTTTTATTGCTTTTTTCTTTAAAATTTTTATGTAAACTTAATATTGGTAAACAAAATTGAATTAGGTTATGACAGTTGCTTGATTTGACAGGTATTTTTATTCAGAGGATGATGGCGTTGCGATTTGAAGGTTGCATATATATTTATGTTTAATGAAAATAAATAATGCATATGCAATGTTTTCGTATAATTTCAATAAATTTTCCATGGTTTTTTAAACGGAAGGCAATAAACAACAGATGTGTGCAAATACAAATTCGATTCAGACTATTTTTATTCTGTAATTATTCATAAATCAAAAAAGATATTTATCTATTTACAATTTCAAATAAATAACGATAATTTAATAATACGAACGAACAATGGAATTATTTTCCATAAAGACTTTGAAATTCTTTCATAAAACGTACTAGTAAAACTACATCATCATAACTAGTAGCATTATAAAGTGATGCTCTAATTCCACCAACTGTTCTATGCCCTTTCAATTGGAACATGTATCTTTTTTCAGCTTCTTCGAGGAATTTCCCTTCTAACAGTTCATCTCCATCTGATCCACCAACTTTAAATGGTACATTAATTCTACTGCGACAATTTTCATCTATTGGACAATGATAGAAATTTTTTGAATTGTTAATTGCATTGTAGAGAAGTTCGCTTTTTTGTTTCGAACGGGCTTCCATTTCGTTTACGCCACCGTTTCGCTTTATCCATTGCAACACTTTTTCCATTACGTATACTCTGAAAAGGGGAGATTGCATGTTTGAGATAACAACAAATTTATTTGTTAATAAAACTTACGAAAAGGTGGCTGGAGTATTTAATATCGAATTTGCTTTGACAACCTCTGTGAAATTAAATACTGATGGACATATTTTCATTGGGTTACCTAAAAGATCTTCTCGTACAATAATTATCACCACACCTGCTGGACCAATATTTTTTTGAGCACCACCGAATATACAACCAAACTGAAATCCGTAGAAATTTAAAAACATTGAATTTTTTCGGACCAATTAACCGATATAGTTTATGTTTGCTAACTAAAACTATACAGAGTGTATCAAATACGTATGTAAGTATGGGGATCTTGGAAACGGTAAGAGATAAAAGATCGGTTAAATTGTGGCAAAGTTACGCATGTTTGGGCTTACTAAAATGGTCTTTATAAATTTGAGAAATGTTTGATATTTCTGGATAAATGAAAAAAATAAAAAATTTCTATTTTCGTTTTTCGTTAATAACTTGAAAACTATTTATCGCAGACAAATAAAAGTTGTACATTATTAAGGCACTTTTTAAGAGCTTTTACCTGATGTCATCAGATGTATATTCCACAAGACTTTAATTTTCTTAGATATTGAGTACAACTTTCGATTTTCTTATGGACGCCATCTTGGATTTTCATAGATTTAAAGAGTACATGAAATTCCCATTGCAACCATGTATCACTTCCACTACGTTAGCGATATCATTTAATATAAATAATAAAAAAAAATCTAATTCATCATAGTTGGCTTTGAATAATTAATAGTAGAAATTGAAAGAATAATGTAACGTTTCTGAATATAATAGTAAATAGGTATCAGAAGGGCGGATCATATTTCTCTGAGATGAATAAAATATTTTAATTAAATTAGACTGGGATTCGTCATTCGAGAATCCCATTTTATTTAAATAAGTTAATATGCAAAATAAATAAATAATGAAAACATATTAGAAGCAAATAATTTGACGTATCATAGCAACCCAGATTTTCTGTAAGGACTACCATTATTAATTATCCAAAGCCAACTAAGATGAATTGGATTTTTTTTAATTATTTGTATTAAATGATATCTAACGTAGTGGAAGTGATATATGGTTGCAATGGGAATTTCCATGTACTTTATAAATTTATGAAAATCCAAGATGGCACCCATAAGAAAATCGAAAGTTGTACTCAATATCTAAGAAAATTAAAGCCCTGTGGAATATCTGATGACAGCAGGTAAAAACTCTTAAAAAAATGCCTTTATAATGTACAGCTTTTATTTCGCTAGGATAAATAGTTTTCAAGTTATTGACGAAAAACGAAAATCGAAATTTTCGGTTTTTATTTTCGTTTATCTCCGGAAATATCAGGAATGTCTCAAAGTTTAAAACATCATTTTAGTGAGCCCAAATATGCGTAACTTTGCTCTAATTTAAACGACTTCGTATGTCTTACCGTTTCCAAGATCCCCATACTTAAATACGAATTTGAAACACCCTGTATACATACCTTCGACACATCGAATTTTCTGGTCATAATATTAGAAGACATATCAACAACAATTGGAACATCATTAGTTTCTGGAACATATGGAAATTCAACTCCTACAATAAAAAATATTTATTTATTTCTTGTTTTTCAACAAATAATTTATCCATTAGTCGATTTTACCATCAACCGTTTCATTGTCACAGTAATAAAAATATGATGCTTTCGGACTTAGTTTCCAAGTACTTTGGGGTGGAATTGTGCCAGGTTTATTTGCTGGAAAAACTAAGTTGGCTTTTCCATATTTTTCCGCTTCTTTATATGCAGTTTCTGACCATTTTCCTGTTACTGCATAATCTGCTGTACCTGTTCGATTCATGAAATTCATAGCAACAGCTGCAAATGCACCTAAACCACCACCTTGAATGAATAGGATTTTGTAGTTGCTGGGCACATCACTAAAATTGTGAATTAAGAAAAAGTGATGTTATTTATCTATCAGATAGTAGAAGATAAGCGACTAAATTATATTCACAGTCAAATATTAATTGTATAAAACTTAAATTAGGTAAAAAATATTTAAGTAAAACATACAGCAACTCGCGTATTGTATCTTGAGCGCTCTTGTTAATTTTACCATATTCTTTCGATCGGTGGCTCATTTCCATTAGGCTCATTCCCGTGTTTAGATACGATAATAATTCACTTTGAACTTCAACCAGTACCTAAAATATAAATGCATATGTAATTAGATGACTTTAGAAGCTATAAAATTATAATCGTCTATGTATTTGAATATAAAAGATAATTAATCGCAGTATAATGAGATTAGAAAGAATTTTTTAATTATGAATTATTCACCTCACGTGTGAGATTGTAACATTCGACAAGTTTTATCATAGAACATTCAGGCATGTTTTAGATGCATTTTTTAAAAAATTATTTGTATATTTTGTAGCTAATGTACATTGACATTGAAACAGATAAATAATACACGAGGCAAATCATTATTATTATTATTATACAGGTATTCTGATACGAAAAAATGATAATAAATAAATAAACAACAAACTCTTTAGAAATGAAAATGTGTGAATGTAATCTTGTAATCTAAAAACTGAATAAAACAATTATTTAATGATATTTACCTCTCTAGGTAATTTCGCCGGTCCAGCACCGAAATTTAATGCTGATTCACTGTTTCCCATTTTACTTTGCTATTAACAAAATGCTACTTGTAAATGTAAAAACTATTGACTTTAAAAATGAACCGATTTTTATTTGTTTGCACTGTGGTTTAATTTAATCTTGTACTTTCAATAACGTATTATCCCACTCTACACCCAGTAAGAACCTATACAGAAATTCCAACTGTTTATTTCTCTGTCTGTGTGTTGATTCTCTTACCAAACGCGCTTCGTTCTCGTTTATATATTGAAAATCCTGTTTTTATTTAATAAATAAGCTGAAAATAGTGGGGAATTTTATCTGCGTATATGCAGTTGAGAATACATAGAAAGAGAATACATTTATGAATACTTTGTTAAATAAAAAATTGAATGCATATTTAAAAAGAAACATTAAGACGATTTGTTATTATTCATAGTAGGTGTACATCTAATTGTACTGCGTAGAGGACTAAAATGGCTGATCTATCTATGCGCAGAGTGAACGATAACAAACAGACCTAATGGTTTACGTATTGTGGCAATTCTGTAACTGTAAATTAAATTTTTCTAAATAATTGAGTTAAAATATTTTATATTTTAAAATAAGTCATTAATTCTAAAATTTAGAATTAATGACTTTGATAGATTCACAACACAAATAATACAGAGCGACCAACAATGTTCGTACTCAATTCTTCGCCACCAGATATACATGCCCATTTGGTAACTCTAGTCTAGCAAAAAAAATAACTAAAATTTGGCCTAAAATCGAGCTGCTAGTGCTGCTACAGTAGGATATGGGAATTTTTATAAGCGTACACGTATTCCCGTTAAGAAAATCACCCTTTATTTCTCTCTAATACAGAAACAAATACATAAGTATGTATGTATTTCGAAACTATTGTTTGCCCTCAATATTAGTCCAAATGATTACATATGTATGTAATATTAAGCAGAAAGAGTCACATGTTAAAAATGACGTGATATTAATGATCTATAGACTTATTTCACTTTGTTGCTTACTGAAATGTAACAATTTTGTTCAGTTGTAATATTAAATCCTCCAGATAAGGCGAAATAATACAAATAAACAAATTGCTTAAAGATAATTCTTCATGTGGGGTACTTACTAGTATGATAATTAAAAATAATATCAGTGTACGTAGTACGTGCTTGTACTCGTATTAAGAAATTGCTACAAGAGAAAAATAAAAGTTATTTTTACTATTATGTTACTAAACCCTAATTAAAGATAAAATGATAACATATTTTTTTTATTATTATTAAATTGAGCAACTTAGCAACAGTTCGAGAAATTATTGATACTGGCGTTAATCTTTACAAGAATTCACTTATTAGATTTCAATTTTGGCAAAAAAAGTATTTTTTTATTATCTAAATTAGGCTAACAGAGAATTTGCTCTCTCTGTCTACTGTTGCGACATCTAGAAAAATATAGAGAAATCACGGAATGTTGTAAGAGTGAGCTATGGACTATGGGAAGATATCAATAATGTGTTTGGTTTTTAATAATTTATTTTATTTATCTAAGATTTTATATAGTTAGAAGAGTAAAAATTATTGCTATTCAAATGAGTATTGTGAATCCCTACCATTGCATCGACAGATTTTTTTTTTTTTTTGAATTATAGTCAATGTGATCATCCGCCATTTTGTGAAGATGTAGAAAACATTTGCATGTTTATATCGATTGTTCCAAGTTAATTATGTCTAATGTAAATCCAAAGTAACAATCTTAAATTCAATTAATCTCTAATTAAATTAATAAAAATAATCTCTTAAGGGTTAAATTAAGAAATTATCTCATGTTTCCAAAGTTTTGCAATTCGCAAATTAATTAAGAAACATTTCGATTTGTGACAATCGCTTGTTTATGCACGATGAGACTTCTTACACAATAATCTCTTTGTTTTCTAATTTATTTATCATTAATAAATAATAAGTATATTAATGATAAGCAATAATTTTATATAGATTGAAATACACAGCAGCTTATATTATGTAGGTAAATGACTATTATTTTTTTTTTTTCATTTTGGTGGTAAGGGTCACTGCAAATGTATAGAAATAACCGGATACATTCGGATTTCATTGATAATTATCCAGTTACATCCTATATTTAATATAGTATAAGAATTACGCATTATTGATAATATTGAGTTCATCAGGCTTAGCTTTAGTGAATTTTTACAAATTTTTAGAAACAGTTACATTTCTATGTAGATAATTGGTCATTAACAAGAAGAACTCTTGAATTTTCGAAAGAACAGCGAATTACTTTTGCTCTGGTCAAAATACTTCAATTACCTATTAAAGATTTAATATTTAAATTTAATTTGATCAATTGGGAATAACTTCTTTTGCAGAAACTGATGGTTATTTTGTATTTACATTTTACAATAAGAGATAATACATATAATATTAATTGCCAATTAAACCTAGTCCGTTTAATCACATTAATTAGCATATTGCCTTTGAAATTCCTTCATGAAACGTACTAATAAGCCGACCTCATTGTAACCGATAGGATTATACATCGATACTCGAATTCCACCAACTAATTTATGTCCTTTCAAGAAATACATATGTCTTTTTTCAGCTTCCTGGAGGAATTCCTCTTCTAAAATTCCATTTCCATCTGAACTGCCAATTCGAAATGGCACATTAATTCGACTACGATAGTTTTCATCCATTGGTAAACAATAGAAATTGTTCGATTTCATGATTGTATCGTAGAGAAGTTCGCTTTTTTGTTTTGCAAGCTTTTCCATTTCTTTTACACCACCATTTCGCTTTATCCATTGTAAAACTTTGTCCATTACGTAGATTCTGGAAATTGATATAGGATACTTATTAAGCGAAATTGGTGTTGAATTAATTGCCAAAAGGAGAACATACGAAAATGTTGCTGGAGTACTTAGTAATGAATTATGTAAAGCAACTGCTGTAAAATTCAGTATAGTTGGACAGATTGACATTGGGTTGCCTAACAGATCTTCTCTAACAATAATTACAACAACACCAGCTGGTCCGATGCTTTTTTGAGCTGCTCCAAATATACAAGCAAACTGAAAATGTGTTGGAACAAATAAATATGTAGTCAAAATAAATTTCGACATCGGTAGCGATTTTTGGCCGACTGAATATATAACTATAGTGACTTTATGACCGAAATGTACCTTGAAACCAAAAGATCCATGTCGTTTTGGCGCAAGCACTCCTTACCTTCGAAACATCGAATTTTCTTGTCATAAGATTCGAGCACATATCAACAACAATGGGAACACCATTTGTTTCTGGAATATATGGAAATTCAACTCCTACGATAAAAAAATATTTATTTATTACTTGTTTTTCAATTCATTATTAGAGTTTACCATCAATTGTTTCATTGTCACAGTAAAAAAAATATGAAGCTTTTAGATTTAGTTTCCAGGTATTTTCTGGTGGTATCGTTCCATATTTATCTGCTATAGGAAAAACTAAATTGATTTTGCCATATTTTTCCGCTTCTCTATATGCAATTTCTGACCATTTTCCAGTTACTGCATAATCTGCTGTGCCAGTTCGATTCATGAAATTCATAGCAATCGTTGCAAATGCACCTAAACCACCACTTTGGACGAATAGGATCTTGTAGTTGTTGGGTACATCACTAAAATTGTGAATTAAGAAAATATGGTGTTATTTATCCATTAGGACGTAAAAGATAAGGAACTGAATGTATTTCATAGTTAAATATTGAGCGTATAAAACTTAAATTAGATAAAGAATACTGAAGTAAAACATACAGCAATTCACGTATTAAATCTTGTGCACCTTGATTTATTTGAACATATTCGTTCGATAAGAAACTCATTTCCATAAGACTCATTCCGGTATTTGCATATGATAGTAATTCATTTTGAACTTCAACTAGTACCTAAAATATGATTAAAATAAAAAACAATGTTTAAGTTTCTACAGATTAGACTATGAATTTATATTCACAGATTAGGAAGTATGCTTATATTTTTTAGCCGGCAGGTTTTTATTAATGACAGGTTATGACTGCAAAATAAGTAATTATTAATCCTTAATATTACCACAGAACAGTTCCGTGATTTCCGTGGTATTATTAACCGATTTTATTTGTCACGATCTGTGATAAAGAGTAGTGCTGAGTCAAGATGGCTGAGGGGCTGTATTCATTTTACATGTATACATTTCATCTATTATATTATACTAATACTAGACTATTTATTTAGTATAAGATATTTCAATAAAAATTATTAATAATTAGATAGTAATAAAGAACGGAAGATTATTTGTCAAAAAACAAGCACTCTGCGATTATTATCGCAAATTTATTAATTTAAGAATTAAGAAACGTGATTATAGAAACCACGCCCACCTTGTATGTCATTTAATTTAAACGCCTGTGAAACATTCCTAGATAAAAATGATAAAATACATGTGAATATTTATAAGGTAAAAATTTAATTGTTCTTTATAATTATATGAGCTGAAAAGAGTGAAAAGTTTTAAGTAAAATGTATTTGTTTTACCTCTGTAGGTAATTTGGCAGGACCAGGACCAAAATTTAAAGTAAATTTACGCTCTTCCATTTCGTACTGATTTCAGGTTTGTTTTATTTTAATTATTCTGATGTCTGAAGTACCGTATCTGGGATTTATGTATATGTAGTATACGATATCTTATATACATATACATACGATTATATATTACATATAATAATACCACAGCAAAACGATTTTGTTCTCGTTTTTTTTTTTTTTTTGTAATTAAGTACATTGGATATTCATATGACATATGACACACACCAATCTCTTATTACGTGATTATGAATAGAATACACTCGCCTAATAAATAAATCAGTTGTCGTTGAAATGTTTGTGCAGGGTGTCTATTCTTGAACAGAAAAGTTTTCGAGTATTTTAAAGTGGTTTTTATACTTAACAAGTTTTCATGTCAGCGTGTTAATTTTTGACAAGTTTTGCATACGCATGCGCATATTGCACTTTTGTTATCAAGTTTTCTTGGATTTGACGAAAATAGGTTCTGCCCTATTTTCCTTGCCACTTGTCGGCCGGGTTTTTTGCAACTTGCAAACACATTGCAAATGCAATTGTTTTCTTCAAGAAACTCGATAAAAAACTTGTAAACTGTAAAGTCCATTTAAAATAATTGACAAATTTGACAATGTCAAATTAATGGTTTGGATTCACATCTGTTTTTATAGTACTTATAGCCCAAACTGAAGTTAATTTTGATGCTGGAAAAAAACCCGTCGGACATAACTATATAGGACATAAATATTATAATATTCATAACAATCATGAAATATATAATATGGATTAATTTGCGTCTAACAATTCTATTCAGTTTAAATACATAGGTAAATGGAAAACAAAAAAATACGCTGAAGCTAATCTTTTGCCTTGTTAATCTATTAGTTTAAATTGACCATTTCTGGTTTTATTGACATACGAATATACGAAAATTATTATAAATGAAAATTATAATTACCTAAACATTAGAACTAAATCAACCCTCTATTTATAGAGCAGAAATATATTCATACAAAACAGGGATTGAACCCGTCTTGAAATAAAAATTACATAAATGTTAAAATATTATAAATAAGTTTTATTTTAATGCATTCTAAAATGCAGTATATTTTATTTATATAAAATAAATGAATAATAAATAAATAAGTTAATGCAAAAATGGTAGCTGGATGTATGTACCTACTGTTGATATTAAAATATATCAATTTATAAGTATGTATATAAATGCTATTCTCAAATTAAATTAACAATTTTTTGTTACTTTTTTTGTTAAAGAAAACCTAGTCTCTACAGCCTATAGTTATTATTTTACAATAAACAAATATAAGAATAAATATTAAATTGTTATAATATGTGATGTATCATATTATTTAATTTGCAGTAAAAAAACTAAGTTCAGTACAACACTGAACAGTCCAAATGAATATTAATCTATGTAAAATATGTCTTCGCCTTTTCATAAAGATAAAATTCACAATGTCATCTAGTAGGCTTAATCTTATAAGAAATTTTGCACTAAATATTACATATCCAATGCTTCTCTTGTTCCAGTGGCGTATTATAAAATTTAAACATTTGCCCAACACTACACAGCAACCTGGAGATTCGACGCATAATCTATGCGCAGCGCAGGCAATAACAAACAGACATTTTTCATGACATTATTAATTGCACAAAAAACCAATAACTATTAATATCAATTGGAATGTAAAATTATTCTTCAAATTATCTTCAATTCAATTTCAATCACTATCATCATCATTATGATTTCGATTCAGTGGCCGTTTACATTCCTCATCCGAACCATAAATTACATCTTCATCAGATTCATTGATCATTGAAAATGCTGGATTGTCTTTTGTTATTGTCATTTCTATAAAAATTTCATTGTTTTAGGGATTGAATCGAGTCGATAGAATTTTTAGGTTAGATTTTACCATGGGCATTTTTATTTCCAGGTGAATACACGTAGGCCATTGTGTAAATATAGAAATTAAGTAAACCATAAAATGACATAAACTGAGAGGAATTGTCATAATGTGTATCCAATTGGGCAACAAAATTATCTTCTAAGATGTCTACACCAAATTTCGACACTGTTATAATTGTACTAATTGTTATTACTATTAGCATTAGTAGGGTGAGGAATTTTAACCTCAAACCTGTAAAATAAATAAATGAAGAATCTCATTTTCATATGAAGCAAAGACTTAAACAAGAGCCACTCTTGCTTTTTTTTTTTTTTTCGCTACACGTAGCAGTGTAATTTTATAGTCGTAACTCATAGTTGATCTGGTTTGATCTAATTTATCGTGTAGAGATCGATACTTACCAAAAAATGGCATTGCTCTCAATTCAGAATAAGCTTTCAATATCAAATAACCCAAATAGAAAATATAAACAACACCGAAAATATAGAAAAATGCCTTTATAATCTGAAAAGTCATAAAATTACATCGGCATTGCCTTCATTAAATCCTTTCTAACTTACATAATAGTTGGCTTCTGTTGTATGATCATAGGCGGGATCATTTAATTCAATTAGCTTCTGCCAAACTGATAAAATCAAAGCTGGAACGTACATCATCGAGACGATAAATAATTTTGGAAAATAAAATGTACAAAAATGTCGTTCGTTCTGCAAAAAAATGATAAATAGCAAATAAAATGCTTATTGAATTTCGATTTTTGCTATTAGAATAAATAATTAAAAGGATAATTTCCTTAGTTTAAGATCCTAACCTGTCTTAATCCATGATATATACTCAACCAAAACAGCATTATAGCACATAGAAAATTCGCTTGTAAAATGGCATCTAACATGCCCGGTAACCAGAAGCCAACTAGGAAAATAGCTGGAAAAACTGGATCTAAAACATCATAAAAAGATGCGAAAAATATAACCTGTAATTTTATAAGAAAATAAGAGAACTATAAGGAGTAGAAACGGGCTGCCATTAGAGGGCGCTGCTATTAGTCGAGACCTTATTTTCTTAATTTTATGATTAGTGGCGTGCTATAGGGTTGGGCAAATATATATTTTCAAAAATAATCGTTAATTTATTATTAGGGATGCAACGACTTTTTTTTTACGATTACGATACCGATTTCGATTTTTTTTTTTCAATAATCGGCGATTAGGATTATGATTATTAATCGTACGTAGCTAGTAACAAAAAACGTAACTATATCTATTAATACAAATTATTTATTCATCTTTTCAGATAAAATTTATTTAAAAAATGTAAACAGGATTTGAATTCTATAAACGCAACAAAATTCTGAACAAAAAAAAACAATAGAATTTACAGTAAAATAATTAGAATACATAAAAATTATATTAAATACAAATTTTGGCATATCTAAGAATATCAAATGTTTCATTAAATATTTTATCAATATATTTGGCATATTTGATTAATATTTGAAATTAATTGTACAATTACAAATTCAGATTGTCTGTATTAAATCCAATGGCAATTTGTGCATTGGAAAAAGTAAAGAAAACCGTTACAACGGGTTCGGTCAAAATACAAAATAACCAGACCGGAAGCAGGTAGTCTTTCTACGAATTTTCCAAACTCCTAAAAAATACACGATTACGATTAATACTAATCGTAATCGTTGCATCCCTATTTATTATACAAAATTTATTTTCACATTTTTATTAACAATTATTTAATAGTTGGGTTTGGAATGTTATGGATTATTTTAAATACCAAAATTAATGTAAAATATGAAAATAATTTGAATACGAAACAATAACAAAGTAGGTCAATGATCTGACAAGCAGTTCTAGAAGCACGACTCCACCTGGTGGACAAAATATTTTGATTTTTATTCATTCGATTCTACTCGTTATTATAGTTCTCTATAAGTAAAAGCAAACATACTATTAAACGAGGCACACAGTGGTATTAGTAAAGCCATCCATTTTTGTTCAAATGACCAGCAATTCATTTGGTATTTTTTCAGAGTGTTGTAAAACCAACACTGAAACAATAGTCAGCATCAATGACGTTGACCATATTAATAAGCAATGCAATAAGATGATGTGTTTCTTACCATTACTGAAAATGATGATATTAAAAATATCAAACGAAACCATACTTCGATTTCCGTAAAATCTGGATTATAAGTTATAAACTGTATAGAGAAAAAATAACAAATTAATATAGAATAACATTATTTAAATTAGAGAATTCTTTAATCTAAATAAACTAAAGAATTCCCCATCAAATGTCATAAACAAGACGTTAGCACTTACATAAAAATCTAGTTGCCTTATGTTATAACGGGAATGGAATGATTCTAAATTATAGAAATTAATTGTAACCATGTAATGCGTGTAGGCTAAATGCCCTAAATGCATAACAACGAATTCATCACAAGCATTTTGTTCACAATGTAATTTTCTTGTTCTGTAAAAAAAAAAAAAAAAATTAGTTATGCCAGTCCAATTTGTACTGCCCTTGTAAAACTGTCCAATTTAGTAAACACTTATTTGTCTACGTCTAGTAATTGCAGTATAAAGGTACAGATAATAATAATTTTTGACTGCAAATTTTCATTTATTTTGTTGATTCTATCGATTTCCCATTCATTTAATTTATTTATTATTATTTTTTTAATAATTAATGCAATTAACTTTAACATTTAAAAAGTGAGTGACCGAATAGAAAATCATTCATCATCATATTCTTTTTTCTCATCCTATGTAACACATCATGTAAGAAAAAAATCATTATCTCTAATTTTTTATTACTTAATTGTGTGTGTGTGTTGTGGTGCGGTAATTATTGTGGTTTATGGTTTCAGGAAAATATTGAACCATGTCGTAAGTTAAAATAAGTCGAAGAAAAAAAAAAATGCGAAAACTTTCAACAAATTAGGACGTACAAATTTTGTTAATCACCCTGTATAAAGGACAAAAATATTTCCGTTTGTTTGTATCAGTTTCTCGCTTCCAGTCCAGTACACATAGTGTTTTATTATCTTATTTTACATATCTTTTTCAAGTTTAAAGTTCGGAAAACTTTTAACGTTTTACGTATTAAGAAATACGAATTAAGAACGCGCGCTTGCGCTTTAACCACACAATATTTTCGATCAGATGATGAGAGATGGAACGTAACCTTAAAACCAAACTATTCTGACGCTATTTTTGATTATAATTTTTGTGCATATTTGAATCGTTTATTTACAATTTTTTATTATCTATTAATTACTTTTTAGCGTTTTTTTTATTAGTAGAATTGATCAATCTTTCAATTCTTGTCATCAATTTCGATTTCAATGTCAATTCGGTAAATTTCTGATTATCAAATAAGAAATGTGAAATTATATAACCATATTTTTAATTTTTAGAGATTAAAGTTACGTTTACGAAGTTGGACAATTTCAAGTTGAATCGAAACTGGAACAAATCTTATGTATTTTAGTATTTTTACCTGTTTACACGTAAATAAGTTATATCCAAACCAACAGGTTTATGCTCTTCAGTTAATCCGGATAACGAAACAGATATATGAAATTCCTTGTCTATTATTTCACCTGGAAATGAATTAAAAAAATTAATTTAAAAAAAAAGCAAAAACGAATCTAAAATAGTGCCAGCTTAAAGATTATTTTACCATCCGTAATTTCTGTTTTCAATTTAGCAATTATCCAGAGCTGTTGACTGTACGTTGACATTTTCGGTGTTTTCATTATAAACGGCCCTGTCGCAATCTCTTTTCGGTTTGCGGTTCCATTCGATTCAGGTAACAGGGAAATTGCATCAATTTTTTTTTGTGATGTTATAGGAGGCCCTGGAATATAGTATTTACCTACATAGATAAAAGTGCACTTCTCGGCACCCTTTCTAGTCGATTGGAGTGGCGAAAAGTAGAAGTTTTTCGCACCCAATTTAGTGACTTATAATAACGTAATTTCGTATTAGTTTTTATTGTTAGATTATATTAAAATTCATCTTCTAAACTCACTTATTACCGCAAAACCTATTTTCGGTAAAAACAAAACAATTTCTGGGTTAAACGACAGACATAATTCATTTTTGAAATTAATTATAATAAGAACGTAAAATGTAAACTGTTCAATAGAGAGAGAAAGAAAATACTAGAAAAATAATAGAAAATACTTTCTCGCTTCTTTACCTAGGTTGAAAGTATATGGAGATCTATAATAAGGAGTAAACTTAACCTAACAAAAGTCAAAATATTTGTGGGTCAGAAATTTTTTTGTCCACCAGAAGGATTCGTGTATATTGCGATTATTTGCAGGTGTGATTGTCAGATCAGTGACAGGCGGGCTTTGTTATTGCTGCGTTTTCAAATTATTTTCAAATTTTACATTAATTTTGATATCTAAAATAATCCATCTAGTATTCCAAAGAAACCAAATAAACTATTAAATAATTGTTAATAAAAATTTCAAAATAAATTTTACATCATAAATTTTAACAATTATTTTTGTAATATATTTTTACCCCGATCTTATAGCACGTCACTGATCATAAAATGGGGAAAAAAACAAAACTATGCCAATTTCTTAAATAACAATCATTGCATTATGTTAAATATTCATTATTGCAATCATAGTTTTAATCTGCTGCCATAAAATCTATGATTTTCCTTTAAAAATAAGAAAATTTGATTTTCTCATATAAGAGCAACTGTTGTCACAGTTGCTCGCAGCGCCGCCTGGCAGCAGCACGTTTTTGTTTTTCTAGTGTTCACTCCTTCTTATAGTCCCCCATAGTTAAAAGGTATTCTAATGCAAGTAAAGCATTGTTTCGATCCTGGCCAAGTAGGCCATGATGTGAGCAATGTCATTTTCATTATTCGTTGAAAAAATTTGAAATTTTTATTCAACAACCAACTTTTTGATCCCAATTTTGGAAACTAGTAGCAAGTAAAGTGGTAATTAATCAATCATTTATTAAAGAATTTTGTATTTTGCAATGTAACAAGTTGAATTAGGGAAATGGCATCTAGAATTCCTAATATCCTTTTAAAGATCTAGTACAGTAAAACTATAATGGATAGCATCGATCAACCTACCAGCTAATCCAATGAATATTGTTAACCCCAAACTGGCAAAAAACAAAACAAAAATCATAACAAATTCCCGTTTGTGCATTGAATAGAGACGCATTGGAATTGACCTTGAAAAAACGAAATTTATAGAATAAATTGGCTTGACCTTATCTATATACTATTAAAGTACCTTTCACATCTATCATGATGGTATGCTGGTGCAATATATTTATCAAATTCACTAAATATATCGGTGAATTGTGATAAAACGTTTCGTATTTTTGTTGACCATCCCCCTCCACCATTTGATGGCATTTGATAGGCATAGCCGAGATTTATATCAGTTGGTGGCATTATGTTATTGTTTTTTTTTGAATTAGAGTTTTTTGCTGAAATGAAAGAATTTTTTTCGTTTGTAGTTAATTTGAAGTATGTCGAGTATACAGTGAAGTTAACCTTTCTTTTTTCGTTTCCTTTCTTCTTGCATTCACATCGTCTCTATTGTCAATCTTTCATTTGTTTTTCTTTCAGTATCATATGGCTTAATTTACTTTTCTACCAATTTTCTTCATACACTTTAGTCTTGACAGGAAATTATTGATAACACTCGTATAAGTAGATAACGAATAATTAGATATTCTTACACGAAAACTAACACTTCGATAGACGATGTCAGTAAATAACTGATAACAGCACCTACTAGGAATAAATGCTAAACTATATGTATGTATATTGAAAGGAAAACATAGGAATTTCCATCCATGGAGATTTCGATCGATAGTTCTGCGCGTGCGTACACATGCCTTTCGAGTAGAATTTTCTTTCTTTTTTAACAGTTTATTCATTGTTATTAGCAGTGAAAAATGGAATAAGAGAATTTCTTCAGATGTAATTGTAAATAATTGATTTATTTTGTTTTTGTTATGGTTACAGTATAATGGGTACATATAATAATTAGAATAAATTAACCTACACATCAATATTTTTTTCGAAAAACTAATCTAATCATTATTAATTAATTAATTAATACGGATAATACTTATATCAATTTATTAAAATTCATGTTTAAAACACTTGTAAAATACACACATATAAAATTATAGATTAAGTATGGTTATGTATATTTGGCCTAACTAAAATCATCTACATACAGTTTTGTTCCAACTTGACATTTCGAACTAGATTTGGATTAGTTTGAAACTATGTAGGTAGTCAGAAACTTTTAGTTGCGTATTTGTCTCTGATTAGGATAAGTTGGAACACGATTACAAAAATAGTTTGAAAATTTCTAACCTTAGTAATTAGATGTCATATACTCATAATACCATTTTTATTTTGCGTTTAATTTTTATTTTGTTTTAATGGTTGCTTTGGTTTGGTCTATTTTCTAATAATTCCTACTATTGCATTTATCTACTAAAATATTTTTTGTTATTTACTTTTACGGTGTAAATTGTGTTTCACTATCACACTGTCCTTACTACTATCAGAAGAAAACAAAAAGTCAAGATCGTCTTCAAAAATACTCATTTTTATAATTAAAATAAAACTGTAACTGAAAAATAATAATAAATAATCAATAATAAAACCAATGAAAATACTCTGAAAGTAAAATTCATAATAATAACAATGCTTGTTAATATTTTTTAAATGAACTGCTAATGCATTTAATGTGCAAGTTTCTAACTATAATAATCCATCGGCTCAGCTCAAACCAAAACAAACGTATCACAAACTAGTAGGGTATTAAAAAAAAAGTAAGTTGGAACATGTGGTTTTTAGTTTCAGTTTCAATTTGTATAAAGTTGGAACAGTTTTTATATATTGCGCATGCTCTTTACAATCACAAACTAGTTTGACGCCTAGTTGGAACAAATCTATTATAATACGTATAATCGGTTTGTTATCGTTAACTAGTGCTCAGTAGTGCACACTGCACACAGCTCAGTATGCGCGAATGCGCGCTGCGCGGTGTGCACTAAAGGAAAACAGCTGTAAATAAACAAGTGGATTAATGGTTAAAAACCGGAATGCACACTTGATTAGCAGCTAAATTCGGACACGTATAATGAATAGTTTATGCCAGTAAAAGTTAATGACATTAAAAAAGAAATAGTAGATAATAATAACAAGAACAACTACTAGTAGTACAGTTTATATCCTAACCTAAAAAACAACTAATGAAAATTTTCCATATTTTAAACATCAACAGTAAACTGTAGATAAATTGAATAAAAAATGAAAAGAGTTGCATAATCCCTTGTTCTTTTTTTTTTCTATTTTTCTATTTATGTGTTCGTCTTTCATTGTTTTTTGATTGTCGAATATTTCAACTGATTAGAAATTTAAAAAGTAAAAATATAAAAATATGGAAGCATTTTAGTACAATACGCCTATATGTATGTATACATGTTTAGTAAAGAAGTAAACTTATAGTTATGTAAAAGAAAAATATAAAAAGATTTAAAAGAATGTTAGGTATTCGCAGATGTCATTTCCCTATTCAACTTATTGCATTGTAAAATGCAAAATCAATACATGATTAGTTGAATAATTACTGCTTTGCTAAAATGTTAGTTTTTTTTTCTAAAAAATTTTAAAAAGTTTTTAGACAAATAATGAAAACAAATTCATTCAGATCATGGCCTACTTTGAAATACAACTTTAGAATCCAAAGTTAATATCGATAGTAACTTATCTTTTATTAATAAATATAATATATTTATTGAATATATGCAATTAAATATAATTTAACATATATTTAAAATTAAAATATAGTTAAAAATTTAAAAATCAATCATTCTGTTTTTTATTTCTGTATGATAACTGCCGATTTGAATCACAGATGGCGTCTGCGAATACTCCTCCCTACAAGGCGTTACTTACAACACTTAGTTTCTCACTTTACCCAATACAAAACTATTTTTAAGACTTATTAATTTACAAATGTTGCATATGCAACAACAACAATATAAATTAATCGACTTTTTTTCAAATTCACTTTGCTTTGGTTTTGTTTTACAATTTTCACAATTTTTTTTTTTTTTTTGTTGTTTACTTATATAATTTACAAATCTTTTTTGACATTTTTTGCAAGCTTTGAGCAAATAAAAATACATAATGCATTTTTTGATGTGCGTCTGAACGTTTTTTTTTTTTTTTTTTTAATCTGATGATTGTCTTATAATAATAATAAACAAATAACAATAATAATAATATTATTATTAAAAAAAATAAAGAGGAAAACAGAGTGCTCATGAAAGACAAGAATGGAAAGGTAATAAAAGATGACGAAAAGGTGATAAACAGATGGAAAGAATATTTCGAAGAGCTATTGGCGGGAAGTGGAAGTGGGAAACCCAATAGAAATTTCGAAAAAAAGAGAGGAGGTGAAGATAAATCACAAGAAGTTGATAATGAAGAGGAAGGCGGCGGAGAAATAGAAAGGGAAGAATTGGAAAAGACTATTAGAGAGCTTAAGAATGGGAAGTCTCCAGGGAGTGAAGGAATAACATCAGAAATGATTAAGAATATTGGAGAAAAGGGAATGGAAAAACTGGTATATATTTACAACAAAATATGGAGGGAAGAACGCATCCCAGAGGAATGGAAAAGAGCACAGATAGTACCAATATATAAAAAAGGAGACAGAGCTGACTGTAAGAACTACAGGGGAATAAACATAATAAATACAGGGATGAAGATATTAGAGAAAATAATAAAAAATAGGATAAATTATAAAGTGGAACAGACCTTGGAAGAGCCACAATGTGGATTCAGAAAAGGTAGAAGCATACAGGACCATATATTTACTATAAAGCAAATGGTGGAAAAGGCAGGGAATAGTAAAAAAAATATATATGTAGGTTTTCTAGATTTAAAGAAGGCATTCGACAAAATAAATAGAAGTAGATTATGGAATATAATGAGAGAGAGGGGTATAGAAAAGAAAATGATTAGGTTAATAAGGAAGATATATGAGGAGAATGTAAACAGCATAATAGTAAATAGTAAAGAATCGGAAACATTTAAAACAATGGACGGACTAAGACAGGGGGGAGGACTGAGTCCAACATTATTTAACATATATATGGATGAGATAATGAGAGAAAGTGATAAAGAGGAAAGAGGGCTAGTCGTTGGATATAAAAACATGCAAAGGGTGGTTATAACGACTGGAGCATTTGCAGATGATGTGATGTTAGTTGCGGAGAATGAAAAGAGTTTGCAGAGAAAATTGAACAAATGGAATGAAGTGCTTAAAAAATACGAGATGGAGATGTGTAAGGAAAAGACAAAGGTAATGGTAATAGGAGAGAAACAGAAGTTGGAAATTAAGATAGAAGGGATGAGAATAGAACAGGTCGATTGTTGTAAGTACCTAGGAGTGAAGATCAGTAGCGGTGGTAAACAGGAAAATGAAATTACGGAGCGGGTGAATAAAGCAATGAATGCATATTATAGAATAAATAGAGTAATAGTGGAGAACAAGGAAATCAAAAGGAAAACAAAAATAAATGTGTATAAGACCATAATAAGACCGATTTTAACATTCGGATGTGAAACGTGGAAAATGGAGCAAAAAGACATAAGTAGGGTACAAGCTGTGGAAATGAAAGTCTTGAGGAGAGTAAAAGGGGTAACAAAAAGAGACAAAATAAGAAGCAGTGCAATAAGAGAGGAGTTGGAGATAGAACCAGTGGTGGAGTTTATACACAGAAGGCAGTTGGGATGGTGGGGACATCTGGTAAGAATGAGTGAAGAGAGGCAAGTAAAGAGAGTCTGGCAGGCAAGGGAGGGAAGAAGAGCGAAACGGGGAAGACCAGAAATTACATGGGATGAGGGAATTGAAAAAGTAATAAGGGAAAGAGGAATGAGGATGAATGACGCAAGAAGAATTGCTTGCAATAGGAAGGAGTGGGAGAGATGCATAGGAAGTGAGGTATAGGAGGATAACGAGAAGAGCTCAAGCCGACACCAGTTGATGGTATAAGGCATCTAGACATATATATTATTAAAAAAAATACAATTTTAATTAAGTGCTACATATATAGTACGAGTACGTACGCACATGTAACATTCATTAATCAAATTGTAGTCTTGTGAACCCTGCTTAATGTAATTGCTTTTATGGTTATTAATTGTTTTCATTGTAATATAATATAACAATTGACGACAATAGCAAGCTGGAGAAAAAAATTTACTGGAAATCTGTAACTTTATTTATAAGTGGAGTTTGCAGTTGACAAGTTTTCGTGTCGTTAAGTTTACCGATGGCAAGTTTTTTGAAGAATAACAATAATTGCCGTTTGGTTTTACAGTCGCCATGTTGTTTTTCGACAACTTCGATTAGATTAATAAAAATGCCAACTCAAAATAAAAAAATAGATCTATCTCATATTTTATGGCGAATCCTTGTGGTAAATTAGAACAGTAGTTAAAATATAATATTCGTTACTAGATAACCACAATTTTCAAAGCTAATTTTTACAATTAGTTTATTAAATATAAACAATTAATATCAGCTGTTCTCTTTTGGGAATGAAAATTTCAGTTGGTATACCTTGAATTTATACCAAAATATTACCAAACTTGCCGACAAGTGGCAAGAAAAATAGCGCAGAACCGATTTTCGACAAATCCAAGACAACGTGATAACAAGTAACAATGTGCGCATGCGTAATGCAGAACTTATCAACTGTAAAGTCCACTTCAGAACTACGAAGCTACATTTTACAGGTGGGAAAGTAATCTGTGGGTGAACAAATGAGCAATTTTTATAATGCACCGCAAGACGTTTGTAATTCCCGATGGCATAACCTTACATTTCTAATAAAAACACGTATTATTTCATACAAAGGGCGAATAAGTAGATCGTATCTAAACATTTTTTTATTGCTTTCACACTTTTTGTGGAAAAGCACTATTTGGAAAATTGGGTTTGTTCTGCTGTTCTCTTCTCCATTATTTATTATTATTATTATTATTGGAAAATCCATTATTATCGAGGACGGACACCACTGATAGATTTGCTGAATGGGTTATTGAATTTAGGAGTTTCTCATTTTCTTCACGTACTAAAAAAGAAATTGAATTTTTATTATTATTATTATTGTTATCACCATCGGTTTATACTACAGCAGATCTGGATAGAATCTATCTATCTTTTTTCTAATAGATTTTTAACTAGTTTTTTTTTTTTACATTTCCATCGAAATAGGGTTGATTTTCTGCTTATTTTATTTTATCGATTCACAAACGATTTCACGCTAAACTTTTCAGTTTATATCGAGTTAGCATTGTTCGAATAAACAAGTTTAGCATGGTGAACTGTTTCATTGTTTTTAGTTTTTTTCCATTGCGGGTTTTTGGAGTTTCGAGTTTTGTTTGTGTTGAAAAGTTTTTGATACACCTCGTATATGTATAGCGAGATAATGTATAGTAAAGACTACAGTGTAGTAAAATAGCCGCACTCTTGATTAATCGAATAGTTTTGTTTTATGTTTTAGCGTGAGTAATTAGATAATAACAAATACTACATTACTATACTAATCATTTCTGTAGAATAGTGTGCACAACCTTGTCACCCAAAAAGTGGTGAAATACGTATATCTCCTTGTGCGCATGTGAGATCTTGTGTATTTGCACTGGCATGATTCAGAATGGCTCCCCGCAAAACATCTGTTATTATTATTATTATTATTCTTTTGTGATATTCTTGATTTTACATAAGCATCGTTGCCAGATCGTTTTTTATAACAATATTTTAATGAAAATTTTTATTAAAATTAAATTAATTAAATATATTTGAATTTTCTTAACCTAATAAATATGGCAGAACTCACGCGCACAAAAAAATTTTGTACAAACCACCCACTTTTTGTCACCTTAATGACCTTGAATGATTAATATACTATGGAAGTATTTGTTAATAAATATGCCACGGATTACATCATCTGTAAGATATGTATTTATAATATGAGGTAACTCGAAGAATTCCATATAACCATATATGTATAGATAGAAGAGTAAGTAATCTAATTAATTCTAATCGCTAACATACCTAGTTCATCTATAATAGGTGCCATTCGTAATGTTATACCAACTAATAAGAGACACATAAGCAATAAAAGACAAGCAGTTGCAACAATCGTCCATTTAGCCCTTGGCGGTAATTCATCATCATTAAGGGCTTTGAAATTTTCATGATCATGATTTAGTGTATGTACTAAACGTGCATTCAGTGCCAACCTAAAAGCAAAAGAAACAATGGCAAAGAGAAATCGCATTGAGACAGTTGTGGAAATTGATGAAAATATTTCCTTGCCATCATATATAGATACAAGATGGTGTACCACTAGGTTTAAAGGGATCGTAATAGAATATGACAGCGGTATAGTTGTCAGGAACAGAGACTTGCTGCTATAGATTGCTTGTTAAGTGGACTTTACAGTTGACAAGTTTTGCATTACGCATGCGCATATTGCACTTTTGTTAACAAGTTTTCTTGGACTTGTCGAAAATAGGTTCTGCGCTATTTTTCTTACGGCAAGTTTTGTAATATTTTGTATGAATTCATGTATACCAACTGAAATTTTAATTCCCAAAATAGAACAGCTGATATTTATGTTTATAATAAACTAGTTGTAAAAATTAGCTTTGAAAATTTTGTTTATCTAGTAACGAATTTTATATTTTAACTACTGTGCTAATTGACCATATAAAAATAAGTATTAAAATATAAGATAGATCTATTTTAGATAAATAAATTTTTTTATTTTGGGTTGGCATTTATTCTTAATGTAATCGAAATTGTCGAAAAGAAAATTGACGACTGTAAAGTCCACTTTAGAGTCTAGTGAATGGCAGCTGTGTGTGTGTGTGTGTGTGTAGCCACAGCCTAATAAACCAATGAAGAAAAGAGCAAATTTTCCTACCTTTTTTTTAATTCCCGTTTCCGACGTCGACGTCGTTTTCTTTTTGCTCGACGCAATTCCTCTTGGGCAATCATTGCATCAGTTTCAACGTCACCGTAACCATCCATTTTTAACGAAATGTAATCATCTGTTAATTGCATTGATCTGGGAAAAGTAAATAAGAAAAATAGACGGTTCGGTTAAATACAACTGGAATTTTATTCATCCTGTACATACATCAGGGACCAACGTTTGACTGACGATGGCAACAGAACAAAAAAAAGGAAAAAGAAAAATAGCAGCAAATAATTAATCACTTACATTGGCCTGTTAGTATTTTTCGTATAGTAACACGTGTGGGATTCACAGCTTGATGCTAAACAAGATGGATTCCTACTGGATACGTATTTATTGGAACTAGTATCTTCAGGATGCAATGTTTGACTATCAGGCGAAGAAGTTTCTTGACGTAAAACTAAAAGTATGACAGAGAGAATAAGAAACTAAACATGAACAAGAGAAAGGATAAAGTGAAATCTAGGAAAAGTAACTAGTTATTATGGAGAACTATATTATGAAGTAGAATCGACCTAACAAATGGTAAAATATTTACGGGTCAGAAAACATTTTGTCCACCAGGTGGAGTCCGTATTTCTAGAGCTGCTTGTCGGATTATTGACGTGCTTTGTTATTGTTTCGTTTTAAAATTATTTTCATATTTTACATTAATTCTTATATTTAAAATAATCCATAGTATTCCAAACCCAACCATATAAACTATTAAATAATTGTTAATAAAAATTTCAAAATAAATTTTAACAATTTTTTACCCAACCCTAAAACACGTCACTGATCATAAAATTAATAAAATGAAGAAAAAAACAAAATTCTGCCATTTTTTAAATAAAAATTGCTGTATTATTTAAAATATTCATTATTGCAATCATAGTTTTAATCTGTTGTAATAAAATCCACGATTTTCTTTAAAAATATGAAAATTCGGCTAATCGCAGCGCCCTCTAATAGCACCTCGTTTTTTCCGGTGTTCACTCCTACTTGTGTTCTCCATATACTAGCTATTTATCTATCTACCTTAGCCTACTTGATACATTTTATATTGATTTTATTTATTCATTTTACCTTGTCGTTTAAATTGTTTACTTTCAGATATAACTTTTTCATTTGTCTCTTTACGTTTTTGTTGATGATATTGTTGTTGTTGTTGTTGTTGATGTTCATTTTTCTTTTTCTCATTTACAATTGTTAGAACAGATCGATTCGATGATGATTTTCTACTTTTACATTTAAATTTATGCAGTAATTTTCGCGTTTTTGAACGTGAACCACCGGTATTGTTTTTGTGTTTAATTGATTCGACTTTATTTTCAACTAGTGTATTTAGAATGGCATCGAGATGAAGTACACCTAGAACTATAGATGGAGAGAAAAGAAATGAAGAAGAATCTGTCAATCATTTATCTTATTTATTCTGTCTGATTATCAAACTTCGTGAACGTAATTTTTATTTCGTAAACATAATTTTAATCACTAGGAATTAAGAGTACGGTTATACAATTTCTTATTTCTTTCAGTCGTAATCGGAATTTGAAAGAATTGACATTGAAGTCGAAATTGATGACAGGAATTGAAAGATTGATCAATTCTACTGTTTAAAAAAAACGCTAAAAAGTAATTAATAGATAATAAAAAAAATATAAATAAACTATTCAAATATGCAGAAAAATTGTCATCAAAAATAGCGCCAGAATAGTTTGGTTTTAAGGTTACGTTCCATCTCTTATCATCTGATTGAAAATATTGTGTGGTTAAAGCGCAAGCGCGCGTTCTTAATTCGTATTCCTTAATACGTAAAACGTTAAAAGTTTTGGGAACTTTAAAATTACGTTTATGTAGGTATTAAAAAATAAGAATTAAGTAATTGGATAATCACTACTATTAGAAACAATATATTTATATCAAGATTTATGTATTAAAATTACGACTATATGTTTATGCATTAAATTTATGAAGTTATATAATCCTAAATATATCTAATTTATCCTCCGAACTTCTTTTATTTTCATTATTTTGTCTTCCACATCTTCTAAATCCCACTTCTAAAACTACACCATATACATACATATATTTTGTACCTACTGGATGTCTAGTAAGACAGCATCTAATTAACCCTCAGGACGACACCTTAACAGCATAAAGCATAAACGCTACTATATACGTAACACATATACATGTATTGTATCTCATTACCATTATTATTTAGAAGTAAATATGTGGGACGACGTGTGTATGTATATATATATAGCAATAAATTGAATGAGAGCCATTATGAATCTAGCAAAAGGCTTTTATGGCTCTTATGCTAATGAGTTTATATTCAAAGTAAATTTACTTTAAGGGAAATGCTTTATAGTATATACATATAGATAGATAGAGGCAACGTCAATAAGATGTATATATATATATATATATACAGCAATTGCAGGAGACTTGGTTGAGTTTGCAAAAAGTCGTAGGCGGAATAGTGTGAGAAAGGGGATGAAATATACGAGTTAGTAGGGTTGTTGTTGTTGTTGTTGTTGTGTGTTTGTTAATACTAAGACGTGGATAATAAATTATTTACGATTATTATCTTAAGAATTGATTTTGATTTTAACTGCTTTGTATTTATTTTTTGCGAAATAAATGACGTTAGAGATTTAGAGAACATCAACAGAATCAAGTTTACTATGGAAAAAAGAAACTATTTTTAACTATTTCAATACTGTACATAGATACATAAATCATGTTTATGAGACTTTTTTATACTTAAACGTAAAATTCATTTATATTGCTTTGATATTTAAATAATACACCTGCTCATCGATCATCTAGATAACTATAATATACAGTAGGTATATGCAATACTCTTTACACTTACTTTCTTTGGCGCATAAATCTTCAGTGGAAACAGCCTTATCAAGAGCGGACATTTTTTGATTTATTAAATATATTTATCTTGTGGTATAAATGTGTGTACGCTGGGAAAAAAAAAAATAATTTAATATAGTATAATAAGTTATAATTATGGAGGACCATAAAAAAGAAGGAGAAACGAGTGTATAAAAGTCAAAATATTTCCGGGCTTGGAAATGCCGCGCTCAATATGTTCACACGGCGACAAAAAGAATTCGATTTGACAGTTACCATTGGTGGCGGCGTATATAATTTTCATTTAAACTTAATTTTATCGATTTTTATTATCTCGTAACCTTAACATTTAAAATGTACAAAGGCACAGACGTTGTTTTGTTGCGAGTTGCAAGGCAGGACTCGCATCGAGGACAATAATTTAAAAATAGGTTTTCTACGCCACTGATCGTATAATATTAAAATTGAAATAATAGTCCGCGATAACACAATCATAGTTTTAATTTTTTGTATCAAAATCCACTTCTCTTAAAATTTAAAAAATAAAATAAGAACAATGTTAAATTACGTGTACTAGTTTACTTCAGCGCTACCTATTGGGCGCCCGCTTGTTTTCCCCTCTTTCTTATAGTTCTCCATAGTTATAATTGTTTGAATTTTATTTACTGTAAAATACTATGTGCAAAATATAAATAAAACAAATAATTAAAAATCCGGCTCGAAGGACCTCGCTCGAAAATAAACTAATAGATGTTAGCAATCGTCGTTCACATCGACTTAATGTAACGTAGTGTCATTTAGTTTGAGAATTTTGACATTTATGATAGAAATTATTAATATAGTATAACTAGTTATATTAAGCGCCAAGACGTTATGAATCGCTTTTTCAGCCGGCAGCAAATTTTATGTATTTTTCTTTATGTATTTTTCCAGACCAGTGCTTTGGTTGGAAGCGGTTCAAATGGCATATAAAATAGGCGTGGCTTCGATAAATCGTTTTAACTTGCAGTACTATGAAAAACAATTTTATTTTCTTGATTATTGTTTATTTTTAATAATTTTCAGCGGTTATTTTATACGTTTAGTTTAGTTTAGAACAAAAAATTGCAAATTTTCGAAAAAATACACGATAAAATCAGCCATTTTACCTTGCAAATGTCAAATCAAAACTGATTATTAATAATAGCAGTTAATAATCCAACGTTTTGATGTCGAAATTGTTCTTAATGATACGTTATTAAAGAACCGCTGACTGCAAATAAATTTAGCTAATTTGTTTAAGTTACCTACGATACGTTAACTCGATGAGAACGAAAATGCTTAAAATTAGAGATGGTATTCGCACACGCCATTTCTCTATTCAACTTTTTGCGTTGTAAAATACAAATTTAATCAATGAATTGTGGAATAATTACCTTTTTGCTGGCGACTAGTTTCAAAACTAGTGGGGCCATTCTGTTGGCTATAGAATAAAAATTTATCGTTTTTTTGAACGAATAATGAAAACAACATCCCTCATATCATGGCCTACTTTAAAATGATACTTCAATTACTTTAGAATGAAAGTTTCTGTCAGGCTTTGATTGCCGTTTAGTAATACACATAAATATTATATTTATTAAATACGGGGTGTTACAAATTCGTATGTAAGTATGGAGATCTTCTAGGAATGTCAATAAATTTGACATTCTTGATATTCCAGGAGGTGGCCGAAAAAAATCGAAATTTTCTATTTTCGTTTTTCGTCAATAACTTGAAAACTATTTATCGTAGAGAAATAACAGTTGTACATTATTAAGGTACTTTTTTAAAAGCTTTTACCTGCTGATATTCCACAGGGCTTTAATTTTCTTAGATATTGAGTACAATTGTCGATTTTCTTATGGACGCCATCTTGGATTTTCATAGATCTAAAAAGTACATGAAATTCCCATTGCAATAATATATCACATCCACATACTTTAGATATAATTTAATGCAAATAATCAAAAAGAATCTAATTCATCTTAGTTGGCTTTGGATAATTAATAGTAAAAATTGAAGGAATAATGGAACCTTTCTGGATATAATACGTAAATACGTATCAGAAGCGCGGATCATATTTCTCTGACATGAATAAAAAATATTTTAATTAAATCAGACTTTTCTTCATTCGAGAATCGCATTTTATTTAAATAATTTAATATGTAAAATAATTAAGTAATGAAAACATATTAGAAGCGAATAATTTCGCGTATCATAGCAACCCAGGTTTTCTATAACGACTACCATTATTAATTATCCAAAGCCAACTAAGATGAATTCGATGCTTTTTTATTTGCATTAAATGAAATTTAAAGTAGTGGATGTGATACATTGTTGCAATGGGAATTTCATGTACTTTTTATATCTATGAAAATCCAAGATGGCGTCCATAAGAAAATCGAAAGTTGTTCTTAACATCTAAGAAAATGAAAGCCCTGTGGAATATACATCTGATGACATCAGGTAAAAACTTTTAAAAAATGCCTTAATAATGTACAACATTTATTTGTCTGCGATAAATAGTTTTCAAGTTATTGAAACAACAAACAAAAATCGAGATTTTCGTTTATTTCAGAAAATATCAAGAATTTCTCAAATTTTAAATCACAATTTTACTAAGCGCAAAATTGCGTAACTTTACCCCAATTTAACCGATCTCGCATCTCTTACCGTTTTCGAAATGCCCATACTTACATATTAAATTTGAAACACCCTGTATATATTAATATTATACAAGAAAACATTAACATCAGGTAACGTTATGTTCCCTCAAAAGGAATTTGAATCAAATATGGCGACTCCGGATACTTCTCATTATACCTTAACTACCCTTATAAAATTTATCATCTACCATGCAATAACAACCCACATAATACTACCTAAATATCTAAAACTCAAATTTTATACAAATTCTTCTTCTATCAAAACTTTTTTAATCAAATTAAATTCGATGGCAAATAAATTACAAGCACTTGAATCAGAAAGGTTTTTTTTTAAAAACGAAAAAAAAAACAGAAGTTTAATCAAGCACAGACACACAGACAGAGACAGCACAATCCTACAAATAGAAATGAAGCGCAGAAAAAAAAAAAAAAAACGAAATCACGTCTCACAACAAGCTCTCTTTAACTTTGATCCCTTTTTATCCCGTTTTATCCTTTTTTCTAGTTTTATTTCTTTTTATATTATCTATATGTTATAGCTGACTTTCTTGTACACATCGTCATACATATTTAATATAATTCCTTTTCATCTCTCTCTCTCCCACACAGCCGCATACAAATACCCTTACTCAGCTCTAGTTAGCTACACTTCCTTCCATTTTCTCTTTGTCGTTTCCATTGCGATAGTACAGCAAATATTACTTTGTATGACCTATTTCAGATTATCAAAAAAGAGTGAGAGGGGGGGGGGAATAACTTTTTAGTTTATACGAGAATATACGGCAGACTGCAGTTATTTCTATCTCTTTTTTTTAATATTTATCCATTAAAATTCCCCACAAATACAAATCGTATCAGAGCCAGCTTGTTCTTTTTTTCTTTTTTTTATTTGACTGTTCCATAAAGTTAATAGCATAAAAATAAAAGGAATCAAAACAAATGGATGAAAATCAAAGGAAAATGCAAAAGAAAAAAAAAGGAAATGAAATGATTGATGATGATAGTCGTCTTTAAGTAGCTTTTATGGTGGTCGTATTCGACGAATAAATGAATGAATGAAAACAACGAGCACAACAAAGAGAGTAGATGACAGAAGTGCTAATCAGTAATGCATTGACCCAGTTAATGTATAAAAGACGGTGAGCGGGGAATGATTAGTAATTGAAAAAGGCAAGAAGGTGTGGTTGATACTAATGATGGAGTTTGTGTGAGGGATGAATGAAGTGTTGACGGGCTACGTGTTGAGATGGGGGTAATTAAACTACCGTTAAGAGACTTCCATCTAAAGGGGACCATTGCGGGGTTTCATCTACACTTCAACGTTTAATCTGTCAAAAACGGATTAAAAAAAAAAAAAAAAAAGCGGCAATATAAATTACCCTTACAAAACAAATACAGCATGGCTACAGAACAATGGAATGTGGGAACAATGACACACCATCAATTTTCCACCGAGTAAAAAAAAAAATTCAATTAATCCTACACTAACTAATCAAACAATGGACACCACACGCGTCAATACTAACGTGTATACAAAAGTATATAACTGCAACCGCAAATATCCATAGCGAAGAATCATCTTTTTGTTTTCATCAGCAAAACACACCCCACAACAGGTAGCCAAATAAAACATAAATTCATAATAAACTACACTATACATTCTATCTATACATATCTGTATGTACAATGTGTATTAAAAATTTACCTTTTATTGAATTAATCCTATATGAATATGAAATTAAAAACTTAATAATATAACACTTTAATCATAAATTTTGATTTAAATCTCAATTCACTATCAACGATTTATATTAAAATATGAAAAAAATTCTAGGCACGTATAAATCGAACCTCTATATAAATATATCCTCCATATATACCACCACCACCACCACCACCATGCAGATAAACGACTGGATCGTACAGCAACGTCCTTTTGCAAAATATCCAGGATGCTGCTGATGCCTAGATCTGATGATGATGATGCTCGAACACTCTATAGTTACAAAACGCACCATTATGATATGAACAGATGGCGCCAGTGTGCGTTCAGTTGTATTTTAATCCTTGTATTAGGATTATACGAGTTTCCATTTTACATTGAATTTACTGTACAGGGGTGCGAGTTTGAATTAATTAATTAATCAGTATATCCAGCAGCATATATACATCATATATGTAATACAGGGATGTGTGGTTTGTTTTTGTGGTTGCTGATTTTGACAAAATCCATTTATCTGTCTGTATACATACATACGTTCTACTCAGTTGCGGTGATAAATGCATCAGTCGTTAATTACATTTGTTAAACAATAAAGATAAATAAATAGACATCATCTGTCACAGAATTAGAATTTATTTATTGTTAGTGCAACGTTTTTTCTACAATTAAAATTCTCATCTTTAAAACCATTTCCATAAAAACAAAATGGCATAAATACGGTTTATTTGATAAGTAACAATTAAAATCTCCATTGTGGCTTTGAACAATCAGCCTTTTGTGTATTCCTCTTGTTTCTAGTTGATCCAGATCGAGAAAATGTTCCGGAAAAATTATAAATTATCTCCTCTTCTTTGAGTGTATCCAAAATTCTGTTGCTGCTAATACTATCGCCATCTGTTGGTGATGTTAATGAAGATTTAGTGTTGGTTGCGTCGTCTGTAGCAGATTGTTGTTTGAATTTCTATGAAAATCCAGAAACTGAACTGATTAAGTTTTTAATTGACTATCAAATTGTGTTTACCAATGATTATTTGGAAATATGTTTTTCTTTTTTAATCTAATGGTTGCCCCATCTAGCGGTGCAGTGCCAAGCTTTCTTATTACTGATTCGAGTAATCTGTTTTTGCTGTTAAGCAAAATTTTATCAATATAAATAAAAATCTAATTATTGCAATTAAACATTATTTGAATAAGCCAGTGTTCATTTACAATCCTTTTTCTGCAATAGAGAAAGGCAGTTTCTAGTGAATAAAACTACAGTGTTAATGTTATAATTTATATTTATTTTTAGAATATCTTAACCTATTTTACAAAAAAGTAAAATTGAAATTTCATTAGTAGTAAATTAAAAAAAGGGGAAAAAAAACCAAATAGTATTAAAAAATATAAAAAATAGAGCTGCACATTTATTTCAACCACTAGCAAACATTACGAAATAAAAACGAATATCAGAAAGCTTTACTAAATAATATATTAATAACTTTAATTATATGTGAAATTTTTAGATCAAATAGGTACGTATAATGTGCAGATTAATATTAAGTATTTATTTATTGATATTTAGCTCTAGAAATATTTAATTATTGAAAGCCAACTAATTTTAATAGATTTTTTTAAGTGTGTACTATGTTTAGTTCCAAGATGGCGTCAGTATGCTTCAAAATATTATTAAAAATATTACGATAGTTCCACTTAACTTTAAATAGATCTACATCTAGCTGTCTATTTCTAATAATAATAGTAATATAATATTTAATAAGGAAAATTAGATAGAGGCATATGTATACCAAATAATATCTAGTAGGCGTATAATAAGAGCCATATAACATGTATGTATGTGATATAGTGATGCGTGTGTATTTTTTTGTTTTATTTTTTCAGTATTTTTTTTTTAATCGCTATGTATTATATTTTGATTTAGTGCTGTTGGTTTAGATTCTCGTCAGCTACTGGTGCCATTTGTGGTGGTTCCTGTGATTGAATCGATTGCTACAGCAAGATACAAAAAAAAAGTTAAATTCAAATGAATGCACTGTATTAGAACAAATATCCAGTAAACGTCTTCTGAATATATTGATTGTAGGCTCTGGATCTATTCAGAATGTTTTTGAGAAGTTAATTGGATAATATTTGTCCTAAATAAGGAGCAAGACTATGGTAAATATGTATAAAGTAAAAACAATGACTTTTAAAATTATGCAACCAATCATACATGCAATAAATAATATATTCGACAACTGACATACGATGGTTGAATTAATATATAAAACGAATTAGTATTTTTTTATTTAAAAAGGAATAAAAACATTGTTATTTTTTTAGGGAATTCTGTCGAGGGGGAAAAATACCTTTGAATGTACAATTTAGAGAAGTATTTAATATGAAAATTCAATAATAACCGTATAGATATTTTGGATCCTGTAAAAGTTATGAAAAGAAACTAGAAATGTATTTATGAATATATTTTAGCTTTTTTAAGGTTATGTCTATATTTTTCTAATTCTACATACTTGTGATCCAGACAAAGAGTGTTCAATACTGGATTTTCCCGACTTTTGTTGCCGTATGTATTCCTTATCATCGAATATCTTCTTATCACCACCTAATGGTTTATGTTTAACATTGTCTAATGAGCCTACTTTGCTTGTTGCGTTTATTTCTAGTTTACGATTCTCAATCTATAAAAGAGACATCAATAGAAGCATAAAATATGTTATCAATAGTGATTAGAAGTAATTTACCAGCTAATTAAATTAACAAATAACAGAGCGCGGAAAGTTTTTTTTGTTAAGTGGGCTTTACAGTTGACAAGTTTTGCTTGCAACAGTTGCATAATGTTATCAAGTTTTCTTGGACTTGGCGAAAAATGGGTTCTGGGCTATTTTTCTTGCCACTTGTTGGCAAGTTTGGTAATACTTTATACAAATTTATGTATACGAACTAAAATTTTCAATTCCCAAAAGAGAACAGCTGATATTTATGTTTATATTTAATAAACTATTGTAAAAATTAGCTTTGAAAATTTTGTTTATCTAGTGACGAATATTATATTTTAATTACTGCACTAATTTACTATAAAGAATAAGTATTAAAATATGAGATAGATCTATTTTAGATATATATTTTTTTATTTTGAGTTGACATTTATTATTAATGCAATCGAAATTGTCGAAAAAAATATAGGCGACTGTAAAGCCAAACGGCAATTTTTTTCTTCAAGAAACTTGCCATTGAGAAACTGGTCGACAAAACCCTGTCAACTGTAAAGTCTACTCTAGGATTTTAAATTATAATGGATTAACACTTCTGTCTAGACAGAAAGCATTATTCCAATAAATGTAAGTAAATCCTATCATTTTAATATGTAACTTTATCTGTTATAGAGAAAATGTTCCTTTTTTTATTAGGTTTCCACCGTACAAAAAAAAACACCTTTAAGCCGAATTGACAAATACCATTATGTCTAATAATGAAATATTAAAGGTTAAAAAGGTTCATATCGATGTATATGTATATGTATTTTTTCCACAGGTTTCCTCTTTGAATCATTCATAGAACTGATGGCAGAATGCGAGGCATCTGCGCTCGCTCAATAATTAATCATATGAAAATTGTATTGCATATTATAGAGTGATCAAATAACTGACAAAAAGAAATTTTAAAGTTTTTGGCATCAGGCGTACAATCTGGATGTGTTAACAGATGGTTGTTCAGTAAATAAATCAGAATAAATTTGAAATAATCAAATAAATTAATCAGATACTTATGCCAAAGTGCAACCTATGGATTGAACTATAGCTAAAATAGTATATAAATACTAAAATTGGCATCCCTGTAGAAGGAAAGCCATGCTAAAGAAAAAAATACCATTAACAATATTAAATTCTGTTGAATCGCTTGTGATACGACGCAATAAACGAAAGAGGAACGCCCAAGAAAATTTTCGGATCGATAGAATGAGAACAAAGAAATTCCCACCAATGGTAAAATTTTAAACAATAAAAAAAACAAATATTTTTTTTTTCTACCTACACTATTAAATAAGAGATAGAATAACATCTACTTAGGTATAAAAAGAAAATTGATTTTTTCTATTATCGTTTTGTTGTTTCCATCCGAAGTGGTTGGAACGCTTCATGCACATAACAAATAAAACAATAGATAAATATAGATATATTGTGCATAATGTAACAATACATATTCAACATCGACCTGTTTACCTGTTTTGTTATAGAAAGTGAAACTAGAGAAAAATTGACACGCAACTGGAAAATTCATATTTTCATATACATGCATACATGCCAGGTAATATACAGAGTGATTCATGTGTACAACTATACTCATGTTAGCCATAAAGATAATTAAACGTGTATCTCAAATACTTCCATACTATACTAATCATTTGAGCGTTGCTATGGATGCTGAAAAATGTGGGCGGGTTGTACGAAATTGTTTATGCTCATTTATTGTAATAGCTGCCAAATTCATTGTATTCAGAAGAATATTGAAACAATTTTTATTTTTAAAAACAAATAATTATTGATTATTTTTAACATGCGAGTGTGTATTTGTTGTATCTATGGAGAACTATAAGAAGGAGTGAACTATAGAAAAAGAAAAACGAGCTGCCGCCAGGCGGCGCTGCGACTAACTGAGACCACAGTTTTTAACATTGCTCTTATATGAGAAAATATAAAAATCAAATTTTCTTATTTTTAAGGAAAATCATAGATTTTATGGCAGCAGATTAAAACTATGATGATTGTAAAAATGAATATTTAATATAATACAACAATGATTGTTATTTAAAAAATTGGCATAGTTTTGTTTTTTCCCCACTTTATTAATTTTATGATCAGTGCCGTGCTATAAGATAAGGGTAAAAATATATTACAAAATTAATTGTTCAAATTTATTATATAAAATTTATTTTGAAATTGTTATTAACAATTATTTAATAGTTTATCTGGTTGCTTTGGAATCCTATGGATTATTTTAGATATAAAAATTAATGTAAATTATGAAAATAATTTGAAAACGCAACAATAACAAAGCCGGTCGTCACTAATCTGACAATCACCTGCAAATAATCGCAATATACACGAATCCCTCTGGTGGACAAAAAAATTTCAGACCCACAAATATTTTTGACTTTTGTTAGGTTGAGTCTACTCGTTATTTATAGATCTCCATAATTACAACAAAAAAAAAAAAAATCATTAACTCACCTTAACGTCACCGCCACCCGGCTGATATTTCATATTCTCTTTGGAGCCGACTTTTGGCTTTGCCTTCTCTTTGAAATCGAGTTTGACAGTTTCGATTTTCTTATCACCACCTTGCGGTTTGTACGATGTATTGTTTAATGAGCCAATTTTCGATTTTGCATTCCATTCTAATTTCTGCGAAATAATCTAAACAAATTGGAAAAAATGGCAGAAAGTAATTTTATAAATCGACAAACATAACCTAACTTTGTAAAAGTTAAATGTGAACAAGCTTTTAGATACAGTGGCGTGCGATAATGCAAAAATGTTGCTATAAATTGCCGGTAAGCTACTGTAAAATAAAGTGTGAATAAAAATCCAAGATGGCCGCCGTCTATCGAAATCCGTGTACCGATGTTCATCAATGATGAAGAATTTGGTTTAATATAGGAGATAAGGTAAAAGCCTCATGCCATTTCTGAAGTATTGTTACCAGTGGATAACAATGGCAGCCTTTTGACAAATAGCGATCATCTTGGATTTCTGGTTAGAATCCGCTTTGGCCTCTTATACGATTATAGTCTAGATAACTAGACTTTATCACAATAGCAACTTTGAGCTGTTAGAACTAGCAACAGATTGCGAGATCTATTTAAGCTATTCGTTAAAACGTCACGTTGTGCACTTTGTAAACTAAAGTGCAGCTTTTAGAGTGAACAATTCGAATTTTTAATTCTTACTTTTCTATGAGAAGTGCCACTTCTACGACTTCTCGCTGAATTTAATTCCTGAAATTAATTTCTATTTGATTGACAAGTCTGGGGAATTGTTTTTTTTTTTGTTTTTTTTTGTTCAACAATTTCCCAGTCTCGATTTTTGCTGTTCCATCATGATTATTGATTAGTAACTAATGAAATTACGTAATTCTATTTGGTAAAAATTTAGTTTCGGATTTTACCTTTTTCTCGCCACCTTTCGGTGCGTATTTTTCATTTTTCGCTTCGATTCGTGAACCGGCCTGTTTGAAATCCAATTTCTTATTTTCGATTTTCACTTGTCCACCGCCCGGTTTATATTTCGCATTGTCCAATGAACCAATTTTCGATTTTACCACTTTTAAATTTGGTGATGGAGCAGCACCAACTTGTATTTTGTTCATAGGAATTTCTATATGCAATACAAAAATAATTTGAAATTGGAAATTATTAATCGCAAAATTCACGATGACGAGAGAAAACTGCGAATTTCGAATTAAATGCAATTCGAATTTAAACTGATTTCTTTTATTTTATTTTTTTTTCTTGCTATAAGTATAGATTTTAAATCAATTTTTAGTTTCTTTTCTTTGTGTGTTACTCCGTGCAAGTCACAAAAGACATTATATTATTATAAAAAGGGGAAAAAAAATTAAATCGAATAAAATATATGGTTCAATCTGGGTTGATTTAATAATCATAATTCGTTAGATTGTGGCACGCAATTTGGAGTTTTTTTTTTTACTTCATTTGTAGTTTGCGCCCAATTGTTTGAGAAGCTTGATGACAAGTTGGATAATCTCTTAAAATTCTGAAATCATATGACAACCTTGTATAAAGAAAGAAGTTTCTAGTAAAAGATTAGGTTGACATTCACTAAAAAATAGCAATATTTCTATTATTCCTAATAAGAATCTAAATAACTATTTGAATATTTAACCCACATTTTGTTGCAATTTTTAATCAAATTAATCAATGTGAAGCAAAAGTATATGATTGGCCTTGCAAAATATCATTTATTGACAAATGACATATGTAATGCATTTATTATTGACATTTAAAAAATTTGAAAATAGGCTATTCTTTACTTAACAAGAAGAAGAAGAGGCAAGTAATATACTTCCACGCTAAGGCGGCGGCGAAAATAATGGCGGCTGTATTTATTTCTTCAAAGGTTACATAGGGAAACTGGCATGTTAATTGTTTTCAAATTTATGTATGTGGGGGGTGATCTAACTAGAGTGAGTGTATGTTTCACCTCCCTTCCGTAGTGAATAGAAAAATAAGAAAAGTGTATTAATAATAAAGTAATCAATTATTAATAGAAGAATGAAATTAAATTAAAAAAATAGAAATTAATAGGTAAGTACTTTTAAATGATGAAAAACATTATTTAGAAAATATAATATTTAAAACAATAGATGTTAACCTAACCTAACTTACTAACAAATGTAACCAAACAAAACAACTTCTTAGTTCGATAATTTATTTTGTTTTGTTAGAATTAATTAATAAAAATATATATAAATAAATTGTAACAAACCAAAAAAAACACATGCCTGCTCCTGTGTAATTTTTATATAAATAAAATAATATAATAAATATTGCCACTAACCAATCCTATTAAAAATTTGAATTATTATTTGTTTATTTTATTGATTTAAAAATTGAAAGTATGCGATTTGGAATAAAATAGTATACAAGCCTCGCGGTATCAGCTTGCCATATCAACCACAAGATTAGTCTAGTATTCCGAGGAGCAAGCGCCTCGGAATATGGCAAGTTCCCCCGCTCGCTTTGTAATCTACTATTATTGACAAATGTCATCAAAAATTGCAAAAACCCAAAACCCTGTTGCCAGATATATTTATGTAGAACATAATATTCAAATGTCTTACTTTTCTTTTCAGCCGATCCTGGTGTTGTAACAGCCGATTCAGGTGATTGTAAACTGGATGGCGTCTTTGAACCTCTAGATAACGATCTACCTTTAGTAGGTGTCGTAGAGGATGTTGTTCTTGATGTTTTCGATTGTTTTCGTCCAGAACGATTGTCACCATTACAAGATTGATCCTTATTTTAATTAATAGAATCGATTAAAAACCAAACCAAATACATCAATATTATACTAATCATTTCTGTATAACAGTTTGGATAAACTTGACATGCAAAAAGAAGCGCAATAGCTCGTCCAAATATACTTGTGCGCATGTGCGGTCTGACATGAACAAAAATGATTCTCCAGCAAATCCGTTGTGATTATTATTTTTAGTAGTATTTCGTTGACATTCTAGATCTAGATTTTACAATAACCACCATTGCCAGATTATTTCAACAACAATATTTTCATAAAATTTATTTTATGAATAAGTACATTACTTAAATCTTTTTTATTACCCTAGCTATGTACAAATTAAAAAATTTAAACAATTGTATACAAATCCCACACTTTTTTGGACCTTACTTAATTTGAAATGATTAGTATAGTATTAAAGTATTTGGTTTGTTACTCACATTTCCTTGTGTTGATTCATCTACACCACTGTCTGTATCGCCTTCTGAAACGAAAAAGAAATAGAAACCATTAAATCACCCAATATAACCTCACATTTTCTAATTTTTATTCCTAACTGAATTACCACAAAAACATTGAAACCTACTATTAGATTCTGGTGATAGCTTCAATCCTAAATCATCTTTCTTTGTCGAATCAATTGTATTTTCTTTATCATTTCCTTTCTTATTTTCTTCCAATTCATTTTTTTTCGATTCCTTTTGTGCTTCAGACTCTTGTTTCTTATCGATTTCTTTTTTCATCTCTTCATGTTCCTTTTGTTTTACCAATTCTAATTGGTCGTCAGTTGTTTCTTGTTTTGGATGTGCGACAATTTCCTCTTTAATTTGTTGTTCCTGCTGATGATGCTCGTTTATTAACGGTTGATTAATGTGATTATTCGATGTTGGCTGTGACGAATTTTCGATTTTTTGATCACCTTTAAATAGAATTTTGTTTATTTGGACGTTTTCTTGTAACTTTTTTTTTCTCTATGACAAGAATAAACAAACACAGCGCCATCTAAATAGTATAAGTGCAACTTCTACGTATCAGTTAAGCTTCTAACCTTTAATTTCCTTAACCTCGTCATGTTTTTCTTCTATTTTTTTCATTGCCGAAATTTCTTCTTTTATCCCACCATCATCACCGCCATTAACAATACGCTCGTTTTCTTTTGTATTTTCCTTAATAGAGGAAATTGGATTTTCTTTTTCGTTTTCTTCTTGTTCTGGCAACATTTTTACCTCGTGTCCCATTGAACTGAAGGTATAGTTGAAGTTTAGATTTGAGCAATACAATGATTTTAAACTACAAAAGAATTTTTCCTTGCCTGCCGGAAACTGGATTAACGATTTCCTGATTTTGAGTGAATCCTAATTGTTTCGATTCCTGTTCCAGTGCATTCGTAATAGTACCCGAACTATCCGGTAATGGTAAATATTGATTAGTATCCATTTCATTAGATCGAATCGGATTGATTAAGTCATTTTTATTGATATGTTGTTGTTGATGACTTTGAATCTCGGCACTATCCAGTGTTTGTGATCTAGAATAATCCATATTTAATCTGTCATCTACATTTTTGTACTGATTCGGGGTGTAAATTGACGGTACCTCGTTTGGAACTCTTCCAGATTTGGTTTCGGTCGATTACTGAATGTTGGAACGGAACTTTGTTGAACAATTTGTGGTCGATGACCTAATAGTGGTGAGGGAGCGGGTGGACGATGATGAAATGCTGCTACTGGTTGTGGTCGAAATGGAGGACGATGTTGTTGGTACTGTTGATGATGATTTATAACAACCTGCAGGTATTTTATTACTCATCCATTAAATGTGATCCTTTAGGGATTGATGGACTAACGATATAACTAACCGTTCCAGTTGGAGCTGGACTAACACCACCACCACCACCACCAGGAGGACTAAATGAATTGCCTCTTGGTAGAAATTGAGGTGGTCGAAATATTGATTGCTGCTGTCGAATCGGCGGCTGATGTTGTTGTGGACCGCTATTGTTTTGAAATGGTGGTGGTGGTGGTCGTTGTTGTTGATGTGGTGGGAAATTCGGTCGGCTGTCAATACGATTTAATGGTGGACGAGGAGCGAAAAATGGTCCACCACTTTGTGATTGGGGTTGATGTGGTAATGATGATGGTGGTGGTGGATGGTGTTCAAATGATGCCTGTTTTATTGGTTGTGGTGACTTTGTAATTATAGAAATAGATGCGGAATTATTAAAAAAAGAAATAAAATGGCGTCAGAAATTAATAAGCAAAAGTTTTTGTGCCAAATTAAGAAATTATCACAAAAAAAAAATTTTTTTTCTTTCATAAATTAAATAAGTTCGTGATGGTGAAGGGGTGAAATGACGATTAATTTGATTTTTACCATCAAACAATAACGTTGAGGTTTTCCCTGCTTTTTGCTTGAATCGATTTATTAAATTCTCCCATGGGTGAGAAATGTTAATTTTAATTGCATAATTGCACGAATTGCACATTGCAAGAAACAAACAATCTTTCTATTTCTATTTGTGACCTAAATTATGTTTAGGTGTTTTTAATTACTAATTTCAAATTGATTGCATTATTTCTATTATTGTAGTGAATTATTAAGTATTAATAATTAAGTAGATAGAAAAAGTGCTGATGCTGGCTAGTGAAGTGGAAAGAGGGAATGACATTAAAATTTTCCCATTTTTTATTTGGTTTTTTTCCCTATCAAAACAGCGAGAAATGATGATCAATCTCCATTAACGATTATTCCATTTTTATGTGTTTGTTTGCCGTGTTTTTTTGTTTTTATTTTTCAGTGCCAACTCGTGTCAGCTAAATGTAAAGGAATTACCCGAAAATAGTCTACATTTAAATAATATAGGGTGCACTATTTAGAGGTACACGGTACACAGAACAAATGGCGGTACGAATTTTGATAATGTGATAGAAAACGTGTCAATTGATCAATTTGTAAATAAACTAATTTGAACGTTTCAACATAAAAATCCCTAAGTCCACACACTAAGTATCGCAATAGAAGTATTTAAAATGAAAATAAAGTGAACGATTTTAAAAAAAAATCAATCTGACTCGAAGGACCAAAAAATTGAAAGATCTCAAAACATTGGAAATCTGTCAAAAATTATATGTCAATAAACATAGGTACGGTGGAAATGTCAAATTTATTAATTCGCTCAAAAACACAATATTATTTCCGCAAAATGGCGGCATTAAATATAATTAATAATTATATTTGTCACATCGAATGCTTTTTCAATTGCGATACTTTCTAAAGTGGACTTTACAGTTGGCAAGTTAATTTTTCACTTTACGTTTTGCACGTCTTTTCAAGTTTTCTTGGACTTGTCGAAAATCGGTTCTGCGCTATTTTTCCAGCCACCTGTCGGCAAGTTTTAGTAATATTTTGTATAAATTCAAGGTATACCAAATAAAGTTTCAATTCCCAAAAGAAAAGCTGATATTTATGTTGATATTTAATAAACTGTTGTGAAAATTAGCTTTAAAAATTTTATTTATCTAGTAACGAATATTATTTTTTAACTACTGTACTAATTTACCATAAGGATAAGTATTAAAATATAAGATAGATCTATTTTAGATATAGATATTTTTTTATTTCGAGTTGGCATTTATTATTAATGCAATCGAAATTGTCGAAAAGAAAATTGGCAACTGCAAAAGCCGAACGGCAATTTTTTTTTTCAAGAAACTTGACACACGACAAAAAAACTTGTCAACTGTAAAGGCCACTTAAGTGATAGTTAAAGATGTAAGCATTACCAGTTTCTCTATATTGCACTGCGTGTGCTCATCAGGGCATCAGCAATGAAAAAAGAAACAAAAAAAAAAATCTTACCACATTCTCTTTTACTAAAAATGTTACCTGATTTATAGTTGGACCATTGGCTGTCGCTTCTTGTTGCGACATCTTTTATTCTATAGTATAACAACTGAAATAATTTTTGTCTATTTGAAAATTAACTACATATTGTACATATAGTCGTACGGTAGTAATAATAGCATTAGGCCAATTTAGGTGTTTTTCCACATACATACATAATTATACCACTCCCTTAATATGGGCGTGACACACAGTTTTAAAATACGTCCATTAGCAAATTGGAATGATTTACGACTAGCCCAAATATATCATGCTCTACCTTAATAATAAATAATGGAGCCTTGTATAAGTATAATATTATGAAAATTGTTAGAAATTAGAAGAAAATTTCGTATTTTATCTCAAATTGTGTTCAAATAAACCACGCCTCCAATTGGATTTATTTCGATTTTGCATACAGTATGCCACGCCCAAAACGTATATTAAGAAAAAAAACCTCTACAATAAAATTAAACGCCCATCCTTTTCCATCGGAAACAAACATACATGTCGGAAAAGTTGGTAATTTGTGTATTTTCATGTAAATAAATTCCAAAATTTAATTTCTTGGCTCTTTTAAGAAATAGTTTTCTGAAGAATTTTGATGGCTGATTAAATTTTCTATGTAAATTTCAACTTTTTTTTTTTTTTTTTTTGTCGTTTTGACAGATTTATATGTGGCTGTACCTATAGATGGATATGGAAATTAGAACATAAAGAATTTTCGGTGATATATTTATGAATTCGGAAATTTTATGGTTGGTCAGAACACGTTCTGATTTGTCATAAAAGAAATAGATAAAATAAATTTATAATTCGAACTAAATAAATATTCAATTAGAAAATTACGCAAAAAAAGAAAATTCAATTAACTCTTTTTTTTTTTTGTCAAATTCACTTTTAATTAAAAAAATGAAAATTTTACCTTTTCTTACAACAATTTTTATTATCACCAGCACAAAAAAATGGATTTAATTTTAGCAACACAATACTTGAAAAACCCTCTACGTATGACTAACTGAAAATATGATAATAATAATAATAACAAGAACAAAAACAACCCGTTAAGAGCTAAAAGAAAATTGGTTCACACTCTTTCTTTACCACTCACATCAGACACAGTGATACTGAGAGAGTGCCCTCTACAAAGTTAGTTTAGTTTAGATAGAAGAAATCGATATGGAATTTGTAAATTTCTATACAGGGTGAAATAGTAGGTAGGTAAATCTATGAGTGACTTGGTAATGCTGATGGGAAAATTTTATTTGCACAAAAGTTCCCTGTATAGTAGTACTATTTATCTAAAAATCCAGTTATAAGTTCCCGTATTTCTGCTAATTATTCTATGTTGATAAAAACCACCATAATTTAGTATATGTGTGTATAGGTATAATTACGAGCGTTAATTATTATCGTAAATTGATTGAATTGCTATTAATTCGACGGTAACATAACTTGTCGAAAACTTAATCCTACGATTACACACTTTAAGGTCACTTAACCCCATCTAAAAACAACAACATTAAATTTACACTGTCAATTACAATAAGAAAATCTAATAAATCGAATCGTAATTCGATTTATCTAGTTAGACTAGAAGATGCATTGAATTTGATTAAGATTCAATTAAATTTAATTCACGTCAAAGCCTACTAAATATATAAAAAGCTATAGCCAAATAAAACTAATAAATAAATTATCACATTTCGTATACGACAACGACATGTACATATAAAATTTATACTATTACTCTGATGAGACACAAAAATAGAATTTGACCTACAAGTAGCTGTATATGTTTAGACAATATACAGGGTGGAATTTCTCTAACAAAATAAAACATCCCTTGATGTATATCAACTATAAGAAAATGTTAATAAATAATTCAAAATTTGTGTGGTGGTAAATGTACCGGAGGGAAAGTGGAGAATAGCAAATGGGAAGGAAATCATTATTGCTGGCGTGTTTTACGTCAAATAATCTATGGATTATTGTTATTATTTTATCATCTTAAAATATCGGTAATATACTATAGCGATATTATTATGTTCCCTAGTAGATTGTGAGTCGCATAGAATGTTTAAGAATTAAGAATAGGTTTATTCCAATTTGACATTTCGGACTAGATTTGGATTAGTTTAAAACTATGTAGTCAGAAACTTCTAGTTGCGTATTTGTCTCTGATTAGGATAAGTTGGAACACGATTACAAAAATAGTTTGAAAATTTCTAACCTTAGTAATTAGATGTCATATACTCTTAATACCATTTTCATTTTGCGCGTAATTTTTATTTTGTTTCAATGGTTGCTTTGGTTTGGTCTATTTTTTAATAAATCCCACTTTTGCATTTACCTACTGAAATAGTTTTTGTTATTTACTCTTACGGTGTAAATTCTGTTTCACTATCACACTGTTCTTACTATCAGAAGAAAACAAAAAGTCAAAATCGTCTTCAAAAATACTCATTTTTATAATTAAAATCAAGCTGTAACTGAAAAATAATAATAAATAATCAATAATAAAACCAATGAAAATACTCTGAAAGTAAAATTCATAATAATAAAACAATGCTTGTTAATAATTTTTAAATGAACTGCTAATGCATTTAATGTGCAAGTTTCTAACTATAATAATCCATCGGCTCAGCTCAAACCAAAACAAACGTATCACAAACTAGTTGGGTATTAAACAAAAAAGTAAGTTGAAACATGTGGTTTTTAGTTTCAGTTTCAATTTGTGTAAAGTTGGAACAGTTTTTACAAGTTGCGCATGCTCTTTACAATCATAAACTACTTGAACGCCTAGTTGGAACAAAGCTAATATTCGATCGTTAAAATATTCAAATTCCATACAATTAACAACATGACAACACTGTAATTTAAAAATAAAATCCATTTAATCAATTGACAATCTAATTAATAAAATATATGATCCGGATAATACATAAGAAACATGTTGTTATTCATTGTTTGTTTAGGTCTATAAGACGCAATTGAATAATTATACTGTCCAAATTACTAATAGGTTAATAAAAACAAAATTAATTTAATAATATCTAATTATTGATAGATGTAAGTATGTTCGTTTTGGGGTGCGTCTTAAATGGTTTGGAAAAATATTTTCTATTTGGATAATCAAAATCATATATGAAACAAATTCTTTTATATTATACTAATTATTTTAAATTTATTATGAACCCTAAATTAGACCTTACACTCGCCAATCTTCTTTTCGAAAAGTTCTATTAGATTACAATAAATGCCAACTCAAAATAAAAAATATCTACATATCTAAAATAAATCTATCTCATATTTTAATATTTATCTTTATGGTAAATTAGCACAGTAGTTAAAATAGAATATTCGTTACTAGATAAACAAAATTTTCAAAGCTAATTTTTACCGACAGTTTATTAAATATAAGCAGTTAATATCAGCTGTTCTCTTGGAAATTGAAATTTTAGTTGATATACCTTGAATTTATACAAAATATTACTAAAACTTGCCGACAAGTGGCAAGAAAACTTGTTAACAAAAGTACAATATGTGAGTGCGTAAAGCAAAATTTGTCAAAAATCAACTTGCCAACAAGAAAACTTGTCAACTGTAAAGTCCACGTAAAAATTGCCCACAGCGATATATAGAGATGTTTAATATAATATTAATGTATTTGGTTTTAATACATAAATAACAAAGAGAAGAAGTACTAACCTAACCCTAAAATTCCTATCATATACCGCACATAGAGAATCTTTTCTTTTTTTTTATAAAAATCAAAATCAAAATTCATTGTCCTAACAATAGCCCAAAAAAAAAAAAAAAGGTCTAAAAATATTTTGTATACGAGCCACTTAACCGATATTGTAATCGTATTATTAACCTTTTTTTTCTATTTCATATACATACTATAGATTCATAATATGTATGTGGATGATTTCAATGCCAACTAGATTAAAATAGATTAGTGGAATTACTCAGCACTCTCAGCAGGATAATATTGTGACTTTTAAATCAAAATTAGCTGCTATGGATTAGATTCGATATTTATACCTGGCAAAAATTAATTTTGTTATTGCTATAACTTAAGTGGAAAGGTTAATAAATTGGGGTATATGAGATGAGGGTTGCTTGATTTTTACGATTAAGAAATAGTTATTTAATTAATAATTGTTTAGAAAAGTTTTTATTTTGTTATAGGGGGGGGAGTATATACTAAAAATTGTCTGGATGGGAAAGGCGCTGTTGTCGAACTTTACATTTTTTTCATTTTGTAAAAATCATTAATTAGCAAGATAAAACTGAAGTAAATTAAATAATTTTACTGTCTCGCAGTGGCAAAAAATCTGAACCTTTAAACATGTAGATGACCTCTAAACTCACTCGTTCCCTTTTCCCCGCCATCATATGTTTATAATGAACATAAATACATAATTAAGATTTCTAGTTATGCATATGTGAATGTGTATTTATATTTAAATAGGTGCAATGAAACAATATCTAAAATTAGACAATTATTTAACATCGTTTTATGGTAAAATTAAGACAAGGACAAAGTATTTTAAACAATAGTGATGCGGCAAAGAAAAATTACTAGTATAATTTACGTAAAATTACCGTAATATTGAGAATATCCTCCAATTTTATCTGTTCATTTTCCTTATAATTTCAGCTGTTTGCCGTTACAGTTCCTTTTATTATGGCAGCAAACTGAATATTTTAACTAAATTCTTGTTTTTTCTAATCGTATTTTTTCCTCAAATATCCAAAATTATGTTGTTTATTCGGAAATTGGCAAAAAGCGGAGATTATTTATCAAAATTGACTAATTTATCCAAGCAATTTGTGAAATTTACCCAATTTTACGTATAATATTGACAATCGTATTTCACGTAATTTTCAACATTAAGAATTAAATTATCCAACTTCTTAAATCTAATGCATGAAACATAGGCGTAATTTTAGTACGTAAAGCTTGATATAAAAATACTGTTTGTAATAGTAGTGATTATCCAATTCCTTAAATCTTATTTCTTAATACTTAAACGTAATTTTAAAGTTCCCGTAACTTTTAACGTTTTACATATTAAGAAATACGAATAAAGGACGCGCATGCGCTTTAACCACACAATATTTTCGATCAGATGATTAGAGATGGAACGTAACCTTAAAACGAAACTATTCTTGCGCTATTTTTGATGATAATTTTTGTGCATAATTGAATTGTTTATTTATAATTTTTTTATTATCTATTAGTTACTTTTAGCATTTTTTTAGTAGTAAAATTGATCAATCTTTCAATTCTTCATCAATTCATTTCATGAATTTCGTCGTCAATTTCGATTTCAATGTCAATTCTTTCATATTTCTGATTACGAATTAAGAAATAAAAAATTGTATAACCTTCTTTGTAATTTTTAATGATTAAAGTTACGTTTACGAAGTTGAATAATTCCACCCTAACCGTATCAGATCAACGTATATTCATTATTATAATAATACAATTTATTTATTTATATATAATGGCATAATAAGTACCTATTATTCAAGCAAAAATCGATAAGATTAAAATGGAAATTAATTAATTTGTTAATTAATAATAATTTACAATATGTATAGCACTCGTATAACAAATATTAATGTTAGTGCCAATACAAAATGTGCGCAAAACATTGAAATAGTTCGAAATGAACATTTAATTTAATTTTACACAGTTTTAACACGCTCTAGCAGATTAATCTAACCTAAAATTAATTATCTAACAAAACACCATAATATGAATATCTAGATTAGACATAACAATTATATACATAGTTATTAATTTTTCAGAATTAAATAAATATAAATCGAATCTAAAACCAAAATCAACCCACCTGTATTATGCTGTTTTAGTGGATGATGATTATTTATACTACTACCACCACCACCATCAGCAGTAGCAGCAACAGCTGGAGCAGTGGTTATTGTATTCGGCACATTTTCCAATAATTTTCTATCCTGATTTTCCACTAATTCAGTCATTTTAACTATACTCTATGTACTTGTAAATATACTTAAAAAACGGAGATAAAAATAGCCACAACGAATTGAAAAACCGACGACGACGACGACGAGGTCCAGAAAAAAAAACGTAAGAGAAATTGTCACTCTCGTTTTCTCGCTCTCTCTCTCTCTCTCTCTCTCTCTCTCTGTCTATTAAATTGTTACTAATCTTTTTCCAAAACAGCGACTATTATTTATTATTCACTGCCGGCGAATGTTTTGTTGCCAAATGAAAAACTAAAATCCATCTCTCTCGACCTTTAAATTTGTTATTATTTAATATGCTTATTATTATTATTATTATTATTAGCGAATGACTTAATAATTTAAAACAAATAAAACTATTAACTGGTTAGTAACAACGCTAAAAAAAAACATTTTGATTTTTTTGTTTGTTTAATACAATTTTAAATAATTATTGACACGATTATCGTAAACGATTTGTTTGTTTTTTCTTTTACAAATATTTATTTATTTAGGCACATTACTTCTAAATATATTTTTCCGTATAATGAATGAATAATGAGATGCGCGACGACTCATCTGATGTTACTCTCAATTTTTTCCCCTCTATAGTTGCTATTCTATCCACAGCCTGCTTTGTAGTTTCTGCTCTCAATCTTCTCCTCCCACAGGATTCGGTCGATTTAACGAATAGTATCTATGCGCTGTGATGCCACATCATATTATATCAGTTTAAAATAAACACATACATTGTATAATTTATAATTAAATTAATTTCTTTACATATTAAATTTTTCCATTTTACATTTAGCGCCATCTACTTAGTTTAACGCGAATTACATTTTGAATAGAAAACTGCCAATACAGATTTAGGCTTATCTCTATTTTGAAACTTTTAATAATAATGAGGCAGAAAATTCATCTGGCAACATCCTATAAAATTGATGCTGGAATTAGTGCCCGCTTCTCTAATAATATTTCAATTGCGCTTGCGTTTTAAATGGCTCTTTTAAATATCACAATAACAGAAATCGTAAACTGTGTAGAGGGGCAATTTGAAATGCTTTCTGCCTGCCTATTGACAAGGCCTATGTACTTGTTGATATGTTTATGCTGCAACCACACATACATTTACATTGCTATCTGCCTAGTATCTATTCAAGCGATTGTATGGTTATTACTTTACTAGTAGCATTGTGTAACGCCTATTAGTGCATCATTTACAACTTAATTTATTAAATTATTCCGCAATAATCTTCAACCTTCTGTGCATATAGTTAGAAAACATACTGGAATAAAAACAAAAGTAATTATTAAAGATGAAATAACAAAGAATAGAAAATACAGAAAAGAAATGATTAAAACATGTCACACAATCATATAGGTGTAGATTCTAACTAACTGATAATGATTTAATTTCCATTTTTGCCATGGGAGATTCTTTTGAAAATTTATATTATTCTGAGATTTTTATAATTGTAAATTTTTCACCAGCTAGCTAATTATAGTTTTTATATCTGCTCCGTTGTTGTTTTTTTTTGTAAATTACTTAATTGTTTAGCGGATAAATATGTATGTAGATAACCATCAATACAAATAGACATGAACAAACTTAACCTCACATTCGGTTCATGGTCTATTCTTCTTGTATTATTTAAGTAAATATAAACATTCAACTGTTATAATAAGTTGGGAATGAATACGAGGCCTTCTCGTTTAATTTAAATTATGTATGTATCTAATAATAGTAATAATAATTTTTAATTAGCCTAATACTTAATTAGAAGTTTTTGCATACATAAATACGTATTTACATTAGATCTAATTAGTATAACTAATTATCAATTTATTTAAATTTGAAAGACTTTCTTTTGTTTTTTCTTCTGAAGGCGAACTAATTCAATTATGTTTTGATGGTGTTTTTTAAATCATTTAACTTACAATTTGTAGGTTAATAAATAACATGCATATAATAATTTATTAAACGTTATGTGCATTGCGTGTAAATCGTTTTGCTTTTTTGTGTTTTTACAACAAAAAACGCGATTCTTGTTGGTAGATACTAAAGAAAATATGATTTTCACTTTTTCTCTGATTTAATTTAATTAATTAATTAAATAATTACTTGCTCATTATAGTTGATATACGAGTACATGTAGAAGTATTAGCTTTCATTCGAAAGTAGAATTTCGTTTTTTTTTTTTCTTTTTTTTGTAATTCAACGATTTTACCTGATTGCGAATTAATGTTTTTATTCAAAACTATTGAATAATAGTTACTTAACTAAAATTTGAATGTCAACAAAACATCATCTGTGAATATGTTGATGGTCGTGGACAAAATATAGTAAAACATTCGTATTTGCTATTATAGGTTTGTTCCGGCTTGACATTTCGAACTAGATTTGGATTAGTTTGAAACTATGTAGGTAGTCAGAAACTTCTAGTTGCGTATTTGTCTCTGATTAGGATAAGTTGGAACATAATTACAAAAATAGTTTGAAAATTTCTAACCTAGTAATTAGATGTCATATACTCTAAATACCATTTTCATTTTGCGTCTAATTTTTATTTTGTTTTAATGGTTGCTTTGATTTGATTTATTTTTTAATAATTCCTGCTTTTGCATTTGTCTACTAAAATATTTTTTGTTATTTACTTTTACGATGTAAATTGTGTTTCACTATCACACTGTCCTTACTACTATCAGAAGAAAACAAAAAGTCAAAATTGTCTTCAAAAATACTCATTTTTATAATTAAAATAAAGCTATAATTCAAAAATAATAATAAATAATCAATAATAAAACCAATGAAAATACTCTGAAAGTAAAATTCATAATAATAAAACAATGCTTGTTAATAATTTTTAAATGAACTGCTAATGCATTTAATGTGCAAGTTTCTAACTATAATAATCCATCGGCTCAGTTAAAACCAAAACAAACGTATCACAAACTAGTTGGGTATTAAAAAAAAGTAAGTTGGAACATGTGGTTTTTAGTTTCAGTTTCAATTTGTGTAAAGTTGGAACAGTTTTTACACGTTGCGCATGCTCTTTACAATGACAAACTAGTTTGACGCCTAGTTGGAAAAAAGCTAATAAAACATCATTTTCATTTATTATGAATGCTATCTAGGTATATATCTATATTAATTCTATTCTAGAATTGATATTTTATCAAATGTATACAACCACTGGGTATTATAAGGCGAAGTTTCACAGGCGCCATCTTTTATTCAGATTGACAATTAGCATATGGGGACTGTGGACATATTGTTAACTGATGTTAATCTTTTTCATATATTTTTTAAACATATTTAATAAATATGTCTATTTATTAGTAACAGACAATCACAATAATTTTGATTATTAAACTATTATTTATAAAATGTATTGAACTGATAATAATTCTTGTTCCAAGTAATTGAAGTTTTAGTTTAAAGTAGGCCATGATCTGAATGAATTTGTTTTCATTATCTACAAATTTTCGTTTCGAACTAAGGGCCCATCAAAGAGGTAATTATTCAACAATTATTTGTCGATACAAGTTGAATATGGAAATGGCGTCTACAAATATCCCTATCCATTCAGAGCTCTAATACAAGGGTAGACTAAAAAATTATATAAATATTTCATGATTTGACTGATCATATCACATACGAGAGTTCACCAACATGTTACTATGTTTCGCTTGATAATTATAAAACATGTTCATGACCCATAATATAACCTTAAATTGTCTAATTAATTAAATTAATCCTATATTCTATTAAAACAATACTTTTTTCCCATTATTACTACATATTAAGATAGATCATTATATTAGGTATAAGTAGTGGTGGAAAATCTTTCATTGTACTTAATTTATTCATCCACTTTCATACCCCGAAGGTATCTACCATTAACCACCAACCATCTAAACCATAAACCAACCCAAAGAAACGTTCTATCTAGAGAACATCAGAGACAACAGAAAAAGAAGCAACTCAATTGCTGCTATTAAATCAGTCTGTTCGGACGTTTAAAAACTGAAACACTATTAAGTATTGTGCCTACAGGGTGTGATAGAAAAAGTATTTAATTGTTTAATTGATTTTTTTTTTTTTAATTTGTATCGAGAATGAAGCGTTTATTTGGTGGTATTGAAATTTCAATTGGAAGTGTTTTATTGGCAATTGTTTGTAAGTAAAAAAAAATTTTGGATATTTTTTAGCTTGTTTTAGAATAGAATTAGGATTAGATTTGAATTATTGGGATATTTAAATAAGAAATAAATTAAATATGTTGATTTTCTGTATTGTCCAGATTTAGTTATACGTGATTTTTTTCAATTTTTATCGTTGTATGATATCTAGTTAATGGATCTGATAAATCTGATTGGGAACAACAATTTAATATGCTAATAATTTTCTAAAAATTCCTTTACAATCAGGAAATACTATTCCGAATCGAAAATAATAATTACTATTACAAATTAAAACTACTATTTTCTTTTTGTTCTCTCAATACATACTAAATAAATAAACTACTTGTTATTTATCTATAGCAAAACGATAAAAACGCATTAGAAACCTAGAACGATACATGATTTTAATTAACGGCAACTTTTACGGTGAAAATGGTACCCGCTTATTTTTCCATATTACAGTACCATAATAAAAGCGGTAAAGTAAAATTTTTAGTAGTTGAAAATTTTGTTTTGTAATCGATCTATGTCGATTTAGTTTGAGTATAGAGTATATATGTATAGAAAAAGAAAGAAATTTCCAAATAAATAAAATTCCACTTTACTTGCACGACGTAATCTATTAAAAGTAAACGGAAATCGTAAGTAACTAACCGACTCTACAATCTACAATACTATTTGTTAAACATTTTCAATATATTCGATTGTATGTTTTCTACATATACATATACAAATCCTAGTTAAAGAAGAAAAAACCATAAATAGAAATTGTAAGGAATATACACAAATACATATTACATACATATATACATAAGTAGATATATGGTACCACCCAAATTATGTAACCATTAAATACCACCCGGTCGGTCTATACCTATAGCGAATCAGCGAGATACACTCTCACTTTCAACTTTGACACATTCTTAATGAAATCGTAAAATGATCGTTTCCTGGAAAATTTACAAATTTAAACACTTTTGTAATAATTTGTAACAGAATGAGGTTATGATTAGTAGGTATTTTCAGTTCGATTATGCTTGATAACATATGTGATAAAAATCTACTGAAAATAATATTATAATTGTAATAATGTAATTAAGTGCTCGTATAAAATGGACTTTACAGTTTACAAGTTTTTTATCGTCAAGTTTGTCGATAGCAAGTTTCTTGAAGAAAAAAATTACCATTTGGTTTTACAGTCGTCAATTTTCTTTTCGACAATTTCGATTACATTAATAAAAATGCCAACCAAAAATATAATAAGTATATCTATCTAAAATAGATCTATCTCATATTTTAAACTATTATCCTTATATGGTAAATTAGCACAGTAGTTAAAATAAAATATTCGTTACTAGATAAACAAAATTTTCAAAACTAATTTTTACAACTAATTTATTAAATATAAACATAAATATCAGCTGTTCTCTTGGGAATTAAAATTTTAGTTTGTATACGTTGAAATTATACAAAATATTACTAAAACTTGCCGACAAGTGGCAAGAAAAATAACGCAGGATCTATTTTCGACAAGTCCAAGAAAATTTGTTAACAAAAGTGCAATATGCGCGTTGGCATAATGCAAAATTTGTCAACTGTAAAGTACACTTATGAAACAGTCTTGATTTCTTGTAGAGGTGAACATAACCGCACTTTTGTTTTCCATCGATAGTTTTCGCTGTTGTTGTGTAGACAGAAAAATCTAGTTACCCATTCGACTTTTATATAATTATTTAAATTTGATCGATCGTCTCCAGATTGTTCGGTGTCTTTCATTTCATGTTTTTCAACATATTTATTAATAATCTTCTACACATGACACACAGAATATTTTAATATATTGTTACATAAGCATGTTTGTTGTATTGTAACACTTTTATTTCAGATTCAAAGGGAAAAAATCGTTCTTTTTTCACACACTTTCATTTTTTCTTCAGTTTTATAATCAAAATAAATAATAAGTTAAATAGACATCAGATTTGGCTAGTTAATAAACTAAATAAATAGAAACAATTAACACAAATATTGCAACTTTTATTGAGTATCGAAGTGCAGAAGAAAAGAGATTTAAATTAGAAAATGTTAAGCAATCGTTGTTTACTTTTTAAATTGCACTCGTATTCGTATTGATCAGTTCTTTTTTAATCAATATTTCACTACTAGAAATTTAATTTAATGTACAAACGATTTATTATTGTAGGTTTGAAATTGTTAATTGGCCCCCAAGACGTACTAAATAGTTTCTTCTGCCACATTCGTATTCTGTGATTTAAAAGTTCATGGTTACAATATCCGTATCTGTGAATTTATTTTGCACGATTTTAAAATTACCTCTTTTTGTACTGCTATTCATTAATAACAAAACTAGATACTATCTGTTGATCATTGATGACAGTATCTGTCATCTTTTACTCTCTATTCTTTTTGTAGTGGACTTTATAGTTAACAAGTTTTCTTGTCGGCATAGTTAATTTTTGACAAGTTTTGCATTACGCATGCGCATATTACACTTTTGTAATCAAATTTTCTTGGACTTGACGAAAATAGGTGCTGCGCTATTTTTCTTGTCACTTGTCGGCAAGTGGAAATATTTTGTATAAATTCAAGGTATATCAACTGAAATTTTAATTTCCAAAAGAACAGCTAATATTTATGTTTATATTTTATGAATTGTTGTAAAAATTAGCTTTGAAAATTTTGTTTATCTAGAAACGAATATTATTTTTTAACTACTGTGCCAATTGACCATAAGGATAAGTATTAAAATATGAGATAGATCTATTTTAGATAGATACATTTATTTAATTTTGGGTTGGCATTTATTAATAATGTAATTGAAATAGTCGAAAAAAAAGTTGACGACTGTAAAGCCAAAAGGCATTTTTTTCTTTAAGAAACTTGCCATCGAAAAACTTGTCAACTGTAAAGTCCACTTTAGCACTGACGAAACAGAGATAGAACATTATGCATATTAAAAGATAAAAATATATGATCACAACTATGTATATGAGAGCGATACAATCATCAGCACGCCTACATTACATAGTATTTTTAAGGTTACGAAGAAGCATAAAGCAAACAGTTTCAAACTATTTTTCATGTTGATTTTTTTTTTTTTTTTGAATGTCTGCACGTCTATTGTTAATAAATTATGAATTAATTCATTGATTAAGAATTCAAAGAAGGTGTTTTCCTGTTTTAAATATTCCGTTAGTTTCAGTATCTGTGAATCTTCTTTTGTTCTTTGGTTTTTTTTTTGGGGAAATTTACGTGGTTTTAAGTAGATGTTGGAAACATTAAAGGTGTGTGCACGTAAAGGCAAATTCACTACACTTTAACATTGAAATCATCACTATTAGTATTAATTATAATTAACTTAAAGTAAAATAACATATTAATTATTTATGAGTTTCTATGAAGGATTTTAGTTTTTTTTTTTTTATCTTTTTCTTTGCATCCATCATTTGTCTTTTTGTTATGACAAAATTTAGCGAAGGTCGAATCTTAATTTATTTCTAATTTTATGCGATTTTAATTGATTCGCTTTAATTAAAATGACCAATGTGATTCATCTACATCGATTTCTGCAACCATACAAACATCCGCACATAATATATCTATGTATAGATAGTCATAAATATAAACATGAAAAGGTGAAGGCCAGAAACATGACGATTTTTATGTCGTTCTGTAATATTTAACGATTACATCAATAAAAGGAAAAGAAGAAAATTTTGCATAACTTTTCATGATACAAGAAGTTCAAATATTGTTTAGTAGGCGTTGTATGATGTGATTGTGGAATTCTTCTTCTTTCGAATATTTCCCATTCCATACTATACGTAGTTAAGACTTACGGAGCCGAAAAGTGTTTATGCGCAAGTGTTGAAATTCGTTAAATTAAGGAAATTTAAATAGTTTTAATTTCGAAAAATTACTTTTGCCATTACTAATATCGCCAAAGTGATAAATAAAAATGTATTTAGTATTACAATTTTTTTTTTAACAACAATTTGCATTATTTACTTTCCACAGGTTTCACTAATGCACAAAAACAAAAATCTACACAAGAAGATCCTTGTCAATTAAAATCAAGAGTGATAAGCGATGAAACATACTGTGATAGGTAAATTTTTTTGAATTTAGGCAACCATATATTCACTCAATTAAACATTCATATTCTACATATGTACATAGATATTGGGAATGTGTAGATGGCCAACCAGAACTATACGATTGTCCTAATGGTTTAGTTTTTGCTGGTAAAAATCGTGGTGTAACTGAAGGTTGCGATTATCCATGGCGATCAAATTATTGCGATGGAAAACAACAAGCTAGTATGTCAAATCGCATGTTCAGACTCAGGTTTGAATTTGAATAATTCTCGAATTTAATGCAAACGAGGCAATATCTTGTTTCGTAGTTTCATTGTCGAATCGGTCCAAAATGATTTGACAGTAAAATTTGCAAATTATTCAAATTTAAACCAGTACAAAAAAGTATCGATACTTCTCAAAAAAAAAAAAAACATTTTTCAATAACTAGATGCACCGATTGGTACAGAACATTGTGACTGGTTATATGGTATTTTTGGGCATGAAACATCATGTACCAGATATTGGACATGTTGGAATGGTACCGCTACCGAACAACTTTGCATTGGTGGCTTATTGTATAATGAACGCACCCATTCGTGTGATTGGCCTGAAAATGTTGATGGATGCCAGAAACATCGTAAGTAATCCACTTGTAGTTTTAGATCTAAAAAATCTAAAAGTCTCGTACTTAACTTATTGTTTTCAGCTTTATGTAATGACGATCCAAATGGAAATGTTCCATTAGGTAAATCATGTAATAGATACTGGCAATGTCAAGGAGGCTATCCAAGATTGCAACGATGCCCTGCTATGTTGGTATTTGACAGAAGATCGCTCAGGTAATTTACCATTATTACATTAGTATATATTTATTTTATAAAGTAGATACGAATATCTATAATTAATTTGAGCTAGATTTTAATTAAAATTAATACGATTACATATCACATCAGTTGGCAATATACACATACATATATAAGCAAGGTTTCTAATTTCATACTAGATACCATAATTTATTTCCTAGATTTACTTGTTGCCTTATGCAATCATCGATGTTGGCTCTAATTAAAAAAAAATGGAATTGTTAATTGATTTGTTTATATTCACGAAGAAATGAGGATCTTATTCTTTATTTCAGGGTCATTACAATTACTTTTTAGATTGTATATTTTTGCTAATATCGATTGCAAAATGCGATGAGTTATTTTATGTAAATATTAATTGAATCCGGTCAATGTATGTAAATGTATAAAAGGTTGCATACTTTCAATCTGTCTTCATTTCTTGATTGTTGAATGAAATATAGTAGGGTTCTGAAATGAAGTAGATATCAATGAATTGTTGAATAATAACCTCTTTGGTGGTCCCTAGTTCGAAACGAAAATTTGTCACTTTTTGAACGAATAATGAAAAAAAATTTGCTCAGATCATGGCCTACTTTGTGAAATAAAATTTTATTTACTTTAGAATAAAAGTTAATTGTCTTTAAGTTTGCTTTTTCTTCAATTTTAATTTTCTTTTATAATAAATATATTGCATTTAGAGAACATACATATCTAATAAATATACGAGTAATATTAATTATTAACATCAATTAAGTCCCTATGAATGATAACTGGTAATCTCGCTCACAGATGGCGTGTGCATATACTCCCCTTAGGGTCTTCTTAAATATACCAAATCAATTTAACATAATCATTTTCTTAAACATTTATTATAATTTTACAGATGTGTAGTACCACCAACTGAAGATTGTGATATTCCAAGTACAATACCACCACCAATACAAGAAGATGAAGCCCAAGAAAATGTACCACAAAACAATCCGAAAAATAAACATAATCGACACGAACAAAACTTCCCAAATTTACCACCTGGAGCGATTCCACTACCAGCTAAAGGTGGCAATCGTGGTGGAGCGAATTGAGAAAGCAAAACAAATGCACCAGAAAAAAGTATCTCAAAAATTAGGGAAACCAAATGAAATCTATTCTTAATTATTATTATTACTATTATTATTATTATTGCAAAGATATGTTTTCTTCTTTTCTTACTTTTGTTACATCACTGCTACAGCGTAATAACAATAATTAAGTATCTATACTAGTATTAAATAAATAAATAGAAACACATGTGTGCGCCTAGAAATTCTACTACTAATTTTTCCGTTAACGTTAATTTTTTCTTCCAATTATGTGGCACACAATTTGTTAAATTATTATTATATAATAATAATAAATACATATGTATGTTTGTATAATTATTCTAAAAGTAGAGAGATCTATTGTCGCAAAAATACACATAACGTAACGGTATCTTATACCCATTATAAATTATAGGACAACGTGTAAAAATTAAAACGTTAACGATGGACGTACAATACGTATGAATTTACACATTATACCATATCTGTATAGTAGACATAAAGAAGCAACAATTCCCTATTATTAATTTATTATAATATGTTCACATTATTACACAAAAAGATAAACATCTATCTTCCATCTGGAGCCTTTTTCCTCATTCATCGTAGTTGGCTATATACTCGTATATTATGTATGTATATTGCAAGATACTTTCACTATAATATGTGAATTTTTTCTCTTTCTCAGTCACGAAAACTTTCACTTTTTATGTTCATTAATTTGTCTGTTTTATTATCATTTTTCGTGTGTAATTTTTTTTTTTTTTTTTTTTGATCTTGTCGTGCCAGTAATCCATGATTTTGATATATATATTTATACATTATGATGAGGGCAGAGGAGACGATTGTTTTTTTTTTGTTTTTTTGGTGTTTTCGCGCATTTTTTGGCACAAGAATTATTATTTATATTTCTTTTTTTATAGCGTTTCTATATATTGTTATATTTTATTCTCTATTTTTAGTGTTATAGTACTTAAATGATTTATTATTGTAAAATAATTTGTCCTATTTTTTAATTTTAGATATAATAAAATTTACTTAGAGTTTCCATGTAATTGGTTTACTTTTCCAGTACTTTCGTGATAGTTCTTTCGAAAACTTCAGAGAAGCTAAAAAATAAAAAGCACAAATTATACTGCGTAAATACATTTCATCATACTAATCATTTCCATGTAATAAAAGTATGGACAAACTTTGCATCCAAAAAGAAAGAATAACTTGTACAAGTATACTTCTGCGCATGCGCGATCTGACGTAGTTCGTGTTGCATGAGTAAAAATGCCCCCTCCGCCAAATCAGCTGTTATTATTAGTATTATGTTTATGATATTCTAGCTTATACAAGAAGCGTGGCTAGCAGATCTTTTATATGGCAATGTTTTTAAAAAAGTCAAAAAGTAGAAACTGGCATTTTGGGAATAAACACATCTTTAAATATTTATTTATTATTCTGACCATGTTCAAAGTAGTCAATAATAATTTGTTATTTAGAATTAAAATTAGTTTCAATATTCTTCTCAGACAAATCAATGTTGTGCAAACCTTCACTTTTTAGGACCTTGGAATGATTAGTATAATTTTCAAGTATATGATACTATGTAACTTTATACAGAGTGGATGCAAAACTAAAATTATCCATTTCTAGTTCTCTTTAATACTTACAACCCTCTAGTGCAAATATCAAGCATATTCAAATAATACGAAGGGCACGTGTCTGTGTTCATTACTGACAGATGCAATAGAATTGCATGGGCAACCATATAAATTAATTGTTGTGGTACGGCTGCATGTTTCACATTCCATCGTTTTAGCATCTTATAATAATTAATCTAGAAAATTACTGAAATGCGTGTATGTATATATGATGGTCGATAACTGGTGTCCACCCCAATATTGAAATTTGCAATTTATTAGATAGTCATGATATTTATCTTGTTTGTTAAGGTTGCCCAAAGACATATATGTTGACCAATCGGACATCAAGTCAGAGTTTTTCGAAATAGAGTTTCCCAATCCACTTTATTTTTTCTAAATGAAATTTGCTACTTTTCCTTATCTGATAATGTAGAGGGTAATTACAAAGAAATCAGATTTCGCAGATCAATATTCCAAACTATGTAGCTATTTTTTCGATAAAAACGGTTAAATTTTAGTAAATTTTAGAGTGCCCTATTTCCGGAATGACTTGGAATTTTGATTTACAGTTTATGAAGCTGATGTAAAGTATTTACACGTTATAATACTAGATAGGAAGAAGTAGCACATTTCATTTGAAAAAATTAATGTGGATGCGAAAACTCTATTTTGATAAATTCTAATCCTAGTCCCCAATTGTCAAAATGAGGTCATCGAGTAACTCCAAAAAAATAAGGCAGACGTAAAGTCAATATGATAAATATTAAGTTCAAAATTGGGGTAGACACCAGTAATCGACCACCCTGTATATATTTTTGATAAGTATCAAAAACTACTAATGAATTATTATTAGGCCATTTTTTTCCATTGATTAGCTAAATGACATATTATGCCAACAAAAATCTTTGAGTCTTACCTGGAAAAGTGTGGTTATACCAACTGTTAAAACTTGTAAATTAGGTGAAAAAGCGTACGTCGTCCCACATAAAAATCCAGCAATTGCACCAAAATGCTGTTTTGACTGTATCCTCTCATTGTTGTTTAATTTACAGATAACATACTGTATGTGGGTGAAAATAATAACAATTTTAAATTCAATGCAATGAAAATATTAGGTAGCAGTAGAATCGAAAATATATTTTAATCCAATTAGTATCTACGTACCCTATATAAACCTACATAGCTGCCAATGAATGCACCAAAAGATACATTTTTCCTATCGAGACAAACGTCCACGAAAAGGTTCGGGTTCTTTGACAATTTCCATACAATAGGAATTAATCTTTTGATAATGTTGAACGAGAACGCTAAACCGAAGTATTTAATTGCCCCCTGAAACATATACATATACAGCGAACAATTTCTTGAATAATTATTAACAAGATTTAATAAACAAAATAATATCTACCATTCCTGCAAAATATTCACAACTATCTTGATGATAACAGCGTTCCCCATTCTTTTGCGAGTTGAGTAATTGTGGCCAGTAAAACCTGCATAAAAGAATATTGATCGTTCTTTTTGCAAATTCAACGCATGATGACAATCTCACCAAAAATTGCTTAATTTAAATGTGTTTTTCCGATTCTGCAATTGTTTCATCAGCAAGGCACTGACAACCATGAATATAGCCGTTTCATTTGGCACTGTCAGTTTTACATATCCGAAATAGTCCAAGTTTTTCAAAATGGCTTCAACCAACTAGAATTGATCGTTTAATTGATCGAATTTACGATTAATTTTAGTTATGGAAAACTGTAATAAGGAGTCGGAATCGACCGAACAAATGTCAAAATATTAGTGGCTCATAAATTTTTTTGTGCAGCAGGTGGCGCTGTGTTTCTAAAGCTGCTTAACGTATCATTGACGTGCTTTTGTTATTGTTTCGTTTTCAATCATTTTCGTATTTTATATTAATTTTTATACGTAAAATAATCCATAGGATTTCAAAGAAACCGTATAACTATTAAATAATTGTTAATAAGAATTTCAAAATAAATTTCATATAATAAATTAACAATTATTTTTATTATACATTTTTATCCAACCTTATAGCACGCCACTGATCATAAAATTTAGAAAATAGGGAAAGAACAAAAATTAAAATTGCTGTATTATTTTAAATTAAATATTAATTATTGCAATCATAGTTTTAATCTGCTGCACTAAAATCTACGATTTTCCTTAAAAGTTAGAAAATGTAATTTTCTCATAAGAGCAATGTTAAAGATACTGTCACAGTATCAGCGCCCTCCTAATAAGAGTCCTTTCTTTATTTTCTCGTTTTCACTCCATCTTATAGTTCTCCATATAGTTTTAGTATATTTACCAAATTAAAAAAAATTATTGTGTCTAGTACTTTATTCTCGTTCGTTTCGACTAATAAAGATAATCCAGATATGAAACCGGCAATTAGTGCGATATTATAATAATTGACACGTCCACATAGCCGACTACAATAAATAATATGAAAGTAAATTGTAGAATGCTGTGAAATAGAATTCAGTTTTATGTTAAAGGTACGCACCATAAAAAACAGTTACTAGCTAGAACCAGAGAACTCAATAATGTGCCATAACAACTTGATCGAATTTCGTTTTTAATGAATTCGATTAATAATTTGTCCAATTTAAATTTTTTACGATCAATTATGGATTTAATCTGCAACAGGTAAGGATCGCTATAGAAAGAAATATACGGACCATATAAACTTGATTCATTTCAAAGATGCAATGATTTTTTTTCTTAACTTAACCATGATTTTGGACAAGTTTTATACACTGGAGGTGATTTTAAATGAGTGTGGCTTTACAGCAACTTAAAACGGTCTAGAAAAGGAAATCGGTTGGACTGACTACTTACAATGTAAATTGGTACAAAGAATTTTAAACTTCCAATAAATATTCGAGGGGCAAATAAAATATTTGCTTTGACACAATTTTTCTCGATAAAATGTAAATCGGAACACTTGAATTCATTGCTAATTTGTTGATAGAAAAGTGGTTTACTTATCAACATTTTTGATTTTCTAAACTGATTACTGAAGTGGTATTATAGAACTAATATTTACCTATATAAGTATACGAGTAGAGGGTCGTTTGAACAGGTCAAATTTATCAATTATACAATCGCAAAGTATTCTATTGTTTAAACAAATTAATTTTAATACAATTCGTATACGAAAAAAATCATTTAATTTTATCTCTCTTGTATAATTCATACATATATATACATATTTATTTATACAGTACATAAAAAACAACTTAACAAACATCAATACGAATTATTTGTCCATCAGCACCGCCAACATAAACTTGATTCTCATCACCGCATCGAATATAATTTATTACCATATCCAAATTAATACTGGCAACATTCTCTGGATAGTTTCTCGTTATTGTCCAATATTTTAAAATTTTATCCCATCCGCCGCTAAATAAACGCTCATTAATTCCATTCCATATTGTGCCTGCTAGTGCATTTATTAGAAGTTCAGAACCGTCCTGTATAGATAAATAAAAAGTGAATAATTATATTTAGTTTTTTGTTGATTGCGTTTAAAGTCAAGTCACAGAATATCCAACGACCACTAAAGTGGACTTTACAGATGATTAGTATATTATGAAAGTATTTGATTCCTGTCATTGGACATCAACATGGACATACGAGATGTCTCTATTGGTATATTCTGTAATGAAATAAACTTATAATATGCAATTATGACAATTATATTTACAGTGATTCGTGCCACTCGTTTAAATCCAGAATTCACATTGATTTCATTCAATTCGATTTCTTTGCCTTCGCGTGTTGTAAATGCGAATAATTTGTCACCAATTAATGTCACTGGTGCTCTACCCATAAATGCACGTCTTACTTCATATTGAATTTTTAAGCCTAAAAAAAAAAAAAAAGAAATAGAAAGATAATTCAAGAGAGTTTGTATTTGATTAATTGACATTAGAAATTACAAATTAACCGTATGAATCATAAATTAAATCATTGACATTATTGATAGTAAAAAAAAGGACAAAAAAAGAAGGATAATGTGAGAAAGAAACGAATATCAACAAGTAGATAAAACACTATAGACTCGGTCGCTGAACAGATTAATGTAATTGGAATTACATGTTAATGTAGATGCATCTGTCTTTATATACTTCAGCCCCTTGTCATACGCCAATATACACATAAATTACCTTCGATTTTAAACTCTGTTATCACCAAATCCAAATCTTTAACAGTAAAAATCAATGTATCTAATACAGCCATATCTCTTATTGGTTCAGCGATATTAATTTGCCCATATAACTTATTATCTTTGTAAACATTGATCTACAACAATACAACTTGAAGAAATACGAAATAATCTGCAAATGTTCAATATTCTATCGCTTACATTTCCTTGATCATCACCAGAAAACAAACAACCAGCCGACGAATATCCAACTTGCCAATATTCTACATCTGGATCTTCAACAATTGTACCTTTCGGTTTTAATGTATCTAGTTCCCATAGTTTTATTGTACCATCATCTGAACATGAACACAATGTATCTTTATTGGCTGTTAAACAATAAACGGCACATGGATGTGCATGAACTTCAGCTAGTTTTGTTAAATCTTTCGACCAAACCTAAATAATGCACAATATATATGAAAGAATCAGTTGACTGGCTGCAGATAAAAAGACTTGTCCACTAAATCATAGACACTTTTGTGAAGCAAGAGCAGATAGAAAACATTTAAGTTTGTTAATAATTTTAAAAATTATGGTCTAAAGCCGATAGTTTTAGTAGTACGGAGCCGAAACCAATCAATCCAAAATACGTCTGTACTCGACTCTAAGCAATTTAGTGACATCTACATGCATGATTAATAACTAATACTATTGTGAGAGACTATTTATTTTATTTACCATAATTTTTCCATCATCAGATGCACTGTATAATTTTCCATTATGGAAAAGTAGATGACTGATATCCAATTGATGTTTATCATTGTCAGAAGCTCTGCAGGTGATTTTTAGTTCAGGCATATTTTATGTTCTGCGCGTTTCAATTCTTTTTGGCTGCTCAGAAAAAAAAACAATTCGGCTGTACAAATTGATATATAAAATTTGTTTTGCTTTGAAGTATTATTGTGTTTTTTTTTTTTTAGTATTAAGCAAAATGAAAGGCGAAAACAAAAATATATAGCGAAATAAAAACAAGCGGTTCTTTCTTTTATTGCTTATGCTAGACATTTACTCGCTCAAAATACATACGTCGATCTACTTACATCTCTTTCCAGCTACTGAAATTCGAATGCCAATATAATTTCAATATAAATTGAATAACAAAATGCCATTGGACGATTAAAAAAAATAAAATAAAAAAGAAATAGAAGAAAAAACGAAAATAAATATTTTGAATTGCTCGTGATGTATAACAAATCCATAGAGTAGTAAAAATAAACTATTGAATTTAATTATTTTTAGAGTAGGAAAATTATAAATAAATCTAAAAATTGCATGCATACAGGCAGGTAGTGTGCCAAGAAAATAGAAAAGAAAAAAATAATCATATACAATTCTCCAAAACACTTTTGATTTTTTTTAATCGTGTCAATTCCGAATTGTTTTTGAATTTAATTTGGAAAAACATCGTAAAAAATATTATTAATAATAGAATTTCCATAATTATGCAAATATAAACAAATAACAAATTCACATTATTATTGCCATCTATTACACATCCACGAAAAGTTATACACGTCAATAAAGAATATGGTAATATACGATTTGAAAATACGCATAGAGGTGGCGCCGTTATGTATCAATTAATTAATTAGATTCCTCATTATCAATTTAATTGATTTTATTATTAGATTATGTTAAAAGAGACACTATAATTAATAATGATTCAATTAGAACGGGATCTGATCGCCCATTACTAATTCCTACTAATTAACTAAAAATGGACTATTTTGATACCAATTTAAGAAAACTAGAATCTATGGTTTAGTAAACGTTTATTTCGATTAATCATACAGAATACATAACAATTACATTGACACAACAAAAAATAATAATAATAATATTTAAATCTAACGAAATCAACGTACATCAACTCGGACAATATGCCCATCAGAACCACCAGCATAAATTGTATCTTTATCACCGGCAGCTATAGCATTAATCACTAGATCAACATTGACACTACCCTCATCCGATAGGCTTTGTTTATTGATTACTTTCCATTTTCTCAACACTTTATCCCAACCGCCGCTAAATAATTCAAGTTGATCACCCCATTGGACACCAGACAATGCATTGATTATTTTATTATCTTCTGAGCCATGCTATTGGAAAATAAAAAATAAATAAAAATCATCGAAAGTATATAACTATGCTGTGTATATTTTTTACCTACCAGTATTTTATTAAGCTGAGGAAATCCTGCTGATTTATCGGTACTGTGCAATAAAATCTCTTTACCATCACGTGCAATTAATGCAAATAGACTGTCACCGATTAGTGTTACCGGTGCACGTCCAGGAATATTTTTATCATTGGCATATTGTATTTTTTCACCTTAAAATTTACACAGAAAAGTTAGATGGTAATAGAAAAGAATAAAGATTATAATGTGCTGCCATCTCTCGCATAGAAAAAAAAGTATCATGATCCACTTCAATTCACACCTCATATTTTCAATAAAATTAGATAAAACAATTTAATTCGAGACAAATAATTAGTACCTTCCAATTTTAATTCAGTCACAACTAAATCTGTATCTTGTACAGTTAAAACATAGGGTTCAATAACTTGTAAATCTTTAACTGGTTCAGCTATATTTACCATTCCATAGAATTCATCGTTTTTGTAGACGATTATCTGCAAGATAAGTTTATATAATGCGCCATCTGTTGGGATTTAATCACGTAGCCTTGCAATACAGTAAAATGAATTTGAAATAAAAGAAAATACATATGGATTTTTGCAAATAAGAAACTTTAAACTATAATCCAATTAAATTTTGGATACTTACATTTCCTTCATTGTCACCAACATATAAATTGCCTTTAGAATATTTCACTTTCCAATATTCGACATTTTCATTCCTGGTCAATTGTTTCTTCTCTTGTAAATTATTTAAATCGTATAATTTAATGGAACCAGTACTAGAGCAGGTATACAATGTATCATCGCTTGCTGTTAATCCATAAACTGGTTCGTGATGTGCCTGGACTTCGGCTTGTTTAAGTAAATCAGCTGACCATACCTTGGAAATAAATTTTGAAATGAAACTATGTAGCCGAAGCTAAAGACAATATGTGTTAGAAAATTTAACGGACGCTTACCTTAACTATACCATCATCGCCAGCACTGTATAGTTTACCTTTATGATACAGTAAAGCATTAACATCGGCCTTATGTTTGTCTGCATCACTGGCACGACAGGCAACTGTTAATGTCATTTTGTTCTCTGAAAATGGAAAAGTATAATTACCGAAAATCAATTTTATTGGATAAAAGACAAAATTTAATTGAGATATGTGAGAGCCCATCAGTTTATTTTTAGAGAAATTAATAAATGTAATTTTATGTTCAATGGCGTACACGATCTAGTGACTAATAATGTAATGCATCAAATTTCATACTATTTAACAAAATGGCAATATAAGAGAAAAACATAAATTTATGCAGAGGTATCGGTTCCTGTGTGTATAAAATTGACTGTATCCAGAAATAACTTTCAATATACACAAAACATTATTTAACGATCATTTTATAATCAAAACTACTGGGATAAAATTGAGAATGCTCGTTTTTCTTTTATTACACGATTCTATTATTTAGATTTAAATGGAATTTTGTTGTTTATGGATTTTGTGTGTTTAAATTAATAGAAATAATTATTTATACAATGATTCAATTATTAAAATATACCAAGAAAATATTATTGCTTTAGTTTTTACTAAAATAACGATATTTTAGCAATTTTTGATAGAAACTCCAGGAAAAATTGTATTAAAAAATCAGAAGTTCAACAAAATTGTCTCGTTAATAATTATTTGGGCAAGTCTACTCAAAATTAATAGTGCCAAAGCTTTCCTCTCTAGAGAAATTTTGTTTATTTTTCAAAAAAAAAAAAGGATGATTAATGAATTATTTAGATACTGGTTATTGAACTCATGTTATTTACTATTATGATATGATCTATGAAATAATATTATGATTTTAATATGAAAAAGTCCCTCAGTTCACTGCAGATTTATACAAAATACACTTGAACTTGTTTTAGAATATTTTCAAATCACTGACGTTGAGGTGGATATTTCAGTTGTTACAGTACTTATTTAGATTAATAAAAATTAAAATGCTTACCTTAATTAGTTTAAATACAAAATAAAAAAATGCAATCAAATTTACTACGCCCACTTCACAAGAAAAAAAAAACAATGAAAAAACGAATAATTTGTTGGAAAAATAATATGAAACTATACAAAAAGCTTCAGTCTATGCTTTAATATACTATGTATAAAATAGTTAAGTCTTATAGATCTTCTATAATAGTCTGGACTACTAAAATATTCTGGAAAAAACCCGACAGCGATAGTCGTATTTATAGTCTAACGAAATAAAAGGGTTCCAGATAGGAGAGATTCATACATAGGTAATACATACGGTATAAACGAATATGTAACGTTTGCATCTTCTATTACTTACTCTATAAAAAAATCATCAGATTTTATTTTTTCTTTTTTTTTTTTGTTATTTGGTTTTTAGCATTTCTTTTTATTATAAACTTGGCAATGAAATTATGAGCTTAAAGTAGTGAAGAATTGATGAAGATAAATTATTTTTTTGCTTTTTTTTAAACATTTCAGGTAAAAGAAAAACAACGCATTTTTCTATTTTTCTATATTTATTATTATGATGATAATATTGATGTTATACATATAAAACATGAATCACTTTTTGCCTTTCTTTTTCTTTTTCTGAGCATCAGGCCATGGAAAACCACGCCATTTTAATAAATCTTGCACATTATGGCATGTAGTGTAGGCATTTTCCATTGCTGCCTCTGTAAAAATGTCCGTATTATACCTGGAATTGAAAAATTCTCAAATTAAGCCAACATTAATCATATTAAACAACGGTAGAGTCCCTAAATGATAATGATATATATATTATCTTGATTGATCAAGGACTCTGAAGTACAACGGAAAGCGACACAGCGACATCTAGTTATCCATCATCTAATATTATACACTACTATCAGTGCTGCATCCATTAGCATATAATCTGTATATCCTGTACATTAATGATATAAAATATAACATATCGCATGTCACAGAGTATTTTCTTTTTAAATTTAATTTCAAGACTTATACGCCATTTATTCATATTGTTGAAAGTATTTTGTATAAAGTACAAAAAAATTAACATTTTTTATATATTATCTACTTATAGATTATCTGATGCCAAAACGAATAAAATATGCAAGCGAAAGTTTTATGAGTGTTTAGTTTTTAATAAGATCCTAGAAAAGCTCATATGAATTATGTAGTTACAGCCACTTAATAAAATTCAGTATTTCAGTTTTGAAATATTATTACGTGTTAAATGTACAAAAAGTAGAAAAAAACGAATGTTTTCAAATAAACAACGACTATACCTGTTTGGCATATAACCAAAAAAATGTTAAATTTTTTCAAAACCTTTTGTATCGATAAGAAAATGATAAATTCTATGCAACAAATACGTTTTCCAATCAAACATATTTCATTCCTATCCCAATTTTGCACTTATTATTTAGTTGAATGTAACTTAACCTCACTTTTTGTTTTATGTTTAATCTGCTCTATAAAAAGTATACTAGCCTTTTAACAAATTGTAATTTCTAGTTATCACCGAAATGTAAATTATACATACAACCACGTGGAATCTTTCCTAGACGTAAAAGTCGAAGAATTTAATTCCTTTTACCTGGCACTCTTCAATCTGGATTTTTTTCCACCGGTTTTCTTTTGTTTTATTGCCGGTTTCTTTTTGGCTTTATTGTTGCCATTTTTCTCGTGCTTGGCTTTTTTCTTTTTGCCTTTTGGCATAATAATTTATTATGCCAATATATATTTTTTAAATGTCTATTTTTACTTACAGAATTTCTTTTTATAGAAAAAGTAACAGGGAGTCGACATTTGTTTAATCAATAAACAACAGTATGTACTATACATAACACATATGGAGGATTGATAGGAAAATTTTGGTATTGAAAAATTTTAAGTGGCAAACAAGTTTTTTATGGTCAAGTTTTTCGATGGCAAGTTTCTTGAAGAAAAAAATTCCCGTTTGGCTTTACAGTCATCAATGTTCTTTTCGACAATTTCAATTACATTGCCAATCCAAAATAAAAAAAAATATATCTATCTAAAATAGATCTTTCTCATATTTTAATACTTATCCTTATGGTGCATTATGTGCGTGCGTAATACAAAACTTGTGAAAAATTAACTTGCCGACAGGAAAAATTGTCAACTATAAAGACTAATTAAGTGGATCTTAATTGGCAAAGATGTTAAAATATAAGCTGTCTAGATATAAGTTTGAGTTACTATTCAAGTTTGTACACTTAAAAAACCTCCTAGAGTGAAAATAGACATAATTTTCGAATATAAACAGTAGCCAAAAATAACACTTTAGAACCCCTTGTCTAAATATATCCACTATACTAGAGAGAATAAATGCCAGAGAGAAAGCGAAGACGTCGAATATTTGAAATTTTTAATTTTCTTTTTATTCGTAAAGAAAACGTTTATTGTTTTCCATTGTTATCGATTCATAATTAAAATTTATTTTTGCATTTATGATCTGAGAAGCTATTTCTATATTTGCAAATACAAGTTTTGCAATCAACATATAAAATCATATTTGAGTGAGGCCAGTAAGAGTTAATAGACTGGAATCGGTTTAACTGGGAAAACATAAACATGTGTTAACAGTTCAGTAAAACAATGTGTATGTTTGTATTCAAACCAGTTGCTCTAAAAATATCAAAATGTCACTAATGTCAATAACAAGTGAGGTTAAATTCTCCGAAAATTCTCATATTAATTACTTCCTCTTGAACTAAATTTTGTTTTTAATTAAAATCTAACTAATAATATAAATATATAATCATCAAATTCATTATGAAACACATAATGATTTGCACTAATTTAATTACTGGATGCCAACCAACAATTTGAAGGCCAATTTTTTTTTTAAATTCATCGAGAACATTGAACTAATGATAGGGAAGCTAAAATTGAATTAAATCGAGAAAAGCGTAACAACTGTACACAGGCATTTATTATACATATATTCAACAAATAAATATCTAAACGTTACGGGTACATAAATGAATTTTATAAATATTTCCATTCAATCATTTAAGATTCCAAAAAAGTAATTTAAATCCAATTCAGTGTCTTCCTTCAAGTCCGTACAATGAACAGCATTTCGATATTTATCACATCCGAATCGAGCTCGTAATGTTGTCGGTCGTATTTGTCGTGCAATATCCGGATCAGCTGGTCCACAAAACATTCGAAAATCCTGATGAACATCTTCCATTTCTTTACATTTTGCCGAAATTTCCAGTGCTACACAAGGACCATCAACAAAACTACTTAACAATGCATGATAATCACTCACGACACCTTTGTAAACTTCCAAAAATTCATCAGCATTTGCATTATTTAAATAGAACATTTGTAAACCTGATACTTGGAATTTCGCTTGATCGATTGCGCTTAGAATGACACCTAATTTTCCTTCGGCTATTGCATGCGGTTTAATAACACAACAAGTGGTATTGGTCATTACTAAACTGCTTACAGGTGGTTTTCTCGTTTTATCTCGTGGAAAAAAGAATGCCAACTCTCTTAAGACCATAGCTGTATCTTTCGCTCCATGAAACCCATTTTCCACAACACTATCATTACCATATAGTGCTCGTAAACTGTTAGGTGCCACTTGTTTACCACTCACTGGATCATTTGGTCCAAGAACATCACGCCAATGTTCCACAGCGTTTTCTCCTACTAATTCCATTGCAACAACCGGACCTGAGATTAAATGATCCATTACAAATGGTAAATAATTATCAGTTTGATTTGATTCGTACAGTTCAAGAACCTGTAATATAAATGAATTGATCTGAGGTATTTTGAGCAGCATGTACACAGTGACAAATCCATCTAAATAGAAATATTCTTACCTGCTTACGGTTCAAGTTACACATTTTCATGTTACAAATGTGAAAATTTCTTTGTTGAATCTCGGTAATAATTTCCCCTAGTTTTTCAATTACAGATGGCTTTAGTAATGCAAATGTATGCTCTTTACTTTTTCCAACAATTTTCTCTGTACGTTCATCAGCGTAATCTGTAATGGCAACTTGACGACCATAAATTTTTATACTATTTCCTGTACAATCGTAAATGAAAATCATACATCATAGTAAAGTAATTTTAATGTATATCGTTTTTTACCTACAAACATATCTTCCATATGCAAGTCATCAAACTTTAAACGTTTTAAATAAATTCTATTCAAATCACGATCATATAATTCCAAAGTATTGTCACTAGGATAGTAATTGAGTATAAACCTTTTCCGATAGAGTACATCGTAATCAGTCCATTCAGCGTAAAAGGCCATTTTATCATTATATCCAAACTTTATCATTTCGAATTGAAGAAACTATTAAATAAAAAAGTAAATAATGACGATTTAATTTTTAAAAAAAGACGTTGAAATGTCAAAACAGTTGTAATACTTTGGGCGCCATCTAGACGGCACAGTTCAAACTTCGGCATGGTGTGTTACGTGCATATGCGGTTATCTAATATTGTAATGTTACACAACAGTTTTATAAAGTTTTTAGCAATATCTTACCTAAAAGGTGTTTTAATTCCAAGAAAAACAATTGTTTGTTAATTATTTATCAGAGCTCAATAAATTAGTTCTTTATAATATTATTTACTGCGTCTAATTGCTTTAAACTGCTCTGCTGCAACTTAAAATTATTTGTAATAAGAGAACTTGGTAAAGGACAATTTGTGTTTGTTTGTATTGTAAATTCAAAGTCTTCAGGACTTTTAAAACTGCATTGTTGCCTTGAATGTGACGAATTTCTAATATTTAAAGACTAAAATGAAAAATAAATACAATCTAACTTGATTCGCTAGTCAACGCTGGGATATTTCAACGTATACGTTCTGGCCTTATAAAAATAAGCTATATAAGGTATCATTTACGTCTAGTGGAAATTATTTTTTTGAAATTAAAAAATTTATATCATACAGTAAAGGTACATCATCAGAAAGAAATAATGAAATTCGAGAATAAGTGGGAGTTGGAATTTGCCCGACCTCCAAAAAAAAAAAAAAAGAGAAACATTAATGCTTCTTAAATAGTGAACATTACGCGTCCATTTCTATTTTTGACGCGCGCCAGCCTTCCATTTATTATATGTATTATTTATTTATTTTTTTAAATAAAAATCAAGTTAACTTGTGAGAGTTCCAAATAGTTTCAAAGGAATCGGAGATTCAAGATATTTTCATTGGATTTATAAGACAAGAGGTAAAAGTTAATACAAAACATTTTCTTTTTTTCTTCAATTAGAAAATGATTAATTTAATTAATAAATATTAATTCATTGATGAATTAATTTCGATTTTTCCAGGTTCCTTTTACAGTTTATTTTCACATTCAAACATAAACCATAAAATGAGTAAAGCAACAGCAATTGGAATTGATTTGGGAACCACTTATTCCTGTGTGGGTGTATGGCAACATGGAAAAGTGGAAATTATTGCCAATGATCAAGGAAATCGTACTACACCAAGCTACGTAGCATTTACCGATACTGAAAGACTTATTGGAGATGCTGCTAAAAGTCAAGTAAGTATAAATTGATAGTATAGGAATAGTCTGGATTATTCTAGATCAAGATCTAAATATTTCAGTATACAGCTAGAGAAACTAGAATTATAATTGTTATAATAAATTTTCTTTAGTTCGATTTCAAAGTACAATACAAAAAGCTTAAATTAACATATTTATTCAATTATTTGGGTTAATTGTACACTCTTAAAGGAATTTTGTAACATATGTTTATAAAGTATTATTATTTTCATTTTTCTTTACCTGCATGCCAAATATGGCGATGTTGATTAACAAATTCTCATCAAAACTTATATATGGCTAAATATGGCGAATTAGATGTTTATATTTTATTATTTCGAAAAGGTTTTCTGTTGTTTTTTTCTGTATTGCTAGTTAATCTTTGTACAATAAAATTCGAATTTGTTAAGAAAATATTTGGCTTGGAAATTGAAGCCATGCACATGGAGTTCAGTAATTTAATAGTACTACTTTGGAGTATTATTATTCGTGTATTCATCACGGTAATTATCAAAGCTACATACAACTAACAACTTTTGCATTCTTCATAAAAATCAGATATTTTTTTTTACATTTAAAAAAATTTTTGTTTTTTGTCGCCATCTGGTGGATATCGTATAGACTTGAATAAAATGCTTTTCGATGTTTACTGTTTAGCCCATTTTTGTATTTTGTGTAGGTCAGTTGTCTTCTTATTACGATCCTTCTAGTAATTTTTTATAAGTGGAGGTCGGTTGAGAAACCGAGCAACCGTAGATTGAATATTCATATTGAATAAATACAATTTTTCTATTTATCCATGGATTTTACTAATTATTTATAAAATTAAATTTTAAATGTATATTATAAATATTCAGTAATTGAAATATACATGCATTTTAAAAATATCGCAAGATATTTCTAGAAATTAGGATAAAAAATGCTGTCTGGATCACAGCCAACTAGATGCTAGTATTGTGGGTTTCTATAAATTTGTGAATAATCATCAGAAAATCAATCTTTTCCACACATCCATATATACAAAAATTGATTGTTTCCTATAACCATTAAAATATGATACTTATAGCTATTTTTATATATATTTTTATTTAATCACCTACATATGTATGTATAGGTGGCGATGAATCCGAAAAATACTGTATTCGATGCAAAACGTTTGATTGGTCGACGTTTCGATGACGAGAAAATCCAACAAGACATCAAACATTGGTCGTTTAATGTACTAAACGATAATGGCAAACCAAAAATTCAAGTGGAATATAAAGGTGAAATGAAAAACTTCGCTCCAGAGGAAATCAGTTCAATGGTATTGACAAAAATGAAAGAAATTGCCGAAATTTATTTGGGAGCAAAGGTAGAATTTCTATCCATCCGAATTAATGAATTGATACTAGAGTATATATTTTTCTCTACGAAGATGCTGTCCAGCGCCGTCCTTGATTTTAAAACCAAAACTGATTGTAATAAATGCAAAAAATTAAAATTATTTTAATCAAGCTAAAAAAATAATTGAAACACACATTGCAAATACAAAAATGTAAAAAATAATTCATAACGTATCATGAAATCGTAAATATTTCTTCAATTTTCAAAATTTAAATAAATGTTTAATTAGGCGTATAATTTTTGGTTGCCTAACAATCATCGGCAGGTGCAAATAGATATGATCAATGGTAACTGCATTATATAATTAATGTAAAGTTTTTTTCTACTTTTTGTAATTATTAAATAAAACAAAATTTGAACAGAAATAATACATGCAAAATACTACAAAAAATTTAACGAAACAACTAGTATTATCAAGAAATGCATGGCACTCAATGGTCAATACAATTGAACTTTTATATCAAGTTGGCAAGATCTATGAAATTTAATTCTGGCTATTTTGTATATATTTTTTAAAAATTTGCTTTAATTTTAATAACGATGGTCGTAGAAAAAGTATAGCATTATATTCGTTAAAAATCATTTTCTGAATTTATGCTATTCGAAATGCTATTTTTCACTTGTGTAATAATATACCAGTAATTTTCAATTACTCATCAATTCAGGTGACAGATGCAGTTATTACTGTACCAGCATACTTTAACGATTCACAAAGGCAAGCGACAAAAGATGCTGGAGTGATTGCCGGTTTGAATGTTCTAAGAATAATTAATGAACCGACAGCGGCCGCTTTGGCATACGGTTTAGATAAGAATTTAAAAGGGGAGAAAAATGTGTTGATTTTCGATCTTGGTGGTGGTACTTTTGATGTTTCAATTCTGTCAATTGATGAAGGTAAATCTATCTTGAGAAAATTCTGTTGCCTATGATAAAACTTATATTTTGATTAAAATAGTGCACATTTATTTCAAAAATTTGTTGTAGGTTCATTATTTCAAGTCAAATCAACAGCTGGCGATACTCATTTGGGTGGCGAAGATTTTGATAATCGATTAGTCAATCATTTTGTTGAAGAATTCAAAAGGAAATTTAAGAAAGATCTCAGTTCGAATACGAGAGCACTAAGAAGACTTCGAACTGCTTGCGAACGGTAGAACGGAAATAATTAGCTTCATTTTTGACACTATATATATAATAATTATTTATATATTTAACATACATTTCCTTTTATATATTGCAGAGCCAAGAGAACTTTATCATCTTCAACTGAAGCAAGTCTAGAAATCGATGCGCTACACGAAGGTGTTGATTTTTATTCGAAAATTACTCGAGCCCGATTTGAGGAACTCTGCATGGATTTGTTTCGATCAACACTACTGCCAGTCGAGAAAGCTTTGAACGATGCCAAATTAGATAAAGGTGTCATTCATGATGTAGTTCTCGTTGGTATACACACCAAAATGATTCATTTCGCAAGATCGAATTTTACTAATACATTTCATTTCCGGTTGTTCATCAGGAGGCTCGACGCGCATTCCCAAAATCCAGAAAATGCTTCAAGACTTTTTCTGTGGAAAATCACTAAATTTATCAATTAATCCAGATGAAGCTGTTGCATATGGTGCTGCTGTCCAGGCAGCCATACTGAGTGGTGACACTTCATCGCAAATCCAAGACGTTCTATTAGTTGATGTCGCTCCATTGAGTTTAGGTATTGAAACAGCTGGCGGTGTTATGACGAAATTAGTTGAAAGAAATTCAAGAATCCCATGTAAACAACAGCAAATTTTCACAACATATTCTGATAATCAAAACGCTGTCACTATTCAGGTGAATTAATATTGCCGTCGAATTCAACGCATAATAGAATATTTTCTTTGACGAATTATACTTTAATTTGTAGGTGTTTGAAGGCGAAAGAGCAATGACTAAAGACAACAATCTTTTGGGAACATTTAATCTTACTGGTATTCCACCAGCGCCTAGAGGAATTCCTAAAATTGAGGTTACGTTCGATTTGGATGCTAACGGTAAACTGAAATCTATTCGGAAAGACATTCCGTATTAATATAACGTGTATTTTGTTGTTCCTCCAGGTATTCTTAATGTATCTGCAAAAGACACTAGTACCGGTAAATCAGAAAAAATCACAATAACAAATGACAAAGGCCGATTATCTAAAGCGGAAATCGATAAAATGTTATCGGAAGCTGAAAAATATGCAACAGAAGATGAACAACAAAAACAACGAATCACCGCCAGAAATCAATTGGAGGGTTACATTTTCAGTGCGAAACAAGCTGTTGAAAATGCTGCAGCTGATAAATTAACGGAAGACGATAAGAAATTAGTACTAGATAAATGCGCCGAATCATTACGATGGCTTGATGGCAATCAATTAGCTGAAAAGGATGAATTCGAAGATAAGTTAAAGGAATTGCAAAAGGATTGTCAGCCGGTAATGATGAAACTGCATCAAGGCGGAGCTCAACCCGGCGGTCCAAAAGTCGAAGAAGTTGATTAAATTTAATGTTTTTGCACATATTGCCTATATTTATATTTATAATATTTATATATATTTCAGTATTTATATTTTTACTCAATATATTTCAAATATGTAACTGAAAATCTAAAAAAGATCGAGGCCCACAAACACATAAATGAAACCAAAATTTTAAACACATAAAAACCCTTATTATATCTATAAACAATAATATAACATATTATTACATTTGATTATTTAATACTGATGTGAATTGGGCTAGTTCACGACACAATTCTGGATCATCTTCAAAATCTTGCGGAACAGCCGGTGGAAGTTGCGATAATCTCGGTCTTCCTCGGCCACGTTTTACCGGTAACATTGGAACTGATGGAGGCTAAATAATTATATGATTAAATTGATGCGGACACACTTAATATATAAAAATGTTTTAGTTATTTTTTACCTGACGAACAATCTCGGATTCCGATGTGATACTTGAGATTGCATTTCGTAATTCATCCACTTGCGATTTTTGCGGTTTATTTGGAAATTCACGAATGTGTTCCAGTTGCGGATTTAACATTGGATTTGATTCCATATTGTTCATGGATGTTCCCATTACCTGCAGGAAAATTAAATAAACTCTTCTAGGATAGTAAGTTAACATAAGAATTAATATTACGTGGGTCACATAAATTCGCTTTTCATCATCACTCATCGCATCCCAACTGTTTGAAACGATTTTTTTTATTTGATGCTTAGATGCAGCTGGATAAATCCAATGATACAAATTACGTGTGCGTTTCGAAAATACGGATTTCGCTTTCTTTAAAATCTCTTGACGTGATTTTAAAATATTATAAGAATTAGGTGCGTATGGATGGGGATAGCGTTGTGCTGGTGGACCCATAAAACTTTGCGGTATTAAATAATTGGTCGCTTGTGGTGCCTGGGGTAGGGCAACTGACTGCCAAGATGGTGACATCTTGGAAATGAAAAAATTATCATTTTGTTCTTAATTTTGCATGATTTTTATAGCTCATATAGTTACCATATATTGTGGCTTTGGAGGCGGATTTAAATTCAGTCTACCAGCTGTGCACATTACACTGTTTGATGGTACATTAAAAACGACCATATCTGATGATGTGGCGAATGCAGGAGGTTCCTGTATGGATAAAGAAAAAATTAATGTTCCAATTTCAAATGAGATATAAGTGTAATATCTTTCCTTAACACGCATGCGCATTAAACTATTGTTATTGTGGTGAATAGTCGCATGCAGACAAAATAAATGTAATATTTTGCTATTTATTTTTATTCCAGTGTGGCGTATCTCGGCTATAGTTTAGCAAAATCGACGCAGCAGATTATAGACTTATTTTCTAATACCTGCAAAGCGTGCAAAGTACAAAATTTGCGCGGCCATATTTATGATTCATGCCACTGACTGGTGAAAATTTATACAAGTTAAAATAAATATTCCCCTCATAATAATTATCAATGAATACACAATTATACATCATATATATAAATCAATATCAGGTATTTTACTAATATTAGTATTTTGGTAAAGAAAAATTTAAAAAAGTGTGACTAACTTCACTGCTATTACAAAACTTGCGCAAAAATCATATGTTGCAACCGTTTCTCTAATAGAAATTCGTATCTCACCCTCTCTTTTGCGAATAGGAAATTGCTATTGCTGCTTACGCCACCGTCAAATTAAAATAGTTTCAAATAAATGCAGTAACTGTAAAATAATTCTACATTTATTTGTAGCTATAAAACCTTATAGTATAAACTTACTTGTAATAAAATGTAATTTTTGGCCGGCACAGCTTTAGAAACAGATAAATCTATGGGTTCATTTTTAAGCTCTGCAGAATCGACATTACTATTTAATTCCTGAGCATCAGTGCTGTTTATAACTTCTTCATATTTCATATCGTCCAAAATATAATTTTGGGCGGAGTCCCCATCAGAAATTGAAGTTTCATTGGCGATTTCAACGTTCTGATTAGAAATCAAAAGAAAGATTATAAAAAAAAAAATGACAGCAAAGAAAAAAATTTCAAAAACCTGTTAAATTAATTATTTCTTTACCTCTCCAATTTCCAAACATTCTATTGAATCACTTTCAATATTTTCGCAATAGTTTTCCGTTTCCATTGAGAAAATTTAAAATTTTGAATTTATAATTCTATCAACTTGGAAACGCAATTGTTTAATAAATAAGAACAATTGACTATTCAATTTTTCTAGCCATATTGACGCTTGTGTTCATAGGTACCTTGATATTACCACAAGAAACAAATTCTGCTGGATAATTATTTAGAACGGGCTTAAACTATCTATTTCACAGGTGGCTTACGTTTTCTTGCAATTTTTTCTAAGTTGCTGTTGAAATTATTAAATTCAATTTCAGACGAATTGTTTGGATTTGAGGATATCGAAATCGAGTATTCGATAATACCTAGCTACAATTTGACATGCCAAATTAATTTGTTTCCAGTAAAATAAATGCTGCTAGTAATTATTATTAGGAAAAATAAGTCAGAAAAACAAGATAGCTGTTTTAGCAGTTGCATAACTGTCTGTATGCATACATTTTCAAAGGGCTATCAACCAGCTTTATTATGTATTAATATTATTATATTTATAATTTCACATATAGTTGTTTTTAATGTTCTTACTTAAAAATGAAATAATTTTAAAATTTAAACCAGTTTGGATAATTTACTATTTGATTCATTGAAATAATTGCAAATGCAAAGCATCAATCAAATTTCAAAATTTTGAAAGAAATAACGACAAGAGTGTTTACAAATGTGGTTATGGTTATGTTCACTTTTAATACGTATTTGCATTAGAACAATTAAAATTCTATTTATTTGTTTTTTGTCTCTTCCCTTAATTATACTCATAGAAATTAGATTCATTGCATTTGTCTATTGGATCAGATTAATTTGCCATGGACTTCTTCTTTGAAAGACGAAGATTAGAAAGAGAAATGTTGGGAATGAAAAATAACTCCCGAGATCGTAAAATTTGGGGAAAATCACCGTATAGAGAAGAGTAAGCAGAGTTTTTCATTTTCCAATAGTTGTAAAGTAACTCTTTAAGTATTTAAGCCCAAAATTATTTATTTCAGATTAAGTTCTGCTGAAGAAGACGATACCGCTGAAGATATCAAATTGTCTAAAAAATTGAAGAAAAAGAAACACAAAAAAGAGAAAAGGCATAAATCCCATAAAGAAAAAAAACACAAAAAACATAAAAAGCATAAAAAAAGACGCAAAAGTACCTCTAGTTCTGATCAATCCAGTTCAAATGTGGAAGAATGGGTGGAAAAAATTGATATTGAAACAAAAAGGCGTAAAAAACAATCTTCAGAATCAGAAAGTGAAGACTTTCATGGACCAGTACCTAAACCCCATACTACACTCACTAATAAGGAAATGGGTAGGGCGTTGTTACCTGGTGAAGGTGCTGCAATGGCAGCGTATGTGGCTGAAGGAAAACGAATTCCTCGAAGAGGAGAAATCGGCTTAACATCCGAAGAAATAGATTCGTTTGAACAAGTAGGCTATGTAATGTCAGGTTCTAGACATAGACGAATGGAGGCTGTTCGTATACGCAAGGAAAATCAAATTTACTCAGCTGATGAAAAACGGGCTCTGGCAATGTTCAGTAAAGAAGAGAGACAGAAAAGGGAGAATCTTATATTGGGACAATTTAAAGATATGGTTAAACAAAAATTGGCAAGCCGAGAAAAATAAAAAAATTTATTATTATGATTACATATAGAGATTATGTTTAACTTGCATATGTAAATTTACATCGACTTCGATATTTAAAAACTTAAATAATTTTAATAATTCATCAGAGTTCATGTATTCGATAGATAGATAATCCATATAAACCATCCATAAAGATGCTTTGTAATTATTGTGAATGCAGTATGTTAACACGGATGCTCCTAAACCATGAACAAGATTAGGAATTTCTAATCTTGAACAGTACTTGGATGGAACATTATCCAAATTGGTAATGCATTTTGTTACTGCAATAGTGTCTTTATAATTTTTAGCTGGCTGTAACGATGAAATACTGGAAGTTGCTATTGTGTGAATCGACTTTGCGTTTGCAATCCATTGTGAAAATATTTCAACAATCTAAAAAAATATATAAAATTAATCACAAATAGACCAGAATGTTTCATTATTTTTATACTTCTCCTAAGGCTAATTTATCACTTTTTCCATTGAAAAGTATTAGATAAATATTGTTAATTTTCTGAACCGTTACGCCTTCATTCTTTAGTTTTGCCAATGGCTGTGTTTGTTTCGTACTTGAGTTGATATATTCTAATGCTATTTGAGTTTCAATAAAAACTAAAGTATCAATTGAATCTGGTAATTGAAGATTTCCTTCCAATTCGTATGTTAATCTAAAAGTTGAATGTTGGAAGAATATATATTTAAATCTGATTCGAATTACCCTTGATATTCTGGCAATTCTTCTAAGTCATCCTCATCGATTATTAAAGCTCTTGATTTTGGTTCTACAATGTCTCCAAATACCATTTTTTCTTGTAATATTTCCGTTTATGGTTTTTTAATGTTATAATTCTGTTTTGAATTGGATTGAAGATGATTTTTAAATGTAAAACTTGTAGGTTATGTTTTATTTCTTCACTTTATTTGTGACAATAAAAGTCTAGAATATTTAAGTTCATCCAGTATAAAATAAACAAGCGAAGTGATTTTAATTATTTAATTCGCGAAAAAGTTGTTTAATAAATACTGTTCGATCTGATTAGAAACGAAATTAATAAAAACAGAAAGCCGACCACTCCACTAACTCTATCTAGAGCACTTAATTCTTACTAAACTAAACACACAAATATAAAAATACTTAACTATACCCCGCATCGATGTTTATTTTAAACTAGATAAACTGTATAAAGATTATAGATAGAACATAAAGAAGGGTTGATCAGAAAAATATATTTACACAATTTGAACAGTTTACTTTACTTACCATTTGTGGATTTTGTTAATTTATGTATAATTTCCAGTTGTAGAAAAGAACTCTTGTTAAGCATTTAATAAGTTAATTGATTATAATCTAATACACACTAGATTAAAAACAATATGTCTAGTGAAATAAGTACAAGAGAAAAATTACTCTCCTTATTTGATGATATCGAATTAATAGCAAAGTAAGTTTTGCTTAAGATTATCGTGCTGTGAACTTATCTTGTCTTATTTTTTTTAGAGAAGTTATCGAAAATGCAATGGCACCTAAATCCAATAAACTGTCGGGTTCTGAATACACCCAGTTAACGGAGTTGTTAGTCGCCAAAGACCAGGAAATGAGAGAAACAATGGAAACTGCTAGAGAACAAGTAAATATGCATATATGCATTGATTTCATTATCCGTACTTTCTGTATTTACATATTTTTATTAATATTCCATAGACCAAAATACATAAAACAATGGAAACACTTAGATCAGAATCTGAGAGACTTGACCAGGAGATATACAATTTACAGAAACAACTAAAAGAAGCTGAACAAATCCTTTCAACTGCAATTTATCAGGCCAAACAAAAATTAGACAGTATCGCTAAAGCTAAGAAACGCCCAGTATCATCAGAGGAGCTAATCAAATTTGCTCATCGGTTCGTTGGCATTCTAATACGAAAAACATATTGTAATCCAATCTGTATTATGAATTTTATAGAATAAGTGCTTCAAATGCGGTATGTGCACCATTAACGTGGCAACAGGGCGATCCAAGACGACCATATCCAACCGATATTGAAATGCAATTAGGACTTTTAGGTAGAACAAGTGAATCGATGAATGTACCATTATTTCAACAACAAAATTCAATGAATGATCTACATCGAACTGGCCATGCAGGTATTGAACTAAACATTTTTCCACTACCACAGCAGCTAGATTGTCATAAATTTAGTATTTCATAAAACCAAAAAAATAAACAACAAAACATTTTATTAGATATTCCAACAACAAATCAAAATCAGTTCTCCTGGCATCATTCAGGTGAAATGCATATCAGTGTTGGTCAAGGTACAGTGCCAATGGATACACGAAATCATAAACAGGAAACGGAAGATGTTGAAGTTATGTCAAGTGATTCAAGTAGTAGTTCTTCAAGCGATTCTCAATAGCAAATTAGATTAAGAAATAATAAAATCGAATAACAATCTTTATTTTATGTTTTGATAATTTTTCAAACTGGAAAAAACATTGTTTTAAATGTATCGTATTTATGAATATTATTTTTCTAATGCTGCCATTTATGGTTATTTGCACCAGTTGGATTAGGTGAGATTTAAGATAAGTCTCATTGTTTACTATAAATTACATTTTAGCTATGGAAATTAATCTACACCTAATCTAACTGGTATAAATACTGCTTAGTGTCAATTTATGACACTTCATCTTAAAAATATACCGGAAAACTAATTTCTTGATAAAACTAATCTATTATTTACATTACTTCTACAAATTTCTGTTTAAAGTATACAAAAACAAACATGCCGCAAAAATTTATATGGAATTGTGAAAATTCTGATTAAAATTACTCATTACTAATTTTGTAACGGTATAATTGCAGTGTATATGTAGGTATTTGTTATTCATTCATTCTCGTTTACATTTATTTATTTAGTATTACGACGTAGTTGCTTGCAGCAGTAATAAACAAATTTGATATTTCTCACCATGAATTGTATAGGTGCATTACTTTGGGCTATTATTTTAATTACAGTAGCATTTCCAATTGCTGGTATTTGTGCTACGATTTATATTATTTTATATGCCGTTAGCGGTTGTTGCCCAGGATGTGAGGTGAGTACCGTTATTAAAATATTTCGCTCATATTCTTGAAAAACGTGATTGTAGATATTGCAAATCATGTCAAGGTTTTTTATTTATTTTTTTTCTTCGTAACTAATTAATTTCAATGTCAAAAAACAAAAACGATTTTATTATATGGCTTTTTTTTTTGTAGGGACTCGCAGAAACATTGTTAAAAGGCATTCAACTTCCTGGATATGCTGTACGAAAAGTAGTGAATTGTGAATGTTAAATATTGTTAAGTGAACATATGATACATATTTGTAAAGTATTATTTATAAATAACGAATTTAAACTTAGATCTTAAATAAAATCACAGACTGATATAATTTTTTTGCACTTCATTGTTACCAATTTCCGTTAATATACTATTCGCTTCACATTTGGACATTTCTACATGATCACATTCGAACGTCTTACAAAAACTATCAATAAATTGCGGTATCACTTCTTCAGTAGTAACATTTCGATTTAATTCCTTTGATAAGCTTGTAACACCTTTATTTTCAATGCCACACGGCACTATGTGATTAAACCATTTTAAATCTGTATTACAATTTAAAGCTAAGCCATGAGTTGTTATGAAACGACTTCCATGAATTCCAATTGCACAAATCTATGATGAAAATCTTTAATTAATAAATGTGCCTTTATTTTAATTGTAAATTTCTATTGATTATACCTTATTATCTCCAATCCATACTCCAGTATAAGGAGATGTTTCACCATGTAAACCATATTTTCCACATAAATCAACGATTGTGTTTTCTATTTTAGACACATACCATCTCATACTTGGTTTAAATAACTTTAAATTCAGTATAGGATAAACAACTAGCTGTCCAGGCCCATGATACGTGATCAAACCACCTCTATTTGTCCTATAAAATTCAGCACCTAGAATTTATTGGTTTGATTGATACATACTGAAACTAGATTGGATATAGTTAATCCACAAGCCTTTAGTTTTTAATCGAAGTTCTTCATTTATATCATAATTATTCGATCGAATTCCAATAGTGTATACTGGCGGATGTTCCAAACAGAGTAAAGTATTTTTATGAGCCTCTTGTACATTGTCATGAAAAGTGGAAAGATATTCTTGTAGTTTAAGTCCTTTTTTATAGTCTAGTTGCCCAATTTTCCACACTCTCACTATTTTTTCAAAATTATTGGTCATTTTCTTTAGGTACTTTTCCACTGTTTTTAAAATTAAGTTGTCATTGTAATGACTTTAACTAGCTGATCTGATTTTTTGAGAATTCATTTATGAATCTTCACTTTATTCACCATTTCTGATTTCGCATTCGCGCATTTACTCAGTTTGAAATTTGAATACTTTGAATGAGATCTTCAATTGACAATTGATGTATATGGTACCCATTCCTAATCTGATAATAAATTGCTGAATTCGCAAAAATTGTGGAACTAGTTTCGCAGTTTCGCACTGCAACAAATCAATTAAAAAACTTAATGAATAGAAATTAAACTAATTATAAGTATTTACAATACAAGAATTACAAGCAATATTTATTTTGAAAGTAAATTTAATGTTGCAGTGCGAAACTGTTTCCACACTTTTTGTTCAGTGGAATTCACAATTATTATTATATTAGAAATGGGCAACATGGACCAGTTCACCGTTCACCTGACGTTCCATAATTTCCATATGGGATACAGGCATACAGGTCATGTCATACAGGACCTGTAACCTGTATTATAGGGTTATATTATATATTATATATGCAGTATTGAATATATAATTAATAACATATAATATAACGGTGGCACCGTTATATTATTATTATACGGCACGGTTACCTCCACGAAATTTTCAAGTATACTGATAATCTGGCAACGCCGCTTCTAAATCTTTCAAGAAACGTCAAAATAGTGACATGACAGCTGACACTTAAATGTAGATATACATACGTCAATAAATTGTTTTGTCGAGCTTTGTTAAAATTTTGAATACTTTGAATGTTGGGGGGGAATAGGAAAATTAAGGACTTTTTTATTTTTTATGCGTATAATTTATAATAATTTACATTATTTAATACATATAATTAAGTACTAGTGATCATAGTTACAGTGATACGTAAGTATCTTTTAGATCTTTTAAAATCACTAATTTGATGTACTTAACAAAAATTCGCTTAAAGTTACTATTAACGGAATGCCTAATTGCTTAATTTATTATTTGAAAGTGTCATCAAGGTTATCAAATATTAATGTTCTTAGAATTTGGTTTCAAATATCATGAACAAAATGATTTTAATCTTATGCTCTAAATTTTACTAATTATTGTAGATCAGCTACTATTCTTTATAATTTGTGAAATTGTGCCTATGAGATTACAAAATACTCATTAATATTCAACCAGTTATATGAATTGTGTATACATCTTCCAATTACCATTTATATTTTTTTCTAGCAAAACAATATGAATTTTATAGACATTATCCTTCTGATTGATTAAAATATTGTATTGAATTGTAAAAAATGAATAGGTTTTAATTCATTTTCAGTGCACACAAAGTTGTAATAAAAATTATCTAAAACAGTGATAGAACTTCGACTACTTCTTTTTGGAGTTTCTATAATCACAGCTGCAGGTGTTGCTGTATATACATATATAAGAAGCAATCGTCAAAGAGAACAACACTTTCAACATAGTAGACCAGGTATGGATCCAGGAACACCACCTCCACCGCCATCTGACGACAGGCGATTTGATTATTATCCACCTAAGCCACCTTCTAAAAACTCAAATGAAACACCACAGTCTGATGATGGTAATCGAGACTCCAAAACTGAGTAGGTTAATGGTTATTAATATTTAAAGTACAGATTTGGCTCAATATTTCTTTTTCTTTTGTTAGAATCTCTAACCGAAAACCTGAACAATCAAAAAGACCTGAATGTTTATTTTGTTTAGAAGATATAGATGATGTTTTTGTAACATTCTATTGTGATCATAGTTTTCATATAAATTGTATTTATATGTGGTCACATATTAATTTTATGTGTCCAAAGTGTACAAACTAGTCCAAATTTATCAATAAATTGCGGTATCACTTCTTCAGTAGTAACATTTCGATTTAATTCCTTTGATAAGCTTGTAACACCTTTATTTTCAATGCCACACGGCACTATGTGATTAAACCATTTTAAATCTGTATTACAATTTAAAGCTAAGCCATGAGTTGTTATGAAACGACTTCCATGAATTCCAATTGCACAAATCTATGATGAAAATCTTTAATTAATAAATGTGCCTTTATTTTAATTGTAAATTTCTATTGATTATACCTTATTATCTCCAATCCATACTCCAGTATAAGGAGATGTTTCACCATGTAAACCATATTTTCCACATAAATCAACGATTGTGTTTTCTATTTTAGACACATACCATCTCATACTTGGTTTAAATAACTTTAAATTCAGTATAGGATAAACAACTAGCTGTCCAGGCCCATGATACGTGATCAAACCACCTCTATTTGTCCTATAAAATTCAGCACCTAGAATTTATTGGTTTGATTGATACATACTGAAACTAGATTGGATATAGTTAATCCACAAGCCTTTAGTTTTTAATCGAAGTTCTTCATTTATATCATAATTATTCGATCGAATTCCAATAGTGTATACTGGCGGATGTTCCAAACAGAGTAAAGTATTTTTATGAGCCTCTTGTACATTGTCATGAAAAGTGGAAAGATATTCTTGTAGTTTAAGTCCTTTTTTATAGTCTAGTTGCCCAATTTTCCACACTCTCACTATTTTTTCAAAATTATTGGTCATTTTCTTTAGGTACTTTTCCACTGTTTTTAAAATTAAGTTGTCATTGTAATGACTTTAACTAGCTGATCTGATTTTTTGAGAATTCATTTATGAATCTTCACTTTATTCACCATTTCTGATTTCGCATTCGCGCATTTACTCAGTTTGAAATTTGAATACTTTGAATGAGATCTTCAATTGACAATTGATGTATATGGTACCCATTCCTAATCTGATAATAAATTGCTGAATTCGCAAAAATTGTGGAACTAGTTTCGCAGTTTCGCACTGCAACAAATCAATTAAAAAACTTAATGAATAGAAATTAAACTAATTATAAGTATTTACAATACAAGAATTACAAGCAATATTTATTTTTAAAGTAAATTTAATGTTGCAGTGCGAAACTGTTTCCACACTTTTTGTTCAGTGGAATTCACAATTATTATTATATTAGGAATGGGCAACATGGACCAGTTCACCGTTCACCTGACGTTCCATAATTTCCATATGGGATACAGGCATACAGGTCATGTCATACAGGACCTGTAACCTGTATTATAGGGTTATATTATATATTATATATGCAGTATTGAATATATAATTAATAACATATAATATAACGGTGGCACCGTTATATTATTATTATACGGCACGGTTACCTCCACGAAATTTTCAAGTATACTGATAATCTGGCAACGCCGCTTCTAAATCTTTCAAGAAACGTCAAAATAGTGACATGACAGCTGACACTTAAATGTAGATGTACATACGTCAATAGATTGTTTTGTCGAGCTTTGTTAAAATTTTGAATACTTTGAATGTGGGGGGGGAATAGGAAAATTAAGGACTTTTTTATTTTTTATGCGTATAATTTATAATAATTTACATTATTTAATACATATAATTAAGTATTAGTGATCATAGTTACAGTGATACGTAAGTATCTTTTAGATCTTTTAAAATCACTAATTTGATGTACTTAACAAAAATTCGCTTAAAGTTACTATTAACGGAATGCCTAATTGCTTAATTTATTATTTGAAAGTGTCATCAAGGTTATCAAATATGAATGTTCTTAGAATTTGGTTTCAAATATCATGAACAAAATGATTTTAATCTTATGCTCTAAATTTTACTAATTATTGTAGATCAGCTACTATTCTTTATAATTTGTGAAATTGTGCCTATGAGATTACAAAATACTCATTAATATTCAACCAGTTATATGAATTGTGTATACATCTTCCAATTACCATTTATATTTTTTTCTAGCAAAACAATATGAATTTTATAGACATTATCTTTCTGATTGATTAAAATATTGTATTGAATTGTAAAAAATGAATAGGGTTTAATTCATTTTCAGTGCACATAAAATTGTAATAAAAATTATCTAAAACAATGATACAACTTCGACTACTTCTTTTTGGAGTTTCTATAATCACAGCTGCAGGTGTTGCTGTATATACATATATAAGAAGCAATCGTCAAAGAGAACAACACTTTCAACATGGTAGACCAGGTATGGGTCCAGGAACACCACCTCCACCGCCATCTGACAACAGGCGATCTGATGATGGTAATCGAGACTCCAAAACTGAGTAGGTTAATGGTTATTAATATTTAAGGTACAGATTTGGCTCAATATTTCTTTTTCTTTTGTTAGAATCTCTAACCGAAAACCTGAACAATCAAAAAGACCTGAATGTTCAATTTGTTTAGAAGATTCAGATGATGTTTTTGTATCACTAGATTGTGGTCATAGTTTTCATATGGATTGTATTAAAACGTGGTTACCAGTAGACCGTTCGTGTCCAAACTGTAGGTCGGATTTGCGAAGACAGAAAAAAGACTAAAAAATTAAATATCTTTTATATATGTATATATTATATATATATTGTGAAATATTATAAAAAGGTATTAAACTTTTTTTTTAATTACCTGTATTGATTGCTATTTTGTATACTATATATTGTGTTGAATGAAATGGTTTTCTTCATTATTCAGCAATTAATTGATTTTCAAATAGATTTATTAGAGGAAATATTTACTTGAGTTATATTGTACACTCCATTGAAATATTGAGATTGTGAATTAGATTTTGTTACAGAATTAGTTTATAAGATCCGTATTATAAATAGGTATACATAATTAGTATTTTTATAAAAAATCTGAGTTGATAATTCAACTGAAGAAATAAAAATAAATAGAGAAAGAGAAAAAGCAGCTCATCCTTAATTTTTTAAGGAAATTGGTAGATTGTATAAATTTTACAGAAACTTGATTGTGTTGTTAAACATTATATTTGCAAAAAGTCACTTTTGTTTATCTATTAATATTTTTGTTTAGTTAATTTGCCTTTTTTTTTTTTTTAATTATTATTATAACTGATACACAATTTTACTCACAGTATTGTTAAGTTTGGAACTTTATTTAACAACTTGATTAAATAAAATATCATGTGACGTGAAAAATTTAAGAAAATAACGTACAATAAATTTATTAAATAGTATACTTTGATTCACCAAACCTTGGGTTCAAAGTTTTCAACTCTATTTTCGAGTCGACCCACAAGGATTCTTACGGCTTACGTTGCTAGCCAAAGATCAATCTGGCGATGGACGCGTAGAAGACGAGTATTATCGAAACTAAACTGTACGCTTTGTGACGTCATAAATTGGATTCTTCTGATTGGTTTAAAAACCGAGTGCCCGCGTGGCCTTACCTCCACATCTATTTAGATTGATTCTCATTAGCATAAATAATGTTGATTACTAGTGGCAGACGCCCTTTTGTAGGTGTTCATTCATTTCACTCATCTCTATAAAGGCTGACTTCGTATTCAAAGATACTATTATTAACTCTGTACTTGATATAAAATTAATATTATAATTATTAATTATATTTATATAAATATGAATTATAATTTAAAATTGTTCATAATTAATAAAGAATCTACTTAACATAACGCTAGAGTGTAATTTCTAATCAAAATCAATATAAGATGTTTTTAATTTTTACTTTTTTTCATAACATTAAACGTTATGACTCATAACTTATGAGCTACTTTAGTAGACCGCCTAAAAAAGGTTGATTGAAAAACTTCAAATTTAAAACAAACGTTTAATCTTAAAATGATAAATAAATAATAATCTCCAACAACTTAAAATTGAAGATTAGATATATCTAATCTTCAACACAGCATATATATATGTCTAGATGCCTTATACCATCAACTGGTGTCGGCTTGAGCTCTTCTCGTTATCCTCCTATACCTCACTTCCTATGCATCTCTCCCACTCCTTCCTGTTGCAAGCAATTCTTCTTGCGTCATTCATCCTCATTCCTCTTTCTCTTATTGCTTTTTCAATTCCCTCATCCCATGTAATTTCTGGTCTTCCCCGTTTCGCTCTTCTTCCCACCCTTGCCTGCCAGACTCTCTTTACTTGTCTCTCTTCACTCATTCTTACCAGATGTCCCCACTATCGCAACTGCCTTCTGTGAATGAACTCCACCACTGGTTCTATCTCCAACTCTTCTCTTATTGCGCTACTCCTTATTTTATCTCTTTTTGTTACCCCTTTTACTCTTCTCAAGACTTTCATTTCCACAGCTTGTACCCTACTTATGTCTTTTTGCTCCATTTTCCACGTTTCACATCCGATAGATAAATAATTATATATGTTTATACACTGCATAGTATTATATACATATTGCATATTAGTAAACGTTCTACTTCTGATTCGTCACAATATTATATGAGATTAATTAAAGAGTTAAAAGTGTTAATTAATTGTCAGTGCACAAAAGTTTAATAGATTATTTCAAAAAATGATGCAACTGTTTTTATTTAGTATAGTGGCAGTTGTTTTCGTTATATATTTTTTCAAAGAGTCTGAATCCGATCAACATAATGGATCCAATAGAAGTTCAAGTTCACCACCATCTGATCATAAACGATCTGATTCTGGTCCACGATCAGGAGGAAATAATCGAGATGATACTTTAAAATATAAAGATCCTGGCGATAGGTCGTCCGAAGACAAAAACAATGGAGATCCGAAATTACCATACCACAGACCTAAGCCACCTTCTAAAAACACGAATGGAACACAGCAGTTTGATGATGATAATACAGACTCCAAAACTGAGTAGGTAATGATTATTAATATTTAAAGTACAGATTTGGCTCAATATTTCTTTTTCTTTTGCTAGAACCTATCCTCGAGAACGTAAAATGGCAGAAACAATTGAATGTACTACTTTATTACTCCCAAATGGGATGACTAAAGTAACTCTCCCCTGTAAACATTACTATTATGTGCCTCCGGAAGCGAAACATGAAATGTTTACATCGTGTAAAGCCTGTGGGATAGATTGACAACGACCTAAAGAAGACTGAAACGCAGGGACAAAATTAATGCACCAATTTTGACATTCAAAATGTAGTACACTTATTTGAATTATAACATAAATCAATAAAATCGATTAATATACTTAATAATTACATTCGATATCGCCGGGGACCTAAACTGCACGTTCAGAACTTCATAGTCCATTGAATAAAAAAAAAAAAAAAAAAAAACGTCTGGCAACTCTGCTGAAACGTTTCAATAGTATTAAAGTCTCCATTTTAAATTCCCATATTAATTTTGGTTTTACACTCGTATACTAACAAAATCTCATTAATCGATCTAACGAATTCATTCAGATAATGAAAAAAAAAAAAAAAACAAAACAATATTTGCTTGACTTATATATTGTATAATTCATCCAAAGTATTGAACTAAATTTGGTCACGTAGGTATAGGTATTAACAGTATTTTTTCAAAAATACCGTTTATATGTTTATAATTCGGTTAATAAGGATACTGGCCATAAGTTTCGTTTTCTACAATTTGGACATCTAGTATCCTGAATTGAATCAAACCACTTATCGATACATTTTTTGTGAAATAAATGACCGCAAACCAATGATATAATTATCGTTGGCATTAATAATTTCTCGATGCAAATACTACATATTGGTGTATTATTTCTGGTCCATGCTTTTCTTTGGGATAATCTAAAAAAGCATATCTACATATAATTACAATGCAGTAAGGAATAGATAAGGAAACTAAACAGAAATCATATTTTTTTTGAATAATTTGGACATATTTATACAAATATAATTTTTTTTTATTTTATTATTATTATTATAAGTAGTATAATCAATATAATATTTTATAAAAATAGATCTAGTTACAAAATTTGACGATTTACTCAATTTATAACAGTTTTATTTAGTTTTTGGTGTTGATATTTAATTTGTTAATTGTAAAACGATACTGTTTTAAGTTTTAAATATAAATTATGCAATATTAACAATTATTTTTACAAGTATTAATGTTAATACTTGATAAGAACAATCATTAAAAAAAATTGATAATTCATTTGTATTGCGAAAGTACTTATTAAGAAATAATCTCAAGTACTACCGTAAAAGCACTACTATTAAATTAAATATACATACTTGAATTTGTCTTGCCTGGATAAATGGGGAACAGGTTTTGGCATATATTTCAGAATATCTTTCGGCATAACTTTATATGATTTATATTTTAATTTGAACCAGAAAAGAATGATTAATGCAAAAGGGATAAATATGAAAATTGCAAATGTCAAATTACTGAAATATTCCTGTAATAAAATTACGTTGCTTTCCATTTAATAATATTAAAAAAAGAAAATGTTGAAAAAATAATATAAGTATACATATGTGTATGTATATAACAAATAAATGACAGAGATTAATCAAATGTGAAGTAATCACTAGATCCAATCAATCATTCAAAATTTAGTATAGCAGCATTGCATTCTTTCATCTGTTCTACTTTGTCATTCTGACCAAGCCAGGGCTCAACTGAATCGTTTTGATTCTTTTTACATAAGTCACTTGATATGTGTATGTGGATAGACACGTTTATGACCAATAGATCTCATACCAGGATCTTGGATTTTTATTAAAAAATGGCAGAAACGGTGATAGAGTGATTATATCAGGATTTTTTTGTTTAAAACATGCATTTTAAATCAATATTTAAAACATTTTATGTTTTTCGTTCACAGTTCAAATTATAATCAGCATGGTTTTTTTCATATTCCCGATAATTATCTAAAAAAAAAAAAAAATGGAAAACTTGGAAATCGGGATATTACAATATCCCGATTTTTATTGCTATTATTTACCATTTTTCAGAAGAAACTTACGGTAAAACCATCATTAAAAATCATCTCATCTTATTCAAACACGTAGACGTCACAGCCTACTGGGTATTAAATTTATACTGTATACACTATAGATTATTTATTGCTTATTATTAGTGAATCCCGGGAATTTTGAAATACTGTATCCTATTACAAATATTTTTTTCCTTTCAAAAATTATCGAGTCAAATTATGATTTATTTGAATTTTTACGGATTTATTGACTCAAGAAACTTCGCAACGTATTAGAAAAAAATATGCATGCATTCTGTACATATGTAACTATCGCAAATTTTAAAATTTCCAAGTTTCGTTCGCTCAGTCACTCTGTACACACCATACATAACATACATAATTATAAAACAAATTATCAGTTCGTTTCCAATGCAATAAAATATTCTAGACATTAATCATAAATAATTTTATTTCAATAGCTATAAATTGAAAATGTACTAAATACTAGATAGTATATAATCTCTTAATAGTAACACCGGTGGGCATATGTCCCACTTTTTCGAATTGATGACAAAAAAGGGGATGTGGTGGTAGCAGTGGGTTAAAATTAATGATTAATGCCCATTTGGCATTTCACATTCGTTCCTTCATCTACTATTTTATACTTTACTTATAGTTAAATCTAATTTACTTACAAGATAAACGTAGTTGATTAATAGTAGAAACAATAATTTTTTTTTTGTATGTTTGTATGTATCCAAGATAATTAATAATATATGACAATAATCACTAACTATAATAGGTTAAATAAAATAAAAGATGAATAAAAAGAAAAGAAAATATTTTTACAAAATTCCAAAAAAACAATGATGAATCAATGCATATAGATATTTTCATTTTAACTGATGATGATGATGAAATGATCAATTAGTTAAAATGAAGAAATGTAAAAAAAAGCAAAACAGAAATTTATCTATTTCTCTCTTGATTTCTGTACATTTAGAGCACATAGTAACAAATAATTTTATATACACAATCATTGAAAAGAAAAAAAAAAAAAAAGAAAAGATTTGTTATAGTATATTTATGTATTTATAATTTTTCCTTTTCTAAAATGGGTACTATCAATGCAAAAATATCGATAGGTATAAAGAAAAAAAAAAGAATCATGATGAGAGAGGGAGAAATTGGCATTTTCCAATAGCAAAAAAATAATAATAAAATAAATGAAAAGAAAAACAATCTTATGTTAATAAACACAAATTAAAGAAAAAATCACACGTATGTCATTAGATATGATCATAAAAAATTAACTTCCAATTATTGAAAAAATACCCACACGAGATATACATATTGCTCACCTCCCCAACAATTTACAAAATAATTAATTATTAATATTAATTCATATAAAAATATGTACACATTAGACACCTCTCACGCCCACATCATTCTCTACCGTATAGAATTTAAATTTGATCATTATCATCCTCGTTTCTGGCACGATCTAATGCCTCTATACTTGTTTGTTTCAAATCATTTAATCGTGCCACGATTTGAGGTTGAATCGGTATCTCTTCGGAACCTTCACTCTGTAGAGATGATTCACTTTCTGCTTCTACAGGTGGTTCGATAGAGGATAAATCGCTAGATGTTTCTTCGCTTTTTGACGTTGACGTTAAGGCATCTAAATCGAACATATCGGGAGGAGGTTCACTTAATGAACTACACATTTGACCACCTAATCTACTTAGACCACTGTCTAGTAGATCTTCTTTAGTTGGACTTGCCGATGAAGATCTGGAATATTATGGTTTTTGTTTGTTTTTAAAATCGTACGAGAGAAATTAGTAGAGTTCGTTGTACGATCAAATTAAATAGCTCAAAATGTTTCCTTAGGACTGTCCGCGACTTCACTTTACCTTGGTGATTTATTACTATTACTATTTGATGTCTGGTCATGGTCATCAGTACTATCTTCAGTCAACACGGGTAACGAACTAGAAGAGATTTCCTTTATTTTATCTGGCTCCGTTGAATTTACAACAGTTTCAGCTAATAAAGGCAATGAAATAAATGAAGACGCGAAACCACCATTATCAGATGTTTTCCCCGTTGTACTGTCACTCTAGAAAACGAGACATCAACTTTTCGAGGTGCATGCTCTCTTTGCTTAATCAAAGTGAAATACCTCAGTGGTTGAATCATCTGTCAACAATGGCATATTAGCACTAAACGATTTGTGCGAGGTGCTGCTATCCGTTTCCTCTAATGTCGACAATGTATTAATGAACGTTGTTGGACTATTAAGTTCACCCGTTCCTGATGACGAGGATTCTGATAGTGGAAGGGCCAATTCTATTAGGCCGACAGGTTGCTGTTGTTGTTGTTGTGATTGTTGCGCAACAGTTTGCGATATATTTGGATCGGTTATCGTAATTGGAAGATCCACATTTTTCGTCACCTGTATTATAAGAAATATAGTTTTTAAATCTAGTATATTATTAAATGAGTGATGAAAATTACATTTTCTGCAATCGAGAGAACAGTTTATTAAATAAGTCGGAGACGAGTTTAGTAATGTTTACGAGATTCAGAAGATGATTTTCAACGAGCATAATACTATAGATTTTCTACGACCAAGTCATTAAAATTAAAGCTAATTAAAAAAATATATATGAACAATAGCTAGAATTAAATTTCATAGATCTAGCCAACTTGATATAAAAGTTCAATGGTATTGACTATTGAGTGTCATGCATTTATAGATAATACTTAATTATTTCGTTAAATTTTTTGTTGTATTTTACATGTATTATTCCAGTTCAAATTTTATTTTATTTAATGATTACAAAAAGTAGAGAAACATTTTACATTAATTATAATGCATTGCCCATTGATCATATGTATTTGCAGTTGCCGATGATTGTTAGGCAACCAAAAAATTATATGCATAATTAAGCATTTATTTAAATTTGGAAAATTGGAGAAATATTTACCATTTCATGATATGTTATGAATCATTTTTACATTTTTCTATGTCCAATGTGTGTTTCTTGATTAAAATAATTTTAATTTTTTGCATTTAATACAATCAGTTTTCATTTAAAAAATCAAGGAAGGCGCTGGGCAGCGTCTTCCTTGTTGATTAATGTGAAGTTCTGAAATATTTTAAATGTTTTATTTTTGCTTTTAAAAAAGAGAAATGTTTATATTTTGGTGCTAAATCATGTGTTTTCCCATTATTCTTTTAATAATTCAATCATTATAAATGTATATATATGTAAGTACATCTATTTGATTTACTAATCATTTATTTAGTGACGAAAGTTAATCATTTTTCTATGGTCGTAGAGAAGGTGTACTCGCCCGTTGAAATTATTCGAAATTACCTGATTCAAAATCTCTGCTTCATCATCGATTTTCTTACTATTTGTGCTTGGAACTTCTAGCGGTGTCATAATTGGTGACGCTAAAGATGAACTAGTTTCGAGAACTCGTCCGACATTCAATGGATACATCGATGAAGCTGAACCTCCAACACTACCACCACCACCGCCACCACTGCTTCTGGGACTAAGCTGTGCTGTCGGCTGAATTGTTTTAGCTGGCGATTGTTGGTGATGGGCTGTTGCTGTATCCGATGCTTGAAATACATCGGTATCTGCTAGGGCAGCAGCTAAAATATCTTGATTTGGTTTGTGACTTGTGAAAAGGCTATTTTCCGTTGCCTAAAAAACGAAATATACATATTTTTTTATAAAATATAATAATGATAATAAGTAACAAAATTACTTCAATATTTTCTGTAAGACTAATTAAAGCCTGATCGTCTCCACCATCGGATTTAAAAATCACCGGTTGACCATTAATAAGCAAAGTAGCGCCTTCGACTAATAGCTTTTCCAATTCAGCAGCACCACCTGGGAATGCTTCGAGAATTTTTTGAGCTGTTAGCTGTTCACCTGGATAGAGTAAATTACTGTCTACAGCTGCGGAATCTGACGGTTTACACAAAACCAAGCAAAAAAAACCAATTGTATATTTTATTAAAATATTAGTAAATATTCTATTTTACCTGTTGCTACTAATCCCTCATTCATTGCCATTGGCAATATTAAATCTTGTTGCGTTTTGAGTGGTTCAACCGTTGCAGCAGGTTTAACTAATTGACTTTCTTGATGAGTTACATGCTGAATTTGTTGACTTTTTACAGTACTTGTTTTAACAGTTTGTTGTTCAATCTATTGTTTGTTTTTTTTTTAACTTAATTAAGTGAATACTATCACATATGGCCACAAGCACTTACCTTTTTGACTGGGGCTTCAGCAGCAGGTTCAGCAGCAGGTTTCACTGCGGAAATAATACCTTGACCTTGGTCGATTTGCAGAACAATATTATTGACGTCACCACCAATTCCTAAACTTGGATCCAACGACATTAGAGCTTCATTACTCAGTGGTATTAAGTTGCCAAATTCATCTAGTGTTACCAACATATACGATGACTGGCCATCAACTGGCATAGCTTAACAAAAAAAAAAAAAAAACAAAACGAAATTACAATAATTATATCAAAATTTATATTGAATATGATTGTTTATTCTTTATATAATTATCTTACCTACAATTTGACCTTCAGTAAGGGTCGTTTGATTACCAGATGCATCTTGTAAAATAACTTGATGTGGTGGCCGTGCTTGTTTCACTTCCGTTGCTCCATGTAAAGATATTGTTTTCGTTTCCGATTGGTTTTTAATTGACATTTGTTGTTGTTGTTGTTGTTGTTGATGCTGCTGCTGTTGCTGAAGATGATGTTGCTGTTGTTGTCGCTGTTTCAATATCAAATCAGTTGTAGATGCTGTTACATGTTGTTGAATAGTACTACTTGCTCCTCCCGTACCAATATGACTATGATGTTGCACTTTAGTTTGGACAGTCGATGTTAATGTTGGAATTGCACTCGGCTTGTTAATATCATTTTTTTTCGCATAGGATCGACGAACTGTCGTTGTTACCGGTACCGTTTTACTAACAGTAGAAAGAGCAGATCGACCACTACCACTAGCAGCAGCAACAGCTGTAGATTCCGATATTTTAGAAGCCTGTTGAAGTCGTGTACTCGCTTTAATTGCTTCAAGCTGTTCAGCTACTTGCCGATCCAAATCCTCATTATCGGTGGCCTGGATTTTTTTCACCGTTTGCCCGAAATGATTTTTAATTACAATCGTTTTCGATGTTTTTCCACCAACTTTTTGTATGAATCTTTTAGGTGGTCCTGAAATTGTTTTAACGCCACTTTTTGCTATTGCCGTAGTCAGTAAATTACCACCACCACTACCATGCGATGCATTCGGCACACCAGCTGACTGAATAATCGTTTTTGTTAAAGTGCCACTTGGTCCAGCTACCACCTGTTGTCCGGAAACAACATTTCTCGATATCGGTCCTTTAATAATCGTTTTCGTTAAAGTTCTGCCACCTAATGATGTGGTTTGCATAATCATCCGCTGTTGTTCCGGTGTTAAAATTACACGCTGCTGTTGACCATATTGATTAGTTACAATCATCACTTTGTTGCCAGCCATTTGATTGGCAGCATCCAATGTGACCGATGTTGGTTTTGTTGTTGATATGATTTGTTTTCTTATCGGTGTCTTAATAATCTTACCTTGCGGCGAACCTGTAGCTGATTGTGTTACGATTAGTCTACTAGTCGTAGCGGTAGGCCTTGCATCTATTACATTTCCAATAGGTTTCGTTAATTTATTAACTATTGGATTTGTTATTAGTCGTTGTTTTACTTTCACTGGTGGTCGAACTGATGTCTTCAAAACGATTTGCTGTTTCGGCATATTTGAAACTAATTTATTTAGTACGGTGGTGGTGGTGGTGGTGGTATTAGCCACCGGTATATCATGATGTCTGGACACTGTATTTTGATTAAGCACTTCATTCGATAAAACTACCGGCATCTCTTGTATACTTTCCGGTGTTAAAAGATCATCCGATAGGACAATAGGCATGGAGTTAATATCGAATACAGAGTCATCTGTTGGTAATTCAGTTGTTGTTTGTACAATCGAAGTAGTCGTTTTCGGATGAATAATGTCACCTTTTGGTGTGATAATTGTTTGTTGCAAAATTTTAGCTTTTCCACCAACCGGTTTTTGGATTGTTCTCACTTTTTGCTTGGGATCTGATCGTACAGCAGCAGTAACTGCTGTCGTTTTTTCTGCAACAGTTTTTACACCTTTAGGAATGATGAAAGCCTCTATATCTTCCACATCTTCAAATTGTTTTGCAGATTGAGTGGAAGAAGGTATAATACCTTTTTGTACGGTATTTGCTGGCCTAATTATTTGCTCGGACAAAATAATCGGTTTACCAGTAGTGGGTGTTTTCGAAATTTGATTACTACCAATACTAGCTGATGAGGCAGCGGCAGCGGCAACGGCAGCAGCAGCAGCCGCAACTGTAGCAGTAGCTTTTGGTTTGATAATGATTTTCGGATGGAAATTCTTTGTCATTTTATTAATAATTGGTTTAGGCCGATTGATCTCCGTTATGACTTTTTCATTCCTCAGTAATGGTTTCTGTGGTGGAACTGTTTTTGGTTGTTTATTCGATTCCTCAGCTACGGATAATCTTTCTAGGAGTTTTGGCGACGACGATGACGATGACTCTGTTGGTGTACTAGACGTACTTTGGCCTTTATTAGATAAAACAATTTGCGGAGGAATGGCCTCTTCAAAATCGAACATCGCATACGCGGCATTTTTTTTGTCATTTTGTATCGATGTTGTTGCGGTATTTTTAATTCGCATTTCGGAACTATTCGAATTGGACGATGACGAGTTCGAATTGCCTTCTAAAATGTCCAACAGTTCAGAATTCGATGTATACAAATTCGGTTGTGGTATAGGTATTTTCGTTTCAATTTCATTCGCTTTTAAAGCCATTTCAATGGAAGAAATTGCAGCTGCTGTTGTTTCCACATCAACAGACGTACTAACGGTGTCAGATACCGTACTACTACTACTAGTTGCAGTAGCAATAGTTGTTTTTGACACAGTATTTTCCTTTCGACGCCTTGAAGGTGATAACATATATTTCGTACAAGTTGGTTCGGAAAAATCCAATGAAAATGAACCGAGAGTCATTGGTGGTTTTTTCTCATTGATTACTTTATCAGGCGTGATTTCCACTTGAACATCAGCCAAGTCTTTCTCTGACATTACGGTTAATGTACCTTCAATTGGTACAAATTCTGGTTCGGATGGAAGACAAATACCAGCTGGTATTGTTGATTCTGTTATCGCACTGTCTACATTTGCATCTTTTTCAATGATTTTCTCAATTTGATTTGAACCGTCGTTGCTTTCTTTCTTCTCAATTGTTGCTGTCGAACTATGTGACAAGTCTTTCTTTTGTACTTCAAATCTTCCATTTCGACGCACAATATTCAGTTTGTATTTAACATTTGAAATTGGATCAGGTTGTTTTAGAACTTCTGAGCTGCCTCTCTGTTCTTCAATTTGCAAAATTATTTCGTTTGCTTTTTCTAGAATTTCATTTTGATGCGTTTCAAGTAGAACAGGTTCGATTTTTGCCGCAGCAACCGGCTGGCATGAGATCACTTTATCTTTTTCTGGTAAATTGAAAAATTCATCTACATTCATTTTAAGTTCTTTCACATTTGGCGTTTCTGTCGATGGTCTCAATAAATCATCACTAACAGCCAAACCAGTATGATATTTGATTTGTTTCGTTTCCACAGGCTGAGCCGACGGCTGAGCAGTGGTGGTAGAAATACACGCTGCAGCAGGTGCCACAACAAGATTTGAGTGAATTTGCTCATAATCTTCTTCTTGGAACAAAAAATTTTTCTTTTTAGCTAGTGGCGACATTAAAGGCATTTCATTAGTCGATTTTTCCATTCTTTCCAACACCTGACTGTTTTCGAAGAGTTTTTGCATTTTTTTCTTGGGCGGTTGCAACACATCCGATTTTAATGTGTTCGCTTCGTTATTTAAAAAATTGTTGAATGTGTCTTGTTTCATTGTATCCAATTTCTTCTTCTTTGGTGGAACGCACTTGAAAATATCAGTGGTTTCTTTGTTGCTTTCAATCGTAGCTACTTTTATTGATTCATTTGATTTTTCGCAATCGTTTTCACCTGGTACAGATGTGGTAATTTTTGAATCATCAAAAACGATTTCAATATTGTTCCCTGAACTAATAATATCGGATGTGTATTGGTTACTAACTATTGACGAATCTTCAGATATGTTTGAATTCATTTCATTCATACGTTTCGATTTTTTTAATGGTAAAATAAGTTCTACTTCATCTATTTTGTCAGGTACTTGTAGGAGAGTATTTTCTTGTACTGCAGCATCTTGCACTTGTTGCACATTTATAATTGTTTGCTGCTGATTTTCATCAGGCTGGTTCTGATTTTCTGTTTCGACTTCCTTTGCTTTTTGCTGTTTATCTGCAGTTTCTTCATTAGACAATCGACTCTTCTTTAATGGTACTGAACTAATTTCCTGTTTTTGAGGATTAGCATTTTGTATTACTGACTCTACACTGTGCTGTTGATCAATAGAATCAATCAGTTCAGAACTTTGTTCGTTTTCCGCAGACACATCAGCTTCCTCTTGTAATTCGTTGATATTTTCCAACATCCGATTTGTACTTGTTGCTGTTTTAATTGAAATCTTGTCTTCTTCGGATGTCGCTACTTTTCTTTCTTTTTCAACAGAAAATGCTTCTTCTACAGCAGAATCTTCTGCAATTTTTTCTACTTCGATTTTCGAAGATTTTCTTGGACGGCCTTTTTTTGATTTCGGTGTCGCTGGGATATTTAATGGTGTTTCAACAATTTGTTTCAGTTCCGATTTTTCGCTTGTCCCTTCTTCATACTCAACTTTATTTACATTTACTTCAGCACCGACAATCTCAATATTTACATCGCCCATCTCGGTTGGAAAATCCACAATGGGCTCCTTCATTTCATTCGTACTGCTGCCGATTTCGGTAGTTTTACCCCTTGGAAATCTGAGGGCTTGATCTGCATTCTGTACTTTTTCAGCAGTGTCGTCTAATGATTTTTTCTCGGTTTCGACACAATCATCGGATTTGGCAGCTTTTTCAAATTCACAGCCACCATCTTCGATTTCTAACTGCTTTATTTGCTCATCTTCAAATGCGGATATTTTGTTTTCCGTAGTCAAATCAGATGACAATTCATCTAACGACTCAGTTTTTTTGTCTTCATTTCCATTTCCTCTACTTTGTTCTCCTTCGTGCAACTCTTCAATTGGTTGCACTACAACATTCTCTTTCTCGTTCTGCTCAACATTTTTTGATGCAGTCGATAAATTTTCTGAAGTCAGTCTACCCTCTAAATTCTTTTCTGAAACTTTTCTTGGTCTTCCCCTTTTAGTTTTACTCGGTGTTTCCCTTATTACAGGATTATGTTTTGATAAAGTCAAATCATCTTCAGCTACAGGAAACTTTGTTATATTTTCCTCATTTTTAACGTCGTCTTCTTGTTTGTTTCCACTACTGTCGCCATCTTTTGGTAGATTTATTTCTTCAGTCTTCACCACACATTGTGCATCCTCTCCGTCCTTCGATTTATTTTTGCTACTTCCAAGTTCCGAACATCTAGTAGGTGATGCAATGTTAGAATCTGCAACTTCTTTTTGTTGAACCGCTGCTTCTTCATCTTTTATATGTTTTTTCAATCTACTTTTCTTACTTTTATACGAAGATTCCATTAATGTTTCTACAGGTTCATCATCACGGCGTGCATCTTTAGCTTTCGCAATTTCATCTGCCAGTTCTGTATTCGGTTTCTCAACCTTTCTTGTTTGACGCTTAGGTTTTGTTAAAGTATCCACATTCTCTTCAGTAACGGTTTCCTGAGGTTGATTCATCTTTTCATCCTCCAATTTTGGTGGTGAAATCGAAACCAATTCGGGAATATCTGTTCCATATTTTTCTTCTAAACCAGGAGCACTTTGACCGACTGCATCTTGAACGTGAAATTGTTGTGTTTCCAAGAAATGTCTGTCGCTATTCACATTCTCTTTAAGGTCATCACTTTTCTTGTAACCTGTAGGTCCGTCGGTAGAAACAGGCGGTTTAACTTCAATTTCCACATTTGGAATGGCACCATCCAATTTCTTATCTGTTTTCCGTCCCCTGCTTCTGGTACTTCTAGAAACTTTATTTGAATTAGCAGCTTTTGCTTCTTGTTCTAAAACATCTTTCGCCGTAGGCGATTTTTCTCGTTCTGACTGCTCTGGATGGTCTTTAGTTGATGTATGCGCATCATCTGATTTATTCTTTCTTCCTTTACCTCTTCGGCCGGTAACTTCCTTAACAGCAGATTGATTTGCTGTTGTTTGCTGTTCTAAGTCGTTACTTTTTTCTTCGGTAGCCGAATCTCCTGATTGACCAATGTCTAGATTTACTGTACTTTCACTATGTACCGCTTCGCCTGTTTCAAACGGATCGTTTTGTTCAACTTTTTCAGCATCCGATTTAATCTCCTTAGATTCAAACTTTTCGTCGTCAATTTTCTTGACTTCTCCAATATCAACTTTTTTACTCGATTTTTTTCCTATTGATAAGTCCACATGTCTCCAGCTAGTTCCCAGTCGTTTCGATCGCGTATTATGATTCACATTGTGAATTTGCTCTTCATTTTCGTTCGATGACCCTATCAATTTGGATGTTTCTTCTTTACTTTTCTCCAATCGTCCTTTTTTACGTGAATGTTCTAAATGCTTATCGTCGGAATCAATCTGCCGTTTTTTAGATCGATTCGGCCGAGATTCTTTATCGGCCAATTTGTCATCAACTTCGACACCCTTATTATCTGCAGCAAAATCAGTGGTGGGTGTTGACAAAGAATTACTTTCTTCATCAGAAACTCGAAATTTGTCGTCATTTTCTACATTTTGTACATTATCAGTGGATTGAGAAGAACTACTTTCCTGGGTCTTTTCAATCGCTGAAATCTCTTCTAATTTATTTGAAACAATATCTTCAGCTGTTGAATTTGTATCTAGAGTCTCTTTAGGATCGTCCTGCTTTGAGGATTCCGCCCACCGCGTCTTTCTTCGTCGGCGGCTAGTTTTCCTATCTGAATACGGTTTTGATTTTGTACCTTGGGTTTCTTGTATTGACTCACTATTAGGAATTTGTTTATTTGTTTCGGACTTAATAATGTTCTCATTTATTTCAGCATTGTCAGCTTCCTTTTCCTTTGATGCTTCCAAGGTTTTTCTTTTACTTTTACTTATTTCACTAGTATGTTGTTTCAGCTGAACTGTATTTTCATCATCATTTTTCCTTCTTCTGCGACCGTCTCTTTTCCTCCTTCCAGATGCATTCGAAATAGTTTCGGTAAGTAGCGACAAATCAGAGGGAATTTTACTATCTTCAGGAGTTTGTTCGATATCTTCGCTCGTTTGTGAAACTGCAGTATTTTCAGGGACTTTATTAATACGCTAAAAAATAATAAATAAATAATCTACAGGACACCAGCTAAAAAAAAATTACCTTCGAATTTGAATCTGACCGCTTTTTTCTTTCTTCACTTTTTATTCTATGAAATCCCGCTTCAAATTCATCAAAAGACCGTTTTGATACGGTCGTTTCTTTAAGTGGAGTATCAATATCAGCATTAGTACCACCACTACTTCTACTACTATCACCACCACCACCACCACCTCTCAATGATTCCGTACCACCTTTGTCTGGAAATTTTATCGTTTTGCCGTCATGAAAATTTTGTTCAGATTTCAAATTCTGACGACAGTCTATTAATTTTGGCAATGCAGTTTCTTCCATAACATCTTTAAAAGCTTGCTCAATTTCTTCATCGACCTCGGACGATGTTCTATTAAATGTTTCACTGGTTTTAAGAATTTCATCTTTATTAAAATCTGTTCCAATTCCTTCATTCTCAATTTGAGTCACCATTCTCTGTACTTCTATAGAAGACGTTCCGGACTGTGGCTTTTCTATATCAGGCAGTTCTTCATCAATATCGGAATTTTCTTTTAAAAGCTCAGCAATGCTTGTTTTCGGTTTCTGTGGAATAACACGAGGTATTTTCCTACCTGAGGATGATGTAGGTATTATTATTTCATCTTCATCTTCCTCGTCGAAATCGAAGCAATTCTTAATATCATCTTGTGTGTTCTTTTTTATAAGTGAGTCTGAACTATCTTGTGAGGTATTAAGACCTGAATTTGTAGTTTTTTGTTTAGATTTTCTGCTGCTGCTTTTATAATTGTTATCTGCATCTTTTTGATTACTTTTCAAATTCTTCTTGCGACTGTATGTCTTTGTGCCTTTAGCCGACTTTTTGCTGCTAGCACCAGTGGTATTTTCAGATTCATTTTCTTCTGATAAATTCCATTCACCATCCAAGAAATTACTGAAACTGCTAGAGGCTTTTGTTTGCCTTTTTCTTCGATACTTCGCTTTTGGTGATTTAATTTCATTTGTTGCATCTAGTGAATCACTCAACTCCCATTCTTGTGGTTTCGTTAATTTACGTTTTGTTACTAGTGAAGGATCTGCAATTAAAATAAGTGTTTTTCATTGTTCTAAATTGTTACATCGTATTTAGATAATTGTACTTTGTTGATGTGTCTTATTGTGACAAATCATCACTTCGATTCGGGTTGTTGCAAACGGACATTTGCTGCACTGTATCACCTTCGTTGGTTCTTCATTTAATTTTTGTATTTCTTCATCGTCACTATCGAATAAACGATATTTGCCTGGATATTGAACACAGACATATGCACGATAGTCATCATTGCCAAGAAAACGTCGATGTGTAATTAAAGATTTTGTTGCAGTGTGAGTAGGAGTTTCTAGAAAAGTAATAAATCAGAGATAGTGATATTGTAACCTACATGGACTGATACTAATAAAACTTAATAAATTAAATTAAAAAATATTAATAATGAATCAACTTGGGCTTATTTCTAACTAAATAAAGGTTTTAAATCGAAAAAAAAATTACTTTTGACAATCTTGGGTGATTTTTTTGGAACAGACAAACCAAATATTTCGCTCATATTAACTTTCTTAGCCGGTAGAAATTCTGGTAAACTTAAGATGTTAGCGTTACCATTAGTTTTCTCTTCAGCAGTACCAATATCTTTGGGAAATTTTGCCATATGTGCCAATTTTGATCGGTAACCCACTGGAAAATAACAATTGACAACATATAGTTGATTGTAAATCTTATACATCAGGTTGATAGTTATTTTAATTTAAAACATAATAGTAGTGATATTCATTAGACCCAACCAAATTTATCAGAGTATTCAATCGAGTGAAATTATCTACATAATATAGTACTTACCCATTCCCTTCTTAATAAAATCTTTCTTTCTATCGCAGTTATATTGTAAAATGTGACTCCAACTTTTAACAAATTCACTGAAACAAAGCAACCGAATCTTACAATCTAGATATAAAATTTACTTTAAAAAAGTATAACTCTTCTATTTTAAATTATTGATGGCTAATTTCTCAATAAAAGAATGAATAAATTTAGCCGCCAAAATGCCACTATCTAAACAAAAGCAAGTAAATGGATGGAACTTACTAATTATCTTCATCAAAAAATTTGACAATAACCAATGGCGGCTTTTTGAAATTTAACGATACATCTGATGGTAAATCATCGCGAACTTTTACTTCTCCAGGCCACCAGCAACTACCCAGTTTAACCCAAACAATGTCACCCCTATTGTAAACAGGGTAATTTTCGGTAGAGTCCATATTATTAAAATACATTTTTTAGTCCTCTTCCCCAAAACAAACAATCTTAGAATGTAAATAAAATTTTCATCATCAATATTATAAAATAAAAATCATGTTTAGCAACACAGACAGACACTGCACTAATTGGGTTGGATTCAGACTACCTTATTTAATTCCGTTATTAATTAGGATTTGGATATAAAATAATTCGTCAAAGCATTACTGATTAAATTGCGGCGAAAATTTATTTATTAAGAACTAAAGCGATTTAATCAATTTGCAATTAACAAATTAATGTTTATTTAGTTTACGAAAATGCGTAACAATAATCAACTGTCATGGACGTTCATGCTTTCCCATGATCCTTTGCAAGTTAGCGTCGTCAAGATGACAACCTAATTTTTTTTTACTACATTGTGCTTTTTTTTTAGTTAAATGGTAGCGAAACTCATGATCTTATATATTCAGTAGATAGAAAATGGTTTTTACTTTGCAAATATTCAAATTTATTTATTATTTATTAAACACATGTACACGAATTTAAACTGAATATATATTATTCTATTTCTATTGGTAGTCCTACTTGTCAGAGAACATCCATCATGGAGGTGTAATTTACTTTTTTGAAAATATGCATTACCTTACATGAATAATAAAGCTAGATAAACTTACCCTATTATTTTTCTTATTTGTTTATTAATTGAATTTTCATTTTTAAGTGTTAAGCAATTCACTCACCTAGTCAGCAAACACAATTTATCTTGTTTATTTTTTTTAGAGATGGCAAGGAAATATCGATATCCTAAATACCGATGTTTCAGATTTCACTTTCACAGTTCACTGTTCGATCTTCAATCACTACTCACTAGTACGATCAGTCTTATTTTAAGTATTTTATTTTTAACTGATTTAAAACTTAAATTAAAATTAAACTAATAACAATAAAAACTTTTTACTAAAAACAAAAACTCTAAAAAGCTCTAACAATTTCCAGTGCTTCAGAAGTTCTGCTCTGAGACACTGTAGATATGTAGAAAGTAGAAAAGAAACACTGTTTCTACATTTTTTCACTTTTCATTTTCCTCTCCAGAGTTTCCAGTGTTCATTTTTATTTTATTGATTTAGTGAACATTAATTTTGATTTATTTAAAATTTTGCGATTTTGCCATTAATTAATTGTACAATATTTGTAAAATAATTATGTAATTAACTTGTTTTTCTCTACTCTAGTCTCTGGTCTTTCTGATCACATAGTATTATTTAATAGCGTATTCGGATTGCCTGCACTGCACTCGGTGCGCATTAAGTAATGAAACACAAAATGCCGCGATGTTCAACAATTCTTTAAAAATAATTTTTAATCAAAAGTGTTTATAACACTATAATATAATTAAGTAAATTAATAAAAAAATTTCTTAAAATTCTTAAAAAGTAGCTTTAACCGAGTAACTCAGAATATGGGCAATTAAGAATCTCGGTGAACACCGAGTGCAGGCGGTCAGAATACGGTGTAAAATAAATCAGTTGTGAATACTGAGTGTATTCGGAACAATCGGAACAGAATAGAAATTTCATGATACTTTGCTAACTTTGCTTTACTTCATTATTCTAATTTTCAAATGATTCCACCACGCACCACGGGGTTATACGTTAAACTAAACGTTTCAAATTCAAAGTTTCAATTCAACTTCAACTACTTCAAGGGTATTCGAATTTTTGCCGTTTTCGGTTTTCGGCAATCTATTCGGTTGTTTTTTAATTATGTATATCTATGGCCTAAGGTAACCTAGCAATTTGTTGTGACATTTGTTTTTTAAAAAACTTAAGTCGTCTAAAAGAATTTTGGATAAAATTTTTAATTTATCTACTTGACCTCCGAAACACTAGTGCTTTGGTACATTTTACATCTGCTTAGACTTATTAAAAATTGAGATTCGGATATTGTATCGAAAGGGACTACAAATACTATCTCAGATTAAACATTGAAAATGTTAAATAAAGTAAAATCGTATACGTGGATTATTTTCCTTTTCTTCATTCTTGGTTTATTACAACGAACGACGGCTTATCAAGTAGCGGTAGAAAGAAAATTGAATCAGAATTTATATGATGTGGTTTTAATGAAATGTCCCATTTTGAGTATGATTAACGTGACTGAAAAAGCAATGATGATTGAACAATGTAACAATTGGACAGAAATTAATGAAACATCAAGATTTTCAAGTGATACACTGCAAAATGTTCAATGTCTTCTTTATTACGAAAGTTTAATAAAATTTTGCACGGCTTTAGAAGATGAATCATTAAATTATCCAATGCTATTTAATTTTAATATAAGTCAACTGAATTTTGATAAAATTTGCTTCGGCAGCCATTCAATTCAGCTTGACGCAAAATCATTCAATCATAAAGTATTGCATCGCATAGAAAATCAAGCCGATTGTATGGTACTTTGTATGGATCCCATGACTCGAGTTGAACCAGCTGCTATGTGCAGATATGCTTATTATTATTTAACTTTTAATACGACTATGTTATTGAATGGAAACAAACAGAAAAAAAATAATGAGTCAACTAAATTGAATTGGACTAAAATTGCCGAAAAATACGACACTACAAACGTGGAAACTCCAATTCCCAATGGTTCACAAATTCCGCAATCTTCCCAAGAGAACAAGTTAATTATTAGTCCGGAGATTACTGAAAAATCTATAATCAGAAGTTTCCCAATAGCTGAACCAACGAAAGAGCAAATTTCCAATGTTAATAAACCAGCGGCAAAATTAATTAATGATGTAAATCAAATTCAACCGAAAGATACCATTCGTATAGCACCTGGTGTAAATACTGTTAAAGAAGATAAAACCGAAGTAAAAAATGAAGTACAACCAAACCAAACCAAACCAAACCAAACCATAGATAAAGTAGCTGTAAAAGATCAGAATGTTGAACAAAATAATGTCGCAGATCTAGTACCACCAGCATTACCAATGTCACCATCACAATTACCAAACCAAACGAAAAAAATTGAAGTTATTAATGTGGAAACTGATGGGTAATATTTTAAATTAGTGTGGTAATTGTTATTAATTTGTCTATTTTTAATTACATTAGTGAGAAACAACTGAATCAGCCGCATTCGGTAAAAAATGCTGAATTAAATAATGATGCAGCGATGCCGAATCCCATTGACAACGAACTAAATAACATGTCGGAATTGGAAGAGGAGCAGGAATTTTCAGAAAATATGGATGATCCAATTCCAATTTCAGGTAGGAGTACAAGTTCTTTTGTTGGCAAGTTAATTTTTAACAAGTTTTGTATTACGCATGCGCACATTGTAATTTTGTGAACAAGTTTTCTTGAACTTTGAACGGCAATAGGTCTTGCGCTATTTTTCTTGCTACTTGTCAGGGCAAGTTTTAGTAATATTTTGTGTAAATTCAAGGTATACGAACTAAAATTTTCAATTCCCAAGAGAACAGCTGATATTTATGTTTATATTTAATAAACTGTTGTTTATGTAAAAATGTAAAAATTAGCTTTGAAAATTTTGTTTATCTAGTAACGAATATTACGTTTTAACTACTGTGCTAATTTACCATAAAGAATAAGTATTAAAATATGATATAGATCTATTTTAGATATAAACATATTTTTGTTATTTTGAGTCGGCATTTATTTATTTATGTAATTGAAATTGTCGAAAAGAAAATTGGCGACTGTAAAGTCAAACGGCAAATTTTTGCTTCAAGGAACTTGGCAAATGTAAAGCACAGTAAAAGAAACGCATAAGGTAAACACATTTTTTTTTCTTTTACAGATAAAGATAATTTACCAGTAAAAAAGCCAGTAAAACCAAAGACAGTGGAAAATGCAGCTGAAAGTAGTTATACTTCCAATGATATTGATGAGGCTGATAATGATATGGAAGGAAATTCGTATTTCTTTTTCTATTTCACGATATTAATTTGTCTTGTTATTGTTAGTTACATAGGATATCATAATAGGCAAAAGGTATGTTGTAGTTTCATAAACGTTGTATCAATTTTGTGTGATTTATTTCTAATCGTAATTGTAGGTTGTTGCTTTAATGCTTGAAGGGAAACGTGGTCGAAGGCAAACACGAACGCGTCGACCAAATTCAGCTAATTATCATAAATTAGACAGTAATTTAGAAGAGGCCATCTCATCATCGTGTAACAAACCTTCGAGTAATGTAATTTATTAGAAATTCTGATGTGCAAATAATAAAAATTCCCATATTTTGTCATTATCTCTTAATTATGTTGTGTAAATAGGTATTTTTGATATCCCGATTACCGGATTTTTTATATTATTTTCCACAATTTACAATTCACAAATTAAAAAGAATGTTTTATTATAATAATTTTGATATTTCAAATTTAAATGCAATTAGCTGTCCAGTAATCTCGTTGTATAGTTTAAAATACAAACACATTCTATTTGAGTATTTAAATACAATTTAGAACTGCGTTGCATTTTATGCCATGCGCATTATAACAAAATATTTCAGGAACTGAAATATTTTTCAACATTTAAATTATTTAAATATTTTTCACATTTAATTTAATTTTAGTATGTATTATCATAGCCAGTCGTTAAAAGACTGACACTACTTAGTGAGTGATATTAGAGGTATATTTTTTTGAATAAATAAAATATGTTATTCGTTAAAATTAACATTTCTTTTCATTACGGTTAACTTAATTAATACATGTGTCTTTGTCACTTTATCAGTAAAACTTGTAATTTTTAACTCAAATTTTGTAAAAACGCTAATAAAATTTAAATTCTATTTAATATGTGGTTCTTATTATTAATTTCGCTTAAATCTAGGAAATCTAGGAGTAAGTTAAAGGCAAATACTAAATATCTCTGTATATTTTCAAAAAAAAAAAAAAAATTACAAATTATACATCACAGTCTTTTTTCTACTATTTAACAACAGTTAATGGCGTAACTAGTTCTAACTATGTAGTTCGACATCTAGTGGAACAAACCCAAAATTTTGGAGATTACGCCATCAGTATAACGGGAAAATTTAGATTAAATTTGTTTCCTTTTAATAATTATTAAGTAACGCGCGTAGAATAATACTCTATATATAGAATACTTGTCCATTTTCACCAAAAAAAAAGATGATTTTTTATTTAATTTCGAAAGCTAATTTTCTGCGGCACCTTCACCACTTATTTAAAAATTTTGTCTTTATACTATTTACTCGTCTAAACTAAATTTTGTCATTATAACTGCTATAAAATTGCTTCTATTCCCATTGACCATATAACAGGATTATCCGTAATAACTTTAACAACCGGTTCGCCATTATATGAATTTGAAGTACTAACCAGACCACCAAATTCCACTCTACTATTATCTAAAAATTTAATAATTATCACTTCGCAACACTTATCATAATAATTTCAGTTCTTACTTAAATTCCATTTTAATCCACTAGATGTAATTATACATGGTGTTCCTATCGGTATTAATGCACACCATTCTTGTTTGCTTCGTAAATTTTCTGGAATGCTAATTGAATGCTCACCACGTTGCAACAGACATGTGATCGAATTGGATGCTATTTGATAAATTTTTTTATCTTGTAGAAACGTAGTGGAAGCTTTATGCAGTGTATTGATATTTGCCATTATTTGATCGAAACGTCCAGATGTGTCGGCCAAAACAAATACAGCATCTAACTGTAGAAGAAAATTTTTTAGAAATCGAAATGAAATCAATTCCATTTTGAAACTCACTTTTAATTGTTTTTCTTCACAATGTTTTTTCATTACTCTTAAAGATTTCGTAAAGTCCGTTTCATCTTGACATGGTGTTACAACAATTTTGGAATTTCTCAATTTAAAATAATCTAAAATGTATGGTGGAAGTGAATCCATATCGCCTGTGATTAGTTCCGGTGCTTGTACACTATGTTCGTCAAATTTATGGCCTTTTATCCAATTTAACCATCTTGAAGTGCCACCATCGACCGTTATACGTAATTTAGCTGAAAAATATGTATGACTTATTCATCATAAATATTCAAATAAATCGGTATTTCCAATATTTACCATAACTCCATAAGTTCAGTATTTGCTGTGGATTGACATTAAGATTAATTCTACAATTTAATATAATAATTGCATAGTTTAATCTTATATAATTTTCGAGTATATCTTCACATGGTGTCCATAGTGTTAAACGGTTTCTTATGCAGTTCATTTTCTGTTGAAATAAAATACGCAAATACTGTCGGACGAGGCCAGTATTAATTTTCATATAGAAAAACAACGAGGAGTTTACTAAGATGAAATATTTCCAATTTGATAAATATAAATTGCTGATAAATGCTTTCAAATTATAGCGATAAGATTACTTAATTGCGAAAATAAAAATATACATTGTTTTTGCCAAGTGGATATTCTTTTAATTGATGTAATTATCAATAATAGGAATTCATTTAGTGCTGTGGTAATTTAAGTTTAATCAATTTAATACATTTTATTTTAAATTTAGATTAAATTAGTTTAAATAGCATACCTTTAAATAATTAAGGTTAAAAAATATTGCTGTTATTCAGAAAAAGTCATTTGGCTGGTTGCCTACTTGTAACAAAAAAAATAAACCTGTGGCCTGTACACAAACAGGTAAGTGACGTCACAATTTACGTTTACGCCAGTGAAAGTACAAACAGTTTTGTTTGTTGCGTTGCGTTGCGTAAATATATATATAAACACAACGCATTTCTATAAAAATATAAATGCTAATTTGTATTGCAGGACAATTATAATTTTAGTTTCAAAATAAATGGAAATGTAGCACAAAACTGAAGTTTAAAACACTCTTTTTACGGTAGTAATTGAAATTTTCAATGATAATACAATTTATTAAAATTTTTCAAAAAATAAAATGTTTTATTTTATTTTAGGCAACCATGTATACACTATTAAATTAAAATTAAATTAATGGTTATGTCACAAGTTGTCAAATTTCATCCAATGACAAACAGACGGACACGTACCAATATTTGTTTATATAGTGTAAATGTTTTATATTTTCCAATTATACTTTTACTTTAAATATTAAAGAACCAACTAGTATCATCTAGCAAAAAGAAAATGACTGCTATAGAGCAACCCTGTTACACATTGATTAATGTGTCTTCAGATTCGGAACCATACAATGAAATGCATCTGAAGAATGATCTCGGTAAGAAGATTTCAATTAGATTTTAAAACCATCGGCGTGTAACAGTAGAATAGTTGAGCTCTCAGTCTAATTGGGACTTATTGTCGTATTTTACAAGCATACATTTACTATGTTACTGAGAGCTTTGCATGCTGAATGATTGATTAATTGACAATTTTGTTAGTAACTCAATAAAAAATTTTATAGAAAAAGGTCAGCCAGAGCAAAAAATTCAAGCTCTGAAAAAAATTATTCGTTTAATATTGGCTGGTGAACGTTTACCTCCCGGTTTTCTAATGTCCATTATTCGATATGTTCTTCCACTGCAAGATCATGCAGCAAAGAAACTATTACTGATTTTTTGGGAAATTGTTCCAAAAACATCTCCAGATGGTAAATTATTACAAGAAATGATTTTAGTATGTGATGCATATCGAAAAGATTTACAACACCCTAATGAGTTTTTGAGAGGTTCAACATTAAGATTTTTGTGTAAATTGAAGGAACCGGAACTGTTAGAACCTTTAATGCCATCAATTCGGTTGGTTTTCTAGCAATTATCTTTGAACAACAATTACATATTATTACAATTTTGTTTTAGATCCTGTTTAGAACATCGGCATAGTTATGTACGGCGAAATGCCGTACTAGCAATTTTCACCATTTACAGAAACTTTGAATTCCTAATACCCGATGCACCCGAATTAATTTACAATTATTTAGAAGGCGAACAGGATATGTCATGCAAACGAAATGCATTCTTAATGTTACTACACGCCGATCAGGATCGTGCGTTGTCTTATTTAAGTTCTTGTTTGGATCAAGTGACCTCATTTGGTGATATATTGCAACTGGTCATTGTTGAACTTATTTATAAAGTTTGCCATACAAATCCATCGGAACGATCCAGATTTATACGTTGCATTTACAATTTGTTGAATTCGAGTAGTGCAGCTGTTCGATATGAAGCAGCAGGAACCCTAATTACATTATCCAATGCACCGACAGCAATTCGAGCAGCTGCATCATGTTATATCGATTTAATTGTTAAAGAAAGTGATAATAATGTGAAATTAATAGTGTTGGATAAATTGATTACTCTCGGGGAGCATCCAAATTATAGTCGAGTTTTACAGGTAAAAATAAAAACCATTATTTTGTACTGGCAAAAATAATAAATTTAGTTTTTTTATCTTCAATAGGATTTAGTAATGGATATTTTACGTGTTTTATCAAGTCCCGATTTGGAAGTAAGAAGAAAAACCTTGAATTTAGCTATGGATCTCGTGAATTCCAGGAATATTGAAGAAATGGTGTTATTTTTAAAGAAAGAAGTATCGAAAACTGTCGGTGTGTTTCGTTAATTTCGATGCTTATAATTCTAGATAAAATAATCGAAAAAAATTATATAGATTCAGAACATGAAGATACTGGAAAATTTAGGCAACTGTTAGTGCGTACATTACACACGTGTTGTATAAAATTCCCCGATGTAGCTGCAACGGTTATTCCAGTTTTGATTGAATTCCTTTCCGATACTAATGAATTGGCTGCAATCGATGTTCTCACATTTATCAGGGAGGCAATACAGAAATTTGAAAATTTACGACCATTAGTAATTGAGGTAAATAAAATTTGCCAACAAAATAAAAACGATTTAATTTAAGTATCTTTGAATTATTTATCTAGAAATTACTGGAAACTTTCAAAGATATAAAATCAGCTCGCGTTCATCGTGCCGCCTTATGGATTCTAGGTGAATATGCAATTACAGTGGCCGATATTGAATTGGTTATAAAAGAGGTAAATCACATTGAATCTTTTATTGTTCGTTTTCTAATAGTAGGAATAATTTTTTTAAATAAAAAAATACAGATAACACGCAGTTTGGGTGAAGGTTCTCTAATAGCAGCTGAACATCGTTTAAGTCAAGGCGAGACTGAAGAGAAACCAGCTGAACCGGCAAGTAATGGACCAGTGGTAACTACACTAGTAACATCAGATGGTACTTATGCCACCCAATCGATTTTCAATACAGTTCAGTACGTATCCTAAAGAAGCCCCGCGTTATTATTTAATTGAGTTAACAGTTAAATTTTTGTCATTCAGAAAATCAAACAAAGAAAAACGCCCGGCTCTTCGACAGTATTTAATTGATGGTAATTTTTTTATTGGAGCCTCAATAGCATCGTCTCTAACAAAACTGGCATTACGTTATGGTGGTTTAGTTTTACCAAATAGAAGGAATAGATTCGATGCTGAAATTATGTTAATCATGAGCGGAATAATTCATTTAGGCCAATCAGGTAATCAATCAGCTTGATTTTATTCTATACATAAATGATTGTTAATTGATTTATTTATGTGCATAGGGATACCTGTAAAACCTATTACAAATGATGATCGTGACCATATTTTATTCTGTTTACGTGTCATATCAGGTAGATCAAATGAAATAGTCAATATTTTCATGAATTACTGTCGAATCGCATTAAATGATATGCTACTGGCTAAAGAGCAAGAGGAGGCCTTCAATCAGAAAGCTAAAGAAAAAATAGGCATGTTTTTATTGTTTCGTATTATCAAACAAACCATAGACAATATGAACTCATCTTTTCATAGGAATACAAATTCAAACGGATGATCCAATTACCTTTTTACAATTGGAAACTGATAAGGGTGGTGAACTTGGTGAGAATGTTTTCGAAATGTCATTATCTCAAGCTCTGGTTGGTGGTAGAGGCGGTGTGGGTGGAGCTAATGCTGATAATACATTTGGAACAAGTAAATTGGATAAAGTTACTCAATTGACAGGTAAATTATCTTATTTTATTAATTGTATAGAGAACACTGATCGTGTTTATAACTCGTTGTTTATTTGGCAGTCTAAAATCGTTCTTAATATTAAATTTAACGTTGAATTTTATCGTAGATTCATTACAGCGCTATTTGGAAACCATATATTGGAGACCACTATTTGTACCAGCTTTTATTAGTTGAAACAAATATGGTTTCTAGATATTCTTAATGCTATAGAGATATGTTTTCCAGGTTTTTCCGATCCTGTATATTCTGAAGCATACGTCCATGTTAATCAATACGATATAGTTCTCGATGTTCTTATCGTGAATCAGACCAATGATACTTTACAAAATTGCACATTAGAATTAGCAACATTAGGTGATTTAAAATTAGTGGAAAAACCACAACCAGTCGTATTAGCGCCGAAGGATTTTTGCAATATTAAAGCTAACGTAAAAGTAAGTACATGAAATACACATCATTTTTCTGGTTTTATAGGTTCATTTTATACTTGTGTTAAGTGGACTTTACAGTTGACTTGTCAGTAAGTTCGTTTTTGACAAGTTGCATGCTCATATTGTACTTGTTAATAAGTTTTCTGGGACTTGTCGAAAATAGGTTGTGTGCTATTTTTCTTGCTACTTGTCAGGGCAAGTTTTAGTAATATTTTGTGTAAATTCAAGGTATACGAACTAAAATTTTCAATTCCCAAGAGAACAGCTGATATTTATGTTTATATTTAATAAACTGTTGTAAAAATTAGCTTTGAAAATTTTGTTTTATCTAGTAAGGAATATTTTATTTTAACTACTGCACTAATTTACCATAAAAATAAGTATTAAAATATGAGATAGATCTATTTTAGATATAGATATATTTTTTATTTGGGGTTGGCATTTATTTTTAATGTAATCGAAATTGTCGAAATTTCGATTCGAAAAAATTCGAATGTTGCTAATCTGTAACCTAATAAATTTTTTGTGGTAATTCAAGGTTGCTTCCACTGAAAATGGTATAATTTTTGGCAACATCGTTTATGATGTAACTGGCGCACAATCCGATCGCAATGTAGTCGTTTTGAATGATATTCATATTGATATAATGGATTATATTGTACCAGCAAATTGTACTGACACTGAATTCATGCGAATGTGGGCGGAATTTGAATGGGAAAATAAAGTAAGCCTATTTGAAGTTCACCATTTCATTTTAGATTATTTTATTATATCATCAATTAATTGAATACAGGTAACAGTAAACACACCACTTACCGATCTAAATGATTATTTAAAACATTTGATTAAAAGTACGAATATGAAATGTTTAACACCAGAAAAAGCTTTATCTGGTCAGTGTGGATTTATGGCAGCCAATATGTATGCCAGATCGATTTTCGGCGAGGATGCCTTAGCTAATTTGAGTATTGAGAAACCTTTCAATAAACCGGATGCTCCTGTTCAAGGACATATACGTATTAGAGCTAAAAGTCAGGTGAGTTGAATCGATTATATTGGAGCGTGCGAAAAATACGGTAATTATATAATAAATGGTACTTGTTTTAGGGCATGGCTTTAAGTTTAGGAGACAAAATAAATAGTAGTCAAAAAGCCATCCAACAAAATAAAGTACTTGTTGCAGTTTAAGAGGTTCTAAAGAGAATACATTTTCCATATGGTATTTTTTTTTTATGGTACTATAATAAATTCCCGCATTTTTATGTTATTATTGCATAATATTTCTATATTCATGTTAAATTTGTGTAGTAAATAAAATTAAGTTAAGCAAAGTTTTATTTTACATCAATTAAATACAGTAAGTTCAAAAATCAACATTTTCTAATTTATTCACTTCCTTACTCTTCTTCTTCCTCTTCTTCTTCTTCTTCTTCTTCTTCGTCCTCATCATCATCGTCATCCTCTTCTTCATCTACTTCGACTTCTTCATCTTCTAGATCATCATCATTTTCTTCTGGTGCAGCCGGTTCCTTGACAATTTCAACATCATCATCGTCGGCCGCTTTGGCTGTTTCTTCTTCTGTTACAACGTAATTAAATTCATAATAGTGACAATTAATAATTGAATAGTCAGTTTTATATTCTCTAACAATTACGAGTTGCACTTGCCTTCTGGAGTGTCTGGATCGCCAGGTCTTTTTCCAGGACGTTCTCCACACCATCTAGGTAGTCGTCCTAAAAATGAAAAAATAGTTAACACGTGCCATTACTAAAGCAAAACAAAAACAAGTTACGTTTTGGTCGATGCGTGAAATCATTTAATTTATCACGCCACGATTTTTCCATTTGTTCTAAAGCAACCATATCAAATCCCTTAAATGTAAAATATTAAAAAAAGAACGTAAAACATTTGCTGTCTTTTTCTTACTCCTTGAAATAGTTTTTGCTTATCATCAAATGATCTTGTGTCAACTCGACGTTCATATTTTGAAGCTAATTGAATTTTTGGCTATAAATAAATGAAAATACAAGATAAAGAATTATATTCTGAATTCAATTAAACATACTGGATGAGGCCCTGTAAGAGCTTCTGGATCTAAACCTTTTTTCAGTGCTCTATGTCGCAGTTGCTGTCTTTGTCGCTCTTTCAGCTCTTTTAACTGTAAAAATGATTACATAATATTTTCGTATTCGAATCATTTAAAACGATTTGTAATTTTAAATACCAGCTTACATCATATTCTTGTCTTTTCTCTCTCTCTTCTAAATCATATTTTTCTGTTTCTAATTTCACAATTGCATCCCATAGTTCAACGGCTTTTTCTTTTAATGTGGCAAGGGGAACACCATCCACTTTTACCGGTTTAATTCGAATCGATAAAGAGATTTTCTTTTCTTCTTCTAGTTGTTCTTTGGTTTTGGTTCGTTCTAATTCAGCATCTGATAAACTTGCCTGGTTACAACGACATTTATTACTATTCACATATAATTTCGACAATTAGCAAAACTACTTGGATTTGATTGATTTTGTAGTTGCATAACTTAATCAAAAATTATTATATTTACCGCTAATGCTTTTTTTCGAATAACAAAATTCGTTGTTTTATTTTTATGTTGTTCTTTTAATGTAGCCATCATTGCTTGACGTTTTTTCTCAGCTTCAATTAGCCGTTTCTTTTTCTCTTCAGCATCACGTATTTTCTTCTCTTCTAGTTCCTTAACTCGTCGTTCCTCTTCGGCTTTTTTACGTTCTGCAGCTGCTTTTTCTTCATCCGCTCTTGCCACTTTACGTTTCGCTTGTTTTTCCTTTAATCTAAAAAAAAAAAAAAACAAAATCAGAAATTCTTCATTTCTTGCTAATAGTTTTTGTTATTGTTCGGGGTTGCATAACATACCTTTTCAATTCATCCGCTTCTTTTGAGCGTACCATACGCCATTCTCCAATATATTCTCGCAATTGTTCATCCAATTCTGAACGTTTTTGTTCTTGACGTTTAATGAATTCTGGATCGCCAGTATCCTGTCTGGAATAATAATCATAATAATAGTTGAAATAATTCACATTCAATTTCGATGCACAATATGAAAAGTTGTCTTACTCTTCCTCTTCCATATTGAACACTATCCGAATCTAACTATATTATGATCCGTTTATTGCTATTAATTGATTCGAACTAATTAATCGATTGAATGTGAAATGGAAGATTTCAATTTTTGCATTGTAACATTTAAATCAGATTTTGGACAGGAGACAAATCCGAAGGGATATTTTTAGTTAGTAGGACAAATTTGTGATGTGAAGAATTTGATTAGTCATTCGAAGGTATGATAAGATTTTCAATGTATTACCTACCAGGTATATCAGTAGTAAATATACAGAGTGTTGCTCTGTATTCATTCAAATTTTATAGTATATATTATTTCACGAATGACAAAAATAGCATTTTCTGCAAGCGGGAGAACAGTTTCCTAAACGAAGCCGAGTCGAGTTTATTAAAGTTCGAGACATCTAGAAAATTAATTTCAACGAGTATAATACTATACTTTTTCTACACTGTCGTTATTATAATTTTAAAACTATCTAAAAAAATATATACAAAATAGCCAGAATTAAATTTCATAGACCTTGCCAACTTGATATAAAAGTTCAAATGTATTGACTATTCTGTGTCATACATTTGCATTAATAATACTAATTGTTTCGTTAAATTTATTGTTGTATTTTATATGTATTACTAGTGTCTAAACCCAAGTTCATTCGGGGGTGACTTCTCGTGCTGAGTACTATGAGTAGTACTCTAGTAAGTACAGTAGAGTAACTTGTTCCGGATTAGTTTAGTCCACCAGAGGGATTCGTGTATATTGCGATTATATACAGGTGATTGTCAGATCAGTGACGATGGGCTTTGTTATTGTTGCGTTTTCAAATTATTTTCAAATTTTACATTAATTTTGATATCTAAAATAATCCATAATATTCCAAAGAAACCATATAACTATTAAATAATTGTTAATAACAATTTGAAAAGAAATTTTACATAATAAATTTTAACAATTATTTTTATTATATATTTTTACCCAATCTTATAGCACGTCACTGATGGTAAAATTAATAAAATGGAGAAAAAAACAAAATTATGCCCATTTTTTAATTAAAAATCGTTGTATTATGTTAAATATTCATTATTGCAATCATAGTTTTAATCTCCGCTGCCATAAAATCTATGATTTTCCTTAAAAATAAGAAAATTTGATTTTCTCATAAGAGCAACCGTTAAAAACTGTTATCTCAGTTGGTCGCAGTGCCGCCTGGCGGCAGCGCGACTTATCTCAAGATATACAGCGTAACCTCGGTTGATGGAAAAAAATGAAACGATTTATATTTATTGTGAAATAGTATATTTTAAACGCTTAATTCTAGAACAGTTATGATCAAAGAATAAATAATTTAGACGGTTAAACAAATTAAAATAGCAACTTTTAATTTTTTTTTTGTTCATTCAATTTTCTTTGAAATTAAAACTAAATAGTGAAGAATCGATCCATTTGAAAGGAAATATGGATATTTACATTAAAATTTGAATATGTGAAATACATTACAGTCCAGAGAAACGTAGAAAAACAAAAATCATCTGAAATTGAAAAAAGACAATTATTAATAAATAAATCCTACCGACTTTCAAAGTCATCAATTTATCCACCTTTAAAAATAACATCAACAATCATCGCATTATAATTTATATTATCATTTATTCTTCTTCTTCCTCTTCCTCTTCTTCTTCATCTTCCTCCTCCTCTTCTTCTTCTTCCTCGATTTCTTCCTCCTCTTCCTCTTCTTCTGGTTCAGGTTCGAAAACTGGCTCCTTGATTTCCTCCTCCTCAACTACTTGTTTCTCATCATCGGGCGTGTCTGCTTCACCGGCTTTTTTACCAGGACGTTCACCGAACCATTTTGGCAATTTGGCTGTGGGAGTGCAAGAGAGTGCATAATGTAATACACGTAATTCGAAAACTGGAAAAAAAATGGGAAGAAAAAAACGTATCTGTGTTCGTTGATTTGGCACCAATTATAAATGGATTATCAATTGATTGATTTTGAATCGATTTAATTGAATTAAAAGAAAGAAAACAAAAATGAAAGAAAATTTTGACAGCCGTTTGTTTCTTCCGGACGAAAATTTAACGGTGTCTGGAACATTCTGGTTTAGATTAAAAAAAAAAAAATTAATGTATTAATTTTTTATATTGGATAGTATAAGTTAATTTTACTTAGCTTTTTATTGGATTTTCTATAGCTTTGAATTCAAAGCGAAATCACGAAAAGAAAAAAAGAAACTTTTTGAAAAGGATTTAAATATCGAAACGGCCGTCAGAGTGAAGAAAAATAAAAAGAAATTATAACAGTATACAAAAATCCAATGAAAAGGTAAGTAAAAAAAAAATTAATTATTATTTTGAATATATGTTGATATTATTATAGAGATTATTATACAATTGGAATTATACCTTTTTGTCTAGCATCAAATTGACCTAATTTTTCTTTCCACGATTTCTCATTGATATCCTTAATAATTTCTTCATATCCCTAAATATACAATAAGAACACAAGAAAACATGAAGATGGTATCGAACTAATTACCATTAGAACTGTTATGGTGTAATTTAACTAGATAGTGTAGCCCTAAAATATACTTACACCTTCAAATAGATTTTTCTTATCACCGTATGACCTTGTGTCAACACGACGTTCATATTTAGAGGCTACTTGAATTTTTGGCTAGAAAATAGATATTTTTTTTTTGTTATTTTATAATTGCTGTATTAAATCTTTGATTTTTGATTGCGAATTATCTAAACTTACTGGATATTTGCCAGTTAAAGCTTCTGGGTCAAGACCTTTCTTCAAGGCTTTATGTCTCAATTGTTGTTTCTGTCTTTCTTTCAATTCTTTAAGCTGTAAAATAAAGGTAAGGATAATTAAATAATTTGGCTTTAATTTCAGGCGTATATACAAGGCGTGTTTCAAATTCGTATATATGCAAGTATGCAGATTTCGGAAACGATAAGGTCGGTTAAATTAGGATTAAGTTAGGCAATTTTGGGCTTGCTAAAATGGTGCTTTAAAATTGGGAAATTCCTGATATTTTCGGAGATATACGGAAAAAACCGGCAATTTCCGATTTTCCGGTATTCAGTGCGTGCTTTAATAATGTACAACTTTTAGTTCTCTACGATAAATAGTTTTCAAGTTATTGACGAAAACCAAAAATCGAAATTTTCGATTTTCCTCGTTTATCTTCGGAAATATCAGGATTTTAATCTCAAATTTTAAAACACCATTTTAGTAAGCCCAAAATTGTGTATCTTTGCCTGCAATTTAACCAACGTCTTACCGTTTCCGAGATCCCTCGAAAGAAACACGTTGTAGATAAGTACAGCCAACTAGATGATTTTCCTTTTTATACATACATCATAGTCTTGACGTTTTTGCCTTTCTTCCAAATCGTATTTTTCCGTTTCCAATTTAACAATTAGATCCCAGAGTTCAGTGGCTTTTGCTCTCAATTTATCCGCCCCTAAACCATCGATATTCAATGGTTTAATACGAATAGATAACGATATCTTTTTCTCTTCTTCCAATTGTTCTTTGGTTTTGTTTCTTTCGATTTGGGCAGGTGAAAGGTTAGCTCCCTAATAAAAAATATTGTTTCAATTATTATTTTATTATATTAAAAAAAGAAAAAGAAAATTGCGCCATCTTACAGAGGGATCGCGTTTGGATAAACTCAAATTGGCGCGAGTCTTGTTGGCGGCATTCATTGCCTGCACCATAACTTGACGTTTTTTTTCTGCTTCTTCCAAACGCAACCTCTTCTCCTCAATATCTAAACAAAAAAAAAAAAAAAAAAAACATAATTTAGGTATGTGTTTTATGTTGATATAACTTAAAATTGTACCTCTTTGTTTCTTTTCTTCAATTTCACGTTGACGACGTTCTTCTTCTTGCTTCTTACGTTCAGCCAATTTCTTTTCTTCTTCAGCACGGGTAACTTTACGTTTAGCCTGTTTCTCTTTGAGTCTAAATTCGAAAAAATTCAAAGTTATTTTAATAGTTTTGTTTTGTTTGAATATAATCTAGGATTTCTACCTTTTCAGTTCTTCTTCTTCCTTGGCACGTTGTTTGCGCCATTCCGCAATGTACTCACGCAATTGCTCATCTAAATCAGATCGTTTTTGGTCCGTTTTTTTGATAAATTCTGGATCGCCGGATTGTTCTCTACATAGAAATGGTTATTAGACATTTATTCTTTTTTAATTTGTTTATAATTATTATTCAGTGTAACTGCACTGGTCATTAAAAATTATTATCATGTAGTAGCATTAATCCAAATAAAATTGGCTTCTAAATGTATCAAAATTGGCAGGTTAACAATATAATTAGACGTCGCATTATTTTCTAAAATCAGCGCTATGCTAAAAATAGTAGCTTAGCAAATAATTACATTGTACAACATGAGTGTAGTAGTAGTAGCAGCAGTAGGTAAACAAAAGCCCAATAAAGCTGCCAAATAATTTCATTTTATAATAATTACATGTTTGATTTATTTCTGGCTTATGCAACCAGAAAATTACAAAAAAAAATAACGGCATACTTATGTACATGTCCACTTATATATCATAGATGGCACTGATCGCATAAATTGTTATTAGTTTATTTTTGTACAAAATATTTTTATTTTTCAGTTAGTTTAGTAGTTAATAGTGAAAAGAGAAATATTTGTTAAATAAATTTATGATAGAAATTATAGTGCTATAATCGAGAGAAAGGAACAAGAACATTTACTAGCAATATGTATAATGTGTTGCGGTTATATGCTGCATATATGGACAGTTGTCACATTAAAATTGCATGTTCGATGAAACTTTTTTTATTGTAGAAAAGCATATTTTTATACAAAAAAAAAAATGAATGTTTAAATAAAGCCCAAAAAAATTAGCGAGGCACGTACTGATGTTATTATTTTTATTTATATGTAGTGTAGTACCAATGATTAGCTTTGCAACTAGAGCTGAATGAAATGCAAAAAAATATGGTTAAAAAATCAAAATTTACGCTGAAAAAAAAACCATCAAAATCGGAGAAAAAGTAAAAAAATCAAAAAAATCAAAAAGAAAAAATAGCCAACAAAAATTACTCGATAGCTATTTTATTTGAATATGGAAAAACTTACTCGACTTTAGTGGTGGTGGTTGTGGTCCTATTGTGGAGGAATGATGGATGCATACATCACAAAAGGGTGTCAAAGTGTCGAACGAAACGAAACAAAAGGGCAAAACAGAAAAAAAGAAAAAAAAATCGAAATAAAATAGTGTTCTATGTACAAAAGGAATAATAGAAAGAAAGAAAGAAAAAGAAACAGAGAATTAACATTATTACATCAAAAAAGCATATCAACAAAACATTTCCGCTACTTTCCATGTCTTATTTGTTTATTGTTTTTCTCATTTAATTAAAATATATGTTTATATACTATAAAATATGGAAAATACCGGAGAGATAGTGGAAAAATTTATTAACAAAAAAATATAGGAAAAAATTAACAGTTTGGTGTCTGTACATGTTATTTAACTAAGAAAAAAAAAAAAAAAAAACATTAGTTTTATCGTGTGTTTTCATATTATACATATTATTTGATAGGTACTGTTAATTAAAGAAAAAAAAAAGTGGGTATATTATAATAAAAAGGGTAGAGGTACTCACAAGCTTACTTTACTCTTATTGTTACTATTATTATTATTTAGTATTATTTTAGGGATTGTTTATTTACACATACGGTCTTTCAATAAAATAAACATTATCATTACAACAATACTTTACAAAAAGAAGAGAAGAACAACAAGAGAGTATCTAGGAGAAGTTTGGTTTCTTTTGTACACAAGAAGAAGAAGAAGAAAGGTGATATACTATAGAGAGTGTGTGTGTGTGATGTGAATAAACACAACAACAACAACAACTTACGTTTTTCTGTAAAAAGAAAAGAAAAATACAAAAAACAAAATTAATAAAAATCGATACACAAAAAAAAAAATTCATTTGTTTTTGTTTATACGAAATGCTGCTGAAATGGAAAATTTCTTTATTGAGGTAAAAAACTCCAATTTTTTTCCATGGAATTAATCGAATCAATAATTAATTTCAATCAATCATTTTGCAATAAATCGCACATTAATGTTGAATTGACTGATGAAGAGGTTTAATATAATCCGAAAAGCTTCAGTTGAAACTGAACAAATTGATTAATTAATATTCGTTATTTATTGATGAAAAATGATTTTCGTGGAAAAATTTGGCGTTTTTTGTTTCCTGTTTATATGATTTGCCAATTGTTGAATTTTTATATGGGTGAAATCGATGAAAATCAATCAAATTAATTTGATTGATTTTAGTGATTAAATCTTCATGATTGTTTTACTTACGTCTCGACGACTTCCTCTTCCTCCTCCTCCTCTTCTTCACTAGAAAGTAAATAAAAATATATTGTATTTTTACAAAAAAAAAAACAGAAAAAATAGAAAATTGATTACTTACGAGTAAACTTCCTCTTCGTCAGACATGATTAATGGAAATTAAGAACTCTGAAAATACGAAAAAGAAAACAAAAAATCAGACGCAGAGAAATGAGTTTCGTTTTAATTACAAAATGATTAGAATAAATGAAGGCAGTTCATTAGTTCACCGGTTTTGTCCACTCCAATCTTTTGGAGATTTCTACAATTTAACTATTAACGAAAACTTTAAATTTGGCTAAGAAAAATATTTAAGTTTTAGCTTATTTAATTTCAGGTCAACTCTATTTTCAGATAATTATCTACTGCAAATTTTAGTAGGCCATGGTGAATAGTATAGCATTAATTATATTAGTAAGTTCTCTGACAAACTAACTAAACAAATCACATGGAAGGCAGAGGGCTATGGAAAAATGCCACTATTAAAAGAGAAATTTATTAAATTCGCACCTTATTTAAATAAAAAAACCGTCCCTGATTAAATGCATAGAAATCGTGTTATGGAAGATGTTCTGTGTGGTTCTGTGAACTTTATTGGTGACTGTCATTTATTTAATTTAATTTAGTTCTCGATGATGGTCGATTCTCATCGGAAGAAACCGAACCATTAATAAGGGAAAATAACTGCTCGGCACTATTTTATTTAAATAATAAAATATTTAAAACGGTTATATACGCATGCGCTGATCTTTAAATATAGGATTCGTTAATAATGTAGTTGCATTTAATGATTTTAATGTTTTCCATATTTCTTTACCTACATGGCCATCTCATAGACCATTTTGGAACCTCGAAAAAAAATATTCAAGTCAATGTTGCAATTGAAAATGTAGAATGTACAAATTCTATTATTGCAATACAAAAATGTAAAACGACAAAATCATGAGATAATTTAAATGAAACTAAATAATAAATATGTATGTCAAAATATGACTAAAGCTCAGAATAAATAATTATTCAAAAAAAAAAAAAAAATTCCTGTTTGTTCCAATTTTTTTTTTTTATGCATTGAACTAAATATAATTGAAAGAATTGTTTGTTTTAATTTGACGGTGAAGAGAGAGAGAAGATAATCTTGCGCTTCAATGAAACTTATTTACAAAAATATCGTGGCAAAATCTGGCTTATTTTTAGTATCATCATCAAATCAGTATTCAAGTCAGTTCAGCACAGTAATCAAGTAGTAGTAGTAGCAGCAGCAAGGCAAGCGCTGCCTGAACAATTGGCATCATGGCCGCCGCAGCGTATAACAAGCAAGCATATCATATCAGCAACTGCTTGATTTGCTTTGCTTGCAGAAAATTGCTTCGTTCGGTAGCTGGCTCCGTTGGCTTGTGATGTGCTGCGATTGTTGCTTGCCTACTAATTATTTGCCTTGCCATGCTACCGATTTGTTGTGTTACTGAAAATAGCTTGTTGAAAAAAGAAAAAAACACACACACACACACACACATTGAAAATATCGCTTGCCAAATACAGTCTGAGAGATGCGAGACGGTTTTGTATTTCGCCGCTCTCTAGCTGTTCTGGATTTGCCTATTATTTGTAGATTTCCGATAATATTTTTGTTTTTATTACTATGTAGATATTTAAATAAACAAATAATAAAATTGGAAATTGATCGGAAATATATAACTATTGTGCATGTATATTAGGTAAACATTTGGTCTTTTGTGACAGGACTGTTTAAAAAAAAAACGTTTTGTTGGTTGTCTATATATTTGCAATTAACCGACACCCACAACTTGATTTATTGCTACTTAGGCAGATATTCGAATTGAGACAATAAATTTTGGCTTAAAATAACAATTTGATTCACCACCATTTGTACAAATCAATTGTAACTTGAACTATAGGAATTTAAAATTCATTATTTTTACATCGCCATGTCACTTTAATTTCTAAATTTCTTTTTCAATTTCCCTGTATATAAATTTGTAGCTTCCCAAGTCAGCGTTCTGTTATTAGGAATCCAGAAGTATTCCAGAAAGGGTACATATAAATAATAGCAAAGGGTGACATTTGATGCGCGCATTTTTCGGGGGGAAAACAGATCAATACACATTTCGTTTGGAAAATACGTAGAGTAGGTGTGGCCAAGAGGGATGAAAACTTCACGAAAAATTCTCCTATTAGTGATAGTTGAACAAATTTTTTGCAGAAATTCGGATAAATTAATGTGTCAGTAATAAGGCGTAAATATTATTAGATAACCAATAATTATGCGTATTGTCAGTTGCCTATTACAATGACATTTAATTGTTAATCTAGCAGACAACAGATTATTAAAGCAAAACTTAATTATACTGATATAAACAAAATAATCTTTTGGATAAACTCCATAAATCTATCAAATCACTAAATCATTAATCAATTGAATAGTTTTCCAAAAATTTCATTGGGAATTCGTAGCATTTTATATATGAAATACGTGTAGGAGTTTTCGCAATGTCCAGTTCGGATACGTAGTGCAAAATAAGAAATTTTCAGTAAAAAATGGGGAGACACAGTGATGACGTGGAGCTACAAAAATGGGGTAATATTTAGCAGGAATACAGAGGCATAGTGGTTTACCTAAGTATTTGGGGATCGACATGGTGAATAGGTTTTGGGGAATTGCTCAGCTTTGGGGCCCATTTTAGCTAAGGGTAAAATTTCCGGGAAATCTAGTAGCAGGCAGCCAGAAACATTGAAGAGATGAAGTGGAAAATGAGGAAAATGGAAAATTTTCCTAGCGAAATTTCGAACGAATTAAAAACAAGAAAAGTAAAAAACAAAGAAAAACGAGTTTCAATCGATTAAGGAAAAATTTATTCTTAAAGACGAAACAAAACAATTTCTAAGTTTCCATCTAGCAGGATTTCATAAATGGCAAAGAGATTAGAGAATTTTCTTTTCTCTCATGGTCAATTTTCCATTTGTAACATTTCCATATGTGTTTGTGGGGGAAAAAATGGTATGTGAATTTTCCAAGTATGACTAACAGGATGGTAGAAATTCGAAGTGATTTCAGCAGCTGAATTATCAGTAAATTTCAAATTTTCACAGTTAGCCGTAGCTTCGCCATTGCTGATATCACTTCGTTTTGCCGAAAGGGTTGCAATAGATGGGGGCGAGTAAAAATTAAGAGAGAGAGAGAGAAGCTATGGCATGTATAAAGGGTGGTTACAAACGTTTGGAAAATTCCAAATGATAAGAGAAGCTGCGCTTAATAGGAAAACAGAATATATTGAAGGCAACGAGTTATAGAATGGGAGCAAAATGGGGGATGATAATATTATGATGATGATGATGTTTTTTAGAGCGATTTTCCTTTGCTCAGTTGGAATTTAGGCGGTTTTTTGAAAACATCACGTAGTAGGAGAAGAGAAATTTGAGGTTGTTGGAAAATGTAACTGAGAATGTAGTATAGCTGGAGGATGGTGTATAGCAACCACAATATAGCAATGCTACAGTTACAGGGCGATGTAAAAGTGTTAATTTATTTTTATCTATTTTTTTTTTTTTGGGTAAAATGTTAATTCCCTAAAATTAATAAAATAACATAGCAGGGAGGGTTAAAATATGGCAAATTAAAAGACAAGTTTGTTCAGAAAAGTTCGTTGAATGTTGAAGTCATTAAATAAAAATGGTTACAAACCGTCCTACGATCTATCTAAAAATAGGCAACCCATCAATTGCCTGCTTTCCAAAAGATTGGAGGAAAATAAGATTAAAAATAGTCGCTACTAGATTACACCACATGTGACGTCATCGGTTATATTTTCTGTCGACCAATTTTAGTATTTTTCCGATTCGACAAAATATTGAATTCAAATCGGCCTATGAGAGATGTCTTAATTAATTAATTAAAAAGCCCATTGTAATTTATTCTATAGTTAAATTAATATTATTGAAAACACACAAAACAATATAGTCAGCTAATTAACATTAACAAGCAACATTCAATAATAGCACAAATTAAACATATAAAAAGCAAAGCAGCAAAATAGAAACGACTTTTCACACAACAATGACAATCAAATCAAATCGACTTACAGAACAAAAAAATAAAAAAATAGAAATGGAACAGAAATAAAATTGGAGGATATACAAAAAAAAGAATGACGTATCCAGGAGAGCACCACTTCACTCGAGGAGCCCGCAGTGACTGTTCGGAAAATTCTTGAAAATCCTAGCAGGAAAAATGGCCTGCTTAGTTATTTAAAATTTAAGGAGTCTATCTACATAATATCTGTGTAGTACACGGTAAGTTGGAAAAGCGTGCGCAAATATAATAATTTAAAAAGAGAGAAAATCATATGGGAGAATATGTACATTATTATATACATATACATATATATTATTTGTGTGTGTGTGTGTGTGTGTGTGTATGCTAATACTCCCACATTTATAGCCGAAAAAAAAAAAAAAAAAAAAATTAAAAACGTATTTATGTTAATAGCAATAGGAATTTATTTTGGATGCTCTGTGAATGTTGGGTGTGAATTTTTCGATGGCAGGAGTTACGTTACTTATTTGACCGTGTGCTTGTGTGTACATTTTTGGCTATTAATTTGACCAGGAGAATCTTATCATTTTTCCAAGCCCATGACAGATTAATTTATTATATACCTTCAATTTTAACAGGCAAATGTAAATCGAGATCATCTTTCGGATTCGTCTTCGTTTAGAATCAATTGGTAATAAATATATACCATATATGAAGTAGATATAGCATATATATGGGGTGTTTCAGAGTAGTATAAGATTCCAAATGTCAATGTGATTCGATTTGTTTAGCAAATCATTGTTTCAATATTAACAATAACCTAGCTACAGGCTGTGAAAATTTAATAAGAAAAAAGCTTGTTTCTAACAATTTTTAACTAGATCAATCAATTTTGGCTTGGTGAAGTATTTGATGTGCAAATTTAAATTAAACTAAACCATGTATCAGTTTTACGAGTCTTGATAGAGGGTGCCATCTATCAGCATCAGCATTTATTACTTTTGTACATACGTATAGATGAAGCAACCTGGGAACGTTATTTGGAGTTGACAAGTTTTCGTGTCGTTCTGTTTCTCGATGGCTAGTTTTTTGAAGAAAAAAATTGCCGTTTGGCTTTTACAGTCGCCAATTTTCTTTTCGACAATTTCAATTACATTATTAATAAATGCCAAACTATCATAAAAATATATACATATCTAAAATAGATCTATCTCATATTTTAATACTTATTTTTATATGGTAAATTAGCACAGTAGTTAAAATAAAATATTCGTTACTAGATAAACAAAATTTTCAAAACTAATTTTTACAACTAATTTATTAAATATAAACAGTTAATATCAGCTGTTCTCTCTAGGAATTAAAAGCTTTAGTTGGTATACATGAATTTATACAAAATATTTCCAAAACTTGCCGACAAGTGGCAAGAAAAACCGCGCAGCACCTATTTTCGTCAAGTCCAAGAAAACTTGATAACAAAAGTGCAATAGGCGCGCCTGCGTAATACAAAACTTGTCAAAAATTAATTTGCCGAGAAGAAAAACTTGTCAACTGTAAAGTCCACTTTATCAACAGCATTTTTGCTCTCTGTGCAGATTTCTCGACAATCTTTTGCTACTTGTTTTTCACTGCGATTTAAAAGTCTGAATTCCTAGATTCGAAATATGTATGTATGCGTGTAGCTCAGGTTTTTGTTAACATTTTCCAAAAAAAAAAAAAAAAAAAACTTGGCAAACAAGACGACTTCTGTCGTGAGGTTTTCCAAAAAAAATCCTAAAAATAACTCATGTGAGTGTATTGTTTTCCTGTTGTATGTTGTGTCATGATACGTTTTAGATCAGAAACTAAATAAAAAATTATATAATACTTACTTATTTTTAATACAGGGTGTATCGAATTTTTCGTTTTTTTTTTCACTATTATTCTTAAGGTTAAATCAGGTTAATGTTCTAAATATACCACTTCCTTATTACTTATTAATTACACTATATAATATTAATCAATTTTTACTCAAAAAGAGGGATTTATTAAATTTCTACAAATCATTGTGATAATATCTAATTTTCTTTGTTATTTTTAGATGTTCATTATTCTATTTTTATGATTAAGTATGCTTTAATGATAATCTTAATTGTGATGCTATTCTTAGATTTATTACATTCCAAAAAAAAAAATGTTGTAATTTGTTGTATCTTTGGGGAATTGAAATAATTGGGTGTATGATGGATGATGAGTCACTAATCAAATCAAATGTATAGTATATATTGATGATTAGGAAATGGTTCTTATTTTGCAGTACTAATCGAATATTTGCGTATTAATACATTGAGTACGTGCTGGTGTATTTACAAAAAAACCCAATGGGATTCGATCTTTCGGCACTGTTGTTACGTCATAAATTTTGTGCAACGTTGTCAACATTGATTTTGGAATTTTATTGGTATTTTAATAGATTTTATTGTAAATTACGGTAATTGTTTTAAATAAAAAAAACAATTGTTGAAGATTTATTCAAAAATCAGTTAATATCGTAAGTAGAGACGAAGATAAACACATAATTACTTTAATTCTTTTAATTCGATATGCTTAACGTATGCAACTGACAAGACTGCAGAGTTTTTGCCTCGCTTTTTATGTGTATAGAACAGAGACAACTATACTTTCAATTAAAACGCTACCAGAATTACTTTTAATTGAAAAATCAAATCAAATCGGTTAAGAAAATAGGAAAAATACAGAAATTAAACAGTTCTACGAAATGATGTAAGTAAAATTGATTTATATTATTAAATATTAATGAAAATTTTGAAGGAGCAAGAAAAAACCTTTACTTTGCTGGCGCTGCATTTTGAATACCAATTTGATCATATCAAATTTTACATTAATTTAATGTAAACAAATTTCTCTAAATCATACTAATAATGCCGTTTTTCACTAAGTATGACGTATAAATAGGTAATATATATGTGTATTAATTTGTCTATTGATTACTATGTATATTGTACTGATCTTTTTTTAAAGTAAAGAAAGTAAGAAAATTTCCCCCAAAAAAAGATAAGCATGTTAAATAAATAGGTGATACAATAATATGATAAAAATCAAGATAAAACAAAGCTCGTTAATTTTGTTTTTCTTTTTTTTCACTAATTAACTCAATAATCACTTTTATACCTATCAATATTTTTGCCAATAATAATAATAGTGATAATTTAATTAGTTGAGATGCCAATACATGCCCTCTGTCTGTGATCCAATTTTTTCTTTTCTTTTTTTTTTTTTATCTGTAGATATTAATTATTAAAATATTACCAAATTCTGTATTATATTAGAAGAAATTCTTAATTAATAAGTATATAAATTACATAATGATGATTTGTCTTATCACTAATAGATATACATACATAAAGGACAAATTATTTATTATAAGGCCATTTTTTTTTTCTTATTTTTGTTTTTTATTTGTTTCTGTTTTTTTTTTGCTTATCAACATCAATACATGTCAGAAAACACCTACTCATCATGAATCTCTATTATACAATAATAACAAGAATTTTCATCATTATTTATGTCCGTCCATATACTTAAGGATATTTATTAACCTAATTTAAATGAAAATTTTGTAAAACGCTCTAAAAGTTGTTGTCGCTAAAGCGAAAACAACTCGGCGGATATTTAAGTCACGCCCCCATACATATCCTTCTATTATACTATACAAATATTACTATATTCATTTTTCATTCATCCCCAGTGATTGGCCAATTTCGAAAATCATCAGATTCCGATCACTTGGGCAACATGTCTGGTGTCCATCCATCCATATACTAATTAAATTTAATTGTTTTAACGGTTATTTTCCAAAATTATATCTTGGCCAGTTTGTTGGTGTTATTTTGGTTTTGTTTGTTGTTTACTTGTTGTTATATATTTTTTTTAATTATTATTATTATTTTTCAATTTTTTTTTTTTTTGTGTAAATAAAACAATAAAATGTCCAGTCACTTACAAATAGCCGCATGTAATTATTTATTTTAACGATTAAAACGGAGATATTTGTCTCTATTTGTGTCCTAAATTTATGGGTTGTTTATTTGTTTATTTCGTTTTTTTTTTTTCTGTTCCGGTTCAGATTTAGAAAGATCTCTTATCGAAATTCTTTTAATGCACCTGGTATATTGTAGATGATTTCAAATCATATATCAGGTAAATTATTTATTGGGTCTTTTTGGGCAGCCGCGAGATGGACATTTCGCGGACAGCCTGTCGCTCAAGACGCTGATTTTCTTAGCGTACGCCGTTAGTGGCAGCTGAGGGTTCTAGGTGGTACGGAAAGATCTTAGCTTTTTAGGAAAATTAAATATCCAGTAAAATCCTAAGACTGATGATGATTCAGAACGGATTTTCATGTATAAAATATTGAATTAAGTGTCACAATTGTTTTAAAAAATTTTCCTTTTTTCTTCTTTGTATTTTTTACAGTTTCTTTTATTCCAATGGCAAACTAAATATTTGAATGCCTATTTATTCTTTAAACATTCAAAATTGTGTAACTGATCAAATCAAATCTGAAAATATGCATTCAAAATTGAACAAAAAAAAAAAAAAAGATTGACTAATCTGTTAATTTTATCTAATTGTGCCCTCTCTGTGCCCTCTCAACATTCCGTATCGAACTCAAGGCTGCAAGTGGCCTCGACGATAAACTTTGGCCACAATAAAATTCGCGGTCTTGCCACAACTGATGTATTTGTATTATAGCGAATCGCCCACCCTCGCCTCAAAGAAAATTACGAATAATTGTTGTAGAAAATTGCCTGGTAATTTGATACGGGAGCGGAAAATTGAAAAATAATCGGAAACGATACCTGATACCTATTGTGAGTTAGTCAACTATGATTGTTTAATTGTTATTTTTTACTTGTATAGACTATGTATTTTAAAAGGGTGTTAATACGTGTATAAATGAAGTGCGTGTACACTTACAAACGGCCTGCCTAATATTTCTCTATATAATACAATAATTGATATACTGATGTATAGGAAGGGTTAAAAGGATTGTTAATTAATTATGTTTTGATAAGGAAAAATGTATAAATATGGAAAGAAATTGAATCAACACTATTAGTTGTCCACTGGGTCGCATAGAGTTTTCTACTAATATACTCTAAATAACATACATACACATAGAAAAAAAGATATTTCTGTTGACAGTGAACATCAAATTAAATTTTTCCAAACAGTTTACCAAATGAATATAGTCAATAGAAATTTTTAGTAGAAATAAAATATGTCTGGCAAATCATCGTCATATTTTACATATTTTATTATTATTATTATCATCATTATATTAAACGTAGCCATTGCAATGACAATTAATCAAAGCCATTTACGTGCGAGAAGAAAATATTGTGGTACACATCTACCTGATACAATGTCATTATTTTGTGATGAGACATTTAGTTTAGATGAAAGTAAGTTGAGATTAGAAATTGTTTTTTTTTTGTTTGAGTTCACGTTAATGTCAATATTTAGGTAGTCAAATGTCAATTTCTAGGATACCATTGGATAGGCGCAATAATAGAATTGGGCAATTTGCAATAGTTTGCTTACTATGGCTGCTTCTGACGACAGTAAATTGAGTTTACTGTTCTATAAACAATAGAGTGAATTTTATTGGTTACAAATTTGCATTAAATGAACTTTTAATTTTAATTAAAATCATTAATAATCATTGTAAACTGTAACGAAACTGAAATAGAAAAAATTTATAGTTTCCTATTTCATTTAACTTATCTTTTTTTTTTATGGATTTTCCCATCCATTTTTAAATTCTTTCTATATTTCGTATTTCTAAATTTTCTATTTTAAATCAATTTTTAGGCCATCGAAAACGTAGACAATCAGTAACGAATGACTGCTGTTATTATGCTTGCAGTTTGGAGTACCTTTTACAAAATTACTGCAAAACAAGAAACGAGTAATGTAACTAATTATTGTAGTTAAATTAGAGCTCGGAAAGTTAGATATTAGTAGTCGCCATTTTTGATTCAGTTTAAAGTTAAAATTAAAGTTTAAAATACGAAATTGCCAGGCCAAAGTATTGAATGTAGAATAAAAATTTGTCGTATAGTGAACCAATAATGAAAACCAACTCACTCAGAGATCACAGCCTACTTTGATATAAAACTTTACTTACTTTAGAATAAAAGTCACTATCGATCTTTAATAATAATTATCACAGTGTCTCTCGCTGATTATTATTTAATGAATATACAAAAAACATTACAATTATGTGGTGAATACGATAACTGACAATCTGAATCAAAGATGGCGCCTGCGAATACCCCTTCCTATAGAGCCTTAGTTAAATGTGCGTTTTATTTAAGCAAATTTGATGTTTTTTAAATACATTTTCTTAAATGAACTTTACAGTTGATAAGTTTTTTGTCGTCAAGTTTTTCGATGGGCAGTTTCTTGAAGCAAAAAATTGCCGTTTGGCTCTACAGTCGCCAATTTTCTTTTCGACAATTTCGATTACATTAATAAATGCCAAACTATCATAAAAAATATATATCTATCTAAAATAGATCAAATTCATATTTTAATACTTATTCTTATGCTAAATTAGCACAGTAGTTAAAATAAAATATTCCTTACTAGATAAACAAAATTTTCAAAGCTAATTTTTACAATTAGTTTATTAAATATAAACATAAATATCAGCTGTTCTCTTTTGGGAATTAAAATTTTAGTTGGTATACATGAATTTATACCAAAATATTACCAAACTTGCCTACAAGTGACAAGAAAAATAGCGCAGAACCTATTTTCGACAAGTCCAAGAAAACTTGATAACAAAAGTACAATATGCGCGTGCGTAATTCAAAACTAATAAAAAATTAACTTGCCGACAGGACAACTTGTCAACTGTAAAGTCCACTTAATGAAAACTGTATTTATTATCTGTATTTCCCAATGTTTAACAATTTCTAATGATTTTCTTCTTTTCTTTTTCTTTAGTCGAGCAATAGAAGCATTCTTAAGAGGTGGAATGTTTATGGATAATATAAACAAATTAGAAAAGCAAAAAATATTACACAAACGTAGTAGGCGACGACGACAACGACGCCGGCAAAAACAAAAACAACGCTGTAATGAAACCAAAGAGGTAAATTAGAAAAATTAACCTTAATTTCAACAATTAAAAAAACTTACCTTAATTAAAAACACTCAACGTTTCGCTTTTTTTATTTATTTTTTAGGAAACTGATAAAGTTAAGCACCTATTAGCTAAAAATAATGTACCAGAACATCTAGTTGGCTACATGGATTATGTGGAAACTGAGCCCCTACTAATACCGTTTGTTAAAATTGAAAAATAGAATCGATTTTTTTTAAAATTGTGAACATGTGTCTGATTTTTAATAAATAAATTTAAGAATTTACCAAAATTTCCAGAGCTCACTTAGTATTTTGAAAATTATAATAGCTATTTTCAGTGCTGCCATCTACTAACTATCGAAAACACTTATATTGATTCAGGCAGGAAATTCTTATTTTACTGACAGGATTCATCAGTCATCATATAGATGGAGACAATTAATGTAAACTATTGCTATATAATGACTTTCAAACTGGGAGGTTCAATAATTAAATAAAATTGTCGTCATCTAAAAATAAAAATACATAAAATTACGTAAAAATTAACAAACCAAAAATACGAAGCGTCTGGAAATTCATTTGAGAAAAGAGACATACAAAAGAACAGCTAAGCGACAAATCCCATAAATTTCTTATCCATAATTGTTTCAATTCAGCTATTTTTAGCCTACTCAAAGTTTACGATGTTTTCACCATGAACGTGAAAAACCCCTTCTCTCAACTGCCACGAATTATTAATCAATTCATTAAATTCCCATATACCTATATTTAAAGTGTTTCACATCGCCCCCTTCCCCTTTCGTTCTTCTCTGCTTTCTCTACCTTCACACGTCCACCACTACTACCGCCACTAACTCCTCTATCTCCTTCCCTACCAACCCTAAATTCATTTCTGGATATTCAGTCACGCCCCATCCTAACCAATTTTTACGTGGGCGACACAGTAAACTCCACCTCACGCGATCCTCAAACTGGCTCATTCCAGCTCTCTTACGCGTCTTTCGCGCTCTTTATCTCTCTCGTTCTCTGCCTCTTTCCTTCTCCCTACCTCTCCAACCAAACCAATCGCATTTTACTCCCATCGCTCTGCTCTGTTGACGTCATTTCGGATTCTCTAATCGATAAAGTAGAGCCATAAAATTTAGTTACCCTGAGACCGTCGAGGAGCGATTTTCCTAGCTATACTCACCTTACCTGGTGTGTAAGTATAGCGGATTCTTTTTCAAGCAAGGCGTCGCGACGCTTCGATGTTAACGTTACGTGCTAGGGCAGATGTCGCTCAAATTTAAAACTAGGAATAGTCCTTCGCAGAAAACCTCGCTCCGGTGGGGTGATTGCTGTTTAATCTATCAAAAATCGGGGATTTTTATGTAAAAATTCGTTTTTGCGGAGAGGCTTTTATTTCGGTAGATTTTTATCATATTTATTGTCTGAGGTAAGTGAACCACACTCCAAATACACTCTTAATCAATCCAAATCAATTGGAAGTAAACAAAAAACAAAAAGCGTATCATACAATCGCAAATTATGATAACCCGCCATCTTGCTTTTGCACAGGTCATAATCGAACAGAACTGTTGACATTTGAATATTCGACCTTTAAATGTCCTTTACAAGCTGTGCACTAAAATAAATCCCACTTTTTTCTTTGGAAAACAAAACATTATTTCAATTGCACAGTTCTTTTTTGATTCATTTTATTCATTCATGAATAAAAATATCGATCGAACTTTTTTTTATTATCATTACCTCAAGGTACCTCACATATGTCTGGTTTTGGGGAAAGCGAGAGAGAGAGAGAGAGAGAGAGAGGCAGATTCAGTCCACAAAAGGGGGATTCACTTTTCTCCCATGGGAGTTTAACATGTTTGTCTGACTAATTTTCCTACTTTTCGTAGTGTTATTTTATCGTGTCAAATCGATAAGTTCATAGAGGATGGTTTGTTTGTTAATGCAAAAATACATAAATAATTAGTTGGGTTTTTTATTTGTTGCACGCAATATACATATGTACATATTCTGGAAAAAAATTGAAAAAAACAATAACAAAAAAAGATCAATATAACGACAGACTGAGAGAAAAAAAAAAACAAGGCGAAGTCTTCCAACACACCCCATTTGTTGCAAGGTTAACATTGATAAATTATTAATTCGTTTAGTTAAATGAATTCTTGATTACCGTGTGTGTATGTGGTTTAGGAACAAAATTCAAATTACAGCAAATAAAATCTTTTTATGAGCTAAAAATTACCATTGCATGTTAGAACGATGGTAAAATAAAAAACTAATTGCATAAAATTCTTGATAATGAATTCTAAATGTATGTGTTCATTCAAACTACATAATTCGTTATGAATAAGAAATGAGAAGATAAGAATTTATAACGAGAAAGTGTGTATCGTATAACAGAAAATTATGATAAATTTATATCAGCGAATGAACGTGACTCTTGCATTTTAGTTACGATGTTGAACAATGTTTTTTTTCTATTGCGGTTAAAATAAATATGAGATTTTCCTAATTAAAACATGTTTGCATTAACATTTTTCTCTTTAAAATAAATGGTGTATCATGTCCCATTAAATTATGAATTCAAAAAAACATATTTTTATTTCAGTTCTAAAATTTCAACATGTTTAATATCGCTGGTGTCCTTTCAATTATCATCTTCTACGTTTTAATCTTGGTAGTCGGAATATGGGCGGCAAGGAAAAAAGAAACTGGAAACAATTCCGAAGAGGAGGTTATGCTAGCTGGAAGAAATATTGGATTATTCGTTGGCATCTTTACAATGACTGGTACGTGTACAATAGAAGAATGTTTGTAGGTTAAGTTTAGAGAAGCATCCATCAAACTTCATATATTGTTGATGTGCAATCTGTCACGAACTTTCGAGCTGAACAACTTAATGCAATTCTCGAAATCTAGCAGTTGATCCTTCGTTTAACCTCATGATCAAAATGTCCTCAAATCTTCATGATCGCATGAAGGAAAAGAAAGCGTGCTTCTAGAATGAAAAACAATTCTGGCTCGAAGGACCATTAAGTTCATGAGACTGTCTAATTTTCAGGAACCAAATAAATCATTATGTCGATTTAGAGCTTCTCTCATTCAATCATTAAAGATATTAAGCAATTTTATAACACTTTTTTAGCAACATGGGTTGGTGGTGGCTACATTAATGGCACAGCAGAAGCTGTATATACATCCGGTTTGGTTTGGTGTCAAGCACCGTTCGGCTATGCATTAAGTTTGGTTCTCGGTGGTGTGTTTTTTGCAAATAAAATGCGCCAACAAGGTTACGTTACAATGCTGGATCCACTGCAAGATACGTTTGGTGAACGAATGGGTGGATTGCTGTTTCTTCCTGCACTATGTGGCGAGGTAGTACTTCATCGATTGATCCCATACGACTTCTTATACACCTCTTTCTACTTGATTTTTCTAGGTATTTTGGGCAGCAGGAATTCTAGCAGCTTTAGGTGCAACATTGGCAGTAATCATCGATATGGATCATAATACTAGTATAATATTTAGTGCCTGTATTGCGGTGTTGTATACTCTATTTGGCGGTTTATATGCTGTTGCGTACACTGATGTAATCCAATTGTTTTGTATTTTCGCCGGATTATGGATGTGCATTCCATTTTCTTGGGCCAATGAACATGTACAGCCGCTATCATCAATGGAAGTCGATTGGATTGGTAAAGTTGAGTCTAGTGACTTGATGTCATACATTGATAATGGCTTATTGCTGATTTTGGGCGGTATTCCATGGCAAGCATATTTTCAACGGGTACTTTCTAGTAAGTCAGCTGATCGTGCTCAAGTGCTCAGCTATGTAGCAGCATTTGGATGTGTTATAATGGCGATTCCACCTGTCTTGATTGGAGCTATTGCAAAAGGAACTGGTAAGTGACCGAGAGCAAGTGAGAGTATAAACTCTAAACTAACTAGTTGAATTTCAGCTTGGAATGAAACCGCCTATACCGGCCCATATCCTTTAACAGCTGAAGAAACTGGGATGATTCTTCCAATGGTACTACAATATCTAACGCCATCATTTGTATCATTTTTCGGATTAGGAGCTGTCTCGGCAGCAGTAATGTCATCGGCAGATTCTAGTGTTCTATCGGCTAGTACAATGTTTGCTCGCAATATTTACCGTTTGATATTCAGACAGAAGGCATCGGAAATGGAAATTATATGGGTGATGCGTGTATCTATATTAATAATTGGAGTTTTAGCAACTATTATGGCCTTAAGTATACCATCTATTTATGGATTATGGTAATTATTCGATATAAATATAGTGTGTGCGTTCCATCGCAATAGCCATTCTGTTATTTCAGGTCAATTTGTTCAGATTTAGTTTATGTGATTCTCTTTCCTCAATTACTGATGGTCGTTCATTTTAAAGAGTACTGCAACACATATGGCAGCCTCTCCGCATATATTATTGCTTTTGTAATGCGTGTATCTGGCGGTGAACCGATGATGCATCTGCCAGCTTTAATTCATTATCCAGGCTACGATGAGGAGAACGATGTGCAGCGATTCCCTTTTCGTACTTTATCAATGATCAGTTCGTTAGTAACATTAGTTTTGGTTTCGTGGGCATCGAAATATATCTTTGAAACGGGAATGTTGGCACCTGGCTACGATTTTATGCATTGTGTTGTTAATATACCGGAAGATATACAGCGTGTTGGTGAACCATCGGAGGAAGGCGAACAAATGGCCGTCATGACATCGGGTACAATGGGAAAAGTATATGGTGCCGCCACATTAGTAGGAAAAGATGAACGAAATGGAAGAATTAATCCAGCACTTGAAGTCGACGATGACATTCCCGCATCGGAAGTGAATAAGTTATGTGGATCGGTGTCATCGGCTACAGGTAGTGGAGGAGGTAGTCGGAATATTACTAATCCAATTAATTCGGATCTTAGTTATCAAACTAAGCTGTAAAATGATTAGGTTTATTTGCGCAGGCGCATTTCATTTTGTTGTTTAATTTCTCTAGCTTCCAACATGCTCATCATATTTTCAGTTATTTTAAAATGTAATCGGCTAGTGTGTGTAGTGGCACAATACGTTGTCAGTCCGATTTTTGCGGATTATCGCTAGCATCGAAGAACAATGCGACTAGAATATTAGAATAGATGATTTAGATATTCCAACTATTTGTTGATTTCGTTTTGATTTTGATCGAAGGAATTGATAAAATTTATTGTACGTTGTGCTAGATAAATTGTTGTGTTACATTGCGTGATTTCTTTAGATTCTTACAGATGGAGTTGCTAGTTGATTATTTACTGTTCTTATTCTTGAAACGTATACATATCATTAAAATACATATCAATTAAGAATAAATATTGTTATTGCTAAGAATTTTATTATTTTCGTAATTATTGATAGGAAGGAAATACGGGATATAGGAAGAATTTAGTTTGATGTGTTTACGGGTCAGCCATCATGATAATTAAATGTTTCTAGTGACATATGTCAATATGGAAATGTAACGATTCCCAATGCACTATAGAAATATGAATAAATAAATATAGTTCGTTATTTTTCTTTCTAAAGTTTGTGTGGAGCATTTCAATGGATATGAATAAAGATAACTATTTGTTTTAAGTTAGAATAATTAATAGTATCTGTGTTGTTCGACTCTTATTTATGAAAATAAGCAAAATAAAGTTTGTTTGCACAGTATTAAGAGTGAGAAAATCATATTTTTGTTTCATATTCAATTCATTAAGTTTAGAATGTGTTTATAGATTTGTTTTTGCTCTTTAAAAATCTAGTTTAATTTTATATAAATAATTTCCGTTTTCAATAACGCGTACTCCTGATGAAATATTTTATAAAATCTAGTACTATACTTATACATACATATCTACAAATAGACTGTTATTTTAAATTAAAAACTATTTTTAAAACAATAGATGTCGCTGTATAAATAATAATACTTATAATGTCTTATAATAACAAGTATATATAATAACAATGATATAAATTGTAAAAAAATATCTACAGTAAATTTAGAGCATTTAATTTTGTTGTAAAACGAGTGAATAAATTGATTCCTATCAAATCTAATTCGAATTTTATTGAGTCTGCCCTACAATCTTTTCCAATCGAATTGATTCGATAGATAAATAAATTAGAAATTTGTTTATAAACTAAACAAAAACAACATCAATCTTCTAGAATGGCATTTTATTATTTCAAAATTTCAATTTCAATCAATTTTAATACTGACAAATAAAAATAAAAAACGGACATCTATCGGAATAAATTAAGACAGGTAAAATTACAAGTAGGCTATATTTACATAAAATTATTAAATTTATTTAGTACGAGTAGCCTCCATTGCTCGAGTAACTTTGTCCTCCATTGCCTCCGGAACTGTATCCACCACCGTTTCCACCATGACCATTACCATTAGAGGATGAATATCCACCATTACCACCTCCTGAACTATACCCATTCGTTCCTGAACTGTAACCTCCATTACCTCCCCCAGAGCTGTATCCACCTCGACCGCCTGAACTGTATCCTCCATTACCACCTGAACTATAACCGCTACCACTTCCAGAACCAAATCCTCCAGATCCGCCAAAACTATAACTTCCACTGGAACCACCACCACCACCACCATTTGATGGTGCCCCGTAACTCGATGATGGTGCACCATAATTGGAAGATGGTACGGATGGGGCGCCATAGTTTGATGAAGGAGCTGATGGAGTGCCATAGCTACTGGATGGCGCTGAACCAAATCCATTACCATTACCATTGCCGAATGAAGGGGCACCATATGATGAACTTGGTTTCGATGGAGCACCATAATTACTAGATGGTCTAGATGGTGCACCGTATGATGAGGATGGTTTCGATGGACCTACTGGTGTGCCATAACTGGTTGAAGGTGGTAAGTATTTAGATAAGGCTCCGTTGGATCCACCATTACGACCTTTACCGTTTCCATTACCTCCGAATGATGATGGGGCACCATAGCTGGACGATGGTTGAGATGGTGCTCCATATGAGGACGATGGAGCACCAAAACCATTTCCACCAAAACCACCTATAGATAATTTATTACTTAAAATACCATTACAAATGGTCAGAATAGATTGATTTACCACCGAATCCATTACCACGTCCATTAGATGGCGCTCCATAACTGGAAGAAGGTGTTCCATAACTAGATGATGGAGCACCACCGAAAGATGATGAGGATGCGGAGGAGAACGATGGAGCGCCATAGTTTGATGATGGTGCTGCTTGAGGTGCCCCGTAATTGGATGATGGCGATGATGGGGCACCGTAGCTTGATGATGGAGCTCGTGGTGCGCCATAGTTTGATGAAGGTTGAGATGGAGCACCGTAGTTGGAAGATGGTGGTGCATATCCACCGTTTCCACCACCACCATTGGATGGTGGAAGGTAACTATTACTTGGCCGGCCAGATGAGTAGCCACCACCTCCGCCACCAAGTAATGGAGCTACGATTAATTTATTGAATGTTTAGTTTGTTTTAATTAATTTACTATGAATTTTTAACTAAGGGTGGAATTATCCAACTTCGTAAACATAACTTTAATCGCTAAAAATTAAAAACGCGGTTATATAATTTCTTATTTCGTAATTAAGAATTGAAAGAATTGATCTTGAAATGAAATTGATGACCACAATTGAAAGATTGATCAATTCTACTACTAAAAAGAAACGCTAAAAGTAACTAATAGATAATAAAAAAATTATAAATAAGCAATTCGAATATGCACGAAAACTATCATCAAAAATAGCGTCAGAATAGTTTGGTTTTAAGGTTACGTTCCATCTCTGATCATTTGATGGAAAATATTGTGTGGTTAAAGCGCAAGCGCGCGTTCTTAATTCGTATTTCTTAAAAGTTGGGAACTTTAAAATTACGTTTACGTATAAAGAAATAAGAATTAAGAAATTTGATACCACTACTACCATTAGAAAAAATATGTTTATATCAAGATTCACGTACTAAAATTTCGACTATCTTTATGCATTCAATTTAATAAGTTAGATAATCCCACTCTAATACCAAAGTTTGTAATTAATTGAAAATAATTATTAATGAAACAATTTCAATGGATTAAAAATAGGTGAGAAATTTGAAAAATTTATATAAATCTGCAAGTTAAATGTGTGCCGATTGGCTCGCAGCCAATCGGCGTATGACGTCAGCAAGTAATTTCGATATTTGTCTTTTAGACAAATTTTATCATAAATTTGAGTTTCCATTTGCGAATTAGAGATTGTAATAGTAATTGATATGTTTCTTTTGCTAATAATCAGTTTGCACAGCTTGTTAATTGTTAGAATTAATGTAAATACAATGAATGTATTTTTAATCTAATTACATACAATGAGTCAATGATATCTATATCAGATTAAAGTGTGTGAGAGAGAGAGAGAGAGAGCGATACAAACGTGATAAAAGAAAATGAGAAAAGGATAGTATGGCACTTACCGTCACGCTTCTTAATTCGACCAGCCAAAGATGTTGCTGACAAGAGACAGCACAATGTTAATATCTGAAAAATAAATAATAAAAAGCAAAAGTGAAACAAATACAATAGAAAAAGTAGATGGAAATTAAAGATAAATAATAATGACGATAACGATCAATATTTATTATGAAAGTTTTCGATAGTTTTCGTGATGTTTACAAAAAATTAAATAGAAATAGGGTTAAGCACTATGAAGTAACCGAAGTAATAAAAAATACATAAAAACGAAAATAATAAAAAAAATGTGAATTAAAACACTAAGTTTAAAAAATTATATGAATTTTCCCAATGTTATCTGCATTATGTAAGTGATGCATATAAATTTTGATATTGACATTTGTCTGCTGCTTACTGAACTAATAAATGCATTTGACGTTAAACAATTTGTACTTTAACCTCAAAATAACCGAACATTATCAAATATATTGAACATAATAATGTCTAATTTAGAGATTACGCATTTACGAAAATTTCCCATAAATTCTATATATCTAAGTAATTACTAATTACATACAATCAATAATGAATCAATCACGTTTTCAGCTAGCTGATGGATTTTTTTTTATCCCGGTCTGTACAAAAACTGCGCTTCGTTGAAAATGGCCAGAAGCCATATTTATTGGGAACAAACAAAAAAAGCCGCCTACCCAGGACAAGAAAAAGAAGAAGATGAAACAACATCACGAACATCAAAAAAAAAAAATAAATAAAAATAAAAATATACTAATACTATAATCATTATAGCCATCAATTGCATGTGTGCCTGAAGGGTTTTCACTCTGCTAGATAAATCAGTGTGAATAGAGTTTTCCTATTTCAACAACACTTTCCCTCCATAAAATGAAATAGAAAGAATGAAAAGGAAAATTGCAAAAGTTAGTACCACATATATATATATGTAGATAGATAGAAAAAAATAGAAATAAAAATAAATGAAGATGTCACGATCACATTTTCGAGATACGAAGCAAAAAGAATGAAAGTTAAATGCGGAAGAGATTGATAAATTTTTGTTTATTTCACATTTATATGTTTACCTATATTTGTGACATTTAATTTTGTATCTATTATTGATAAATTGATTAATACTATGGTTGGTTTTAACTTATGTTTGGAATTAAACAAATTTGCATTAGCATATAAGGAAGATGCGATTTCTACATCAATTCGTAAAATGACGATACGAATTACTATTTTCGACTAAGTACGACGTAAGATTAGAATGATCATATACTATTTGGTGCTTCTGTAAGTGTCTATATACCGATAATAAATTTCCAATAAAAAAAAACTAACTTTATATACACATAGTTCTAATTGATACATTCAGAATCGGTTTAAAGCTATCGACAATTTGATAAATAAGATAATAATAATTTGTTCTTCCATAATTAAGACTTAAATTGCATGATTGGAATTGAAGGAACTGATGAAGAGTACGAATTTGATCAGAAACCATGAAACCCGCACACAATTTAAAAGAAAATCTTATTAAAGCGATAATATCGATTATCGTACTATATCTATTTATAAATACATCTAATTTGTTTAATAAATTTCTTCCCAACGGCCAGCGAGACATTCCATTAAGAGATTAGAATATAACCCGAAGACTTTTACTTTTCATTCATAAAGCGGATAGACAATTTACGTAATTAATATTTTACTAGCGTACATTTTAAACATACGTAGAAATTTAAGTACAATAATTATTTATCATACACAATGCTATTTTTCATTTAAATTAAAACCATCTTCTTATTTGCTAATACTTTCTCCTTGGCGGCGTGGACATTTAATTTTAATTTTCCTTTTTTTTTTTTTCTTTCCTTTTAGTAAATTAATGCATAATTCATGATGCCATAAAGTACTTTTGTGAGCTAAAAAATGTGAAAAGTTTAACGCTAATTTTTCAGAAATTAAACGATCTAGTTGCTTGGAAAACCTGGTAATTATGATGGTGATTAATAATTTAACAAATGTTTTAATTTTTCGGGGAACTTATATCTATTTACCGTACCATGTTGTACAGTGCAAGCTACTAGTTTCGCAACAAAGTCTATCATCAGGCTAGAAATATTTATAACCTTTAATCATAGATTTATGCTCAATGAAAACTTTTTGGCCGTATGAGCGATTAAAATTAAAAAAAAAAAACAAAATCATGATCATCATCATTAAGGCTTATTGCTCAATTGTAATAAACTTTTTTAATTTCTTCACTTAGAACTTTCTCATCAAATTAACAACAACAATTGCATCAACGCAAGTAGCATAAGAAAACAACAATAAAATGTCAAAATTCATCACTTAATTGTTCAATTATATTAAATAATAATAATAATCGTAATTGTTGTTTGACGTAAAATTGCCACTGAATTGAGAATGTTTGTCAGTCATTTTTCATCAATGAAAGTTTAAAGTACCAAATATGCTTCCAATATTAAAAAGAATTAAATAAGTACAGCAATTATAAAATAGTGTCAGGTTCAGACAGTGGAAGAAAAATCTAAAGTTTCATTTCAATTAATTGGAAATTTTTCTGATTAAAATTCAACTTTGAAAAGACGATTTTGAAATTTCCAATTGACATTAACTTCCACCATTTATGGCTCTAAATCTCAGTTTTAAATCACTTACCAAAAACGACCTCATTATAATTTTTTTGGCAAAAAATTATCAGAATTCAACACTCGTCCCAAAACTCAATTCCACCAATAAAATCACAGTCAAATCAGTTCAGAATGAAAAAAAACAAAAAAACAAATAATATTTATATTGTGAGTTATCCCAAAGAAGGTCTATTTAACTTATGATGAAGAATCATCTCCATCACCTTTATTTATATATGATTTTTTTCTTCAGTTCATTACTATTATTATTATTATTATTATTATTACTTCTATAGGGAGGTTAATTCGTTAGTTGGTTCATTTATTATTATTATTAGATTGGTCTAGCGTACTAGTAGTAGAAGTAGAAGTACAAGAAGAAGAAGAAGAGTGAAAGTGATGCTTCCGTCCGTCAGTCAAATCAGTAGATCTGAAGATTGTTTTTTATTTTTTTCGTATGGATCTTCATCTGTGATGGTAGATGAGATTTGAGTAGCAAACAAAAAAAAAAAAACAATTTTTTGTAGGTCATTTTATTAGTCCGTTCATTAGTTTTGGGTTGGAACAAGACAATTCTAATTGGAAGCCAAATTGGCGCGAAAATTTGAATTGTTTTTCATTTATTCGTGCATAAAGTGGACTTTACAAGTTTTTTGTCGTTAAGTTTTTCGATGGCAAGTTTTTTGAAGAAAAAAATTGCCGTTTGGCTTTTACTGCCGCCCAATTTCCTTTTCGACAATTTCGATTACATTAATAAATAAATGCCAACTCAAAATAAGAAAAATATATCTATCTAAAATAGATCGATCTCATATTTAAATTCTTATCTTTATGGTAAATTAGCGCAGTAGTTAAAATATAAAATTCATTACTAGATAAACAGAATTTTCAAAGCTAATTTTTACAACTAGTTTATTAAATATAAACATAAAAATCAGCTGTTCTCTTGGGAATTAAAATTTTAGTTGGTATACATGAATTTATACCAAAATATTATCAAATTTGTTGACAAGTGGCAAGAAAACTTGACAACAAGTGCAATATGCGCATGCGTAGTGCAAAACTGTTCAAAAATTAAGTTGTCGAAGTTAATCCTACTTGAAATGGTAAATTTTAAGATGTTTTTATCGCTAATTTTGACAGATTCTGTTATTACTGAATTTATGCGTTCAATTCTAGCAGGTTATTAACAAATTATAGCAATCAAAGTGCACGTAAAAAGAAGGGAAAAAATTAACGAAATCATGACAAAGTTTATGAGAAAAAAGAATGATAACATTCTGCTTATAAATTCTCATAGATTACTATTAAATTAACATAAATAATAACAAGTTAATTACTTTATTATGTGTTATTTAAGATGAGAAATTCCTATGCTAATTAATTAATCGGTCAGCAATAAATTAAATAGAAACCCATCTAGATAGCTATACAAATATTGTTTATTATTATTCTTAAAAAGATTATTAACCTGAAATTAATCGTAATTAAAATTACACTTCTCATTTCATTAAGTTTTTCGTATTCCAAATCAATATGTTTACAATCCCTGAGTGGCGTCGTCAAACAAATAAAATTAAAGCCAAAAATATCTACATTTTGTACGTTTTGTATCATAAACGAGATTGTTTTTATTACCTCTCCATAACGGTCACTGAAAAGTCTCTCGCAGACTATGCTCAGTGTTATTGGGAGGTTACCGTTAACTGAAGTTTCACTGTATTTTATAAATGAAATTAACGAAAAACCACTATGAGATAATTGCTAAAATTAACTGAAAAATCGTACTATCGAAATAAAAAATTTTATTTATTCATTAATAATATTCATAAATAAGAGCCAATCAGGAAACAATTTATAATTGAAAGAGTGTATTCACTTCAAACAGAAAAAAAAAAACAAAACAAAAGCAATCAAAGCAAAGAATCAAAAACCTGAAGATAACAAACAAATAATTTAAATGAAAAGAAATAAAATCAATTTAAGCCTATTATAAATGATAGCAATAAATACAATATGCAAGAAAAAATAATAAATAAAATATTTTCGAAATCCTCTTCTTTAATTATTATTTTCATTATTATTATGTTGCTAGATTATTAATTTCGGTTTTTTTTGTGTTTATTTTTCAAAAGGTCATAAATGAAATCATCTCCTTTTTAAATTACTTCTATAACAGGTACTCATCCAATAATAATAATAATAATAATAATAATAATAATAGACGCATTTCGCATATGAAAACAAATTCGACTGTCCAAAAAGCAAAAACAAACACACACAAATAAATCCATTTATCAGAAGATCGATTGAATTCCATCAGAATATATTTATCATTTATCATTATTATTACTATTACAGTCATTATTCTTATACAATCCAAAAAAAAAAAAAGAAAAAAAATAGACAAATTATAATGATGTACACATACCATTTAATTTGCATGGCCTTGAAAGGACCATACTGTAAATGAGAAAAGGATGAAATATAGAAGATGAATAATGAAAAATGAAACGAGGACAAAAAGAGCAGCAGATAAAAGAGTGGATACATATGTATGTATATTTGGAGGATCTCAAAAGATATAGGTCAAAATTCGATTTATTAACCAAGAACGAATGCGAAAATTCTGCAAAGATTTTTTAATTTGGTTGTAATAAAAATTATGCCCTATCACGTTTCTAGGTCAAATACATAATAAGTACATTAGAATCGAAATGTGCATCACCCAGTTTAATGTTTATGCATCATATTTATGACCAAGATAAAATCAATACAGTTTTTTTTTTTATCTATAATTATTACTAATCAATCATTCGATTGCAATTACATAATTGCATTGTTAATTAGTATTAGCATTTTTTTTTTTTTCGTTCGGATAATTTTACTAAGTATTTTTTCGATTATATCGTTTCTATTGTAGATCTATTAATATCTTGACGTAGCCTAATTTTTGTTTTGATAAAAACACAAAACAAAAGATTAAAAGAGTATTTTGTTTTGATGGATTTCATCAATTATATTATCAATCATTGATAAGGAAACAGTAGGGAATTATAACACATTCTTAATCTATACAAAAACAACTGTTTTAAATAAAAAAAAAAAACACTCAAAACCTATGATTGAAACTGAAGACCAAGTGAAATTCAACGAGTATTCGTTAAATAAATAGTGAAAGATGAAATATAAGTTATATATCTAATTAGTTTGTATAAATTAATGATAATAGTAACTTTATTATCAATCAAAGAATCATAACAGAATGGGATCGTCCAAATTCTCCAATTTAATGCATAAACATAGTCGCAATTTTAGTATGTAATTCTTGATATAAAAATATTGTTTATAATAGTAGTAGTTGTACAATTCCTTAATTCTTATTTCTTAATACATAAACGTAATTTTAAAGTTCCCAAAACTTTTAACGTTTTACGTATTAAGAAATACGAATTAAGGACGCGCGCTTGCGCTTTAACCACACAATATTTTCGATCAGATGTTGAGAGATGGAACGTAACCTTAAAACCAAACTATTCTGGCGCTATTTTTGATGATAATTTTTGTGCATATTTGAATCGTTTATTTAAAAAATTTTTATTATCTATTAGTTACTTTTAACGTTTTTTTTTCTAGTAGATTTGATCAATCTTTCAATTCTTGTCATCAATTTCGATTTCAATGTCAATTCTTTCATATTTCTGATTACGAATTAAGAAATTAGAAATTGTATAACCGCGTTTTTAATTTTTAGTAGAGAGTTTTTATGTTTTCCAAAATAACGTCAATTTTAACGTCAAAATTAAAGTTAACCGTAACTACAGACAAAAAATACAGAGTTTTTATACCTAAAATAGAAATAAAGGAGAATGACAGTTCATTATAGTATTCACAAATTTCTTTGTGTTTTCAATATGGCAAATATGAGCAATATGACTTTTAAGTTAAAATTCCATTGCTGTCAAACGATTTCTTGAATAAATCCTTACATTAATTTATATCATCACAAGTATAGATTTATCATAGCTGATAATAGAAAAGAAATACGTTTTAAATTTAAATAATTTATATTCTATTTAATTTACCCTCTAATAGATATTTAAAAAGACATACATTGTGAAATAAAGTTTTATAAGAAATATGTGAATTCACTAAATTCAAATAAATTAATAAGATATGGCAACGCAGCCCTATGTCAAAATAAGTCAAATAAAATAACCACTAAAGCAATTAGTTACTTATTTCTCCGATAATAACGGAAATCGTTATCGCTAATAAAGTTAAAGGTTGCTCATTTCAAATTGCGCATGCGCAGAATAACGACAAACATAACGATATCACGAAATAGTGGGCATAAAAACTCTCCAGTTAGATTAAAGTTATATTTACGAAATAGAATACATTCCACCCTTATTCCATATGTATAAAATTTCAGTTTCATAATGTATTCAAATAGAATCAAATTTCTCAAATAAACAAGCAATAAATTTTGGTTGATTTACATCATTGTTTCATTGATATTCATAAAAATATAGAGAGCTAGGTATATAAATCAAAGCAGATCTCCAAATCCGGCAGATATTCAAGAGATATTACCTATGTATAAATATATATAGTACTCCTATATCTAGAAGACTATTACCAAGTACAGTACAATACATACAACCTACACTAGTAGTAAAGATAATAAATAAGATATAAGTTCGTATATGGGTTTTTCTTCTTTATACCGTTTTTTTCTTTCTAATTCAAGGATACGAATTGAGAAGAAGAACAAACGTGACTTACTGTGGTTGACAGTAACATAGTTAAATTTAATAGAAGAATTATTCAATGTTGCGAAAATTTGTTATGCTTTTCACAGAGTACGTACGTACGGTACGTATTATTGAGTAATCGAACTCCCTCATGCGCCAACTCTTCACTACATACGTATTTATTTATCTAGTAGTATCGAAATATTAACCAATAGTAGGTAATATTTAATTGGCATTATACAATATGAGGGGTTATTGTTCAGTTCAGAATAATATTGTTCTAAAAATAATCTTTAAAAATTCAATGATATATACAACGTAAATAGACGTGAGATTCTAGATTAATTAATGAATTAAAAAAAAAAAATGCAAATTTGAAATAAGTGTTTTTTTCCAAAACAAAAAGAAAAAAAAACAACTATTTTTTTTTATCACTCCCACTCTTTGTTTGTGTCATTTGTTTATTAGAATTTAAACGGCTAATAAATAGAATTATGAGTAGATAAGCGAAATAAGAAAAACAATGCACTTAATTCACTCCCCCGTCCCTCCCTGCCTCTCGCCACCATAGATGAAAATAAACTTCGATACAAAACGGTATTAAATCAATTTGTATTGTTACGAATAAACTAGAACACATTTCTGGTGCCATTTCTTTTACAATAGTTCGGTCCAATGCTTTAAGTGTGTATCATAAAAAGAAATAGTGCAGGTAAAGTAAATAGGTACATAACACTGAATCATCCTGTATATACATACATATATAGATAGTTTTATCCTAGTGATTATGTATTTGAATGTAAAATTTCGGCGCTTGTTTTCTTTAGATATTTTCCACTTTTATAATAAAAATATAATCATGTCGCTCTGCAAATACAAAAGAAAAACAATTGACAATTTACCCGCGAGGATAGGGGATGGTATTGTGTACATGAAAGTGATGTAGATACTACACAATAGATAGAACGGGGGATGGTATTTTCCATCGTTAACCCAGCACGTCTATCTCTACCACGAAACTCTTTGCCAGTTTTCCTCCCATCTTTCACTTCCCCCTGCTACCCCGCCTTCTGTTCCACCACTAGCACGAGTAGATATAGATTGAATGTGCCAGAGGTCAAGTGTCGTTGATGTTTCAAAAAGGTTTGTGAAAGGATTTACATAAAATTTATATAAGATTTTCTCTCAACGAGATAGAGAGAGAAGAAGGGAGTTTTCTTATATTTACTAGGGGTGGTAGTAATAGTAACGCGCTCTAGTGGTGGTGCTGGTGGGTTTAATAATAAAACAAAACGACGACGATGAAAAGGGATTTTCTCTTTTCGTTTATTCATGTAATTTGAAACGGGAAAATGTTTTTTTTTTTTTTTTGTTGTTATTTTATTAAATTCCTCAGGTACTAAAATCGGGAGAGAGTTTATTGCTCATTTGGACATTTTTCCAAGGATTAAATTAAAGCCAATTTTATGTTATTCTAGTAATAAAATAAATTGTATGTGTATACAGAGTGTATTTTTAATAGGCGCCACTATTGGATAATAGTCGAGAAACGATCAGAGTTCCGTGGTCGGAAAAATTGGGCAAAAGATGTGCTATTTAGGCAACGTTAAGAATATGTTAACAACGTTTCCAGATATTCGATAGTTTCCGAGCAATTACGGAAAAAGACCGGCCGAAAACAATTTTTCCAATTAATTTCGAAACTAACCAATTTAGAAAAAAAGTGTTTCCTACCAAAAATACCATATTTTCATAACTCTATTTGATAATTACGTTAGGCATTCGATATTTTATTTAGTATAGGAAGTATCACTATCAAATTCATTTTTTTAAATACGGTTCTGGATTTGTAAAATATTTTTTGCAGCCCATAATTACAAATTCAATGATATGGCACTTGATGATACTAATTAAGTATTAAAAAAAAAAAAAATTATATAAAAACCAAAATTTTCAATTAATTAGTACGGTCCTGCTAATTATGATATTTTCTTCTTTAAATCTATCATTTATTACACCTTCCAGTCAACTCTCTTCCGAATCGTACTCATCATTTCAATTACTACTCGTATTCTCCATTTCACTCCACCCAACATAGACGATTTGCAATCATGAAACTTGTCAAAGCTGCAGTTACTACACTCATTTATCTATGTGTCACCACTGTCATTATTGCTCAAAAAGATCCACATTTTCTCGACGATCGAAATACAATTGTACATTTATTCGAGTGGCCTTGGGCCGATATTGCTAATGAATGTGAAAAGGTATTGGGTCCAAATGGATTTGGTGGTGTTCAAGTAAGTGTCATTGTATTAACTTTCCAACAATCAAAGATTTGATTTTGATTTTTTTCTATCAAGATTTCTCCACCTAATGAAAACGCTATTGCGGAAAATAGACCGTGGTGGGAAAAGTATCAACCAGTTAGTTATATTCTGAATAATCGAGGTGGCGATGAAAATGCATTATCAGATATGATTAAGCGATGTAATGACGCTGGTGTAAGGTAAATTGGATGTTTTTCCTGTTTATCCCATTCAGGATTGTTAACCAACTGTTGTGTCATTGTTTAAACATTTTGTTTTCTTTCAGTTAAAAGTATTTTTTATTCAAAGTAATGCGCTAACATGATGTTTAAATTGTTTAAAATTGTGATACGAAAAAAATGTTTGAAACAAATAAGGAACTTTTTCATTTAAATTTATCCTTTTCTCCATTCCTCTCGTTCTTCTCTGTCTCTTTCTAGAGTCTATGTAGACATAGTCGTAAATCACATGGCATCAATTAGTGATAGAAATGGAACTGCTGGCAGCCCCTATGATCCCAATACCGAATCGTATCCAGCTGTACCGTATTCAAGTGAACACTTTCATCATCCCGATTGTGATATTGATTACAGTGACAGTGCTTCAATTCGAAACTGTCAATTATCGGGTAAAACAACCTTTCATATTCACATAAATTAATATTCATTCGAAATGTGATTTTTCTAATTTTCCCGATTAAAAGCTTTAAAGGATTTGAATCAAACTGAGGAATATGTTAGAACGAAAATCGTAGAATACTTGAACCATCTGATCGAATTGGGTGTGGCTGGATTTCGAGTTGATGCTGCTAAACACATGTGGCCCGATGATTTGAAAACGATTTTTAATCGTTTAGATGATTTAAATGGAGATTTTAATTTCGCATCGGGCGACAGAGCGTTTATTTATCAAGAAGTGATCGATACAGGTAAATGAAAATCAAATATTTTTGCTCAATTTACAACTGAGTGTCACAATATAAGATAACTGGGACAATTTGATAGCCATATATTGAGACCGCTCAAATTAATATCCGAAAATATTGTGAAATTCAAAATTTATCGCCCTTGAGAAACACAAAACTGTTCGCAAGAAAAGTAGAATTTTTGATTTTTGCATGGATTTTGCTCAATTCCATCAATAATCCAATATTAAGACACCCTGCATTGATTAAATATAGATTTATGGAAATTAAACCATCTAATCTGAATAGGTACCGATCCAATTGACAATCACGACTACACTGATTTCGGACGAGTATGTGAATTTAAATTTGGACAAAAATTGGCTCCTTGTTTCCGTGGAATTGATCCATTAAATCATTTAGTTAATTGGGGAATCGATTGGTCGCTGATAGATGGTGAAAGTGCTGTATCGTTCATTGAAAATCATGATACTGAACGTGGCAATACGACGTATTTGACCTATAAGGAATCGACACCGTATAAGGCGGCTATTGCTTTTATGTTGGCCCATCCATATAAGGGAATCACTAGAATTATGTCCAGTTATGATTTTCAAAGTTACGATCAAGGTGAGGACTGGTGATAATTATAAAAAGTCGATACTTTACGATCAACTTTCAGAAAGTTGGTCTTGACTTTTCAAAGAGCATTGACAGTTGGTGCTCATTTTAGCTTAGTCATCTTCCTGTCAGTTAAATGATTTTTAAGTGAAATGACAATTCTAAACCTAAGCTCACACTTAACTTTTTTCAATTTAATCATAAAATAATTAGTTATTTTTCCACTCAAAAAGGTCCGCCCAGCAATGGCGATAACATAATTGGTCCCGGTACAAATCCGGTAGATGGTACCTGTACAAACAGTTGGATATGTCAGCATCGTTGGTCGCCAATTTACAATATGATAAAATTTCGTAGTGTTACTATCGGTACCGATATGAACAACTGGTGGAGTAACAATGACAATCAAATTGCCTTTAGCCGTGGCGACAAAGGATTTTATGCAGCAACAGCAGGCGGCGATATTGACGAATTAATACTAACTGACATGCCGGATGGTTTATATTGTGATGTTATTTCGGGCAGTTATGTCAATGATGAATGTACTGGAGTAGTTGTGGAAATTAGCGGTGGTTATGTACATGTTCAATTGCAGTATGATAATAATAATGGTGGTGGTAATGGAGAACGAGCTTTAGCCATTCATGTTGAAGCGAAATTGTCAAAAGATTGACGTTGTTCAGTTGCCAAGATCAGAAAGATAAATTAATGTCGAAGTTTTTATTATGTATATTATTTTTGAATCACTCTGTATATATGTTTTAGTACTTTAATAAATAAATTAGCAGTTTTTTTTTTTTTTTTTGGATAATCTCACAATTTGGCTAATTATAATTTTTAATTAACCACCCGGAACCATTTTGAAATCAATCAACAACACACACACACACACACACACAGGCAAGCGATAATCATTTCTTTTTCTTTTCTGTCGTTCTTTCATTCAGAAGAACTCGTTGATTTCGTTTATTTTTGTTAAAAAAAAAAACGAATCCGCAAATTAGTTTACTATACTCGTACCGCCTTAAATAATAATAATAATAAATTCATAACCTATCTAATTACGTCATAATATGAGCGAAAAAAGAAGATTAAACGGATGTTAGCTAATGATTCGATTTATGATGATGGCAATGACGTTGATGATTATGATCAAAACCTGCGATCTTAATCTAAATAAGATAAAAATGTTTATTTAATTAGGTACAATTTTTAGTCTATAATTATTAGAATTGATCAATCTTTCAATTGTTGTCATTAATTTCGATTTCAATGTCAATTTTTTAAATTTCTGACTGACGAATCACGAAACAAGAAAATGTATAACTTTGTTTTTAATTTTTAGAGCCCAAAGTCATGTTTATAAAATAAAATTAAATTTACAAAGTTGGATAATTCCACCCTTAGTTTCATTCACTTGTCAAAGTGTTGCAAGTTTAAACAACAACTGTGTGAGGTTTTTAAAAGTCTGCGTTGGCGTGTTTCCAGCTCCCAAATGAATTAAAACTAGAAAAAAATATATATTCCAAATTATAACTTCAATCTCTGTCTGTTTTCTTTCTTAAAATTTATTTGCATTGCATAAATAGCTATTTCTGCATATTTAAAATATTTTCCATTTCCCCCCAACTCCAATCGTGAGCCGACCGATTTTATTGTTCTTTTTTCTTATTTTCGAAAATCTATGGATTCCAATCACGTTTCACTGTCAATTCAACGAAACACATAGACAACTCTGAATAAATAATAAAAATCTAGATTTATCTTAGATCAGCGATCTAAATGTTTCTTGTCTTCTTTTTGCCATTCAAAAACCAACAAATCTCTATCCATGGAATGGATATCCAAGAGATCACTAGAAACTGTCTTCCAAAAAATTGTCAAAGCCGTCATTGTTTACAGTTAGGTTTGATTTAGTTGATATAGATTTAGCATGATGACTAGGTCGACTACTAATGCTGAAATTTGATAATAGTACACTATTCACAAACTAAATTGACAATTATGTAACAATGTGTAAGAATTAATAGAGAGATTTTATAATTTTATATCCACTAGTTAAGAATTTCGTTAAGTTTATCGTTGTACCCTTATACCCTTAGGGCAGGAGGGGGGGGTGTATATTAACGATAATGATTTGCCCCCAATTGAAAAATAAATATCATTTATTTGATTTTTGTTCGTTGCTATAACGAACTGTCATAGATTCGATTTTATATCTCTAAAAACTTTTTATTTTATTTTTTCATAGTTATGGTAATCTTTATTACAAATTGCCATAACACCGGCCAAATTTGACATTAATTTTGGATAAAATCTTTACTCTCTAATATCAATTCATGAATCTATCATTTTCTCTAGGTCCCAGTATTATTTACACTTCAAATAATAGTCGCTCATTCAAAAGCGAATTAGAATCAAAGAAAACACGATTTAATCTAGAACATTCTATAGAAAATCTTTACTTTGATCGTTCATTTTCAGTTTTCGATCCTCAAAACATCCCATCCTCAAACGAACCAACAAACAAACAAACAAACAAACTTGACTTTTCCATTCGAATAACGAAACAAACGGAGGGCAAAGGGACAGGCGTCGTGTGTTGCCTATACCCAAAATTTCAGGGCGGTAACCGATCCATATCCATAATATTTCCAAACTGAAAGAGAGAGAGAGAGAGAGAGAAGGATATAAAATTTTCCTGAAACGAAAAACAGACTAAATTCCGCTCCGCCCCCGCTAACGGGAATCATTCTTTTATTTTTCTTTGCTATATACTATACATTTTAAATATATATTGCCTAGGACTGAAGAGGGATGGGGTGGTATTGTTATCATACGAGGTGGAAGGGAAAGGGTAAAGAAAGAGATGGCAGATGGTGGTGGTGGTGGTGTTGGTGGCAGGGATCTGTGATGGAGAGACGGGTGGTTGGAAAATGTATACCACGCAAAAGGTGAAATCGATAAATGTGGTGGGTTCATGTGTGTGTGTGTGTGTGTGCACTTGGTGGAAGGTAGTTATAGGGGGGAGTGGCGGAGTTGGAAGAATATGCTTGTACGTGTTTACTTGTTATATAATTTATTTTTCTATGGAAAATTTTAAGCTATTTTTGGCTGTAAACGTGTATAGGCTGTGGCAATTTATGCGAAAACATGAACCCCATCGAGATGACCTTAAAATTCGAAAAAATTATAAAGTTTCTGTTTCTATCTCTTCGATTTGAGACAATTTTATCAACTAATCTTCGTTTTTATGAGGATAGCTACTTGTGACTACTAAGCAACTGTCATTAGGTAGATTTCATGAAACTTACCATCTCATTTTCCGAGGATAGATCTATTAGACAATCTTGTCATTCGGCTATTAGGTAAATAGCCGATAGCATTTTGTGTGTAATCGTACTTTATTTTTTATGGATAATGAAAAGACAAGAGGGTTAATTTAAAATTTACAACATTTTTAGATCAAAAGGAGGCATAAATAGATTTTGACCTCTGTCTTTTTTAAGAGCACTTAATCGATTTGAACTTTTTTTTTCAATAAACTCGGCTGTCTTTTAATAAAAGTTTTCAACTAGATTTTATAGTTGAATAGTATACAATATCATTTCTCTCCAACACTAACGTAAATTATATTGAAACATAGTAGTTATATTCACCCTTTTCCATTTAACTGCAGCAAACGAAAATTTAAATATTTTCCATTAAAAATTTAATAATATACCTAATAATAACAATAATAAATGAAAGAATACAGAGCCAAATTTAAAGAGAGAAACAGTGAGAGAGAGAGAGAGATAGAGATGGGAGTGTTCCGGACGTATAAGCCCTAGGGGGTAGGTTTTGTTCAAGCTGAATTTAGTCGATTTTCGTTCATTTCAGTCAGTTCGTTTCAGTTCTTTGAATGCAAAATGGAAAAATCGCCATAGGCGACATTTCCATTATTTTTAGCACAGTTGGGAATCCCATTCCCCTTTTTCGTTGTAGGTCCCCCCTCTCTCTCTCTCTTATGCAGAATTTCGTGTGTGCATCTCAATATGAATTCGTTTAAAACTTTTTCTTTGATTGTGGCATGTAATGTAAAGTCGAGGAAAAATTGAGGTTAGGAATTGGTTCTTTTGCGATATTTTCGTTTGAAAGTGGAGTTCAATTGATTTCCAAAGAATTTCTAAAAGTTAAAGCGACTGGAACAAAAAAAGAAATTAATATTGAAAAATGCCTTATATGGAAAATGAAAATTGAATTTATGTATATTTGCATTTATCGATGTTTATTATGTTAATTATTATCGATCGATGTACATTTTCAATGTTCTTCTATTTTTTTTTTTTTTTGTTGTTGTTTTTCAATTTATACACTAACAATAAGACAATAGACGAAGAAATTAATCTTAAAATCGTGCAAAATATAAAACCAAGTGAAAGGATGCGACAATTATATTTAAAAAGAAAAAGAAGAAGAAGAAAAAATACAATACAAATTCACTTTCCGTTTTCGGTCAATTGATCGTGATCAAATTAGATTTTCTAATGAGAAAAAAAAAAAAAAAAAAAACAGAACCTTTACCTCGATAATGATGAGATGAGTGTTTAGATAAATCAACCAATCAATATATAGGGTGATTTAGAATTCTCATGATTCAATCTATATCAGAAAATGTAGCAACCAGAAGTGGTCCTTAAACCAACTAAATTCGCTTGTTCTTGAATTATTTACATTTGTACTTGTTTGCATTAAAGTGCTGTTAAATTTGAAATAACTGAGTTGGTATGGAAATGCAATGTTGCCAGAATTACAAATTTGAAGTAATCATCTAGGAATGACTAAGAATTTAAACTTAAAATCGTTTCACCTTAATTTATATTAATTGTTTAGATCAATTCTTAATTTAAAATTAAAAAATTATGGTTCTTATAGCAAAAAACCGTTCTGTTATGAAATGAAATTAAATAAATTTTATTGAAATTTACAGATAATATGAAAATAACCGTGGCAACATTGTATAAAAATCACAATAATCAAATAATAATCGGATGGGTAATTTTCATTTCGTTTTAGTATATATATATATATATTTATTTACATCGATAACAATAAACAATTTTCATTTACAATATAGCTACAATCACAAACAAGGGCCAGAAGTATATTTTCGATTTAATAATCTAAAGATTCAAATTGTAGATGGTACTGATGTTGATAAATTACTTATAATGTGCAATAAAAACTACTTAATACCTGTAATTAAAAAGATGGTCTTAAGCGTCCTTTAATATTATTAAATTTTTGAAAGCCACAGATTATCCGACTTTCGGTTGTGACTAGAATGGCAATTTAAAAAAAAAATACATATTACAAATATTAAGAAATTTTCAGCAAAAATTGTTTGCTGGTTATTTAAATTTTTTCTTAATTTCTCGGAAATTATAGTATATTTGGCAACACTGTTAGTATATTCATAATTTTGCTTAGATCTAGCATCTTTTATCTAATTTAATCGACCTGGTAATTCTTACCGTTGATGACTTAGCAATAGAGACACTCCTATTAATACACCCTGTATAGAAATATCTACAGTGCTGTATAGCTTATTATTTAGTTCTAAACCAAAATCTATGGACAAATACAATTTAACATTATTAAAATTTCAATCTAACTTAATTCTTTTGCTTTTCCTTTATTTTCGACTTCGTTTTCCTGTCCATCCGTACGCAGACAGATCACTTAATTTTATGCACGTCACGTGACTTGGGGGATTCATTCCCTATTATATCTACAGTTAGTTATGTATATACTATATAGTTACTTCTTCACTCATATAATAAGTAAAACCACGTGAGGATCACTCACTTCTAATATATTCTATCTCTCTTCCCCATTTAAATTGCATGTTCCACTTATTTTTGAGCCTTTCGGGCTCAGTTGAAATGAAATTCAAAGCCCTCTAGAATAAATTCTTTTTAGATTTATCACTAGCAGATTATGGTTATGAAATTTATGTTAATCCATCTACATATATTTTGTTTTGTTATTATTATTATTATTATTATATTAAAATGTAGAATCCATATAGACTATATGGATTGTTCGTGATGCTGTTGGTGACGTCATACTGATAATTAAACCAGGTATATGGATTTGAATAGATTGAATATACAATTATATCATTTACCTGTGTAAAGTGGAATTTACACTTGACAAGTGTAAATTCGATATCCAATTTCTTGAAGGAAAAAATTGCCGTTTGTCGTTTTACAGTAGCCAAATTTCTTTTCAAGAATTTCGATTACGTTAATAAAAATGCCAACTCGAAATATATATATATTGTCGAAAATTTACTTGCCGGCAAAAAAACGTATCAACTGTAAAGTCCACTTAAATGAAAGTCGTGACTTTATTTACTATAGGGAAATAAATTTACATATGGATTCGAGACGTTGAATAATGAAATTTATTGAGGTTATATTATAGTACATATTATATGTATCGAATAATTAAGGTCACAAAGAACTGAATTAATCCAAAATAATAAAACATTGAACAAAAAAAAAAAATTAACGGCCTTCTATCCGCTGCTCTATTATATTTGACATTATTAAGGACTAAATAGACCTGAATTTAGTGTTTAGCGATCGATAATTATTCCATTATAACTATTATTATTATTATTTAAAGTTCAAATCGCTGTTGTTTAGACAGCAAAGTCAATTGAACTGAACAAAAAAAAAAAAACAAAAAACAAAATTGCAGTAGCAAAAAGCATTTCATGTATACGTCAATTTTGACGTAATCTTTTGATGGATTCATAAACTGTATGTCTACATAATACATACATATAATATACATGTACACACTGTACAGAGACGGTTCGGCCTACTTGATTTTTCATGGTAGAATAATTAATAGATAATATTACGATTATAGTATATGAAAGTGAAGGTCGAATGAATGAAGAAATTTTGTGCAGATTTTAAATTTTAATTATTAATGTTTAATAATAATCAGAGAATGTTAACTTGGTAGATGCTTGTAATCAACCGATTTATTGTTTTTATATAATATAAACTATACCTCGGAACATTGTTGTAAAATAATTTTTTGAATTTACTGTTTAGCAAACTATACTATTCTCAAATCAAGCTGGCAATAATGCGTAAGAGTTAGTACCAATTCATAGTTACAATTCCTAGTATATTTATGAAATTATTTCATCTAAATTTTGATTACAAAATGTCTTCGAGTTACTAAAATAACCACGATTAGTTATTTCACTCTAGTGATCAAATAGATTATCAGCTGTTTCTGTTCATGACATTTACATTTTGTGCTTTAATTAGATACTTGTTAACAACCCACTTGGAATCAATTGTGATTGTTACAGAAAATAAAACCGAGTTCTAACAAATTTCGATTATCTTAAAATCAAATGTTTTTTTTTTTGATTGAAAATTCGAAATATTAGCCACAAAATAATAGTTTTCTTTATCGACACCATCGCCCTGTCAATAGTCGATTTAAATATATTGTAGAGTTGTCTAATTAATGCATAGTATAAATGTGAATTAAATAGTAATAACCACCCATTATTTTATTTGAAATTAAACATGAAATATATTGTAAAATATACTTTGTATAGAATGTGGCACAATCAAAACACATAATAAATATGCTCGATATTATCATGTTCATATTGCAGCAAATTGTTTATTCGTATCTTATTAATTAATTGACACACATATGCCACCGCTATCTCCCATTAACCGTACTAGATCAAGCGCTGCTACATCTTTTGCTTCTTCTTTTTGCAATTATTATTATAATGTTAATTTCTCATAATAATTTTAAATATTGCTCAAGTAAAGAAGAAGAAGAGATACAAATATATTTATGCCCACACACATACACGTACGATACGATACGATACACACTTGCATTTAGCAATAATACTACAAGAAAACAATTTCAATACATAATTATTATTATTATTATTATTAGTATATCTACACATATATATTGCTATATACTCGTAGCTTTATTAAGTAATTTTCCCATAAATATGTGTGTAAGATGCTTATGTTTTTGTAAGATTTCTTCGCTCACTTAACTACAACTATCATCATCATTATACACTTATTATTATTTCTATTATTATTATTATTACTAGATATTCTTTAATTTTCAGCAAGTAAATCGTGGAAAATTGTTCATCGATTTATTAAATCCTAACATTTTCAATCTTATCAAATTTATGCAAATATACAGGGTGGTGTATCAAAAAAGATATCCAACTTTGGCATATATTTTTGGAAATAATCAATTTTCATGTTTTACCACTGGATTTAAAGCGTAAATGTTTCTGTTCGTGTGTATCTCAAAAACTATTGATGATTTTAAAATTCTGTTGACATCATTTTCTGCTGCAAGCAAAATGAGTATAGTCTCGCGAAAACCTACTGGCTTAACCAAGATAAGGCCTTTTAAACTTACAGCACTCTGTATAGTATATCTGCTTGTCAATTTATGTACGTCTACAGTTCTAGTGACATAATAATAATTGCAAGGACGAATTTTGTAACTGATTCATCTAGTGCACGAATTCTTGAAATTGAGAAATTTTCTTCTTCTTCTTTTTTTTTTCTGCTAAAATGTGTACTTTTAAAATATGCTTGAAGTATTGACAGATTAAAAATACGTCGAGCTATTAATAATATACTGATAAATTGAGGTTAACTAGAGGAATATATTATATCCATGGAGTAGATAATTCAATGCTAAAGCAAGATGCAATAATAGATAGATAGCTAGGTATAGCTTGTCTCATTTTATTTGGCTAAAGCAATGGTTTTGCTTACAAGCGACCATAAGAGTGGGATTATCCAACAACTTAATGCATAAACATATAGTCGTAATTTTAGTACGTCAATCTTGATATTTTTTCTAATAGTCGTGGTTCCCTAATTCCTTAATTCTTATTTCTAAATACATAAATGTAATTTTAAAGTTTCCAAAACTTTTAACCTTTTACGTATACAGAAATACGACGCGCGCTTGCGCTTTAACCACACAATATTTTCAATCAGATGAGGAGAGATGGAACGTAACCTTAAAACGAAACTATTCTGGCGCTATTTTTGATAATAATTTTTGTGCATAATTGAATTGTTTATTTATAATTTTTTTTATTATCTATTAGTTACTTTTTAGCGTTTTTTTTTAGTAGTAGAATTGATCAATCTTTCAATTCTTGTCATCAATTTCAATGTCGATTCTTTCAATTTCTGATTGCAAATAAGAAATTGTATAACCGTGTTTTTAATTCCTAGTGCTTAAAATTATGTTTACGAAATAAAAATTACGTTTAAGAAGTTGAATAATTCCACCCTAAGTTGTGATTTGTTTATGGATTTGACGAAACATTGATGAATTGTTTTATAGACGGAAGATTTTTTATGTATAAAATGGAACAGACTATACAATAGTAGACTTTATCATTTGTTTTACATATACGTATGTTTCTTGCTGACTAAAACATTTTATCTAATAAAAAGGGCTAGACTGTACAGTATTATATTTACTTTTCACGTTGAATTATTTTATATTTTGCTCGTCTGACGCATGAAGAAATCTTCTTCTTTTTCTACTATAATATATTACGTACGTTTTCCTATCAGACATCGACGCAGTGATGAATGACAATGTAACACACATAAAATTATAAAGAAAATGTAAACCAATCTACAAAAAGAAAGCAACAGAAAAAAACGCAAAGAAATAACGAAACTGATTGCAATTTTATTCATCAATAGTGGTGATTATTTTACTACGATGAAAATTGTATTTAAATATGACGAAATTTGATGTCTATTGAAGATGAATTGTAAAATTTTATTGCTTGTTTCAGTGCGATAGATTGTAAAAAAATGACATTGAAGAAATTTCGAAAAAAAAAGCGATTCGAACGAAACAGCGAAATAATTTAAGGGAGAAGAACAAGATTAATTAGAACTTCAACTAGTGAAAAATTGGTTAATAATAATAATAATGATTGATATGTACTATGAATAGACACAAAAAAAAACGATGATCACATACATACACATCCATGAAATTTACCCAATTTGTCTTCAATACGATGAGAATGATGATGACGGTTTTCGTAACCGCACTAATTAGTCCATAAAATTATGTATTATAACCTTGTTATTTAATTGCATTTATTGATCAATTATGTCGATTGGTAGAGTGACAATATTGGCAGAATTAGGCATGCTATATATTTGTCCATTTCCGGTTTTTTATCTATTTGTCTAATCTATTCGATAGTTTATCGAAATGATGAAATGGATATATATATAAACATATTTTGTTTCAATAACATTTCATTAAAAATCCAGGCAATAATGATTATTATGATTATATGTATTTAGTTATATTCGTCAAGGATCATTGATGTTCATAATAATGATTATGATGATGAGAGCAATAAAATCGATGTTGAAACACACACATACTGCACCAGTACATCATATACATATACACACCTCTAATGAATTCGAATGTTTCGTTTTTGTTTTTTTTCAAAAAACAATTTACTTAAGTGGTCAAATTAATATCTTAAGTGTCTAATCGATAGAATGTATTCACATACAATTTAGGTACCTTATTAAATTATTAATGATCTAAACGTGAGATATTATCTGTTTGATTTAGGTAATATCACATCGATATAAATCTGGCATGTATGAAAGACGTTTCACATTATAGGAATTGTTAACCTTCATTATTTTTACTTTTTGCATTCATTTCTCATTTTAACTGAATTTTTCTATTAATGGAATAAAACAATGTTTCTATTATTGCTACTGTCAACCATTCACTATAATAACATTCAGTCAGTCCAGTTCTGGAACATCCAACATACCTTTCACGTCTATTTTATAGGTATAGCCTTGCTGAATCCTCGTGTAGTTGGATCGAAATTCCTAAACGTAGTTAGTTACGCACGCATACGAAAAACCCTTTCCACTATTCCATTCCCCGTTACCCTGCCTCATGGAAAAAACACATACATAAATTATGTAGAAAATCAACCCCCTTAGTTGATTGGTGCCAGTCGAACGAATACCGCCCACAATCATAGCAACAGTCCAATAAAGATAACGGGCATCGCGGCGCCGCTAGTTTAACGCGACGCCGCCCTAAAAATATTCTTCTATTCGAATAGTCGAACAATCATTTCGACGTCTCACCTGGAGGACGTCGTGTCCTGTTATCGCAAGAAATTCCGACCGAAATCAAACGGTTTGCCAGTGTACTTCGAGAGGGGTTCGAGGCAATCGTGGCTCTGAACGGGAACAGGCCTGTTGAGGGCCCTACGCAGGGGTCCTTCCATTTTTTTGGTGGCCGAGGTGTTAGTGTTAACAATATTCGGGGGTTCTTTAGTAGTAAGATCGGCTCGGCTCTTCCAGATACAGGTAAGTTTTACTATGTTTTTTGTTTGGCAATTGTTATTTTATTCGTTGGAACATTTTCCGTATATGAAGGAACAATTATATAATAGTAGATTCTTGATATTATAATCATTTAAAAGAATCCTAAATCGTTGTAAATGGTTTTTAAGAAATTAAAAACCTATCATTTTGATCCTGTGCAAAACGTCTCTTTAAGAATTGAGTTTAGCTCTAATGATTCCATGTTTTAATCCTTGGAATCGATCTAAATATAATATATATATATATAATATAGATATACTATCACGTACACCATTAGACCTATTTGACCCCCAGCATAGGGGTAGTAGGATCCATGTTACCACCTTAAATATGCGAGTAATATCGATCAACAATATTTAGAACAAATATTAATAGAAATATTTCACTGAGCATGTTCGAAATAGCAACGATTGTCGTTGCCATTTTCAACAATATAATAAAATGGCGCATGTGTTGAAAACAAGATGGCGTCGATCAATAGAATGAATACGGTACCAATTAAGCAGTTAGCTAGCCAGTTATGCGGTTGGATATTTGCATAAAAAAGATTGTTCCAAGTGTAACTGGCTGGTGGCCCGTCTCAATCGATGTTTTAAGTTGTTATTCTCTTATTGCTCTCGAATATTGGTTCGTTTTAATTATAATTAGTGGACACTATTCGTTGATTTATACGTATTACTAGAATTTAGGTAAAATGAATTGCGATCGGAAATTTAATTTCTTTAGATTGAAATAGAACTTAAATTATTTGAGCGCTCAATCCTCCATGTTCCGATCCGTTTAAGGAGGGGGGCTGGGGGGTATCAGCGCAGTGCCTCCCCAACCCATTCACCCTCTCTATCTCTATCTCTGTTTGTTATAATTTCGCTTCATCATAATAACAACCCGCTAAGACATGACCTTATCTAAAATTGCTCCTTTTGTCTGTCTATTCAGGTCAAGAAGACGAGGCACTGTACTGAAATCCCTCAGGAACCCTCACACAAAAGTACATCGTCGTCAACAAAGCTCCAAGAAATATGCAAAGTGCAAGTGAAACTGTTTATTGTATTGTCAGTTTCTCATCTTCCAAGTGTGCAATTTAATTTTGAAAATAACAAAAACAAAACAAAACAAAAAAGCATAATGAAGCGTCTTCGAGTGCTGATAACTTTGCCAATGATAACAACAACATATCGAAATGAACTGATGAAACTGTGAAAGAGTTGTCATCAAAACAAAAATGGCGCCAATACCATTAATCAACCTGGAGTTCTCCGAACTCAGGGAAATTGTGTGGGCCAAATTACAAGAGCCACACCATCAACGGAAATTAGTGTTAGTTATTGTGTCAATAGCATTACTATTAGATAATATGTTGTATATGGTTATAGTGCCCATCATTCCAGATTATTTAAGGTAAGATCAATCTAATCAAATGAGAAAATGTTCGAGCATCAACTGACGCCAAGTGTTATTTTGCAGATATATTGGAGCTTATCCAGATGAACCTATTAAGGGAAACGTAACGCTGCCCCCCGGGACACCTTTCAAACACGATCACCATGGCCAGGACTCAGCTACCGGCATCCTCTTCGCATCCAAAGTACGTATGAACATTGGTAGATTTTATGCGGTTAAATTTATATCGGTCAATTTAACTAACTAAAACTTTTTGTTGTTTCAATTTCGATAGGCCATAGTACAGCTTATGGTAAATCCATTCTCTGGAGCCCTAATCGACCGCATCGGATACGACATTCCCATGATGATAGGATTATGCATCATGTTCCTCTCAACGGCAGTATTCGCATGCGGCAGGAGTTACGGGCTCCTCTTCTTCGCTCGAAGTTTGCAGGTAAAATAATTTCATATTCAATTAGACCCTCTGGACTTTCAAAAATTCTTGAAAAAGCAACCTATAGTTAACTTATGTAGACATTGACATTACGTATATTTCTACAATTCTCTAACTGGCAAATATATAAAAGAAATATATATATATATTTTTTTTTCATTCTTTTCCAGGGAGTGGGGTCGGCATTCGCAGACACCTCCGGTTTAGCGATGATCGCAGACCGATTCACCGAAGAGAACGAGCGTTCAAAAGCACTAGGTATAGCGCTGGCATTCATAAGTTTCGGTTGCCTAGTAGCGCCACCGTTCGGCGGAGCCCTCTACCAATTCGCCGGCAAAGAAGTACCATTTCTAATACTCGCCTTCGTCTCACTAATCGACGGTTTTATGCTACTAATCGTTATGAAACCGATAAAAGCGCAATTAAGAGACGCTTCTTTAAGTCGTCCACCATCCGTGCCAATATGGCGCCTATTCATGGATCCATATATTGCTGTATGTTCAGGAGCGCTAATGATGGCGAATGTTGCTTTAGCATTTTTAGAACCGACTATATCCCTATGGATGGAAGACAATTTGACAACAGACAATTGGAAAATCGGAATGGTTTGGTTGCCGGCATTTTTCCCACATGTTTTAGGTGTAATGCTTACGGTGAAAATGGCAAAAAAGTATCCGCATCATCAGTGGCTAATGGCCGCCGTCGGTCTCGCTTTAGAAGGTCTAAGCTGTTTTATTATTCCACTTTCAAACAGTTACATAACATTAATGATCCCATTATGCGGCATTTGTTTCGGAATTGCTCTAATCGATACGGCCCTATTGCCAACGCTCGGCTATTTGGTCGATGTACGATATGTTTCAGTTTACGGAAGCATTTACGCCATTGCCGATATATCGTATTCAGTTGCCTATGCAATCGGTCCAATAATAGCAGGAGAAGTGGTCGAAGCAATTGGTTTTACTGCACTAAATGTTGGTATCGCATTCTGCAATCTTGCCTACGTTCCACTTTTGTCCTATCTAAAGCACATCTATGATTTTAAACCATTTGAAAGTGAAGCGAATATTCTCATGTCCGATCCACCTAATAAGGAATATCAAACGTATTCAATGCAGGAACAGAAAAACATTAACGACAACATACAAAATCATTTGGAATATAAACAACAGGAAACGAATTTTAATACCTACGATATGAATTATGATAATGAGCAACAACAACAACAACAACAGTCAACATATCAAGGCAACAACCAATCCACGCATGCGCAATCATATCAAAATCAAACATATCAAGGCCCACAAGCATCTACACCTCAACTACCGCCATCTAGACCACCGCAACGAGTTCTACCACAACAGCCAACTGCAACACCACCACCAACAACAACTGCAAATCCATTCCGACCCCAAGCACCAATGTCCACGGGGGGCAATCCCTTTCGACAAGGGATGTAAAATGATGGAAACTTTTATAAACAATTTACAACATACATATACTATATTAATGTGAAAATATTAAATTAAGTGAAGAAATTTGACTATTTTTCTGTTTTTCCGTCTGTTTTATTTTTAATTTTTTTTTCAGATTCTTAGCTACATTATTACGACAATATGTCAATTTTATGTGTGTAGATTATGTCAATTTGTGACGTCAATTTAGAGGTTATTTTTTTTTAATAAAGGCTGATTTACATTAAGAAAAGTGTTCGTCTGGGTAATACCGATTAGAAAATTATCGATTAAAAGCGATAAAAATAAGAAAGCTTGATTTTTTCATAAGAGCAATGGTAAAGGTGCAGTATCTGCTAATTGCAGCGCCCCCTAATGGCATTTTGATTTTCTAATTATATTTCTCCTTAGTATAAACTATATAGAGTATCTGGAATTGGTAGCTATTAATTTTTTTTTGTTTTTTTGTTTCTTTAAAATTCGTATAAATTTTATAATAAAATAGCTAATACTTTGATCAATATGACATTGTTGTCTTAATATGCTGCCATTACGCAATAAAGGAACCTACACTGTAATTAAATTCTCTCGGCAGCGAATTAGCTAAAAATAACAAAAATAATTGTACTTTTCCTTATAAAAAGCTTTTCGAATAAAACACTGAACCGTCATCAGGCATTTGCCGACATCAAAAAGTAATTAATAACTTAGCAAAAACAATTCTAACCACAATTTATCTTCTAGATAATACAATTTCTAATGAGAATCAGCTTTTCTTTCATTTTGTACAAATTGTAATTAATTAAGAGTAATTTTAAGGATATTTTTTCGTGGAAAAATTTTAATTTATTTCAAAAATTATGTATTAAATCGACTAATTTATGCATAAAACAAGAAAAAAATTATAAATATATATGAAAAATATATCAACTGAGATCGCATACATATCAGAGCCACACGATGTGGCTCACAACCTACTTATAATATTTAATTAATTAATTAATTAAGACGTGATAATAGATTTAAGGTATATTTTGTATAGTATATAGGGTGTCCACTTTTAAAATCGACATAATTAATTAAACAAAATTTAGGTATAGCATTTAGATAAATCTAGGATTAAAGTAATTAAATTGCGTACGCAGATTAAGATTATATTAAGGTAAGTATATTAAAGGTAAGTTTTTAAATTAATATTTCAGGACATACTATATCTGTATATACAGGGTGTATACACGATATTTTCTTACATATAATTTATTCCACTCGATTAAGTCACTTAATGCATATCATTTAATTGTACCTTATATTATTCTTTGGGACGACGTCGTGCAATTAATAAAATTAGTTGATTAAATTGAGTGAAATATTCTCTATTTTCGAGATATTAAGAATAGTTTGTAGTCAAAATAATAAATCGATCTGATTCACTGATTATTTAATCAAGCTGTTCTTAATACTTGGAAAATATTGTAAATTAACTCTTTAAAAGTGGACATCATTAAATTTAAGGTTAACTATAAGGCACAACAAACTACTAGCCCACTATCGCCCCGTCTCTAAATAGCACCATAGATTCTAGTATTCTTCTCTAATTTAATACGTATCTAAAAATTAACTTAACCTCAACAAATTCTACTTGACATATTACTAAAACTATTAGCTCTATAGTGTTTTGTCGCTGTGCTATTATTATACCATATCTCGTACAACTATATCATTCCCATCCCTATATATACGTATTATTATTATTGAGAATAATTTATATCTATATAAACAAAATATAGAGATACATAGAACAATTAATGACTCTTAGTGTCAATTTTTAGCTACTACAGAAAAGAAACGTCACAAATAACGAAATGTACACATACATATCTAAATTGCCTTTGAATATACACATACAATATAATTTTATAGGATTCTAGAGAGAAAATGCATTCTATATTTATCTACAGACATATTATTTATATTTTATTAAGAAACACTCTGTATATTGGTCGAGAAATTAAATGCACGATTGTTTTGAACAAGCGTTCCGGTGAAATCCAGCTAGTCTCTAGTTTTAGAGTGGGATTATCCAACTTTATAAATTTAATGCATCAAAATAGTCGTCATTTGAGTACATAAATTTTGATATAAACATAATGTTTCTAATGGTAGTGGTTATCCAATTTCATAATTCTTATTTCTTAATACATAAACGTAATTTTAAAATTCTCAACTTTCAACGTTTTACGTATTAAGAAATACGAATTAAGAACGCGCGCTTGTGCTTTAACCACACAATATTTTCGATCAGATGATGAGAGATGGAACGTAACCTTAAAACCAAACTATTCTGGCGCTATTTTTGATGATAGTTTTCGTGCATATTTGAATCGTTTATTTAAAAATTTTTTATTATCAATTAATTACTTTTAGCGATTTTTTAGTAGAATTGATCAATCTTTCAATTTCCGATTGACGAATTAAGAAATTAGAAACTGTAAAACCGTGTTTTTCATTTTAAATGATTAAAGTTATGTTTACGAAATAAAAATTACAATTACGAAGTTGGATAATTCCACCCTTAGCTAAACATTATAAAAACATCATTTTAAACCCATAGGAAACATGTTTCCTTAACTTGGAACAAAACGGAAATAAAATTTCTAAGAACCAGCACATTCAATATACAGAGTGGCTCATAAATTTCACAATAATTGTATCACAAGTCTGCGATTTTCTTCAACAAAGTTCTTCAACCGAAAACTTTTCTAATGTACAAGGGATCGTTTTTAAGTAATTTCTAGAATTTCTTATACCAGCTAGAATATGTAATGTGGAGAGCTTTATTTTTTTGATTAATCAGCAGTAGGCTAGGCACGCAAGTAAATAGTTGATATCCTAGGAAATTAGGTTAGGTGTATATAGTGGATGCGCGTTCGACAACAAACGGCTGTTATAATAAATTGTAAATATACGATAAGCAGTTTTCGTGAGAATTATAAGTTCATAATCGTAGTTAATATTAAGGTTATGTGTTCGATTAAATTTACGAATAAAAGTGGAGTTTTAAAACCCAGCCAGTACCCAAAATAGGGATCATTAAAACAACGCCCTAAATAAGAATATTCGAAATTAGTATCTATTTTATGTCTATACATATAGGTTATGTTCTTAGCTTGATGTTTAGTTGGCAATTTACTGCTAAGTAGTTATCTACTATATTCAAATGGAGTTGTTGCTCTAGCTAATTTTAGATTTTAACAGTTATTTCTTCCAGTCTAGTTTATATATATTTATATGATTAATTAATTAGCTTATTGTTCGAATTACGTATAATATATTTAGTGCGCATGTCTAACAATAGATCCGCAAATATTTTTGTAGATATCCGATTAGGAATTAATAACCATGTGATGTACTACTAGATTAGATTTTGTTTTATGAAATATTAGATGGCAACTGTACAAATACTATGTAAACGTGGCAACAATGTGATCAATACAACTAGGTCTATTGATTGCATGCGACCACACAATGCAATTTGTCTACTGTCATATTAAATATTGGAAGAATGGATATGATAATTAAAAGTCACATTGGCAACACTGTGTTTCTTAAAAAAACAAATTATTGATATACTCCAATCAGCAGATGAAAAATAATAAAAACACGGTTATTAATTAAATTCTTACGTCTAAATGAACACGACCCCCTCCATACCTACACAACATCAAAATCGCAATGCTTTTCCAGCATAATAAAAATGGAGGTTTGAGCAAGAAGAAAAATAAAAAGGGAGGAAATATCGGAACATCTAAAAAAAAAAAAAACAGCGCACTAGAAAAATAACCTACTGTTGTTAATTATTTATGTAAATAATAATAATTCTAATTAATTATTATTATATTATTCGTATAAGTATATTTGAAATATTTATTATTAATTTTTTTTTGCGTGTCGTTGATTAATTTTAGAAAATTTTATGCATTTTATAACATAGACGCGGATAGTTCTTGATACTAATAATAATAATAATAATAATAACAATAATTTAGAGTTAGAACTAAACCTACTACGAATCCAGAATTAATTTTTATTGAAAACGCATTCTTATTTTCAGATACTCCGCTGAATACTATATATATCTAATAATGATAATAATAATAACATAGAAATTTCAGTATGTATTGTTTTTTGTAATAATTAAACCGTATTTAAGGCGTATTAAAAAAATGGCAGCGGCATTAATTCGTTTCCATTTACGTTTGTCGAAGGAAATTATAATAAAGTCGTTTATACTATGTCAGTTGAGCGAATATAGGATTGAAATTGTTGCAATTAATTGCTTTGGTTCACTCTGTGTTTATAATGTGATTATCGAGCAGATTGAATGGAACGATTCCTGTCACTGACACATTAACAATACCCATTACTATTACTATTAACTTTAGTAATTAATTATTGTATTCATATAAACCTTATCAGTGAATATTAAAAATTATTGTTATTCCACAATGTCTTATTTTTTTAGTATATTGCCTAATTTTCGACATTCGCTTTTCATTCATCAGTTTGGTCGTTACGCATCTTGAGCAACAGCGCCATCTACGTTCCGTTATAACACAATTTTCTGATTCGAAAGCAGACAGGCACGTAGCAAACACACTCAATCCCTTTCGTACCTCCCTTTAGCTTCCTTGATTATAAATGCATAATGTAAATTAAGAAAATCGTAGGGGGAGAGACAGTGCACGCAGCCCCAATCCATCCATCCATTCGATTTCTATGCCCTTTTTCCATTTATATCTTATTCTATTCCCAACCGTCTCACGATTCGACCTTTCTGATGCCCGACAGCAGTAAAAACAGGAAGGAAACAAAAGGGGTAGATAACTAAATGGAATGCAAAAAGAAAGACAAATAGGTTGATAAAAACAAAAAAAAAAACTGATAGAAAGAGAAAGGCTATTTGCCTTGCGGTTTTGTTTCAATGTTTATCATATTTTTCATTTTGCTGGGGGTTGAAGAATTAGCCAATTACTTTTCCTGAAACCCCCCTGTTATAATACATACATATATTTTAATTACAATCTGATAATTTAATGGAGTTCCATTTTAACAAAGAGATATCGCAATATAATTATTGTATAGGGTTGAAGGGGTCAGGCTGAGGGGAATTTGAATTCGCATGCAGATGGCCTAATTCAATCCTTATAAGGTATATATGGGGCATTTGTTCCCGGATGTGTGATATTCATTTGGTTAATTGCATAATTTTGTTCTTCGACAGAAAGACGACGCAAAAAAAATCTTATCTGCTCTCGAGGGAATGACTAAAAATTATGTCCTTCGAGCCGGAAAGCAATAATTTTTCTCTTTACATCAAAAATAAAAGATTCATAAGTAACAAGCAGCACAGTTTCAAAGCAGCCACTATTAAAATATGAAACAATTTTGAAAACAAAAGCTGTTTCTTCTTTTCATTCTTAAAGGTGCTCTCAGGAAAACCCTCTATTGTCCTCCATCCCACCCCCACCCGTTTCACCGCATATCCTCGCTCTCACGGTTCCCTTTTATTTATTTCATACACAATAATAAACCAGAAAGGAAGCAAGCAAAAGCAAAAGAAACGCAGAACGTGATTCCTTCTTCTGTGTGGAGTAGGATTTTCCTCTACCACCACTACAAGTACGCGACCACCGCCGCCGTCGATTAATGTAATCCAATTTTCCCTCTAAACTGAAGAAGGTTGATGTTGCGAGGGTTGAAGGCGAAATTCCACGGGGAATTTCCCACGGAATTTGAAAGGATGGAAAATGAGTGCAAAAAAAAGGGGATGGGGTAGATAGGAGAGCAGGAGTGCAATGATTGTATATATTTCAGGTGAAATAAGGAATAGGAAATGGGTAAAATTTGAAATTCCAAATTTTAATTATTTCGATTTCAACGAATGTCATCCAATTTTCCCGAAAAAGCTTTGAATTTAAATGATATTTTAATTTGAGCAAAAACTATTTCCATACCTACGTATATGTATGTATGTATGTGTGTGGAAAATTTCCCATTTTCCATCTATGAAAATTCACTTAAATTATCTGAAATGGAAAATGATTCGATCCAACTTTGGTACGAAATGAATGACTGGCGTTGTCGATTAACTTAATAAAATTTTCCGGCTACACCAACGCTTCACGTTGCGAATGTTTCCCGAGGGAATTTTCCTAAAATAGCGTTCAACATCACTATATACTATGTAGCTACTTGCCCGGGCTGCCTAGGTTGATGGTGTCAGATAAATTCGGATTTTCAGGTTACCTGAAGCGCCATCGTCGGCGTCGTTGTTGTTGTTGTTGTTGTTGCTGTCTTGTTTTTACTCTTATCCTCATCGTACGAATTTTCTATTCAGTATTAAATGTCCAATTCAGTTTTTCGAGATTGGATCCCTTTAGAATTATGAATTAAATTTCAAAATTTCACAATTTTAATGGAGAGCTACGACGGGATTCGTTAATTCCGAAAATACAAATTTACATTTCAAAATGGAATAAAAAAATGCATAGGAAAATGGAAAATTAAATTAAATTAAGATCGTAAAAGGAAAGGTTTGCTAAAGTGGAAATGGAAAAAACGAAGCGAAAAATGAAACGTGCAAGATGAGATGAGCGGGGCGAGCAGGGAGCAGGAAAAAAAAACATCTCGACTCTTTTGAACGAGGCCCTTAGGGACCCACTCGATTTTACTCAAATAACAAAACAACACTTCAGTGGAATAGGATCGTCTTCTACTATAGCAAAATAAATTCAATGGCGTAACATTACTTTCCATGGAAATATCCAGCATTTTCGAAATTTAATCGAAGCACTTTGCCATGAAAAATAATGGCAACTCGACAATTCTTTTTGATTTCGAATTGTCTTTGTATTTTCCGGTTTATTCTTTTCTTTTTTTTTTTTTGTTAATATATTCCTCATGCCCCATCACTGATTTTAATGATTCGTTTGTAAACATTTTCTCCAACTATGGAAACTCTATATAGAAGCAGCAGCAGCAGCAGCAACAACAACAACATTGAGGGTATGGTCTAATTGCTCTCCAAAAACGAAAGTAATTGGAGTAGGGAGGTCAGGGGTGGGAGGTTAAGCTCTCCGTTTTCACTTCACGCACAAAGGGCTGCAGCGTAATTTTTCTTTTTTTCTGTTCTTTTTTGTTTTTTTTTTAATTTTAGAGAATTGAAATTGGGAGGGAGAAACGTGAATTGCAAATTGGATTTAATAATTAATTTCATTAGTGTTTCCTTTGATAATTAGAATAATTATCTGTATCCAGGACAAATGTACTTTTCGAAGGGTGCCGGAAGCAGTACGAGAATCTGAGCTTTCCTACAACTAAAGAGGCTTGTCCCTGCAACAGCAAAATAAAAGCAAAACCTTTAACAAGACAAACAAATAGAGGAATATATCCATAGGAGGGAGTGAGGACTTTTTCTCAAAAGAACAAGAGGATCCCTTTAACACCCTTTTAGAAAAACCCCTATTACAAATCTCTTCTTTTCTTTTTTTATCAAACGGACGATATCCTTCCTTCTACTTGGCTCCTGTCAAATTTCCACATATAATCTCGAACGATTTTCCAGCCAATTCTTCTTTATTGCATGGCTTTATCTGTCTCTCTTTTTTTTTTCTTCGTGTTCTTTTTCCTTCCTTCCTTTAACCCGGTAGCATTATAGATGAATGAATGAATGAATGAATAACATGATCCGCTGATTTGGCAACACGCCTTTAGGAATGAGAAAGACATCGATCACTTTTCCGGATAGTCTTTTTTCTGAAAAACACACCACATCCAATTTGTTTTGTACTTTGATGGATAAAAGAGAAAATCCTTCGTTTTTTTTTTAGGAAATTTAAGACGCGCTTGTGAAAGAGAGAAAAAAAAATTAAAACTTGAAATAATGGAAAAAAGAAAATGGTTTTTATGGAATTTGGAAAAATTAAATGTAGATTGAAAGTAGAAAAGGTTTCAATCAACAAAAACGAGGTGTTCAATTATGTTTCCATCTTTGTTCGACACATTAGAATCATTACTGCGACACTAGCTGTAACACATCCAAATGGAATCGGTTTCCATTAATCTCCATTGACCCTGCCGTGAAGCAAATTTCATCCCCATTTCGAATAACTAAATTATCAGACGTTATCTTGTAAAATTATTACATCCACTCTCTCTGTCGCTCGTTTGGCAAACATAAATCAGAGATAAGATTTCCACCAGCTTCCATGTGTATAACAATATCGCTTGTAAGGCGAGAAGTTAAATTATAAAGGCCGGAATGAAAAAAGAGATCAAGTGAGAGCAAGGAGAGAATTGCGGTTGAGATTAATTTGTCACAAAAGTCACTTCGTAGTTTAATGAGGAAATAAATGGAATTTATGTTGGATGAGTTGCCTAGATAACAGGCACAGTGATTTGTTTTATAATTTGTTGGGGAAATTTCGAAGGTTAAGTGCAGGACAAGAAATGTAAGATAATGTTTATTATCGACTTGGAGAAAGAATATTTGGATTAACTATGCAGAATTATAAAAAGGAGTAGAACCGATCTAACAAAAAATCAAAATATTTCCGATAGACTCGGAGAAAGAATATCTGAATTAACTTTATTCACAGCATTTAAGACATGAATTACCAATAAATATCTTATCAGTTTCTACGCATATGGTCCTTATTTATCTGTCTAAATAACAGATCCAAATGGAACCATCCCTTCTGACTACAAAATAAATAGCTAAAAATGTTTAACATTTATTTTTCGTTTGCTGGTTCATACACTAAATGGCATTCATGTATCACGAAACAGTTGACAGCCCTGCCGCAAAACCATCGACCCATTCGAAATGGGAAAAAGAGATGGAACAGATAGGAATTAGGATTTTACGTTACGTAAAACTTTTCTGCTACTCATACTACTATGCTCTATGTATATGTAAAGAAAGATGGAGTAATTCTCCAAACAGAAAGTAGAGACAGAGATGGAAGAGTAGTTTGTGAGAAGTATTACATCCCTCACGTATAAAATACAAGCAGGAAGGGGGTGCAGAGGTAGAAAAGATTATCTTTGTTTCGAAGATAAGAAAACCGCTGTTTTCCACTGGCCGGAAATGGCATGTGGTGGTGTGTAGGGCAATAAAGTTTTATGAAAAGAAAATTTATGGAATAAATTGTAATTGTGTGTGTGTGTGTGCGTGTATTTAGTTGGAGGCTGAATGCAGAAGGGATTTCGTTAACTATTAAGAGAGAGGGTGGTCTGAAAAATAACTATAGGAAAGAAAAAAAGAAGTTCTACGTTGAAAAAAGTTATTGAAAATAATTACTCAAGTAGAGAAACTTCTAAATCGAATTGTCGATTCAGGCGGTTTTCTTCAACATAACCCAATTTACTGAACGTTTTCTTTTTTTCCTGTGTGGAACTGGTTAACGAGATTTTTCGAAAAAAAAAAAAAGACATTCCATTTAATTTTCTTTCAGAATTAGATGAACGAATAGAATCGTAATTGCAATTCATCTTAACGACTGCTTTTTTCAATGGTTTTTTTTTTCTCTATACTTATTCAACAAAATTTAAACCGTAGCAAAAAGAATCTATCTTAACTTTTATGTACTCTATTCTCTTCTTTATACAAAAAAAAAAAAAAAAAACTAATATAAAATAGACGCCTGGAGAATTGCGCCGTGTTTCACAAAACAAACTAAATTGCCAATAAGATTACTTTGTGACACTAAATAACCGCTCCGTAATCTACTAATACCGTTTAATAATATTAAAGACTTGTGGGGGATGTTCTTCTCTCCATCACTCTCTCTCTCTCTCTCTTTCTACTTGATGAAAACCGAACTTAACCTAACCGCTGGTTAACGTCAATTAAATTGATGGGGGTATTTCGTTTTTCGAAGTTTTTTTTTTTCAGAGCGAGAGAGAGAGAGCGAGAACGAGTTCATTAAATGACATTGTAATGCCTTTTATTATACCATCGCCAACGCCGCCGCCGCTGCCGCACACCACCACCACCTTCACCGTAACTGTAACTTTAATAAAGCCAGATTAGCAAGTTGTAAGCTGTCAAAATATTGCCATACGGTCTTTACCATCGTAGTAGAAGAGAAATTATGATGTATTTTATGAACCGCAGTGAAAGTTTCTTCCCTAATGGAATTTATCTTTATTATTTTTGTAATAGGGCGAAGGGCCCTGGTAAATATTATATGTATATGATGTATAGTAAAAATGATGACAGACAATATGAATGGAAATGGAATAGTTGTTCGGCATGTGTTATACTATAAATAATAAAAGGGGGAGCTGATATAAGATAAAAATTGAGTAATAGAAGCATTATTACTGTTATGATATAATCAAATTATTACCTATTAGTATTATACCAACAGATGTAGCTAGAATAATGTAACCACAAAATGGAAAGTGACATTTTAATTGAGTACTAGAAATGTGATGGTGGCTTGAAAAATATTCATTCATTTTGATAACTAAATATGAATATGTAATATAACTATGGTTGATTATTAGTTGTTTCTTATATGGGTTGTTAAAAAAAACTATATTTTTTTTTATTTGTTAATAAACATGTTTGTCATTTTACAATTATCGTTTTAAACTTTAAAACAATCGTTAAAACTATGGAGAACTGTAATAATGGAGTAGAATCGATCTAACAAAAGTCAAAATATTTGTGGGTCAGAAATTGTTTTGTCTACCAGGTGGCGCTGTGTTTCTAAAGCTGCTTATCGTATCGTTTCATTTTCAAATCATTTTCATAGTTTACAGTAATTTTTATATTTAAAATAATCCATAGTATTCCAAACCCAACCATATAAACTATTAAATAATTGTTAATAAAAATTTCGAAATAAAATATATATAATAAACTAGCAATTATTTTTATTATATATTTTTACTCAACCCTATAGCACGCCACTGATCATAAAATTAATAAAATGAGGGAAAAAACAAAATTATGCCCATTTTTTAAATAAAAATTTTTGTATTTTTACAAATTAAATATTCATTTTTACCATCATAGTTTTAATCTGCAGCACTAAAATCTACGATTTTCCTTAAAAATAAAAAAATTTGATTTTCTCATAAAAGCAATGTTAAATATGCAGTCTCTGCTAATCGCAGCGCCACCTTGGGGCAGCCCCTTTTTGCTCGTGTCCACTCCTAATTATAGTGTCCCATAGTGAAAACCAAACCAAACCAAAATTTGTAGAACAGTTGAAACACTTGTTTAAAATATACATTTTCAAATTGGTTTAAAACAAACGGTTCTAAACAAAACAACCCTACTGGATATCCACCATTAATACTACAAGTCTTGGTTCATTAAAAAAAAGCATATGCCCCCATAAAATCATTAAATTACCCACACATGATCGATTCTTCAGATATTCTGTGCCACCAGAAAAAAATAAAACCAACCGAAAAAAAGCCCAGCCACAAAACACAAAAAGGGCAGAGAAAACAAAACTAACAAAGCCAATATTACATCCCCATTCTACAGATATATATATATATATATATATATATATATGTATATTGTGCCACTACCCCACCCTCACCACCTCCTTTTCACATTCCCGTTTCTTCTTTTCTTTTTGCTTATACTCGTATATCGCAGGCCTGCTTGCTTGCCTGCCTGCCTGCTACTACCTATTTTACTTTGTTCTCTCCTTCTCCTGTCTTCTTTCCTTCACTCAATCCACTCCTCACGCCCAATTGACTTTACTGAAAAGCAGAAGTAAACTGCACTGTACCATAACGGAAGTTGTAAAGAACTCATTCAGATATCCGGTTGTTCAATGGAATTATTGTTATTATTATTATTATTATCATAGCAATCGAAATGGAATATTTGCAGTCATGTAGAAATTTATAACAAACCACAATAATTGCAATTATTGTTAAAAGAATGGACGGATTTCAAATACGGACTCATTAAAATGAAAGTAAATTGTTACTGCGTATTTGGCAGAAGGTCAAAGTGTTCGTTTCTCATAACCTCAGTTTTCGTTTGGATTAGATTCTGCCTCTATTCGTGTTCTAATATTCTATTCACGTCACAACATTAATATGTAAATATTCACCCCATATAGATTATCTAATCTGGAATATCCACCACCACACTGCCACCAGGCACCATCATTAATTGTCTAATCATATTTTTTCATTATTTCCGTGTTCGTGATTCTGTGTATTTCTTTTGCCTAGATGTCATCTATCATATAACAAGTACATGTTTGGAGTTTTTCACATTCATCTATCTAGGAATAACGTACATTCACGCCTCTATATATTTTTAGTCCCGTTTTTTTTTTTTTTTCTTTATACGATATATATATTTGTATGTATAGAAATTCCCTTGAGTGATCCAAGTCTTCTATTATTTCCCCAATGGAAAGTCCAACTTTTATGCCAGACAATGTCCCAAATGGGAATTAGATAGAACTGATGACGACGACGACGACGACGACGAATTTCGTACGTGACGTGAATGTCGAAGAGAAAAATCGAAAAACTCCTTTTAAAAAGTTTACTTATTTCGTTATGGGATAAATTGAGTAAATAGTACGTTTTCTTTTTTCGGGTTCATTGAAGAACATCGATGGAAATCAATCAAAACAAAAAAAAAAGGAAAATCACAGATAAGCGTAAGAAAAAGTACCGACAAAGTTTATTTTTCGTTTTCAAAAATTATATCACTATAAACAAAAATTTGTTTGTTTAACAAATAATAGAAAGAAGATATTCTCAAATTACCGCTGCATACTTTAGATCACAAAATTACCAACTATTTCAAATTTTTTCCTGAATAAAAAATATGGAGTATAGTATACAGGGTGTTTCAGCAGTTAAGCCACTTTTGCCATTTCGATAACGATAAGAGTTACGAGGTTAGTTTAATTAGACAAAAGTTGTGAAATTTAAGAGAAATAATGAATACGTTAACGACGTTGCCAAATATTCTTTAGTTCCTGAGAAATTGAGGATAAACACAATAAACAAACCCCTAAAAGCATTTTTGTAAAAAATTTAAAAACTAACCAATTTTACAAAAAAGTGTTTCCTACAAAAGATACATTATTCAATAATGAGATTAAACATAGTAAATATTCTTTCGTATTCGAGTTATGACTACGAAATTAATTTATTTCGGTACGGATGTAAAGTTTTTAAAATTATTTTTCTGCAAATCCACATCATTAGGAACTCAATAGATTGGATGTATGGGTGATAGATTTAATAATATAATCAATTAGACAAATATTGTTTAAAACTCTCAATTTTTAACTACTGAGTTCAGTCCTGCGATTATTTTGTTCATAAAATTTATTAGATAATAAATTTGAATGAATAATAATTAGTATTAGGCTAAACCAAATAGAACCTTAATATAATATTTAATATACATTTATTTATTATAATATCCATTCCCAGTTTTCCACACTTAATTTCAAAGCCCCATAAAATAATCATCTAATAAGCTCGAAGGGGCATACGATGTGCTCTTGTTGCGTTACGACTATTCAGGGAGCCATCAATTTCTCTGTTGACCTGTTTTTTTTTTTTTTCGGAAACACATTAAACGGAAAACATAAGGCCACTAGACAAAAAAAAACGTACGAAATGGAAACGTTTCCATCCTCACCTCTGCCTCCTCTACATCCTGGCCATAAAAACGAATCCCACCAGTCACAAAAGAGCCATTTGGAAAAGTGCAAAGTTTTGTATTTTTTAGACGAATCCGACTGTTAATGCCACATGGGAATATCGTATCAAACGTGTTTTAACTAAGTGACATATGTCACATCTAGCTAGTGTCGTCTGTCAGTTTTTCTTTTTTTTTTTTGCTGTTCAGGTAGATACAAATTCGCCACAAAAAAAAAAAAAAACATTAAATATAAAACAAGAAATTGTACAAAATCCAATAGAAAACTGCCTTCCAATAATCTAAATCATTCAGGAACAAAAAAAAAAAAACGAAACGAAACCAGGAGGGGTGAAATAAATTAGATTTTTCTCACTGAGAAACATTTTCTGCTACTGTTAAAGATTACCCCATACATACATACACACAGCCAACTTTTCTTTATAGGCATAGAGAGATAATGTGTTTCTGTTCCCTTTTCTCATCTCTCTCTCTCTCTTTTTTTTTTTTTCTACAAACGATAAAAACAAGATGATGAAACGTTATTAACTTAAGTAGAACCTCAAAATAGAGCAGGAAAAAAACAGAAATAAGAAAAAAGGAAAGGACCTAAACTCAAATTAGTTTTCCTTTGAATGATGGTCTTTTTATTAGTATGGAAATGGTGAAGTGGGCCGGATAGATTGAAGAAAAATAAAATTCCATTTCATCCAATTAAAATGAAATATACCGTCTTTAATTTTTTTTTTTTCTTCTATTCATTTTTTTGATTGGTCGAACAGGGAAATGCTTTTATTTAAAATTGGAATGAGTTGAAATGTATTTTCCAAGTGACATTCATAAATAAATAAATAAATAAATCATTTCAAAAAGAGAGAGAGACAGAGAGAAAAATGTATGCAGAAAAGTTAGTCAGTTTTCTCATTCATTCAATCATTCCTGTTCGCTTCTTTGCTTCATCTCCCTGCGGAGAAATAAATTGAAGGGGATAAGCTGAAAGAAACTTTTAATGGAAACTTTGAATATGAAATTGTTAGTTATGATGAGAGATGTTTTTCATGTAGAAAATGTTAAACATAAATGTAGAATTAACGTGTAAATATTTTGCATAAATATGTCCTTCGAGCCGGATATTTTTATTTTTTCTACAATCAGGATTTATTTCTCAATTAAGCCAGAAAATGCGTTATGCATTTGTAATCACCTTTTTCGAAATCAATAAACCTGAGACCGAAGGGCAAAGGATTTTAAACTTCCTTCTAAATCTTTTTTCTATAAAAATTTTTAATGAAGACTTTGAATGTGAAATTTTACGGACAATTTTCCGGTGGATAATGTTAAATATATATTCAATACGAAACAATGACATTTTAAACATAGAATATCTTTCGAACCGGATTAGATAGAACAAAATAAAATATCGTCCTTCGAGCCGGAACACTTGCTAGATACCTTACTAGACATGAATAACTTTCTACTTATAACACTTGCAAAACAAACATCACCCTCTTGAAAATGTATGATGATGTCATCACTAGTTTAGTAGATACTAAAATATTCACCCTCTCTTCACATTCAACTTCCTCCCACCGCTACCAATCTATCTAGCCCACTGCTGCTGCTACTACTACTAATAATAATAATACATAATCCTGAAACTAACCCTTGTACAAGACGAGCCCAATCTACCCCATCTAACGACTGTACGGTCAATTGGACTTTAGTTTTCGTGTTTCCGTGATGTATCGAGCTAATCTCACCATATCCCATTACTTCCTCTCGCCTCCCTACACCCTCTGTTCCATACTTTTTACACAAAAGGAAAGGAAGAAAAAAAAAAAAAAAAATGGGAAGGAAAGAAAGGACTCGCCTGATTGCTTCGTCAGGTTGTTTTATTGTCGCATCCATTCATTTTGACATTGACATTTTTTGCACCTTTTTCATCTTCTTTTCCTTTTCTTTTTTTTTTTTTTTGTCAATCGTCTAATTTTTCAATCGCTTTATTTCCGTCGTCGTCGTCGGTGGAAGAATGGGAAGGAAGGAAAGAAAGAGGGGGGGGAGAGAAAAATGAAAAAAACAAAATAGTAGCAATGAGAGGGTGAGATAGAGGCTTAATTAATACATGGATGGTAAATTTGAATTTAATTACAAGGGTGTGTTTTGCTTCTCTTAATTTCTGTCTTTTTTTTCTGTATTTTTTAGGATGGCGAGAGTCGTTGCTGTCACTGCCGAAAAAGTTGCTGTCAAGCACCTCCCTGGTACACTCAAATTTAGGTTCGGTCGGAAAAGAGGTAAATATATAATTGAATAGATTTTTTCTTACAGCCAGAATCACGTTTTTTTTTTATGGTTAAGCATTGAGCATGTAGAGAGTTTTGTAGAGAGAAAATGATGATTTTGTGTGGCTAATCTGTTTTGGCCGAAAAATATGTTTTTCGCCACCATTTGCTGAGATCTACAAAACTAAATTTTTTCCAGGTCATTTGCCGAGATTCGCCGAGAATTACAGAAATATTCAATGCCAAAATAAGCGATAATAATCTATAGTTTATAGAGTATCAATTTTTCATTAGCCACCGTTAGGGTGGAATTATCCAACTTCGTAAACATAACTTTAATCACTACAAATTAAAAACACCATTATAAAATTTCTTACTTCTTTTATTCGTAATCAGAAATTGGAAGAATTGACATTGAAATCGAAATTGATGACGGGAATTGAAAAATTGATCAATTTTACTACTAAAAAACGCTAAAAGTAACTAATAAATAATATCAAAATTCTAAATAAACCATTCAAATATGAACACAAATTATCATTAAAAATAGCGTCAGAATAGTTTGGTTTTAAGGTTACGTTCCATTTCTCATCTGATCGAAATTTACGCAGTTGGATAATTCCACTTCAAATTCACTTAATGCTCAATAGGCTGTATATCTAATCTAAAAATTCCGATAAATCGGATACTTAGGTATACGCTTTTCACGTTTTTACTTTATTTTTGAATTTTCTTTAATTTACAAATTAGTCATCGAATATACAAAAAATCATCATAAATTACCCTCTGAAATAAAATACTGATAAAAAATTAAAGCAAAATAGAAACCTACTACCTAATTAATGTAAATCAAAATAAATATCAAAGTAATCACTCCTTTTTTCTATTCGAGAAAATTGGAAAACAGTTGCATTATTCAGCAAGAATGAAAAGCAAAAAAAAGAAAGAAAATTCTCGCTGTATTGATCGATCCAATGTGGGAAATTCAGAAAATGTTACCTGGTCTTCTACGCACGCAAATGTACCTATACCTTTTCTATTAAACATTCTTAATGTAATGGAGATATAATCTGTCTCAACAAATAGTGCGCGCCTTTATTATTCATGCATAAACTATACATAGTATATTGTTTGTTTTAATATTAAACTACTTTACTTTTAACATAAGTAGTTTTTTATTGATTTTTTAATCATTATTATCTACGTGTCGTGCAGGTAAAAAAAAAAAACGAAATAAAAATAAAAATGATTAGCTTCACGTGGATGAATAATCATCCACATAAATGACAAATAATTAGAAATATTTCGAGTGGACTCCCTATTTTTAACCCTTGCCTTTATCCTTATCGTTATTGTCCCTTGTCCTAGTGCACCCTCTCCCTCTATATATATATATATATATGGCACAATCACAATACTCTAACCATAATAATAATAATCTATTTAATATTATTTTCGAAGTAGCTACACGTGTCAAATTATTGTTATTATGCATGTTCGAATGAGTCCTTTTTTGATCAAGTCTACAAGTAGACTAGCAGGCAGGCAGGTATACGATAGGTACTCTTCCTTTTTATATAAAACGTCCACGTGACGACATGACATTTATTATGTTATGGGCCACTTGATTTACATTCATATTATGGTATAGTAGAAGTGCGTGACTGAGTAAATTCGTCACGCACTTCTACTTCTTATTTCATACATTAATATGAGTATGTGGAGTTTGGTATAATTGCGACTAGTGTAAGTTTGAAAATCAATTTAATTAAATAGACAAGTTATTTTTCGAAAATTGAGAAAAAGTCGAATTATTCGTATACTTCACTTTGAAAGCAAATAAATTTCAAAATTGAAATAGAATAAGATATATTTATTGATCAAAACACTAATTTCCAAATACATTATTACCTCCCCATAACGGCCACCCTAAATACCATCGTAAATGGTCACAGTACAAAGGTGGTCGTTATAGAGAGGTTATACTCTATATATTTTTATCACTTTTCTCTCTATACACTCACTACCTTTTTCATTCACTTCCATCCCTTTCTCCGACTCGAATTTATACGTTTCTTATTATCAATAATGTCACCACGCCTTTATAATTTTCCCGAATCCATTAACGAAATTAAGTTGACAGTTTGATGTGGTTTTCATTTTAGAAATGAGAAAATGAAAAAGCTGTAATTCGAAGCAACTTTAATCAACTTAATTAACATCAACGAGAATGATCAATTCAAATCTATGTATGTACAAGTCCTTTGAAATCAAACAGAATTCAAGTTTACAAACATTCTAATTTAGGGAATTAGCTAATTGGAACTATCTAGGGTATCTAGTTGTGTCGCAATCCTGTTTAAAACTACTATATATGTAGAATAGAGAAATAAAAGGGTATTTTCTGAGAAAAAAAATTAGAGATAAAGCTATATACTTTGTCAATTATGGATATTGCTTTTCATGAATAGCAATTCATGGAAGATTTAAATAGAAGTCTCTTATAGAGAGAGATCTAGTCTGACAGAATTGTACTTCACATGATTTAGGGCAATGGCACAATCACTGCAAACAATCTAGACATAAAATCGGATACACTAATTACTAAAGATATTTGAAATTACATTTGTTGTTGTATGGTACGAGCAGTGATTCAACTGCCTAAACTGTGTCATTATATTTATTCATTCCGACTTTTGATCCAATGAATAGATTTGACATTTTCCTGTTCTCGCAGCATAAATATTGTAATAAATATTAACATAATCCAGCAGTATTATATTTGCTACTCAACACTTGCACAAAAACCTCCCTAAAACCCTACGAACGAAGAAAAAATAAAAAAAAATTCATATAAATGTAAATAAATGAAATCCTAAACGTTTATTTCTTCACTACCAAACCAACCACCACCACCAACAGAAACAACGAACCCCTCACAAATACCAAGACATATATACATAGAAAATCCCTTTGAATTGTACATATACATAATACACGATGTGTTTGCGTTGCCAAAAGTAGCTTTAGAAACAGACACAGCGAAGAATAAAAAGTGCAAGAAAACCAGAGAGAGTAGGGAATGACAAAACGAACGCAATGACATAAAGTAAAAAAACTAGTGAAAGTAAAACAAGAAAGAGAAGAAATAAATCTAGTAAACTACAAACGTATACTATTCGCAAATTAAACTGACAATTATGTAATATGTTCTAATCGACTTATGACAGCTCGACAGTATCGTATTTATTTAGAAAAATAGTTTCGATCTTTAGCACAGATATTTTGCATTTTGACTAAAGAAAAAACTAGATTTTGAAATAATCGAAATTTAATTTTAAACTTGTTTATAAACAACAATTTTTAACAAGTTTAAAATTAAATTGAACACTGTCGATAAACTACATTTCGCTAATAGAAATTTGTTATAAATCAGTTTTATTGTTGACACAATGACAATTGTGTCTATGGGGTTATTAACAAGTATCTAACAAAAATGTAAAATGTAAATGTCATAAACTGAAACAGCTGAGAACCTATTCGATCATTAGAGTGAAATAACTAAATCTGACACTGTTACCGGCGATTTCAAATGTGTTGTAAACTTCATTGGGGAATAAGAATAGACTTTAAAAAATCGATTAAAATTTACTAAAATATTCTAGTAAATCGAAGACAAAGCATAAAATTATAAAATAGAAACCTGTCATTGTCTCCTATAATCAAAAGATTTCCGAAAATTCGGATAATAACTGCTATTAATTTTTGATTATTATTGCATCATTGTCAGTTTAGTTTGAGAATAGTGTATTCGTATATTACTTACCTATACTATACAATTCGAATAACCTCCCCCTATGTGAACCTAGCTGGTGGTCTTCTAAAACACAAGACAATACAATACAATCCTGAATAGAATATGAAGAAAAGGGGATGATAATTTTGAGCGATCCAGATCCACCATCACCACCACTACCAGCCAGCTCAATTTACAGGCAACCATATTTATATGCGTAAAACGTAATAAAGCCGTGTCTATTATAAATTCATTTGTTTTCCATTCGGCAAAATAAGCTAGAGACATTATTTTGATGAAAATGGAAAGTTGTAATGAAAGAATGAAAAAGAAATAAAGCAAACATAGTTAGAGAAAAAAAGCAATTAACGAAAGGGAAGATAATGAAAATGAAATTATGCGACCTTTTCTGTAATGGGATTTTCCAGTTTCTGTATTAAAAATGTCAGGAAAAGTCAATATAAATAAAAATTAATGAAATCATAAACGGAATTTAATTAGCAGCTTTTTAATTTTTTATTAGTTATGAATTTTTAATTAGCAGCAGTAATAATAATAATAATAACACCATAAAGTAACCAGTAAATTCTAATCAGAAAATAACACTAATAGGTCAAGTACGGCCTGATCACAGTCCAGTCAAAGTTCGATCAAATATTGTAGTTCTGTTTATACTGTACACATAGACGGTACGGTCAGATCACGGTTCGGTCAATTGACCGCGGCATTTACTCTAAACAATACTTTGATTAAATTGAAACTGTACCGTTCGTAAAAAAACTGTAAGTGTGTATAGATTTCTGTATATAGTCGATCAATATTGGGTTTAGTTATTATTTCAATTTTGTTTTATCATTACTAAACTAAATTTAATAATATTAATTTTATTAAACTTTTATTTTGTTAGTATTATAATTATTAGTTGTATTTCCATGGCCATCTTAATCTAGCAGAACCTAGCTGTAGCAAAATTGGACTCAGTTTCAAATATTAAATCTAATGTAATGCGAAATTGAACGTGCTTCAATCGTATATGTGAATACTACAGCCTTTGACTGAACCGTGATCAAACTGTGACTTGAGCTATATTATAGATTGACCTAGCGACGTCCAACAACTATTACATTATTTCATAATGTATGGAAAAGGTCAAAAGGACATCTACGAGATATGTACGATGTATATTCTAAGGGAAGTTATAATATAAAAGCTCTATGCGCATGAATTGTTCGAAATTGTATATATGATGCATCTTCCTTTCGTCCGCATAACAAGATCCCAAATACATACATAAATTTGCAATGTAAATTTCAATTAGTATTTAGTAGCTTCGCTTTGAGACCTTAGACTATTATTATTATTATTATTATTAATACAATTGTTATTCAAATTAACCACTTCCAGTGTGTTGAATAGGGAACATCGAAGGCCAATTCCAGAAATAGATTATTCTATTTATTTATAATGTAATTATATGATCCTTTTCTGGATTTGGTTCCGACAATTTGTTTAATAACTTCTAAATATTGAACGAGCGCCGCCACTGATTCTGAATTGAATAATTAATATTGCTCAATCCCTAAGGTCCAACTGATGAGACAGGCAAATAGACAATAACATTTTATCGTGTTTATCATACAAATTATTCATACCTACATTTACTATCCCTATTGCTCTTCAATCCCTCTTTTTCTTCTAGTCCTCGTCCTGGCTAAGTAAACTTTCGATTTTTTTTCTTCTCTCCTATACTTTTTCACCCTCCAATTTCTAATCTAAACAAACTGCAACTCTTTGCCGCACCTCAACTCACTCTCTCTCTCTCTCTCTCTCTTGCTCGTTGAATCTCGCAATCGCCCACTCATCCATTCCCTTTTTTATCCACGTTATTTTTACTTTTATATATATATGTATATATATTTTTTCTTGTATGTATTTTCGATTCATCATCGTCCGTCCCCGTCATCGTACTACAAAACAGCAAGCAGCAAAATAATCATCATCAAATATTTACGCGCCCTGCCTTTACGTGTATATCCATCCATCCATCCATAAAGGTATAGTAGATGTGAATGTGTAAGGGGGAAAACAGAATTTCGTCTTATTAATAATAAATTATCTTCCATTTACTTCGCTTCCTGCAGGTAAATGGAGGACAGGGGTGGGTGGTTGACTAAGTGAATATTGGGTGCAGTAGTAGTAGGCAGGGTGTAATGCAACTTCTTCTCTATCCACCATCAAAACCAGCTAGCAGCGTCGCTGATAGGTATCCTGCATAAATGGAAATATATGGATAGATGGATAGTAAGTGCATTGCGTACAAAACGGGAACAGAACATGACACATCATTAAATCAACACTGCTACTTTGTTGTTTCTCAAAATTCCCCCCTCTCTACGATTCTACATGGATAATAGATTATGGACAATATGCTCCAGTGTTTTTAGAACGCAACCCCCTCCCCCCAGGCCCATTTAAACTTTTCAATAACCACCATCCTCAATGATGCTATTTTAGCCTGGCACACGCATGTGTGCCACCAAAACCCATTTTCGTCAGTTTGTTCTGCCTCTGCTTCAAAAAGAAAATCAACTAAGTTTTATTTTCAGTATTCACCATAAAAGATCTTTTTTCTACTATCCACAGTGTGCTTTATCGATCCAGAGCCCTGTGCTAGCAATAGCTGGTACACGTTATAACTTTCCAGCTTACCTGGCATGACCTACAGTCAATTTCTACCAGTGGCGGAACATGTATATTCTTGTATTCCAAATCATATATGTAATGCATTTATTATTGACATTTGAAAAGTTTGAAAATAGGGGCTATTCTTTACTTAACAAGAATAAGAAGAGGCAAATAATATACTTCCCCGATAAGGCGGTGGGGAAAATAATGGCGGCTGTATTTATTTCCTCAAAGGTTACATAGGGAAACTGACATGTTAATTGTTTTCAAAGTTATGTATGTGTGGGGTGATCTAACTAGAGTGAGTGTATCTTTAACCTCCCTTCCGTAGTGAATAGAAAAATAAGAAAAGTGTATCAATAATAAAATAACCAATTATTAGTACAAGAAAGAAATTAAATTTAAAAAAAAAAAACTAATAGGTAAATACCTTTAAATGACAAAAAAACATTATTTAGAAAATATAATATTTAAAACAAATGGATGTTAACCTAACCTAACTTACTAACAAAAGTAACCAAACAAAACAACTTCTTAGAGTTCGATAATTTATTTTGTTTTGTTAGAATTAATTAATAAAAATATACATAAATAATTGTAACAAACCGAAAAAAAAAATAGATGCTTGCTCCTGTGTAATTTTTGTATAAATAAAATAATATAATTAAATTTTGCCACTAGCCAGTCCTATTAAAAATTTTAATTATTGTTTGTTTATTTTATTGATTTAAAAATTGAAAGTATGCGATTTGAAATGAAATGGTATAAAAGCCTCGCGGTGTCAGCTTGCCATACCAGCCTCGAGATTAGTCTAGTATTCTCTCGACTGTAATGGCAAGTTTCCCCGCTCGTCTTGTAATCTACTATTGTTGTTACCTAGTGAGTGACCTGAAGAATCAGTTTCTTTCTACCAAATTGTGTTTATCCTATAATTTCGGACATTTTCTTATTAATCCTTTTTCTATGTATTTTTCTATCATTTTTTTAAATCCTTCTTTTTAGTTTACTCAACAACTGCTCCGATTATTCAATCATATGATAATATAATAATCATAATCAAGAAAATTCCAAAAAAAAAATAGATAAAAACAATGAATACATTTCGAATATTTTGCTACGTACGATTGAAATTTTAGATTGGAAAAATCGAAGTGATTCACAGGAAAAACATTAAAATAGATGTTTTAATGGACTGTCGGAGAGATCTTTTTCTTTTTCTATCATCTACTTAACGTTTCCAGACAGGACTGAATGTGAATTTTGGATTTGTAATAAAAAGAAACCTCAAAAAATCTTTTCATAGATCAATTTCTGGAAAGGAAGCTGTACAACACGAATACGCTGCAAGAATTATGTACACTTTTCCAACTGAATCAAATCCTGCTACTACTACCACTACTACGTATATTAAATCTGCTGACCCTTCAGCCTCTGATTCCACCACCACCACCAAAAAAAAACAAACAATTTTCCCAAAACAAAAAATCATTAATATTCGTTTCGTGTGAATGGAGACTAATTGGAGCAACAGCGGATGTAAAATTTCCATCGATTTAAATTAGCCACGATGTCGTCTCATCGTTGTAGGTCGTAGAGGGGGCCAAGGTATACCTTAGGATAGCAGGTGGGGGTGCTCTCATTACACTCCAGTCAATTGAAAGCGCACACCGTTCGGCTACATGATAAATTTTAGGATGATGATAAATGAACGAACTCCCCCCCGACAATAATAGTAATAATAATAGTAATCATACCTATCTGGATGTGTGTAGGCTCCGTACTATGTATAGGGTATATAATTTGAGCGGGAGTAATTTGACGCCTATTCGACCTCGATATTAATTAGTGATCCATAATAAAGTTGGGAGTTCATACAGGTGAACTGAATGAATAAATATGTATAAAGTTCACGTGTCACACAAAATGAGGGTGTTCCATTTTTTCTTTTTTCCCCCTACGAGGAAATCGAATCCTTCTTGATCCATCCAAGGTGATTGGAACGAATAACACAGCTAAAGCAATGCTGTAGGTATATTTAAATAATGGGAAAGTGGAGGAGGCACGAGAACGAATAATAATCATTTTTCTTTTCTATTTTTATATAAAATATTGAGTCCATTTTTTGGAAAATTGCCAGAGAAAAATTTCGAAACGCCCACTATTAGAAAATCGATAGAATCATTTCTGGCAATTGGCCTTTGGGGTGGTATCGAATCTAGGACGGTGGTTTAAAATTGATTTCGTGATTTATTTTATGTATTTACGGGACTTGAATCTGAATGTTTTAAAATGTCTAGAAAAATTTCTTCCTTTTATAAATAGTAATATAAATAGAAACGAAAATATTTCGTTTGAATCCACGCGACATTTCTTTAGCGGGAATTAGATTAAATGTCAAAATAATAATCACATTCCCCCCCCCCTCCTCCTTTGCATTGTATTGTATTATTATCCTCATCACATCCAACAGTGTCTGGCCCAATGTGAAACCGCCATAATGAGCTAAAACTGAACTAAACTAAAACGAAAAATTAAATTGAGGAAAGCTAGAAGAAGGAGTGCAAACTAGAATCATAAAATGGTTACTATTAGGGGGCGCTGCGATTAGCAGGGACTGCATCTTTAACATTGCTTTTATGGGAAAATTAAATTTTTTTATTTTTAAGGAAAATCGTAGATTTTATTGCAGCAAATTAAAACTATGATTACAAATAATTAATATTTAATATTATATAGAAATTTTTGTTTAAAAAATTGTCATAATTTTGTTTTTCCCCCATTTTACCAGTGGCGTGCTATAAGATAAGGGTAAAAATATATAATAAAAATAATTGTTAATTTATTATATAAAATTTATTTTTCGAAATTTTTATTAACAATTATTTAATAATTATATGGTTTGGTTTGGAATGCTATGGATTATTTTAAATATTCAAAATTAATGTAAAATATGAAAATGATTTAAAAACGAAACAATAACAAAGTAGGTCAATGATCCGACAAGCGCAGCTCTAGAACCACGACTCCACCTGGTGGACAAAAAATTATCTGACCTGTGAATATTTTAACTATTGTTAGGTCGATTCTACTCTCCTATTATATTTCTCCATAGCTAAAACATAAAACGACAAATATTATCTCTAAACAAACAACTTTCGCCTCTCTCTACTTCTTGTACACACACACACACAACGACATCGACCTTTCCCTTCTTATAGTAATTCCAAAAACCAACCCCTCCCTGTTCTACTCCGGCACTATCATCCACCTGCTCCCCGAGGAATATTTCTCACGTTTTCCATTCCACTTTCCCGTTGTTGAATGAAGATGAAGAAAAAAGAGTATTTTTTCTTGCTACCACCACCAACACCACCACCCCCGGAACAACAGCAAAACCAGGAGCAGCAGTCACCCTCCGCTGTTGTTGCCACCACACCCGATAACAATACATACATTCATTTAAACATGTGATATTGTTCCTAGCCGAAGTTGTGACAGTAAGGGATAATGCAGCGATACTGGTTTATTATAACAATAATGATGATAAATTGTTCCAGGGGATTGATATTGTTTTTTTTTTTTTTTGAATTGGACAAGTGTTGAAAATGGTGTTACGAATTGTAATCAGGATGGTAGGCAAGACAAAATACTAACTCCATTTTAATTATCCTAGATATTGCGAAAGAGATTTTGTCGTTATCAACAAAAAAAAACGGATGTACTAATAAGTCCCAAAAAGATCCAAAGTTTTATCATACGAAAAGCGATTTGGCAACGATGCTTGCTCTACTACTCGTATCACCACCTTAATCAAATAATTGAAATTGTGCTCATCATCTTCAAAAATTGGCCGCAGGAAAAAAGTAGATGAAATTTGAGATTTCGAAACAATAAGTTATAAAAAAAAAACGCAACAATTTAATTTATAAGTATAAATAAACTTGATATATGAACTTTTAAATCAAATTTATTGAATTTGCAGTCTATTTTCTTATGTGGCATCCTCTGATTCTGTTGCTTTCGGTAACAGCGTTCCGTTTGGTTTGGTTGGCGTAGTGTTCGGTTTGCTTTAGTGTTGTGTGGCCCCGTCTCGGATTGGGGTTAGTATGAGCCTTTAAAACATTAGGGACGAACGAAGCATATCTAGATAGATAAGTTCATCATTTAATCATATGTAGAAAGAACGGGAAAATCAACGCTGTTGCCATTTAACTGTAACCAACAAACAATAGGGGTGTACCCATTTGTGTTTATTTTAATAATAATAATAATAGTAAAAATGTACTAAACAGTCTTACAGCCTAGATATTTTACTATTACATCGTAGTAAATACTTCCAGCCAACTTGAACTTTCACTCCCTTACTACTGTGTCTCTCTGTACAAGTACTAACAACCATCCCTCCCCAAGTAAAACTCATTTACTACGCTTTATTAATAATGCACCCGTCTCTGCAACCCTTATTTTCATTCTTTTCTTTTTTTTACCTAACCCTATATATTTTATTATATTCCTTTGTAGCTCATTTTACCATATACATACGTATAGTAGTAGTCGTAGTGGGCTGTTAACAGAATAACAAGCACCTGCACTTGACGTAGCAATTCACACCGTCCAGAGCATACCTAGCCTGCTTGCCTGTCTGCTTTTCAATGTTTCCACTATTTCCCTCCTCAATTTCCCTTCAAATGCTTTTTGTATGAACTACGAGAGAAAAAGGAAAACTGTATCTCGCTGTGTTCACTCAATAACCTTTGAAATTTTCTAGCAATTTTTTTTTTTTTTTTTTCTGGTTGTATAATAGAATTTTTATGTGGTTTTTTTGCGGTTTATTAATTAGATTTTTAATTGATTTTTTTATTATATTCATAATTCGTTTTTGTTCGTGATCGAAAATGAGGTGTACAGGCGAGAAAAACATTTGTTCGAATTGGTAGTTTGAGTGGCGGCCTCTAATCGAATGGCAACTAAAAATTCAATTATTATTTTAGACAATTATACAAATTGTACTGTACGAGCTGACTTTTCAAAGTCATGATTTCTACTTTAAACTCATCAACATAACCTTAAAATATCGAATCAATTTTTCTACGCGCTGCTTATAGAGTTCACCAGGTGGAGTTGTCTTTCTAGAGCTGCTTGTCAGATCATTGACCTACTTTGTTATTGTTTCGTTTTCAAATCATTTTCATATTTTACATTAATTTTGGTATTTAAAATAATCCATAACATTCCAAATCAAACCATTAAACTATTAAATAAGTGTTAATAAAACGTTCAAAAAGTGAATTTTGCATAATAAATTGACAAATAATTTTTATAATGTATTTTTACTCAACTCTATGGCACGCCACTGATCATAAAATTAATAAAATGGGGAAAAACAGAATTATTCCCATTTTTTATATTATATTAAATATTAATTATTTGTAATCATAGTTTTAATCTGCTGCAATAAAATCTACGACTTTCCTTAAAAATAAGAAAATTTGATTTTCTCATCATAGTAATTTTAAAGATGTAGTCTCTGCTAATCTGCAGCGCCCCCTAATGGCAGCCCGCTTCTTTTCTCTCATTTCCACTCCTTCCTATAGGTCTCCATAGCGCTGTCATATAAACAACAAAAACTACAATTATGTAAACATTTAATTATGTTATTTTTTACGACAATAAACTATTTGTCGTACCGTAACGATAATTTATCAAAATGAAACATATTAACTCTCGAATATCCTTTTCAAACTTAACCCTAACATCTTATCCGCTTTACTCCATCCTTACTTTAACTCTAAATAAATTATCAACCCAATTAAAAATTCCTCCAAAAACAATAAATTCAACCTCAATTTCCATTGTTAAACTAACGTAACCGTAACAAAATAGATAATTCGCAGGGCAAACAATACTAATTGGAATGGGGGAGTGTAATTATTGAAAGACGGGGTGGGGTCGGTGAGTGCGGCAGAACGGTTCCAGTTTACAGTAGAACAATTTTCGAACATCGAATCGAAATGGGGGACTAGGTTTTAATTGGTACAGAGTAGTGGTGGCTCTTTTTGTTATACCAACACTAGCATCCACGTATTTTTTTTTTTTTTTCGTAGCAGGTTCTTTTTAGGGGATAACAATTTTTGTTGAAGCGGCAACTAATTTGCACCAGTTGTTTATCATTATCGTATCTGGGACGAATAAGTGGGTTAACAAAACAGTTATGAAATTCTATTTATTCAAGTATTATAATAATCAGGCATTATTTTAAATAAACAGCACACAATTTCCACACTACTAAAAATAGTTTTCCACTATTTTAACCAATGGCGGAAATGGCTCGTTTCATCATCATATTCCCAAAATCCCATGACATGCATATATGGATGATTTCAAAAACTAAATTACAAACGAGATGGAATGGTGTAAAGCCCAGAGCGATCCATGTATGTGTGTGTGTGTGTGTGTGTGTGTGGATGTATGTAGAGTTACATTTTTCTCCCCATTTATTCGTCCCCTCGCCCCGTTATCATGCCACAAAGCGAGATCTATATGTAAAATAGACACGTATAGGCCGATACGATTATCTGGAAAACTTTATCACGATTGACGTGCCTTGATGTGCGATCAATTCAACGTTTTCATTGTAATAAACAATTTGATTAAAATCCTTATCATTTCTTTCGATTTCAGGAAGTAAAACTGCCAAAGTTGCCAGTTCCATTATTGGAAAATACAATGGAAAAATATTTGAAAACATTGCAACCATTACTGAGCAACGAAGACCATGAACGAGTTAAGAAAATTGTTGAACGATTTGCTGGCGATGGAGGATTGGGCAGGAAATTACAATTGTATTTGTTGGATAGAAGAGAGAAAACAGATAATTGGGTAAATGACATGTAGATAGATCTGAGAGAAAACATCATCATATTTCACTTTTATTTGTCCTATTTTCGTCATCATCATCCAAATCCACATTGTCGAACATCATAATTAAACGTTTCACTTCGCATTACTAATAAGACTAAATTAACAGACGAACAGATCCAATTATCTTTTCAAACTGTTTACAATTGATGCGTATAGTCAAATGATTCTCGTTGGGGGGGTGTTTGAATTATGAGATAGAAACAAGTTATATTTTCCTGTTTTCTTCGAAACGAACCAAAGACCTGGATCTTGTTAGTTAGTTGATACTAACAAGAGCAAATTGTTTGATCGTTGAATCGTAATGTAAACGATGTATTTTCTCTAACGGTTAGATACACTTTCCCCTTGACGCTCTCACATCGTTTCTTCCTCTCATTCTCCCTATCGTTTCATCGTCATCATTCCACGGTCGTCTGTGGAACGAACATACCCTAGTTAACACCGCTTGCTGCCTCAATTATCAACGTTCGTCGTCTTTTCTCATTCATCCGTATACAAATAATAATTGAGCTTAGAGGGATGTGCCCGTATTTACTTGAGTAAATGTTTGTGTAAAGCAGTTCGAATTCTATGTGTATGTGTGTGGGTGTGTATTTTAAAGAAGATAGTTTATGTTGATGATTGTGATGTCAATACAAAAAAAAAAAAAAATGTTACAATATTTTTAAAGGAACTGAACTTTGCAACTTTATATTAGGGATACTTTTATGGCCTTATAGACATATAGCTTTAAAATAAGCTAAATGTCTTCTTGAAAATTTAAAAAAAATAAAAAATTAAGCGACACGTGGTGTTCCCAAGCGGTCACCCATCCAAGTACTAACCACGCTCGACGTTGCTTGACTTCGCTGATCGGACGGGAAGCGGTAGTTTCCAACGTGATATGGTCGCTGCTTAAAAATTAGTGTAAAATGGGTCACCGAAATAAACTCAAACACTGGAATTCACAACTGTTACTTTGAAATTAATTTATAAATTATTATAGTTATTTTTTCGAACATATTATGAGAAATAATCCGAATTCAACAGGAACACGAGGCGAAATCCTATTAACCTCTTCACTATAATTCTATCAAAAATTAACAAGGTATTTCAGCCGTTTCCTCTTAAATAAATCTTGTATTCAATAAGGATTTATTTTCCTAGTGAAACTTAACACCTGCCACATACATCACATTTATGTATGTAAACATGAAACTTAATTAAAATCATTCCTCCACTCCCTCCTAAAATCCTCCTCCTCCTTCTCCTTCTATAACCTTCTAACCTAAAAGCATCACGGCTTAGAAACTAATTAAAACTCCGGCTCGAATTCAATATTTCAGGCTTACGAATATTGGATGAACGATATGTACCTTTACTATCGTGATTCGATTGCAATCAATTCAAATCCGGGTATGGTAGTTTGTCCGCCAAAGAAATTCACAACAATTCTCGATGTTGCCAGATTCACTGCTCGATTAATTGATGCCGCCTTAAATCACAAGGATGTGTTGAATAGGAAAGCGTTACCAATAGAAACGGCTACATCAAGGGAACCTGGACAACCGTTATGTATGGCACAGTACTATCGTATATTGGGATGTTGTAGGATGCCGGGACGGATAATGGACAATCAGTTTATTGCGGAGTTGCCAAAACGTGGTGGTGGGTGGATCGATATTATTCATTACAATCGATTGAATACTGGAGGAATTTTTATAATTTATTGATGTCGTCCTTCTCCCACAGATCAAATCAGTGAGCATATCATCGTAATGTGCAGAAATCAACTGTACTGTGTTCCAATCCAAGCTGGTGATCGGGGACGATTAACAGAAGATGAAATCTGTGGCCAATTGCTGTACATCTTAGATGATGCACCGTGTCAATCGAATATCGCACCCGTTGGTATTCTTACAGGTATTGCCCAAAAAAAAATGACACTGTTTTCAAAATTTAAATTATTTATAACAATTGTTTGGATGGATTTCTCATTTTTCCCTAAATTCTAAGAAACTACAGATTATCTGACAACGCTGTTAACGTACTCTTAATGTAGCTTAAATTTGGAGACTTTTACCTAATTTCATCAACCTCGTAACTTTTACCGTTACTGAAATAGCTATGGTGGCCATTACTAAAAATACACCCTGTATATACAAACATTCTTCTTATTCCAATTCATAGGTTGGAAACGATCTCTATGGGCTGAATCACGTGACGACCTATTGAAAGAAGATCGGAATCGTAGAAATTTGGATTTAATCACCAAATCGATGTTGATCATTTGTCTAGATGAACCATTGTCAAATTCGTTCAATTGCCGTTTGCAACGTGGCAGTAAAGGATTTTCTACCGGTGGCCGTGATGAAAGCAATTTAGCACATCAAATGATCCATGGTGGTGGCAGTAAATTTAATTCGGCTAATCGTTGGTTCGATAAAACCGTACAATTAATTGTTTCCGGTGATGGGGCATGCGGATTATGTTATGAACATTCAATGGCTGAAGGTCTGACTTTACTATTCATGTAACTTAAAAAATTCAACTCGATATATTGTTTAGGTGTTGCTGTAATTCAAATGGTTGAATCGTTATTGAAACATGCCGATTCACTGCCAAGTTTATCCGAAGTCCCAGCAGTTTCTGGCAGTCATCTTCCACCACCGGAACGATTAGAATGGATTTTGGAAGCAACTGATTTGAAGAGAATCGAACAAGCCAGTGAATCAGTTGATAATTTAGTAAAAGATTTGGATTTCCAGGTCTGTATATGTACATATATGTTTACTACGTGGAATATTTAGAAAAATTACAAAAAAAAAAAAAATCAGCGACACGTGGTGTTCCCAAGCGGTCACCCATCCAAGTACTAACCACGCTCGACGTTGCTTAACTTCAGTGATCGGACGGGAACTGGTGATCCAACGTGATATGGTCGCTGTTTGTCTTTTTTTGTAAACATCTATACGAACGGCAATAATAAAAACAAGCAATTGAAATTTCAACTGAACTTAAAACTTTCGTATACATATAGGTTTTCCGATATTCTGGATATGGAAAAGGTTTTATAAAATCACGTAAAGTCAGTCCAGACGTCTATATTCAATTGGCACTACAACTTGCCTACTATAAATTGCACGGTAATTTAACTGCTACCTACGAGAGTGCCAGTACCAGACGATTCCTATTAGGTAGAGTCGATTGTATTCGCTCAGCAACACCAGAAGCATTGGAATGGGTAAAGGCCATGTCACAACCGAAAGAAGATATGGACTATGATATCGGTAATAAAAAGGTATGAAACATTTCCCGTATTCCCAGAATCAGTTTCAATGTGATTTAATTGTTAATCAATCACAATTATTTAGGTAACATTCCATTTGGTTAGTGACGATAGAAAATTGGAACTATGGAACGAAGCTGTACGAATTCAAACGAAAGAAATGATTGATAACATTCTCGGTCAAGGTATCGATATTCATTTATTAGGTTTACGTGAAGCTGCCCGTGATACATTACCAACTGCTGCCAATCCGATACCAGAATTATTCACTGATTCATCTTATAAAATCGCAAATAAGTTCCTTTTATCTACTAGTCAAGTGTCGACTACAATGGATTCATTTATGGGTTATGGACCTGTCGAACCGGACGGTTATGGTGCATCGTATAATTTGAAAAATAATCATATCATTTTCTGTTTGTCCGCATTTTGGTCGTCCGATAAAACCAGTACCAGCAAATTCGCTCAGTCACTAGAGGAAAGTTTGAATTTAATGCAAACATTATTGGCACGTCAAAATGATGGTTAATCGATTAATTAGATTATGGATTAGAATAAGGGATTTGATTCAGTAATGCAATGTTGTCGCTTCGAAAGGGAAAAATCAGTATTGATAAGAAATGTTTTGTCCTCAACTTTTAGTAACGTATACATATCATATATTACTTAACAAATTATTAGAATTTATATATATATATATATATATTTATACTCAATTTTATTGTTGTCGTATTCTAGAGATTCTTTTTCTACACCACTGTTCTAGTTCTACAAGGTAAATGTTATCATAAGGAATAATCTGGTAATAGATGGAAAATCGATTTTGAAAAAAACGACATGAACAACAAATGGATTTCACTTATTCATGTTTAAATTTGCAATTTTCGTTTCGTTTACTCATTTATTTATACTATAATATAATAATAATAATAACAATAAGCAATTTATACAGCAAAATTGCTTATATTGAATAATATGACCTAATTTTGTTTCTATTCTTTTAAATATTATCGTTGAAAAATCAATTTTCCATTTTTCCAAATAATTATTTGTAGCAAAAAATTATAGTCACAATATCTTGTGATTATTAAGGGCTGTCAGTTATTTAAAATGTTGATTTAATGGTCTATTCACACTATACAAGTTAATATAATTCATTATACATATCAAGAGGTCTATTGATACTCTACTACCCGGTACTGTGATAATTTTTTGCCATGGTCATTGATAAGTACTCTGAAATCAGGTTCATTTCATATTAGAAAAATGTTATAACAAACAACCTTTTACCAGCAGAATTTGGTATTTTAATTTAAAAACAAACTAGGCATGCGCATGTAAATAAACGTGTATCTGTGTTTTGATAATGCGCATGCCCATTTTAAATTAAAATTAGCCACCGATGGAGACAGATAATGGCGCTGACAACAAGAAATTAATTTTTTTGCTAATACTATGTCCAGTGTGAATGGCCCTTTAGTTGATGGTTTAGTTAGATAAATGTTTAGTGGTAGTTATAATGCAAATTTTATTAAAAAATACGTTAATTTATTATGTTTATTTATAGAAAAATGTATAATTTACATATTTCCCGCGATGCTTATTTATTTTCTGTGATCTCTCCCGCCCTTGTTCTTTTTTTTTTTTGTATGGCGTGGTTTTTTCTGTGATTTGATTTTCTGTGAATTATTATCGCTATAATTAGGTAGTTTCTTTGTTGATTTTTATTAAAGTTTTTCAATTGTTTTTATTTATGCACATGTTTATTGTTACTTTAGGAAGTGTACAGGGTGTTAATTTATTGTTAATCTTTCAATCCATATATAGAGTGTCAATTTTACTTACTAGGAGTTTATTTTTAATTACGCGCAGTAAGCAGTATAGATTATCAAATGTCGTAAATTAAAGAAAATATTAGGCAATAATTAAATATTTTAATTGTTAAGAATAATTGGTTTTGTAAATTATATTTACGAATCGTCAATTTGAAGAAAAACGATACATATCAATCTGGATCTATTAATAAATATAGTCTAATGTATTCCATTCAGCTTAGATAGATTTTTCTACAGGGTGACCATAAGCAGTTGTCCCATTATATATCTATGACAAACATAGAGGCAAACTATACGAAAAACTATTCCCAGCGAACTATTTACGATTAAACATTCTCGGTTTACAGTATAATGATTTTTGATTTTTTTTTATTACATTTTCCTACAGCTGTTACACCCTGTATCCAATATATTTATATAGTGGTGGTCGAACGGGTATATTTCGCTATAATAAACTGCATATTATAAGTTAGAATACAAATAATGTGTAGTTAGTAGGCTGAGACTTGATTTAAGAATTTTTCGAGTACACCTCGTATATATTTGACTTAATCTTACCATATACATATCAAACACGTGATTACCGAACACGAACATATCAATTTTAGGAAAATTAAGGAAAACTGGCTAATTTTAACGAGTAGCAACAACGTAATTTTATATACAGTGACCCAAATAATTATATTTACATTATTATTACTGAACGCTACCCAATCTATCAAAAAAAAAATAAAAAATAACGTGTGTGGACGTTATCTATGTTTTGAATATCAATGTTGATGTCACTCTTGTATATTTCATATAGATTTTAGAATTTTAACCAAACCACACTTTTGTACATACAAAATAAAGAAAAAGCGAATTGTATTGATATTATTAGTAGATAACTTCTTTACCGGATTTATTCATATGTATAAATAATTATCCGGATTTTCTATGTCTTGTACAATATTGACTGTAGATTATTTTTAGTAAATAAGTAATACACTTACCTTGTGTAATTGGTATTTTGTAGATTTAATCGCATAAACTTGTTTCCATGTTCCTTCTGAATAGCGATTCGCAATAACAAACTTCACTGGCTCTGATTTTACTGGAAATTTAATTTTTAACTGTGAGACGTCATTTTAAAGAAATAAGCTTTACATAAGTGGACTTTACAGTTGACAAGTTTTATTGTCGGCAAGTTCTGTTTTTGACAAGGTGTGCCAACGCGCATATTGCACTTTTGTTAACAAGTTTTCTTCGACTTGTCGAAAATAGGTACTGCGTTATTTTTCTTGCCACTTGTTAGGACAAGTTTGGTAATATTTTGATATAAATTCATGTGTACCAACTAAAATTTTAATTCCCTAAACAACAGCTGATATTAACTGCTTATATTTAATAAACTGTTGTAAAAATTAGCTTTGAAAATTTTGTTTATCTAGTAACGAATATTCTATTTTAACCACTGTGCTAATTTACTCTAAGAATAAGTATTAAAATATGATTTTGATCTATTTTAGATATATAGATATTTTTTTATTTTCAGTTGGCATTTTATTAATGTAATAAAAATTGTCGGAAAGAAAATTGGCGACTGTAAAGCCAAACGACAATTTTTGTCGTTCTTCAAGAAATTGATCATCGAGAAACTTGACGACAAAAAACTTGTCAAGTATAAAGTCCACTTTACGAAAAAAAAAGTGCGAATGATTGGATTGTCATAAGTGTCAATTAGCCTTTTTGTGTAGCTTTTGCGCATATTATTAAATTTAAAATATCCTTGCTGAAAGTTTGTAGGTGCCTAGGGCTCTTACTATAGTACAATAGGTCTATATCGTTATCAAATATATTATATACCGCTTGTATTTTAATACTTAGTGAAATGAATCACTTTGTAAAATGGGCGTTTATCATTTTAACAAATTTTAGTAAACATTCTTATTATCTAAGCATAAAATGTGCGTAAGTATTTGGTATTTATTCAGATTTTTCTATCTATTTCTTAATTTAGTAATACTTCCGTAAATTTTATATAAACGGACTAAATTTATAAGGTTATTTAATATATTTTGGAAATTTTATAAGTAAACTAAAATTTAGATACTAAATTATTCATAACACATAGATAATGTTTTAATTAGTTGAAAAATTCAAATTTTGTAATTTTCATTCAATTTTAGCAACATGTTATTGATGTCACATACATTAAAATTTCCCAATATCTTTTCGAAAATAATATAAAATTGTATTATTAATAATTAATACATTGATACTTTGATAAATTTATGTTTAGCATACTATTGCGTTAAAATAATTCTTCGATACAATAATTCCTTTATACTTGTATTAGAAAATAAAAAAAAAAACCTAGGAACTTGTAAGGTATATAAATCTAACAATTTCAGTAATCGTAGTTCAGTATAGATTTAATACGCTTAAGTAAGTAATTAGTTCTACTAGTTATAAAAGTATACATACCTATGTTAACTTTAAGAATAAAAACCGAAAACCAAACATATCAACATACATATCATTAATTAAGTAAAAACAAATGCGAACAATGTAAATTATCTCAACTTATAAAAAATGTAACTTTAATGTGATAACAATATTACTTTACGTGTATAAGTCTAGTAAAACTATTATAGTAGATAATTTCGTGTTTTATTTATCCGATTTAAATATTTCTAATTATTTAATTTTTAAGTAAATCATTTTGGAACTTACCTAGTGTGATTTCATCTGCCTAGGCCTACTTTCTTTTACAATTCATACTTCAATAATTGAAGTTCAATTGGATCTTCAGAAATGAATAATTAATCAAAAACATTTGCATCATATATTTAAAATAAAATTATTAACTGTTTTATTACAAAATGTTTGAAAAGCACACAAACTTTTTAAAATACAAAAACGAATTAACACAAGTCAAAAAATGGATGACACCGCCATCTGTCACAATGCCAGACAGCAGCTTACGACACAGTAAACAGAGACCATTAGCACAGAATTGATATTATTAAATCCATAGTAATTTTACTATCTTCACTTCACACCATATCAGTTATTTTAAACTTACATATCAAACTAATTGGGCTTTAGTACAATTTTTAATCAAAATATATTATACAAATTAATTACATTTTATGAGTCAAAGCATAGATGTCACTAACACGAAATTTGTTTAATCAATTCAATTTACGTTAACCTCAATTTTTGTCATTTTCAATTTTTAATAATTCTCTAGAATTGATCAAAGTAAATTCATGTACATAATTCATCATGTTTAAAAATACATTTCAAAGTGGCTTTCTATCAATTTTATACAGTATTGGTAGTAAACCGTTACAGATATGGGATAAAAAGGTGAAAAACGGTCATATCAAACGAATAACAGATGAAGATATACAATCATTGGTACTGGAAGTCGTTGGTTCTAATGTTAGTACCACATTTATTACATGCCCAGCAGATCCTAGAAAAACATTGGGAATTAAATTGCCATATCTAGTGATGATAGTAAAGAATTTAAAAAAATATTTCACATTTGAAATTCAGGCACGTGATTACTAAATACTTACATGTTTTAAGCCAGTTCGTAATCCATTTTTATACTAAATAATAATTTATTTACAATAGATTTTAGATGATAAAAATGTTCGTCGTCGATTTCGAGCAAGTAATTATCAGACCACAACACGAGTAAAACCATTTATTTGTACAATGCCAATGCGTTTAGATGAAGGTTGGAATCAAATACAATTTAACGTGGCCGATTTTACACGTCGAGCGTATGGTACGAATTATGTGGAAACATTAAGGGTTCAAGTGCATGCTAATTGTCGTTTACGACGCGTGTATTTTTCTGATCGGTTATATTCGGAAGATGAATTACCAGCAGAATTTAAATTATTTTTACCTATACAAAATAAAACTAGAACTGTTGTCGCTGCTGATAATTAATTAGATAATTTTTTCTTTTGTGTAAGCGTGAAATTTGTAAGTTGTTGTTTTATGACTGATGTGATTAAGGTATTAATTGCACTTATACCCATTTGTATTTTGTTTTAAAAATTATGCTTTAAATGATTTTACACAACGTTTTTTTGTATTTATAAATAATCAATTTAGGCAACACTAGAAACACAAAACAAAAACTAAACAATCAAGGCACCCTAAGTATTAATTTTTTTTTATCTATCTGTTTACACTGTCATGCCAACTGAAATTTTAGAAATACCTGTTTGACTTGACAAACAAATTTTTTCCACTCAAATTATTTACTTGTGATAAATAATTTCGCTTTTATTTTGAATTATGACTGATACAAATCGAACTTATAAACCATCCGAAAGTAAAAGGGAAGAATTTCGAAAATATTTAGAACGAACTGGTGTTATGGATGCATTAACGAAAGTTTTAGTAAATCTCTATGAGGAGATTGAAAAACCGGAGGATGCCTTAGAATTTATACGTGAACGATTAGCAACAATGGCCGGTATTGAAACATATAAGGAATTAAAAGATAAACTATCAGAGGCCAAGGAACGAATACAAGAATTAGAGCAACAAATACAAGGTGTTGATGGTGAAAAAAAAGAATCAATTCCTAGTGAAGGTACGGCAGATGAACAACAACCACCACCAGAAGAAGTTGCTGCACCAAATACAGGAGCACCATCTGATGAGGATAAATCAGGTGAAGGTGAAGCTGCAGCTGCTGACGCAACATAATCTGCCACTGTATCAATTTATATATATATCTAATAGTAAAAATGATTAATAAAACCTTTTTTTGAATAGTTTGTTTGTATTTACAGAAATAAAAGTTCGTTGAATGAAAAATTGTTGTTATATTGGATTCCAGTGCAAGGATTATCGATAAATAAAATGTTATCGATAGATAAGATAAAAATTGTTCTATTTTATTGTAGCTGCAGATTTTTATTTAATTTAATCATTATTTTTCGTTTCTCATTGGAAATCAAACACAATGTAATTATCTGCGACTATATTTTGCATTTTTCGATTTATTTATTTTGGTATACAGTTTAAAAGATTACAATGCGGAGAATAAGTTTAGCGGAGCATGATAAATTATTAGTATTCATTATTGAGTACTACATGTATAGTGTCTCTAGCAAAATGAACGTTAAAATAGCATATGGTAAGGGATTATTAATGAATCAAAAAAGTAATCTAATTGAAAGGAACAAAATCCTTAATTTTCTCTTTATTACTATGCAAACAACATGTAATACGAAATATTAATTTTGTATTACTGGTTGCCTGTTTTTCAATGCGTTCTGTTTGCCACACTTGAAAATTTTATGCTAAAGTGGAACAATTTGCCAGTTTTATTTCAATACCAGATATTTAATTGCTTATACAAAATTACGCCGCTTTAGCATATTTCCACCAAGTAAAATAAATAACAATAAATAGAGACGATTATCTACAATATAATAAATAATTAAAACAAAGGAACAAATGGATGGAATAAAATGGAATGATAGATAAGCTGCTTTCAAATAGTACATATAAAGAAAGATATTATTTTAGCCGATCAAAATTTGATTTTATTATACTTTAATAAGCATCTCATCTTCATCTTAATGGTAGCCATTCTATGGGTGTTTCATCCTCATTTCGTTGCTCTGATCCTTGAAACTGTAAAAGAAAGAATAATTACTGGTAATTAGAATATACAATGAATGATGTATATGTATACGTAATGTACAATTTATTTGTGTGTATATGCGCTTAAGAAGGTAAGAAAATGTCAAAGGGCGTGAAAGGGGTATTATAATATTCAGCATAAAATGAATTATTTAAATTAGATTAATTAGTATTTAGACCCTTTTTGAATTTTATTCACATTTACTTATGGTAATTAAAACGGTAGAAGTAAATGGCAATTATATCGTTACCGTATGTCAATTTCCCTTCGCATATAACTATAAGCTTTGTGGAAGAGTAAATAGATGGAGCCATTAGGAAATTTATTTATAATATAAATTTCTATGGAGATAGCAGGAATTAAACTTAATGTTTCATAAAATAATAGATAATGCTATTAAAATTCGCTTGAAAATTAATTCTTTTACATTTGATATTTTGTTGTTTTCTTCATTTATACGAAAATAAAAACAAAAAATACTTTTTTGAACTTTCAATTATATGAAACAATAGAACAAAATGAAACTTTCATAGTTAAAAATTGTTATAGTGTTTTTTTCTGTTACTCTCTAGACTATATTTACTGCCCTTAACGCAAATTTTATATTCACATCCGGCACACGCACGTGACCTCAACAAAACAAAAGTTTTAAATTAAAATTGTTCCATTTTTATAAAAGAATTCATTAATTTTCTTGTTCTATTCTGGATATTTTTTTTTTAAACAGCATATTACTGTGGTTAATTTAATAATAGCGAGCGAGTAATTAGAAACAAAAAAAATATACTGATATTCGGCAAGGTTAGAAATGAATGCAGGCAAAGATATGAAAACCGGCATGTATGTGTGGTTGTCTAATATTGGGTATGGATATCATTTATCGCACAGTATTAAGTAGATATGTTTTACTTTCAATCACATTTTGCTAATAATTGTTGGTTTTATTTTCATTTACTCATCTGGTCTTATAATAATACAACCAAGACCACTTTTCCATTTACCATAACCTATATCTGTTATACTACATCAGATTCTATAACATTCTACATCGAAATTACCAACAAGTTTCCACATAATATGTAAATATTAATAATAGGATATTTGATGACTGGAAAAACAATTTATGAAAATTGGAAAGGCCACGTAGTGGGATTTTTACGACCAATTTTGACGTTAAATTATGTTTCCAGTTACTGGAACAGCAACATACCATATATAGTTTTATGCATAAACAAGAAGCTGCGGTTATAGTATAGAAAGCGATAAATTTTATGGCAATTTATGACCATCACATATTTTTCTGGTATTAATATTCGGTTATTTACAAGTGGCGTATTACTATAATATATACCATAATGTGTATATTAAGCACCATGAAATTCCGATTGATTTCCTTTTTGTATTTATCCAATACCCTATTAAATTAATCGGTTGTTTTTTTTTTTTATTAAGTATATTGCCTGATAATTTAAATTTCATGTTTGATGTGCAAAACGAATAAGCGCGAATGATCCAATTATAAATTTCTATACTGTTATATTTTATTTATAGTGCGCCAATTAATTCTTTGCCATAATTAAACAATTTCCCAAAAAAAAGGGCGAACACACACTTTCCATTTAATCATATTCTAGCTGGTTATCTATTAATTATGTTATCAATCATCGTATTAATATCTAAATTGATCTTCACGCAGATATGGAAGAAATAAAACTAATAAAATGTTACGCGGGTATATGCAACCCACATTGCACTAATTCAATCTGGTGTTTAGTTACTTTTCGACATAAGTAACTTTCTATTAGAAATATAATGTCTTTAGTAATCTGGTAATAATAATAATAAGCATATTAATGATACGGCTTAATTATCATGTCACTTTCTTTCGTATGTATCTCTCGTTTTCGTTTTGTTGAACATTGCTCAACTGTCATCATATTACAATGGTTTTGATGTCTTCTTATAGGAAAATATAAATCATATAATCATAGAAAATAGATGATATGTTTTCGTTTCTATGTCACATCAAGTTTTTACAATAACTTTCTCACATTTATTTCGAAAATTTGCTAATAAAAATGCTAGCTAACGAATTTTCGTTCTTTTTCTGAACCGATTGACGACTGATGCTAATAGATGGCACTAGCGTCAGTTAGTATCAGTGGATAGTTATGGTTTTCGGAAATCTTTAATTTTTTTCAATTGTCAGCCTAAATATTAGTGACTTATAGTGTAAAAGATTTATTAATTATGCAGTGAAACACAGTCTACTGCTGCTCTATACCTTATTTTCAGGTATGAACGTTTTTAAAAGTGAATTTTTAATTGTGATTTCGAAAAATTTTTAAAAATTAAAAACGTGTCGATCTACACCAACGTTTTCCAACTATTTTCTGTCTCACTATTCATCATCAATTCATAAATAACTACTTCTACTTCATTTCCTATGCAACTTCTCTCTATCTTTATTACACCTACTTGTTCTCCTATTGCAAGCAATATTGCTACTATAAAAAATGAAAAGGCTAGTTAGTTTAATAGCTGACGATAATCTTCAATTTGCTGGTTTTTCATCTGTTTTCCACACAGCCAGTTAGTTATAGATGCAGCTTATAGATAAGAGCCTTATTCACATCATATTTTCTTCCTTTAAAGAGGCGTTTTATATCAAAATATCGTTTAAGTTTTTATGATGTACATAACATAGGTAAGCTGATGGTGTGGTGAAATGAAATGAAATGAAATTTTTATGAGGCAATGATGATTAGATAATGATAATAAGAAACGATCAGTAAAGAGGAACAGGAAAATTGTAAATGGTGTGAAAACACCAAAGGCAACCAATAAATTACGGATTACATATAATATACGATTTATCGACTGAAAAACATTGAAGAGAATTTGTTGAGTCACTGCAAGTTTGAGGTTAACACGAAACAGCTGTTATTGTTTTCGATAGATGGCCTTAATAGTTGTCCTTGACATTTATACAACTCAACGTTATATCAAGTAGCTCGTTTTATAAAACAAAAATAAACAAACTGCAAATGAAACAATTCTCCGCAAATAATCGGCAATTATCGTATAATTTATTTCGAATTACATCAAGTGAACATTGACGTGACATATTTAAATTCGTCAAAAATACGAAGAAACATTTCCTAGCAAATTTATTAAGAACTGAAAATAGAATAAAGTAAACTGAGTGGGCGACTTTAAAACGACAAAAGAAAAAAAAAACAAAAAATACCAAACAGAGCACTCTGCCATAGATAGTAGGATAGATGAAAATTTGCAATTAATTAACATAATCAACAAGTATATACTGTTTATCTGTCTGTCTGTATGTATATTGTCTGGTCTGTCTGCATGCTTGTCATTTAATTTTAAATAATTGTCGTTGATATTATAAATAAAGTAAGTGAAAGATGTGCGCGTGTTGCCACAAAGATAACACCACAAAAGTTCAGACCCATCTACAAAACAGCGACACAGACAAATTGGTCTGGTGTCTTGGAAAATTTGAAACTGCAACAGATGACATGGTGTCGGGGTGGAAATTTAGCCTCCCCTCACCCCTTTTTTCTTCTAGCATTTGTTACTTATTTTAGTAATTTTTGGTACATAGTTAGTTAAGTGAATTAATATTATTTTATGTTGAGTTTCGTTTAGCATGAAGAGAAGGGGGTGGAAAAAGACGGACAAAGATGAAAAGAGCACAGTTAGTTTAAGACAATGGTTTATATAACTATACAGGGTGTATAGATACTAGTGACCTTTGCTGTATTGACATTAAAATTGATCCGAACCGTCGGGGTCCGAACGAGATGGCTAATATAACTAGGTACACTCTTCTCAAACTAAGTTGACAACTATGGAAGATGTTTCAATCGATTAATGACAGTTGTCATTATTGACATTGCCATATTTATCTAGAGAAAACTATTGTTTTTTTAGGTAACATTTTAAATTTTGATTAAAAAAAAAATTTCGTTTGAAATAATAGGAATTTGTTATAAATCGGTTTCATTGCCGTAACAATGACAATTCTTGATAAATCAATTAAAAACAAATCTGTCGAGCATTCTATAGATAGGGTATAAATTTACAAAGTTTTTTTTTTTCCTCACGAAAAACTGATTGAAGGTCTTTTTGTTGTTGTTAAATTATACGGTAATTTAATCGTTATCTGATTGAAGTTTTTTTGTCTTCGCACCACAAACCACTTTCACCTTCTAACTATTGTGGCCATAAACAAAAAGAGAGAGAGAGAGAGAGAGATCTATAGATAGATACTATCTAGATTGAATATGTAAATGAGAAACCACCCGCTCACACCGCACCAGCCACACCAACTGAATCAAGCTATTATATTTTAACCACAAAACAAGATTACAATAAACAATTACTGTCTTAATTACACACAAACCCACACACACACACACACACACATGTATATATGTAGAGTATTGGTGAAAGAAAATTATTTTGATACTCTACCGTATATTTTAGTAAGTTTTATGCCAAAAACATGAAAGAAAGTGATTCACTTTTCGTTTTGTTTCTTCAACACGAAGGAAAGTCATATGAACACGAGCGGCGAAAAACAAAACAAAAAAAAAATGAATTTCAATTAAGTATTATAAATCGATAGATCGAGTAGATTTCTAGTCTATTAAAGCAACTTTTTCTAATAGAAATACTTTACAATTTTTTTCCATTTTCAATTAGTGCACCTAATAAATAACCGGCTTCTTTTTTTTTTTTTTTTTATTCTTTCGATTCCAATTAGTACAATGATTGATTGACTGATTGATTGGTATCTGATCGATGATTTAAGTGTTGCATATTCACCATGAGAAAATAGATTTCTCATTTCACTACTACATTTCTGTGTTTTGTTATTGATTTTTTTTTTTTGCCTTGTTTAGTTATTTATTTGTTCGCGTTCGATCTTCGGATTAAATATTTACAATTTGAATATTGTATGTAGATTGTAAGGTAGAAGAATATAGTAGTGAAAGTGGTCTTCTCGTGCACATTCGAAATGATATCACAATAGTATTTTTATTTGAATAAAAATCACTGTCGCCATACACACGTTGTTATTATTCACGCTTGAATAATCTAATTTGCGATTTTATTTATATTAGAAAATGATGCGTCGTCGTCATTGTTTTTTTTTATCTAAAGGTAACGTCATTATCCATTTACTCCTGTTTTTTTTTATTGGAAATGGCGTCTGTTTTTGTAAGTATCTACTGTCAAGTGATCTGTATACGCTTCAACAATTCCATTTCCATATTCCATAAAGTTAAACGAAATGTACATAGAAAATTCCATTTAGGAAATATCCGTTTCCTCTAATTCGTAGAAAAAAATATCCAAATCGAATTAGTATTGACAATTGTCACGGGAGCACCACTAGTAAATGGCCGAATTATTTCTAACCACTTGTTTACATGAAAGAAATCAATATCGAGGCAAAAGAGATTAAGAATTAAAATATGAGATGGATATATTTTTTTATTTTGAGTTGGCATTTATTTATTAATGTAATTGAAATTATCGAAAAGAAAATCGGCGACTGTAAAGCCAAAATGTTAAATTTTTTTTTTTTTCAAAAAAACTTGACGACAAACAACTTGTCAACTGCAAAGTCCATTTTAAAGGTTCGTATCGTATTGAAATAAGACAAATTGTCCTCCAGTTTTAATTTCTCATTCTTCATACTTGTTTTGCTGTTGTTTTTGCGAAGAAAGTATATTTATGTTAGAAGAAAGTGAATAAAATATGTATCATAATGTCACAGAAATATGTTTGATATCATCACGGTATCAAGTAGGCCATGTCTGCGAAATGAATTTATTCAGTACTTTTATAAGTTAGATACATAAATGGAAATAGATATTAAAATTAATACCGGAGCTGTTATACTCGCATTGTCAAATTGTGACCATTTGACATTAGATCGATTAATAAATTCTTAGAATTATCAATAAACTAAAAAGTTTTAATAAGGAATTACGTACATTCTTACCTGCATCTGGTTGTCATAGTCAAAAGGAAACATGTTATTGTTGTTGTTGTTGTTGTTGGCAAATTGAGCAGGTGCCACTGCATGTTCACCACGTTTGCCAAATCTAAAAGTAAACGAAAAAAAAAAACAAAACAAACCATTTAGCTAAATAAAGCATTCTATGTCCGATTACCTACTATAAGAAAATGTCTATTTTATAATAACTTTCTATAATCTTATATAGAAACATGCAGATTACAAGCCCCGCGTCACATTGAACTTAATTAAACATTTCGAATTATTACGTAGATATTTTCGTATGTATAAATTGACGCGGGGCCTTTTTAAGCAAATAATTTCAAAATCGAATCGAATCGAATCATAAAAACGATGTTTAAAAACAGTAGATACCACTTTATACCATTAAGTTATGTATCCACCCTGTAGCAGGGAAATTTTGAAACTTGTAAAATTCGATATATGAAAAAAATTGCTTTAATTTAATGAGAACCCCGTTCGTTCCGTTCGTTCGCAGGTGACGCAGGACTTTTGCATTTCTTTTTATTCTGATTTAATAATGATAATAATAATAATAACAATAATTGTTCAATGCAAGAGATTATTAATGTTCATTTATTTAGGATAAGTATTTAATTAGATGTTATGTGTTGTTTGATACAAAAAAAGATTATACTAAAAAATCAAGAATTTAATCACATATTGGCAACATTGCTAGTTGCGGTTTTGTATAAAAATAAGAGTACTACTTAATCCAAATGATTAATTTCAAATTATTGAATAAATTATATTCAATATTATAAAAAAAAAGAATAGTTTTTTTCAATAATTCATTTGAACACGATTTTTTTTATACATTAATACAAACTCCAGCAACTAGATGGGGCGGCGGTCAGTATGAAACGTTGCTGATTGGATAGTTACTATAATTTATTCTTCAGGATAAATTTATGACGATAAATAAATTAATTTGATTGTTCTCATTATCCCCCAAAAAAAAGGGACGTGTATTTTCCCATGTTAATTTAAGAAAAATTCTAAAAAAATGAACATTTTAGATTTATTTTCGCTGCTCACCTAGGACGAGATCTTGGAGCATACAAATTATCCAATTGCTGCAATCTCAACATATTTAGTGCTCGTTGTACTTTCTGCCCGACTTCCGGTGGCATCGGTATACTTCGTAAACTAATATAAATTATTTTCATTTTGACTTATTGAATCATATGTCGATTGTAATTGATTCAATACAATATAATTTCTATAGTTTCTATTTATTAGACATACTAAACTAATCAACAAATTCAATTTCAATTTGATTACCTTGGACGAGCAATAGATGAATAAAGCTGATCCAATTTCAACAGTTCCCTATACATGTTTTCGTCACGAGGAGATGGCGCTGCATTGCAATTGAAAAAGTTCTCATTGAGCATGGCCAATGAGACCAATCCGAAAACGAAAAATTTAATTGTTGACCAGAACATGACGATGATGGATTGAATTGTTGTGTTTTTCTGTCTAGTAGTTATATAAACTAAAAATTAAAAGTTTAAATTAATATCTATAAGCGAAGTTATTGAAAGTATTCATCTATACTATTCTCAAACTAAATTGGCAACTTTTCAATATTGTGCTATCGACTTATAACGTTGTTATATTTATTTGGAAAAAACGTGTGTTTTATTGGCTAATATTTTGAATTTTTATTAAAGAAAAATTTCATTTCTAAATAATAGAAATTTGTTAGAAATCTATTTTATTGTTGTAATAATACCAATGGATTCCTTGGGGTTGTTAACAAGTATTTAACACAACCGCGAAACCTAAATGTCATAAACTTAAGCAGCTGATAAACTATTTGATCACTAGAGTGAAATAATTAAACCCCGCTACGTTGTCAACGATTTCAAATATGTTGCCAACTTTGCCAGGAACAAGAATTCCATAGACTTTAAAATATCTATTAAAATTAACTAAAATATTTAGTAATTCGAAGATAAAAATAGAATAAGTATTGAAAATTATAAAATGTCATCATCTCCTGTAAGAAATTATTTTGTAGTTCCGTAATTTTAAAAATAAAGATACGCAATTTCTATTTTTAGTCGATGACCGGAAGCGATTAATTAAAGAATAACAAAAAATTGTTCCGGTCCTAAAATAACTCGGTGCTAAAAAACTGCACTTGACTTTTAATAGAATTATTCCTCACCAACAAGAAAACTTACATCCCATCCACTTGAAACAATTTGAAGAAAAAGTCAAAGTTAACATTCTTGTGCCTCGTGTCAACCTATCCTTTTCTCTAAATAAACATGTAGTTAAATAAATACGGGAATATAATCTCGATATTACAATTCTATTATTAGTTTCTATTCGGAAAAATTGCAATTTGGAAAAATCTTATTAAGTGTAAAAACGAGTTTTTATTGACTTTTCCAACAACAATTCGAACAACTGTATCTGCATGTACATATATATTCTACGGCTATTCAATAAATGTCAAGTTTTATAAAACAACGACAACCGTAAAATTCATTCAAAACTACTAAAAGTGTTGACAAAACTTATAGTAATAATAATAATCAGGTGTTGGTATTTTATTTAGGAAGTTTAATTAGAGATGGAAAGGAAGTGCTTCTAACTATAATCGAGTTATGTTAGTTTTCTTTGTTTAAAAGAAAATTTTTCCTTATGTTTCATTTACTTCTTTTATTACTTGATTTAAATGAATAAATGACATGGCCCATGATGCTCTTTTGTGTTAGAAAGAGAGAGCATATGTACAATTTAAGAAAAACTTCCATTATTATACAATTATAAAAGAAAACCCGTAGTACTGCTCAATTAAAAAACTCAGATTATTATAGTATGTCGTCACAACCAGAATACGTAAATAGTTGTCGAAATCTGAGCAGTATAATCTTTTACGCACTATCCACTCTTTCCCCTACTCCTACTTGAAATTTCTCTGCACTGCAACACACTTTGTTTTTCACATCGCATCTCCAATTTTAGTTATTTATTATTACTAATTTAATACACCTACTATACCTCTTCATTAACCCTACTACCCCGTTCATTAAAACACGACGATAAATTCTTTGAATATTTTAGACACACACACGCACATAATCACACAACTTTTGATCGAAAAGATCAAAGAACATAATATTCATAGAGAGGCGAGAGAGAAAAACCTCAGTGTCCTCCCTATACAATTATTATATTTATAGAGGAGGCATCTCTCCTGTGGATACCATATAATTTAACTGTCTCTCTCTCTCTCTCTCTCTCTCTTTCCATGCCAGAATTAAGTTTTTCTAATTTTCTCTCACACCACCACCACCACCGCACTTTTCTCAGCTACTAAAACATAGAGAAAATTTGCATGTTAATATAATAATTTTAAAGGGTAAGGTGGTTAAAGATAAATTATATTATTAAATGCTAATAAAAGATGAAGGGGGGGGGGGGGGGGAGTGAAGATGGAAGAAATTGTGTGTGTGGGTAAAAATGTGGTTCTATTTTACTTTGAGAAATTTACGTTTAGTTTTGTGGCTGTCTTAATTTTCCATTTTCCTTTCTATTTTGATAAAAATGATCTACTCGATTCTCAAACTAAATTGACATTTGTGAAATATGAAGCAATCGACTTATGACATCGCGACGTTGTCATTTTGAATAAAGAACAGTTTAATTTTGAAATAATAAAAATTTATTATTAATCGGTTTTCTAATCTGTAACAATGACAAATGATACAGCGCATGCGCAGAATAACGATACCTTTAACAAAATCATAAAATAGCGGGAACAAAAAACTCGCAATTAATTCTATTAGCGCTATTGTCTAATTGTCAACTTAATTTGATAGTAGTGTAGCTCAGGTCTAAAGTCGAATTTCGAAATTCGTAAATTTCAAACTCGAGTGGAATTAGACAGCTTTACATTGCAATAATAATTATTGGAATTTTCATTAAAAACGATTGAAATAAATGTCTACAATTGGGAATTTCACTCATTAAAATTTGTAAAGTTTCTAGTAGTAGGAGTACCTTTTAGTTGAGAAAAAGGAGGATCAACAAAAGCGATTCTCAGTGATAAGGGTACGTATTAATGTGACAAAATAGCAATATACATATGGCAGGCATATATATATATATGTATATTGACAACTTTAAAACGAGTAGGCGAATGCGATGGGAAAAATTCAATTTTAATTAATGAATTGTGTAAAAATAGTTGGAGAAAATATTCTGATTTGATTAGCGTTTAACTATTTGGAAATTAATTCTTTTTTGATTCTACTTTTTGACATTTCTTAAATTTCTACATATCAACTGAATACACAATATCTATTATCTGTCATTAATTAACTTAGCATCACTTTCTTGATGACACCGCTCATTAATTGTCGGCTATTGAAGATAATTGAAATTATAAAGAATTAGGGAAAACACAATAGAATTTCTACAACATTAATGAACACCAGATTAAAATTGAAATTTATTTTTTCAACTGGCATTTAAGCTGAAACGCTCCTAGCGACACCTGTTGAGCTTTTAACTGGGGACGGAATCTTAATTTTCATAAATATTATATTTTATGCGCCTTCTTTCCATTTTTCTTCTAGTTTATTAATATTTCCCAATTTATTTACAAAAAATAGAAAAATCTGTTGCATTCACTTAAACATTTCCGGCCTCTCCCCTCCATTTCTGTTTAACTAACTACTCCTTTTGCATAGAAAAAAGTTAAGAGCAACTTTCTTAATATCAAGAAAAATGTTCTTTTAGTTCCATATTGTAAATTACGACCGATAAATAAATAGATATTAAAATTTAAAACTATTAAGAACTTGATGTAGCAGGGTTGATGGAGTGGGGGGGGGGGGAGTCGGGGAGCGGAGATATTAACACACCATCAATACAATTTATAATCCATCCAGATGGCACAAAGTTATTTCTTTTCGTCATAATCACAATTTTCCGATAATAACAATTGAATTTTTGTTTGTATAGCTGGGATAAAAAGGCGACAGAAACTGAAATGAGCTGACTGCATAAATATTAATTCAATCTTCCAAACATAAAAAAAATAGAATGACGTGGTGGTGGGAGAATTTAAAATAAATAGCAACTATTATATTATATCCACCTTTTGTGCGGTTTTAACTAAATAACCACCGAAATTTGCATTTAAAAATTACTTAGCGCAGGATTTTCTTTTCAGAGTGTTTGGTATAAAAATACAGGTGGCATATGGTTGTAGAAAAGATAAAAATACCATTAAGAAAATTAATTATTATTTTTCCAAAGGCAATTGGCTTTGGTAAAGATAATTGAAAAAAGTAGGTAAAATGAATTCTTGCTTTTTTTGAGGATCTACTATACTATTGAGTAGCATACATGTGATTTGCAAATTTCTATTTAATTTTGACATTTTATAATATTACGTCGAATAGATATAGTTAAATCTTATTTATTTGGAAATTGATTTTGATAAAGCGGGCATGAATTCTATAGCAAAACCAAATAGAATCTGATCTTAGGTCATATTTAGTGGAAATGGCATTATAACTATGATTTAGAGAAACTCGGCGACCTATGACATGGCAGTAAATTTCCAAATATCGAAAACTCTACTTTATATATTTTTTTTTCGCATCTTAAGCATAGAGCCTCAAACGGTATTTCAGCAAATAAACCATGTATAGATATTTGTTTTCTTTCTTTTGTTTTATTTCCTTTTTTTTTCTGGTTTTTTATCAGATTTTTTTTATTTTATTTCATTTGTCAAGAATCCGATATGGCAAAACCTATTGAAATTCAACTGACATTTAATGTTAATCCTACGAAATTGTTTTAGATTCCTCTATATAATGTTGGGCATGGGAATGAGGTATAATTTTAGTACATTATATTGATTCTTTTACATAAAATTTATATTAAAAAAAAAAAAAAAAAAGAAGTTCTTCTTTCTAAAAATGAATGAAAAAACTTCAGTAAAATAAATACACTCTTGACTCGACGTACTGTGTCTGTGTTGTGTGAATGGATTCTCAAGAAACAATCTTGAGAATTTATTCAAAGAGTTGGAGAAAATGGACGAAAAAAACACAAATACACACATATGTGTACGTAGAGGAGTTAAACATGATGAAATTTTAATTCTTTTTATTTTAATTCACTTGTTTTTTTTTTTTTTTTTGGTGGAATTACATTGTTTTGATTTGTAATCGCAAATGTGTACTGAAAAATTTATGTTATTTATTTAAATAAAATTTGTTTTGTGCCTGGCGAATAAATGTGCCACAATGACTTTTTTTTCAATTCATTTATCTGCAATTTTTCTCATTAAATTCTTAAGATTCAAAGTATCTTTAATCATTTTGAGAATCGCTTTTTTTTCAATTGTTAACACACTTAATAAAAGCAATGAAACAAAATTATTTTTAATGGAAATAGCAAAAGCAGTTGGATTTTAAAATTGACAAAATTCGAAACCCAAAAAATTTGAAGCACAAACTCGCATGTTTCCTTCAAATAAACTGCTTTTTAGTGAAATTTTTAATCTAAACATGTTCAATATTCAGAAAACAGATTCTATAAAATTTCTTAAAAATAAAAATTCAAAAAAACAAATAAAAAAAATGTATCAAAATTCAGCCGATAGAATTTCAGTTTCCTTTTCGAAAAAACTCACTCGAAATTAAACTTACAAATAAATAAAATAAAACTTACCCCTTTTTTTGCAGTATCGCAGCAAAATTTCACCAATTACTGTTAAAATCTCACTCTCTCTCTCTCTCTCTCTCTTGCTGTCTATTTAAAATATCTCTATGCTTGACTTGTAGCTCTTTGCTAAGAATGAAACTTATTCCAGTTTCTTCTTCGACTTCTCAGTTCTTCTGTACTCTTATTTCAACTTCAATCTGTCAAAATGCTGAATAGGGTGGTGGTGGTGGTGGTGGTGGTAGTGAATGGATATATGTAGATGGTGGTAGTGTAATAACAGAGTATGTAGGTGGTGGTGGTGGGGACCTGTTGCTTAATGTTATCAGCTTTTGATGGCAAATGGATGCCAAAGATGGAAAATGAAACTGGCAAATGTTGAGCTAAAAAATTCTTTTTATATGCGTTCCAAACCGAAAATTGCGCGTCGGTGTATCCCATGATGATAATCATTATATGCGTCAAAGAAAAGGTACTGAAACTTGTGCTCCTATTGGTGGAAAAAGATCATTTTTTGTTCATTCGCAATTCCATATGGAGGGGCACAAAAAGGGCACAGAAAATGGAACTTTGCGTAGGTAGTGAGAAAATGGGTGGAGTTTTCCACAATATGGTTCTACACTAGACTTAATGGAACATAGAATATGTTTTAGTGAAGAATTATTATGTGATAATTAACCGGTTTTTTTTTTTTTGGTTCTATGGTCACGTCACTCGGAATGTGACATGCTCATCTTCTGTCAAGTATAAGAATAATCCATTTGGGAACCACTCTACAAAGAAAGGGACACAATACTTACATTTAAAAATAAACTAATATTACCTCTGATGACGGTAAACTGTTGTGAGTTTACGGCAACAAACGGTAAGAAGTAGCTTCATGTAGACAAGTGAAAATTATACTATATTAAAACCATACAAACAAACAGACACACTGCCATTGCATAAAACTGGAAATTTTCCATCTCTTTTGTTTGAAAACAATTCGAACAAACTTTCTCTATTAAATCTTTTCGTTTTGTCTATCAAAATTTTCCCATTAGTATCTCTAGTAGCTATATACCAGTGCCTACTATGTCGTTTTATAGTAGTAGCTATGTATGTATGTACTGTATATACAGGGTGTTTCAAATTCGTATTCGTGTATGTATTGGGGATCTCGGAAACGGTAAGAGATGCGAGGCTGGTTAAATTGGAGTAAAATTATGCAATTTTGATCTTACTAAAATGGTTTTTTTAAAATGTGAGAAATTCGTGATATTTTCGAGGATAAACGAAAAGCACCGAAAATTTCGATTTCCATTTTTCGTTAATAACATGAAAATTATTTATCGTAGAGAAATAAAAGTTGTACATTATTAACGCACTATTTTAAGAGATTTTACCTGATGTTGTCAGATATTCCACAGGACTTTAATTTTCTTAGATATTGAGTGCAACTTTCGATTTTCTTATGGACGCCATCTTGGATTTTTATAGATTTAAAGAGTACATGAAATTCCCATGGCAACCATGTATCACATCCACTACTTTAGATTTTATTTAATACAAATAATCAAAAATAATCTAATTCATCTTAGTTGGCTGTGGATAATTAATAGTAGAAATTGAAAGAATAATGTAACCCCTTTCTGGATATAATAGTAATTACGTATCAGAAGCGCGGATCATGTTTCTCTGACATGAATAAAAAATATTTTAATTAAATCAGACTTTTCTTCATTCGAGAATCGCATTTTATTTCAATAATTTAATATGAAAAATAATTAAATAATGAAAACATATTAGAAGCAAATAATTTGACGTATCATAGCAACCCAGATTTTCCGTAACGACTACCATTATTAATTATCCACAGCCAACTAAGATGAATTAGATTTTCTGATTATTTTTATTAAATGAAATTTAAAGTAGTGCATATGATACATTGTTGCAATGGGAATTTCAAGTACTTTTTAAATCTATAAAAATCCAAGATGACGTCCATAAGACAATCGAAAGTTGCACTCAATATCTAAGAAAATTAAAGTCCTGTGGATTACCTGACAACATCAGCGAAAAGCTCTTAAAAAAGTGCCTTAATAATGTACAACTTTTATTTGTCTGCGATAAATAATTTTCAAGTTATTAACGAAAAATGGAAATCGAAATTTTCGGTTCTTTTCGTTGATCTCACATTTTAAAACACCATTTTAGTAAGATCAAAATTACATAATTTTACTCCAATTTAACCGGCCTCGCATCGCTTACCGTTTCCGAGATCTCCAATACATACACGAATACGAGTTTTAAACACCCTGTATATATATGTAAAGTTATAATATAAAATACTGTTATTGCTATATGCTATACAACTAAAACTAGTGTCATTGCAACAAACAGACCTAGAATACAGGCAGAAAGTAATTTTAAATTTCATTTTATTCACTGGGAAGATGTCAGTTTGGGAAATATCAAAATAATAATAATAATACAATAATAATAATAGAAATAATTGTAGCGCAAAATGAGGTCTTCACAACCATTTTAGAAAAGTTAAAAAACAAACCTACAGGTTTGTTTTAATTTCTTTTCTTGTTTGAATTCGATTTTTCCGAGTTCCTTCACCTGGAAATATTTGCTTATTTCATTTTTTTTTTCATTAATTTTATTATTTATTTATCCTGGTATTTGCATCTTTGTTTACACACTGAATTGGTTATTAGAATCAAAATTACCAAAGAATTAACTTCACTGTAGCAACCAAATGCCCAGTATGGATCTATCCATCCTTTGCATGCACATGCATAACAGATAAAGACAGATATTCATGTCATTGTGCTACGCCTGTCGCTGCTTAATCGTCATTTTTAATGAAATGAATATTTCTTATGCTACTGTGAAATTCGTTCGCTGTTCGTTCGCCTACTTGATTTCGATTTTCGAAGAAATTTGTTTTATAGAAAAATTCAACAAATCTGTCGATTCTCGCCTACTTATGCCATATCATACTTCGTCAAATATTTATTTAATCGGCACATTTTCTTTTGTTCTTTATCACTCCCCTATTTTTTTATATGATGACGATAATACAATTGCACTGAAGCGGAACATCCCTAAATCGGCAAAAAAAAATTGTTTATGTTTGTTGCGATATGCTGGCGCAATTAATGAATGGAAATTTTAATGCTAAAATTAGCAAATTATGTCATAGTATAGAAATACATACTATAAAAATAGCAACTAAACACATAAAAAAAAAAAAAGTATCTGATTTCCAAGGCCTACTGTTCTGGTTAAGATAGTGTGGAAAGTATAAAGGACAGAGACGGTATAAGATTTCAGGATTTATCTCAAGTTTTCAATGAAATAGTATTTTCCGAAAGTTTCTCACGATGGCAAGCCATTAAAACTAAATTGTATGTTGTTTAATAATGAGATTGAGATAAGGTTTCGTTTGATTAGGTTCTAAATGTCGAAAATTTCCATTGTTATAGAACAAGTTAAACTATAAATTAGGTATGTAGCTGCAGGTGAATAATAATTGGATACTTGTTTCGATGCATTATAATCAAATGCTTAAAAATGATTTAGTAAATACAATACATTATTAAGCTATAGATTTTCAATATGATGTTTCCTTTGTGCTTTTGGTTTAAGACAGGTCTTCTAATTATGTATATAGAAATATTAAAAACACTAAAATTGATATCTGCCTGCATTTTTTCTGGCCCATATAAATTATCTAGATCTTTCGCCATTGCTTTTCTTTTTATATTTTGCACACTTTTATTTTATCGTTTTATCCATTCTATTAACTTCTCATTTCCACCACACTATACGACAATCGTTTGCACTTACCGCTACGTTTTAAACACCATTTAAAAATTTTGTTCAACAATATACAGTGTTAAGTGACGTGAACCGTTTCCATCAAGTTAAAAAGTCCCTCTTGAAAATTGAAATAATTAAATTTAATGTGACGGATAATTTTCTTACAAATGCTACTGCTGCTACTGCTACTGCTGCTGCTGCTGCTGCTCTTGTTGCTGACTTCTATTACAACGAGAATACGATACAGTAAAATTGCTTTCGATTTACAGTGTGTTTGTGTGTGTGTGAGAGAGAGAGAAAGCGAGAGAGAGAAATGAAGAAAGAGTTTTTTTAGAGTTTAATTACTAGTAATTAATACTGTTTAGGGGGAGGTTGACAAAATGCTAAAAAAGATGGATTTTCGACGTTTGTTTCGGAGGGTATTATTTAATAAGTTTTATTATTATTATTATTATTAAGTAGGATTGTTTTGCGGAAAACATGCATTTTAAACAAGTGTTTAACATACATTAAAAAATAGATTTTTTTTCTGGGACCGTATAAAAATGATTAACTTTCGTCGCTTGTGATGAAAATAAGTCAATAGTAAATCAAATAGATGCACTTACCTAAACTATACAATTATAATGATTGAATTATTAAAAAAATAATAGAAAAACAGGATTTAGCACCAAAATATAAACATTTCCGTTTTTTAAAATCAAAATTTATACATTTAAAAGATTTCAGAACTTCACATTAATCAACACGAAAGCGCTGCCCAGCGCCTCCCTTGATTTTACAACCAAAACTGATTGTATTAAATGCAAAAAAGTAAAATTATTTTAATTAAGCTAAAAAATAATTGAAACACACATTGCAAATACAAAAATGTAAAAAAATAATTCATAACATATCATGAAATGGTAAATATTTCTTCAATTTTCAAAATTTAAATAAATGTTTAATTATGCATATAATTTTTGGTTGCCTAACAATCATCGGCAACTGCAAATACATATGATCAATGGTCACTGCCGTATAATTATTTATGTAAAGTTTTTTCTACTTTTTGTAATTATTAAACAAAATAAAATCTGAACTGAAATAATACATGTAAAATACAACAATAAATTCTACGAAATAACTAGTATTATCAATAAATGTATATGACACTCAATAGTCAACGCAAATTGAACTTTTATATCAAGTTGGCAAGGTCTATGAAATTTAATTCTGGCAATTTCATATATATTTTTTTAATTAGCTTTAATTTTCATAACGATGATCTTAAAAAAAGTATAATATTGCATTCGTTGAAAATAATATTTTCTGAATCTGGCGGACATTACTAAACGTCAATTTTATGGTAGTGTTTTAAATAACAAAAAAAAAAAAAAAAAACTAAAAACAGTGGAAAACACTTCTTCTTTAATAAAACTTGACACATTTTTCTACTGCTCCTCTCATTGCCCCCCGCCTATTCTCTTTTCACCTTCCTAGCACTCACTCCACAACTTCTAATTAATTCCAATTCCAAATCACGTATTAGATTGCTATTTCTTTCATATTCCTTCTGTTTTCTTGATAGTCGTAGTTGTTGTTGTTGTTGTTGTTATTATTCTAGTTATTACGGTGTATAGAAGAAGGATGAAAGAAGGGAGGAATGCCGAAACGAATAACAAAAAAATTCAATGCCAATCATATTTTAATAATACTAAGAGAAAGCGACAAACAAATTCAAATCCAAAAAATTAGATTAAATTCATCGGAGAGACTCCTGAAAAATTCGAAACAAGTACAGTGAAACCTCTAGCAACGGTCACCTCCTTATAACGACCACCTCTGTACAACGGACACCTTTCTACAATAGGACCACCGCTATTCGTCTTCACCGAAACGTTTATATGGAATTTATTCACACCTCTCAATAATGGCCACCCCTCCATAACGGCCATTTAGGCTGAAATTTTCGGTTGCCATTCTGGAGAGGTTCAACTGTACATAGTATTTTATTATTTTACCAAACAAGTACTTGTAGTATCTATACTGTAGTACCGCTACAATTCGTGACTTAAAACATATGTAAAGCAACCACTTTCAATTGTTCACCTACTGCCGCAACTACACATTATTATTATTATCTAAACAGTTGTTGTTGTTGTTGTTGTTCGTTATTTTTGTTGTTTTGTTCCTTTTCGTTTTTGTTTTTGTTTTTTTTCTTTTTTGGATCCGTTTTCACTCTCTTTCTCTCCATTTCATTTTCTATCTATCTACATACACATAATGTATGTAGATACTCATTACACACACACACACATACACACATCTAGTGGTTTCATATTTACTGTTTTGCCTCCCGTTTGTCTGGGTTACTACCGCTGCACCAACAACATTATTATTAAAATTATTATTACTACCTTTATCCGTGTTGTGGTATCGTTACCAATCGAACAACCAAACCAAACCAAACCAAACCGAACCAACCAACCAACCAGCCGGCCAACATTTTTCAACCCATGCCACATGCCATCATCCATGATCGCAACGGTATTTACTTAGTACAACTAGTCGTTCGTATTATTATGACGAACGGCCAGCGACCTTCATTATTGTTACTATTACTTTCAATGGTCCAAATTTTACAGCAATTCTCCGATACTACATTGGTACTGGCTCATCAGCAAGGTGAGTTAAGTGAGTTAATTTGTGCGCGGTGATTTGAATTTTAGTGTAATGTGTGGTGTTTGTATGTGTGTGGGTTATTGGAAGTAATTTGACAGGTATTAAATCTAACTAACGAAAGAGAAAAGCAAAAGGAATATAAATTAACTTAAGGCCTAAGAAAACAAAACACGCAAAAAAAAAAAAACAGTACTGAGAAACCACAAGCAGATTAATTAGTATTACATTCCCGTTATCATAAACGAACATCTAACCCCCTGTAATTAAATACAACGCCCACATCATATATGTATGTATGTATATTCTGTCACGCTTTTCCCAAAATTCTAATAAACCTCATCAATTTTCTTACATCGTTCTATCTGTTCTGTTTTGCCATCATCATCATCAGCAGCAACTTTCAACCCTCTTTTAACTTTTAAACAAAACTTTAATTTTCACCAGCCTCATCTAGTTGTTGTAGTATACTTTGCTGTTTCTCACCACTACTCTAGTAAAAACGTGCTTATCATCATCATAGTTATCTCTTTATTTACTTATAGTAGCATAAGCCTAGTTGATTTACTTATGTACATATCTAGTAAGTACATTCTTCCATCTAAAACTTACATATTTTCCAGAATGTGGAAGAAGTTTTCGAAGGTCACGACAGCCACGAGCTGGAAGTGTTGGACGAATAATCAATGGTAAACAGAGTGTTAAAGGTGCGTGGCCGTGGCAGGTAAGAGTGAATTTCAAATATAAGAAACAACAAATTTTTTTCATTTATAATTTGACAAATCAGTTTCGTACTGCACATTCTGGCAACATTGTAGAACGAGTCAGATTATAAATCCATAAATTTAATGGCATATAAATGTGTCGCTTTTTTATATTTACATGTATATTTCTAATTAGAGAAATCAGAAAAAAATTTCCAAGACTTTTCTAAAAATGAAATACATAATTTAAATAATAAATTGGCCGTTTGTTTTCAATTAGTCTAATTAACTTTCGCTCTTTTCATCGTTAAGTCTCAATTATTACCTATATACAATTTATATACATATTTTCCATAGTATACTTTAATTTTTAAAAATACATATACAACATATCTAAAATGTAAAATGGCCGCTCAAACAAGAGAAAATTTCACTAGGAATAATTACCTATACCAACACTTACATTGTAATTAGCATTAGTAAATTAATTTCAAATTGCTCAATTATAACAAAATTTAATTATTAATAGAAACTGTATCAAAATAGTATATTCATATACCATTTCTTCAATTGAATTTATTTCATATGGCCTGCACTGACTCGGTGCACACTGAGATTCTAAATTGTCCATATCCAGAGTTACTGTCAGTTTTTTTTTAGTAATTTTTTAATTAATTAACTTAATATAAACAGATTTATTTAAAAATTATTTACAGAATAATAATAAGAATCGCGGTACTTTACATTTCAGTGTGCACCGAGTGCAACAGTTAGTGCACGCCATTCGAATACGCTGTCAGTTGTATTGAGATAAATATAAACAAAGTAAAAATCTTGAACGATTTAACTATATAGTTAAATATATAATACTATACATATACATATATACTATATAGTATATAATAATATCATCTTTTGAAACGCATTCACTATTTACTCAATTAAATCAAGATGGCCGCTTTGTTTGTCTGGACAATAGCAAATGATGGTGACGATTATTATTATTATTATTATTACTATGTCGAAACCAATCTGATTATTTTTCCATCATTCAAATTGGCTGCACACAATGCAATGCACGCATACCATTTATTATTTCTAATAATAATAATAATTGGCTGAATTTCTAATTAACACTTTACCAACACTCACACTGCCAATTTACAGAACACATCATTTTACTTTTTTTCGTTTTCGTTCTTGGTTCACTCGTCATCGTCGTATAAATGCCAATAATTAATAATAATAATAATAAATATAATGGCGAAATATAATTTGTCAATGGCTTATATATAATGAACAATTATTTCCGTACTATTTATGTCGATAAACGAAGAATAATTATTCTCTCGGATTAAAAAGCAAGAATGCTGTGTGAAAGCGAAAGTAACTATAATAATCTATCTATGCGCTTGTGGTGTATAACTGGTTGCATACCTATTAAGATGTAATGAAAAATTAAAGCATTTCCATTCTTTCTTTTTTTTGTGGTTGGTTGCATTGTTTTATTAAAATATAATTTCAGATATATATTTTTCTAATGTGTTTTTTTTTTTTTTAATTAAAAAATTATTAAATGGAAAACTCGACCAAAAAATTTAATAGGTAATAAATAATAACAAGAAATTTAAAGAAAGTCAAATTATATTTCATACTATTATACCTACTCAACTACATACATAGTATACATATAGTAAGTACTGGTACATGGTACTTTGTTTTTTTTTTTTTTTTTAAATCTATTATCTTTGATACTGATAATGAGGCAAAAACGAAAGTTTAATTAGTTAGATTTAAATAACAAAAATGTATTTTAAACTTTCATTTTCATATCCTTCGTTTCGGATTCTCTTTGAATCTTTCGTATCGTTATTTTTATTGTTATTACTATTATTATTATTGAAATTTTTTTATATGCGCAATTTTCGTATAAGTACATATAAGTCTAGTCGAAATTAAATTTTTGATTTAATCAATTAAAATTTGGTGAAATGGTCTTTTTTTTTTGCGCTCACCCCTTCGGGTAATTGAAAAGAGAGAATTTAATTACATTTCTATAAAATTTATTTGGTAATTAATAAATAAATAAAATCTTATTAAATCTGTAGTAAAAGAAGCTCAAACTGCGATTGGTTAATTAGCTCGATATATTTAGTTAGATATTTAATTTGTTTAATTAGCTATATTCTTTATTATCTCTTAACTTTTGTTAATAGGTATCCTTACAGTTACTTCATCCCCAATTTGGCTTCTTAGGTCATTGGTGTGGTGGTGTTATTATATCACAGGAATGGCTACTTACCGCTGCCCATTGTATTCATAAGTAAGTGACTAGTCGGCACTAGATGGCGCTGCTACAATTTCCTTGAAATTTATACTAGTTGCGTTGCGTTGCGAATGTTGCCATTTTAAATAATTTGAGATGTTAATTTCAAGGAAAATTGTTGTAAGACTCTATTTAAAGTAATAAAATACATAGAATATTTAGAGATACTTATTACTGCATTAAGCAATTTTCAACATTATTAAATTTAATTGTTTGTATAAATTTCATAGGTTTTCCTGTGTATTTTATTGTTTGAATCTGAAATAAAAGTTTAATTGTTTAACAAATAAAAGCAGGGCATAATATTTATGTCGTTTTAAACAAATTAAAAAGAAAACAAACCTATAAATTTTCCATATGGTTACAAACAATATAAAAGAAATGATAAGATTTTCACTTGTAATTTTACATTTACTTCCAGATTTTATTAAGAAATTTACAATATAGTGTAGAGAGTTATACAGACATTATACAGTATTGTATAAATAAATAGGTACAGGGTGATATACACTATGATAAAATCAGACTTTTCTCTATTTTATGTGTGGGCCACTCTGTACAATCAAACATTGAATACGTTTTTTTTTTTTGACGTATTAAAAAACATCTATTTTGATTTTTAATACGTAAAAAGGCGTATAATTTATCCAAAATATTTTAATAAATTCCTATTTTTTGCTTCTATTTGCGGTTACACCTGATTATTGACTTCCATTATAACTACTATTATTATTATTATTATTATTAATATAAAATGTGAAACCAGTATTTTTAATCGGATAGCAAATTTATAACTATTTAATTTTTTTGAATAAATTTAATTATCTTTTCTACTTTTTGAATTTTTTTTTTTTAATTTCAGCGATTTATTCAATTTACCATTAGCCGCATTATGGACAGCAGTTTTGGGCGATTGGGATCGCGAAATGGAAGAAAAAACCGAAGAAAGAATACCAATTGAAAGGATTATTTTACATGAACGATTTCATAACTTTCAACATGATATTGGTAGGATTTTGCAATAAAATTATAATGTTAGCGACATATTTTTTTACTATCTCGACTAAACATAACCTATAAAGTAAACTTTACAGTTGATCTATTTTTTGTACGTTAAGTTTCTCGATGGCAAGTTTCTTGAACGAAAAAAATTGCCATTTGGTTTTACAGTTGCCAATTTTTTTTCGACAATTTCGATTACATTAATAATAAATGCCAACCCAAAATAAAAAAATATATCTATATCTAAAATAGATCTATCTCATATTTTAAATTCTTATTCTTATATGGTAAATTAGCACAGTAGTTAAAATATAATATTCGTTACTAGATAAACAAAATTTTCAAAGCTAATTTTTACAACTAGTTTATTAAATCTAAACATAAATATCAGCTGTTCTCTTTTGGGAATTGAAAATTTTAGTTGGTATACCTTGAATTTATACAAAATATTATCAAACTTGCCGACAAGTGGCAAGAAAAATAGCGAAGAACTTATTTTCGACCAGTCCAAGAAAACTTGTCAACAAAAGAGCCATTTACGTGTGCGTAATATAAAACTTTTCAAAAATTAATTTGCCAATAAGAAAACTTGTCAACTGTAAAGTCCACGTAATAAAAGACAAGCTACATTTTTCCCATACACACACACACACTAATTTAATTTTTCGCTCTCTGTACAGCATTAATGAAATTATCCAGACCAGTGAAATTTACATCAAAAACACGAATTCGTGCCGTTTGTCTACCAGCCAAACATCTAACACATAATCAAACGGATTTTTGTGTAGCTACAGGTTGGGGCCGTGACATTGAAGACGGCCTACTAGCTGGCCGTTTACTAGAAACCAAAGTACCTGTACACGATAATGCAATTTGTAAAAAAAAATATGGACATACAGTTAGTATACGTAATGGACATTTGTGTGCTGGACATTTAGATGGTACAACTGGAACATGTGTAGTGAGTGAATTCATTATTAATGTGATGATGTATTTTTGTATGGTAAATTGATTTAGTAGGGTTAGCTTCAGATTAGTTAATACGAAAATAGAAGCAATCTAAAGTAATTTTAGTAAATTGATGATTTGGACACATTACTAAAGGAAATATTCAATAAAATGGTTAAAAATTTGCATAAAAAACGATCGATAAAATGACAATTGAGAAAACGACATGAGTACAGCGGTTGCCATAGTTACAGGCGCCGTCACTTTTACGAATCTCTAATTTTTTAACATTTAGATGTTTTGTCGTGTACTAATTAATCGCAAATATGTCGAAAATGATTGCCAGTAGTTACTTGTACAAATTTTTGCATAGAAAAGCTCATCATTTTTCTGGAAAAAAACTGAATACACTGACGCGCTTAAAGCAAAACTAAGTGTTATACGTGGCGCCATCCACTAGTAATTTTACAAACTTAATTTCTCTCTAATTTTTCTTTTCTCGGTTATTGTTATTATTATTGGCATTGGTTATAGTTTATTAAGCAAATCGTTATATTTTTTTTGTTAAGATTCATCTCTTACTTTCTACTTCTCTATTTGTTCATAGTATTTTGGCTTACCCAATCTCTACAGGGTGTTAAAGATTAAACCCATTGTTAAACCCCCGTTATTTAATTTGGATTTACTCAAAAACTAAAATTTACCATTTTCTTCTTATGATTAAATCTAGGGAAGTTAGTTTTCAATTTTTACATTGCATTCTGCATAGTTTAGTTTAATTCTATGCCACTGAAAATTATGAATTTAATTTAATTAACATTGTTGCACCATCTGAAAATCTACATAATTTCCCAATTTTTGTTCTAATGCATTTAGTTTGTTTACTAGTTTGTTTTTGTTAGCGGTTTTTTTTTTGTCATAAATATGTTTTCAAGCTTTGTGCCTAAGTGCAGTATATTTTCATTTTTCACAATTAATTCAACATGCAAATAAAACCAAGTAAGCTATGTATGCATGTAAAAAGTGTAGCGTTATCTACATACGTGAAAAAGTTAATAATTGAAAATTATTCCTGCCTAAAAATTCACGATGCATTTTTCTGTTTTTGGAAACTTTTTTTTCGCTTGATTTGAACAAGTAGATAATAAAAAACGAAAATAAAATGATAATAATTTATATTGTCTTTTTTATTTGTCGAAGAAGTATGTTAACGCGACTCGTGTGCAAATTAACATAAATTACTCATTAATGCGTTCAAAATGTGAAATTTCCCGCGCGCGTATTACATACATTATTCCATATTGTATAAAAATCGGTTCTCTAAATAGTATGTGAAATTTCTCCTTTAGTATTTTCACTAAATTGTCATATCATTAAATTAAATATGCGTAAAATCTTTTCGGTTGTTTTTTTTTTTTCGGGGCGATTGCCGTTGGCATATAAAAATGCAGAGAAAACTCCGTATGTTGTACCAAAGTAATTAAACATAGGTTATGTTCTATTCTGAAGCTAAGAGTAAGATTATTCAACTTGTTCAATTGAATGCATAAAAATAGTCGGAATTCTAGTACGTAAATCTAAATAGAAACATATTGTTTCTAATTGTAGTGGTTTTCCAATTCCTTAATTCTTATTTCTTAATACATAAACGTAATTTTAAAGTTCCCAAAACTTTTAACGTTTTACGTATTAAGAAATACGAATTAAGAACGCGCGCTTGCGCTTTAACCGCACAATATTTTCGATCAGATGATGAGAGATGGACCGTAACCTTATAACCAAACTAGTCTGACGCTATTTTTGATGATAATTTTTGTGAGCATATTTGAATCGTTTATTTATATTTTTTTTATTATCTATTAGATACTTTTAGCTTGTTTTTTAGCAGTAGAATTGATCAATCTTTCAATTCTTGTCATCAATTTCGATTTCAATGTTAATTCTTTCAATTTCTACTTACGAACAAAAGAAATAAGAAATTTTATAACCGTGTTTTTAATTTTTAATGATTAACGTTATGTTTACGAATCAAATTTACGTTTACAAAGTTGAATAATTCCACCCTAAATCAAATACATACATAAATTTCAATCTAATTTTTTTTGCTACTATCTACTCTATTCTAAAATTCCAGGGTGATTCCGGTGGTCCACTCCAATGCGCAATGAACGATGGCCGTTGGATATTAGCTGGTATAACATCATTTGGTTCTGGATGTGCAAAACCTGGATTTCCCGATGTCTACACTCGATTATCGTATTATTTGCCATGGATTAAATCCAAAATGAAATTGTATAGAGGTCGAAGCAGGCCTTGACGTAATATTTATCAATTTCTTATTATGTCATGCAGAGTATACTTTTTTATTTATATAAATAAAAATTGTAAAAATTTCTATTGACTTTGTTGAAGTAGGAAGAAAAAAACGGGTATTTTGTATTTAACAAAAAAAAAAAAAAAAGATAATAATAATTATTCTGTTTTGTTACAATTTGTATAAAGTTGTTATTTTTTATTCTATTGTATCTATTGTAAATATTATTTTGAAATAAATTATTTTTATTATTGTTGTTTTATTAGAGATTATTAATGATTAGTATCGTTATATAAGCATTAGTTTACAATAAAATTTAAATCAAATTAAACAAGTCGAAACAGGCTCTTATACATATGTAAATTTTATAGCTATTCATTTTGACTATAAATAAGATATTTTAATAAATAACGAATTATCTAAGAGAGACTAGTTTCAAAATCAAATAAATATTTGTATAGTCGCACAAACAATTTAATGTTAAATTTTCACTATTGCAAAGTACTTAATTGCATGATGAAATCGACCATCTCGCGTTTGGACTTCCTTCTATCTACATCTAAATTTACACACCCTGTACTGAAAAAATCAACTTAATTAATAAAAACCAAAACAAAGTCAATTCTGCTCTGCAAACAAGTTTCCTTAATTATAATTCTTATATAAAATTTAAATTCCATATATAAATATCTTACGTGTTTTGTATCAAGGCACCAGTTAGTTAGTGCTGAATCCCAATGAACGTGTTTAACAGCGTGTATAAGATTTAAATAAAACGTAATAACTGTATGGTAAATCATGCTATTTTCGTATATATAATTTTCATAATAAATATTATATAATATTGTGCTACTTTATCTATTTGTATATATAGAAAATTCAAAAAAAAAAGAAACTATACGTAGAATTAGATTTTTAAGTTTTGCTGTAAATTAATCTTATACGCGTGCGCGTATTCACTGTGACGCAGCACCATTTCAAGATCTAATTACAGTGCCTCTTGTATGCATACAATAAAGTTCTAACAATTTATAATCGTTATAATGATGTCGAAAACGGGCAATATTTCCATCTATGGAAATGATAATCGGAACAATAAAGATCCAGTGATTGGAACGCCACCAGATTTGGTAAGTATCTATTAAAAATAATTAAAATTAAAGTAAAACTTAATTTATATGAAAATTTATGATGAAAAAGTCACCTGCATAAACTATCAGTTACGCGTATCGAATCAAATAGCAGCATAACAAAGATTTTGCATCTTTTAGGTTCATGTAAAAACCCAGTGGCTTGTGCAATTTATCAAATTAAATAGAATTCTACGATATTTGTTGGCATGTTTATAGAGTAATTTCGCAGAATTAGATACTTCTTAACTTTACAATAAAATTGCATAAACAGAGAGATTTTATAACAATAAGAATGGATAAACTCCGATAAAATCGTCAAGGTTAACTATGTTTAAGTTCATTAATACGATAATCTTTAAATGCAAGGCCAACTTAATTTGCATATCCTTCTGCTCTACGTGTGGAGGCTCTACTATTAACGGTGGCGACATCTATTTTTACAATTTTTTTATTAAACAGTTCGCAATTAGAACACTCTGTATAAAAATAAGTAATTCCCTCGTTTTTTTACTTATTGCTTTTCCTATACATACATAGTAATAGATATAGTATTTTATCTGATGCAATTTCTTTAGTAATTTACAAACAAATAGGAAGACAGACAAATAAAGAAAAAACCATTCAAATAATGAGAGTATAATATAATTACAACAACCTTAAGGAAAAAAAAAATCTCCCAATATAAATAAGATAATTTATTTTCCAGTTTTGTATATTCTTCTTAAGTAACGAACCGGTGTGTAGTATATCTTAATTACTATTTCTTTTTTATTCTGCTGTTGCTTTTAAATGGTACGTATTGAAAGATATAGAATTGGCATGTAGGTATGTTTGTGTTTTATTATCCTTATTTTACATAAGTACTTCAATATTCTATAAGCGTACAGCAAAACCAAATAGTATCTAATCTTATGTCAAAGTGATGGAAAACGGCACACCAACATTATAAATATGATTTAGAGAAATTTGTTTACATGAAATCAATGTAAAATTTGATGTGTTCAAATTGGTCATTGAAATGCAGGTCTAGCAAAGTAAATATTTTTTCTTTGTCGTTCAGGATTTATTTAATATTTAATAATATAAATCAATTTTTCTCACATCATTTCGTAAACCTTTTTAATTTCTTTATTTTTGCTATTTTCTTGACAGATTTGATTTGATTTTTCAATTAAAAGTAATTCTAGTAGCGTTTGAATTGAAAGTATAGTTGTCTCTGTTCTATACACATAAAAAGTGAGACAAAAACTCTGCAGTCTTGTCAGTTGAATACGTTAAACATATCGAATTAAAAGAATTAATGTAAATATTTGTTTATCTTACGCTGTATTAATAATTTTTGAATAAATCTTAAACAATTTTCTTTATTATTTGAAAAAATTACCATTGATGTCAATAAATAACACCTCGTTAAGTTTCTTTACGTATCTATTAGAAATAGATAGAGTGACGTCATTGCAGAGTGCAGACAGTTAAGCTAGCCAATAATAATAATAATTGGCAAATGTAAATAGTTGTTTATTCAAATTTAATAGAAAAAATAGACAACAATAACAACAGCAAATTAAAATGCAGCTTAACTGTTCCTGTCGTCTATGAACGCCGTAAACCATAATGTGATGCAACGAAATCTAGGTGGCTGTGAAATGTATATAAAAATACATAGTAATATGAAAAAATATGAAATGAATAATATACTCGTGTGTTTGTTTTGATGGAAATTCTTCCATGCCACGTGCGTAGCTAATTAAATTAAATTGTTGTTATTGTAAATATTATGAGATTAAATTGTTCATTTTACAGAATCAATGAAATTGTAAATAAAACCCAAAGGAAATTTTTCGTAATAGACGAATGTCCTAGAAATTCATTTCCCACAGGTTTTCCAGTCAATATAATTAAAAGTTTCATACTTTCAATTAGAAATTCTTAAATGTTTAGTATGTTTAATACTTTGTATTCTGTATTAAAATATGATCTTTTCATCTTTCCATAGCCTACACTGATGCCTGGAGGAAATTATATAAAAATTGGTCGAGATTCAGCTAAAAGTACATATTTACTATTCGCACCGTCCGAAGAACAAGTTGGTACTCTGGCCGATTATTTAAATATATTTAAAAAACATGGCGTCAATCTGCTACATATTGAATCAAGACCATCAAATAAAATGCCGGATTTATATGAATTTATGGTTGAATGCGCTCCTATTGGTGATTTGACTTGTGCCATTGAAGATATTAAAGATAATAGTCAATATTTACAAATCATTTCAAGAGATTATAAAGGCAAAGGACAAGGTTCGCGCTTAGGCCTCGTGCGCGGGGGGTATATGTTGTGTGTGTGTGTAATTTTTTAGTAAATTAATGTTTCAGATACTGTTCCATGGTTTCCTAGACGAATTCGTGATTTAGATCGATTCGCTAATCAAATTTTATCGTATGGTGCTGAATTGGATGCAGATCATCCTGGATTCACGGATCCGGTGTATAAAAAACGTCGGAAATATTTTGCTGATATTGCCTATAATTACAAGTATGACATAACTGTATACTTATGTTTTTAATTATATTATTATTTTACAAAAAAATTAAATATTTATTCATCGATTATTTTGAAAACTTCGTATCCAATTTAAAAGGCGCGCGCGCAGCTAGTTGTTAGGCATATTTCCTTTACCGGAAATGCGCGAACAGGCATGGAATCTCAGCTAAAAATTGACATTTGAAATCCAGATCTATTTCATGATAAAAATATTAATGCCAATTTTATTAATTTCTGTTATTTTTTTATAAGATAGTAGCGAGTAATAATTTAGATTAATTAATGTCAATCATGGAATACAGATATGTATTCTGTGCTATAACAGTGGCATTTGCTTTTCTGTGGTATAGTTAATTAAATGATGGATAATGTCAAAACTTAGACTTGGCAGAGAAAGTTAATTAATTTAAATTTTTTTACTTTTGTGATTAATTTTTTATTTCGTTCTAACATTTCGATTTGATTATTATTTTCTAATAAACAGACATGGCCAGAAACTACCTCATGTCGATTACACAAGTGAAGAAATCGAAACGTGGGGTAAAGTTTTTCGAAAGTTAAGAACCCTGTATGCTACGCATGCCTGTAAGGAACATAACCACGTATTTCCGCTACTAGAAGAGAATTGTGGATATCGGGAAGATAACATTCCACAATTAGAAGATGTTTCCAATTTCTTAAAAGGTACTTGAAAAATTCTTCTTAATCCACCAGAGCTCAAATCAAATAAGAAAGATTTTAAATTCGTTTAGATTTAAATTGATAAGAATTAAATTGATTTAGATTGTACCGGTTTCACATTGCGTCCAGTAGCTGGACTACTCTCATCACGTGATTTCTTAGCTGGTTTAGCATTTCGTGTATTCCATTCGACACAGTATATTCGGCATTCCAGTTTGCCAGATTATACACCCGAGCCGGATGTTTGTCACGAATTATTGGGACATGCGCCATTATTTGCCGATCCCGATTTTGCGCAATTCTCACAGGAAATTGGTTTGGCATCATTGGGTGCACCAGATGATTATATTGAAAAACTGGCAACAGTAAGTGAAAAATCAATAGAATTAATTGATAATTAACGATTAATTTGAATTCATTATAATTAATTAGCTGACAATTTTTTTACGACTACTTTTTTTTTTATAGTGTTTTTGGTTCACAGTTGAATTCGGATTATGCCGAGAAGGCAATGATATAAAAGCATATGGTGCTGGCCTATTATCATCATTCGGTGAACTTCAGTATAGTTTAAAAGGGGAACCGGAGCATCGGCCATTTGAACCAGTTAAAACTGCATTGCAAAAATATCCAATCACTGAGTACCAACCAATCTATTATATTGCTGAGAGTTTTGAAGATGCTAAAGAAAAAATGATGTAAGTACTTATCTTTCCGATAGTAAACTGTCAAACGTAGAGTATATGGTCACCAAAAGCTAAGATGTCGCAAAAAAAAACGTCCCATGGATCGAGATTCATTCCATCTCTTTTCCTTTATAAATTCCAAACAGAGACAAGAAATCGCTTGGTGCATATAGTGAAAATGGTTGCCTTTGTCATAATGTTCGTGTATTATCACGGGAAGACGGGCAATCGTCATTTTCACCATACGCACCAATTTAGATCTCTCATTAAGAGGTTAATGGAATTTTAATAGAAGATCTGTTCGTCCCTTTATTAACCAGCAAACGACCTGACTGTGTTTTTATTTTGCTTTTTAGTAAATATGCTGCTACAATTCCAAGACCATTTGGCGTACGGTATAATGCCTATACGCAAAGTATCGAAGTATTGGATTCAAAACCACAAATTCAACGTTTGGTAAACAATATTGGAGCAGAGATGTCTGTATTGATTGATTCTTTAAAGAAATTGTAAAACAATTTGTAAACTCTTGTAACTTTTAACGCATAAAAAATTATAATATATTTATTAATAATTCATCTTTTCTCGAAATCTATAAAATACATAATAACTATTGCAAATCAGTCTCTATTATTTTATACAAAATATACAAAAATAACTTACAGATAAAACACAGTGTTAACAGCGCCTAGAAAATAAAAAAATAACTAACATTGACTTGGTTCTTGGCAAGTTTATGCAGCAGATACATATTGGAAATATTGCTAAACATATAAATTCTAAAATTCAATGGATTCATTGCACCTGCCACAGATATTCATCATAATTTAAATGATGAATTGTAAAAGGTTAAAATGGCAAACAATAATAATAAATGAAGATCGCCGCCAATCTTATATAAGTATTAATACTAGTAGCTACTAACATTAATTGATAGACGGAGGTTTCCATCTGTAGGAAATTCCCACATTCATCCATTACTAATTCGTAAAATTACCCCCATTCTGTTACTAATATAATTAACGAATTTCTTTTTAATTCTATGTAGGTAGCGATATACAAATCATTCATGAGTTTCCATCTTCTCATTCATTTCATTCATTCACTCACTCACTCATATTCTAACTTAAATTAGAAGATTTTAAGATTCATTTTAACGTTAAGGCTTTTTCCCGTTTATCTAAAAATTCAGCTGGTATCGATATAATTGGTATCGATGAATATTCATTGGCTAAACTAATGCTAGTTGGTAATGTCATTCGTGCTTTAAATAAAGCATACAGAGCTGATCCCGAGATTAGTGCCAATCCGCCAATACATAGAAGATATTTAACAATTTCAATTGCAATTGGTAAAACATTACAAATCATTTGTAGTAAAAATATAACTAATGAAGGTAATTCATCATTACTGATTTCCACCCAAAATAATGGTACTTGTAATCCATTAAATGCTTTAATATTTTTATTGGCTTTTGTTTGTCCTACATCCAAATTAATTTGTACTCGTAACTTTCCTCTTAACGGTACACCTATATCTGGTTGAATTGTACAACGGCTACCGTGCAATTCACGATGCGGATTCATTCCATTCACACTTTCCACTACTGTCGGATCGGTGTTTAAAAAGTGCGGTTGTGATAATGTCAAAGGTAATCCGTAGTAGCACGGTGCAATACTTTGAAAACCTTTTACACATCGACCATTATGACAATAGCATTCATTTTCCGGTGTTACATCGAACATATCGTCTGGAAATATGTACTCAATTGCTTGAAATCCAGCTTTATCTACAATTTTTCCATTGAATTTCAATGGTACTGGTCGACAGAAAGCATTTCTAAACAAATAAATTGTACGATTTTCTTGTAGATTGTGAAAGAATGTTCCATCATAGGCACCTTCGATTAGATTACATTTTTTTATCTTTTCTGGTTCCAAATCTTCAAATCCCCATTCTTTTAAACCGGGTAAACCGTTCCATTTAGCTACATGATATTTTGACGAACGTTCGTCTTCAGTGAGCAGATGATCGGTATCTGAATGATATTTCGATGGATCTTTAACAATGGTCACAACATTCGTATTATCTCGTAATAATAACTGAAAAAATAAAGAGATATATTACGAAAATATTAATGGGAGATTTTATGAATTAAAAAACATACCCTTTCAAAGATCGCCAATCGTTCGAAATCGATCCAAGATGGTACTAAAATGTTGGCATATTGAACTAATTTATCTGGATAACCCCAAATATAATCGTGTATTGTTATGTTAATAATCGGTTTTGCACCCAATGCTGCGGCAGCTGTGGAGAATCCGAAATTAAAAAAATACGAAGCATCGTTAAAATATGCTTGGAAACCCTAGAAATTAATTAAAAAGATCAATTAATATGTGGACTACTTATCTTATTAAAATATGTATATAATACTTTAGATACCCAGTACTCGATCCGGCCACTTTTTGCGCTAGTACTCTGTCGACGTCTGGAAAACGTCAATGGAACAGAATTGCTTAATTATTAACGTAATTAGTGTAAACTAATTAATACTTTCAATACACTCAGTCTGTACCGATTTTATTGTTGAAATCTACTTAATTCATCAACAGACATGTCACAATTTTATACCACAGAACAGTTCTGTGTTTTTACTACCAGCTAGATCTAATACTGGCTAATCCAAATCAACTTAAACATATCGTAAATAATAGAAAACAATTATTTGTACTTACAACTAGAGCTAAATTAGTAGTAAATATAACATCCTCCTCAATATCACCAACAGATCGTTCTCGATCAAAGATTACTTCGCGATTTGGATGATAACTTACTGTACCATCAGTGTCATTGAATGTGGCATTGTTATTCGTTAAAATTTCCCTATGGAAAAAATGGATAAAACATTTTTTGTTAAATTAAAATATAAATAAACTGCTTAAAAATTGTTTTAAAAAATACGAAGTCAACAATACTGACAACACTGCAAAAAAAATGCATGTATTTAAATGGCTGTGTATATGTGGTTGCTTAAAAATGGATATACGTTTTCATGTCTTCAATATTCTTATTGTGTATTTAATTAATTATTGTTGATTTATTAAAATGAGATAATAGTATCCAAAGTACTGATGTTTTACTATAAGAAGTATTCATAAGGCCTTACCGAAATGAATATGGTCCGACTTGAGTAACATTTAACTTTTCTTCGCCTCTAAGAAATTCTTCAGCATTGGTAATGTTGAATAGGTAAAGATTAAAAAATACATCGTAAGGTGGCGATGACCATAATTTAAAAAATATCGTGCCATCGGAGAAATTTAAAATCTGAAACATAAAAAGTACATTTAATAAATTTCTCTAGTTAAAAAAAATAAAAAAGGCGACCATCGGTTTACAGTGTAAACATTGATTGACTTACCATTCGTAAAAAATAATCTAGTGGGCTATGAACAAACATCAGTGTTGATGTACACACCATTATTAAACCAACGGCAGCCATTGACACAGCACCTGGAAAATTCATAAAGAAAACAGGCATATATTAATTTGCTTGAATCCTAAATTTTCTATAAGTACTTATAAACATTTTCCACAATTTTTCACCCATTTTTTTTTTCTTTCTAATAAAATATCAATTTTGTTTGCAAAAAATGAACTCTGATCTTACTGTAGATAATCGAACTGAATGAGACAAGTATTAAATAAATAAATAATCAATTTACAAACAAAGAAGAAATAATACAACAACATAATTAATTAACGATTGTTTCCGAAAATATTTTTATTTGCATTTGATTATGGAAGTGGATACGTCATTTAAGAACAACTTCCCAATTCCAAAGCAAACAAAAATAAATTTGAAATTTTCTTTGTTGTTATTTTGCTATTTTCTTTAATGGTGTGCGTATGTGTGTGTTGGCATATTGTTCATTATTATTCAGAATTAATATGTTAGATCCGATGTGTCATATTAACGATAATGATAGGATACGATAAATTCGTTTAACTGGATAATTTAGAGTTTAGCTTAGAATCACTATGTTGAAGAATGCCATTGGGCAAAAAGTGTGAAACTAGTTTCGCACTGCAACAAAAACGATTAATAACCTTAATGCATAGAAGACATTAAAGAGAAATTGTTTTTTTTTACAGTGTGTTAAGTTAAACTAATGATAAGTATTTGCAAGCAATATTTCTTTTAAAAGTAAATTTAATGTTGCAGTGCAAAACTAGTTCTACACTTTGTGTTCAGAAATCCATAGTAGCGCCATCTAACAATGATGCGAGTAATAATTTGGATGCTCTATTCTGATGATGTTATAGTTAAAATTTTCTGATAAAATGCTATAGAAGATAAAGTAATATTTAACAAACCCAAAAGAAATTGATTTACCTGTAAAATACTTGATTCTTTTCATACTTTATACACTAATACTACATTATTATCACGCGATCTGAATAAAATGGTAGGAGCAGATAAAATACATGGGTAATGATAATAATAGTATTAAAATAGGTAGAAAAATTAAAAAGGACTTCGTAATAAAGGTGAAACTTGAAAGTACATTTAATAATATCCAATAATAATAATAATAATAGAATAAACGAATAATAATTAACCAGACCAGAGCAATATAATAATAGCAATAATAGCTATCTATCCGTAACTACTGCCATTGACCTTGACCGAGTACCGAGAGATTTCCCGTTAAATATTGCACATTTATAACATATATTTGAATTGCATTTTGAATGAATAAAAATTATTCGATAATTAGTTAATAAAATTTGTATTAGCTGCTTCTGGTATTTTTATTACTAATTTTTGTTTGATTAATTTTAAGCAGTTCGATGGGAGAAAGGTAAACTAACCTTAATATTTCTTTAGTGTTCTTATTTGCATTGACAATAAATTTATAAGAGAAAGAGAGCAGATATTTTAGTTAAATTCCCAAAAATAGTGGAAATTGGATTTGTTGGTATTTTTCCTGTTTAGAATTGATAATTTTTATTTGATTTTATCTGCTAATTAATTAATATAGATTATGTACATATTGTTTTATTGATACGTATAATTTATTAACTATGTAATTTATTATTAATTCACTTTTCACCTGATCTGTTTATAAATATTTATTTATTTAAAAAAAAAATACTTGCTTGAATCAGTTGGTTTGAACATCTAGAAAAAAATCAATCATAGTACTTAGAACTGAATTATTTTTATGAAAAATAAATATGTTTTCGCATATATTTTGATACTAACTAATTTAATATATTTTTTATGTGTGTGGTGTGTGTTTGTTTTTTTAGGAGTTTCTCATAATAAGTAATAAACTCTTTAATATTCTATTAGCAAATTACATGCACGTGGCAATAGATAGATCTATGTATGTATATGTTAATAATGCGCACATAAACTAAGTAATAATATTAATAAGTAATTATCTATTATTTAACTTTTTACTATTTTGTTCGAAATATTTCTGGGAAAAAGTTCGCAATTATTTGAGAATGTGTGATTGAATCATCATCGCAATTTTTTTCAAATTTACAGTTCCAATTACATTCCCATTTTTACTTGAAACTGATAAAAAAATAATAGATATTTCAATAAAAATGTATATATAAATTATGTATAAAGTATGTTAATTGTATATATTTAAATTCAATTAAAAAAATAAATAAAATATGTATAGTTCGTCCAATTTTATACGATTTGCCGATGGTAAAGTTCTATAATATTAATCAACAAATTGAATCAAATCATAAATAATCAATTTTTGCTAAACTAATTAATGACGTAAATTAAAAATAGAAACGTTAAACTAGCAGGTTTTATGTATTTAGTTTTTTTTTCCTTAATATTTAATTAATTTTTTAATAAATTTTATCATTTTTTTTACATTGTTGTTAAAGCTCAATCTGATATATTAATTAAAATGATCGATTGATTATGATGTTGTATTTACAATAAATTAGAAATATAGCGTAGTACGTACCGATAAAAAATCAGGTGGTAGCCTGCACCCAAAACCAGATATTTGCTATTTCCGAATCCAGTCGATAAAGCGGCGCCACGTGTCGTATCATAGTATCATAGCAACGCGCGTTTTATTTGTTGGGGTAGGATGCCACTATAGCACTTCCAGAAACGATATGCAGTCGGTTAAATTAGAAAAAAAATTGCTAAATTTAAGGAAAGTGAAGAATATTTTAACGACATATGCCAAATAGTCTGTAGTTTTTAGGAAATGTAAACCCCGCCAAAAATTTTTTTTTTTTTTTTTTGAAATAATTCAAAAACTAATCGATTTGGCAAAAAATGTTTCCAACAAAAGATATAGTATGTTTATATTTCTATTAAACAATGGTATTAGACATTGTAAATATTCTTTCGTATTCGAGTTGTAAGTATTAACTTCAATTTTTTAAATACGGACCTGGACGTTTTTGCTTTATTTTTAGAAACCCACATCATTACGAACTCAATGATGTCTAAATCGATATTGATAATTAGGTATTAAGGCAAATATTGTAAAAAACTCGAAATTTTCAATAACTAAGTGCGGTCCTGGATCATAAAATTTATCCTTTCCTTGTATTTGGACGTAGTCGAAGTCACGGGAGATGCGTGGCTACACCTCAATAAGATACAAAAAGAGCTTTATAGCTCGGTATGTATTATGCTATAACTAAATTTATTGTATACAATAAAAGCAATTATCATTTCTCTAATTAATTATAGCTATAAAGTTTTTTTTTTTTTTTTTAATAAGGTGCTAATTTAATAAATTATATATTTAGAGAATCAGCGACACGAATATTAATCATAACATTATTAATAAGAAATAAATAATAATTTTAAAAAATATAAATCATATTTTTCCCGTTTCTTTTTTTTTTTTTTTTTGTTTATTTATTGAAACTGACATCCCATCATGAAAGAAAAAAGATTACAGTTCAACAAATAGAATCAAAAATAAACTTATGCGGTATTTAGACGGGGATTCTTTATAAGTTTCATTATGATGGGCATCGTCATAGAAATCAGCAGCGCCCTTTTGTAGAAACTTGCAAACGACGTCTTGAAAGAATCTTGGCATTTTTTTTAATTCTCGTGCTTCTTTTTCTGATTTTTTGCGAGAATGTATTTCATAAAGAAACTTATACATTAAATCTCTCCCATTAAAGATATTATAGTATCTACGTCACTGTTTATATAGGAACTAATTGAGTAAGTAAGTAGTAAGTTCTAAAACCAAAAAAGAAAAAAAAAAAAATCCAACACAAATAAGGAATAGGATTTATTACTTTGCTTTTACGTATGTGTGAAATTGATAGAAAATTGTCAAATACTTTTAAGTACATATGTACTTTGCTATGTCAATAAATTCATTAAAAAAAAAAAAATCCTTTTCCGCCAATTATTATATACATATTTATTAAGCAATGAATTATTATTATTTACTAAACATGTGTTAAGATTATTAAAATTTTCTGCAAACTTTAGTATACAAAAGAAACTAAAAATCGTTGGATAGGTTAGAATGATGATAAACAGTAAAATTTGATTAGTGCAGAATTCCTGTTCGTCTAAATAATTATTAAATTTAACCGATATTCAAATAACTGCGCTTCTCACATTTTTATTTATATATGATAATAGTTTTTAGTTTTTTTGCTTTTTCTTGTATCATACCATGTAGATATTAATTCCTTTTTCAGGTTCATTTTTATGAGCCCAGCACTGATGCCATTTAATGTATGGATTGGCTTTTTATTGGAATTTTATGCTATTGACGTCATCGGGTGTAGCATTAAACAAGTTGGAAACTGGTCAAATTAATTGGAATGAGAATTTTTAAAATAACGACATAAAGATAGTGGTATATATTATAGTGGGCGTAAACTAAAATGTGTATAATGATGCAGTATTAAATAATATTAATTCTAATATATACAGTAAAACCCAATAGAATCTGATCCTACAATATACTTAGTAGAAAACGGTATACCAGCATTATAATAAAATTAATAACACTCTTTGCATTCCATTTTCGATTAGTATAGTGTACAGTATCTGTGGAATATTAAGTGGACTTTACAGTTGATAAGTTTTTTGTCGTTAAGTTTCTCGATGGGCAGTTTCTTGAAGAGAAAAATTGCCGTTTGACTTTACAGTTGCTAATTTTCTTTTCGACAATTTCGATTATATTAATAATAAATGCAAACTCAAAATAAAAAAATATATCTATATCTAAAATAGATCTATCTCATATTTTAATACTGATCCTTATGGTAAATTAGCACAATAGTTAAAACGTAAAATTCGTTACTAGATAAACAAAATTTTCAAAACTAATTTCTACAACAGTTTATTAAATATAAACATAAATATCAGCTGTTCTCTTTTGGGAATTAAAATTTTAGTTGGTATACCTTGAATTTATACAAAATATTACTAAAACTTGCCGACAAGTGGCAAGAAAAATAGCACAGAATCTAATTTCGTTAAGTCCAGGACAACTTGATTACAAATGCAATATGCGCATGCGTAATGTAAAACTTGTCAAAAATGAACTTGCCAACAAGAAAACTTGTCAACTTTTATAAAGTAAATAAAAAATATGCAAAAGAAAAAATGAAATTACCATAAGCTAACAAAATTCAAAGTTCGGACACTTAAAAAGCAATTTATATTACATTTTTCTTTACAATTATTATTATATTATATAAAAAATATAATAATTACGAACTAGATTCACACATAGTTATGATTTTATACTAATTACGAATATAGCTGCATATTATAATAAAATTTCGACACCGAAATTTAAATAAATATAAATGGCAAAAATTGACTCGTCATTTACTCGTTAATTGTAGTTATATTCTACTTTTTGATTTTATTGTATCCTTAATTAATGTATAATTTTAAATTTTATAACCTAGTTATATTGCCAAAATCTTGCGGAACTATACAGTAGATACAGATATTTCGAAACATATCAAAACTTGTACCCATTTTTCCAGTGATAATTCAAATTTAGTAAAAACAATATCTGCTGATATTCTAATCAATTCTTGTGCCCTATTTCCTTATAATAAATTATCATTTAATTAATGAGAAAATAGTTAATTAACTACTGATTTTGGGTATTGTGTAATAATTATTTAATTGTTTAAGCTTTTAGATTTAAAGATGTAGAATATTGGAGCCACCATTCTATTATTTCATATGCATAATAAATGATGATGCTGTTTTATGTTAATAGATGGCGTATTAGTGACAAGACGAAATTCTGAAAATTTACACTGTGACTGAATAGTATTTTTATTTTATAAATAATCTTTGTTAACTAAATTTGTGTGTGTGTAATTGATCAAATAGATTTTTCTTGTTATTATTTAAGACTAGAATTTTCTAGATTTAAATAAAATAACATCAGTTTTATCAAAGTTTAGTTTTCTTAATCTTTACTTAAATATATGTAAACAAATAGTTAAATCGGTTGTTAACACACATATATTATTGTTATGTATTATTTAAACAATTTAGCAACCTAATAAATGAATGAATCATCAATGATTTTTCAAAATATAAAAAGGAACATATAATATCCTAAATAATTAATATTATCATCTCTATTTGTTATCATTAATAAATATTTATTTCAAAAATCCAAAAAATAATCGTTTTCGCAAATATGGAATTTAATTTCTTTTCGTACTATTAATTAATGATGTTGTTTGAATTTCTTTCGAATTTGATTGATTGATTTTATTTTACCAATCCTACCAAATTATATTAATTAAATTGATTTCAATGGCTAAGTTGATTTACGTAATTTGAGATTACGATGTATTTAATAAATATCCACGATTTTCTTTACGTATGTAAATTGCAAAAAAAGGTAAACAATAAATTAGAGTAACTGTCGCCAAAAACTAAGGGAAAAATATTTATTTATCGAATTTTCATCCGTCATCAGAGTCATTTTAGGTTAAAGAAAACACATATTGTCAATCATTGTGACTGTTACAATTGGGTTGATTCCTAGCAAAATTTGTTGATTTCGTTTTAATTATTATTAATCATAATTAGAAAAATACAAAAATGTTAGATTGATTTGATCATTTTTAAATTTTTTAATTAGTCGTTTAATTTCCTACCAACTTTGTTATGTCTCTATTCAGATTTCTTTATTATTTCTCTGTTATTCTATTCATTATTATTCGATTATTTATTATTAGTTTGAAATTTCTCGTTCACGTGCAACATTTTTTAAAATTTTTCTTTTCCCCTAATAAAACTTGGTATTTACACAAAATAAATCAATTTTATTCTGTGCAAACAAGAAAAGGTCGCCACAATCAGCAAGGGAGCGCCACCACAAAAAATGAAATTTATAGAAAATAACTTTGGTAACAATAAAGTCCCAAACAACAACAACAACAAATATCTAAACAACAGTTGATTAAATTGATTCTTTCCATTATTAACTATTAAATATGGAGATGTCAATATGGAATTTACCATCGACGTTTCAACTTTCAAAGCCTAAGAAAAAAGAAAAAAAAAAAAAAAATGATGTCAAGAATTGGAAATACGTTACAAATATTTAGGACTTAGGTACTATTATGTATTAATTATTATCGAGTAGGTACCTACATATACACTCATATGCACCTAATTAAGTATATTTTTTAATCATTGTTCAATATTAATTGATAATTAATATCAAATATGTATATTGCAAAATAATAGGTGAACTTAATTCGTAATTAATAATTATTACCTGCTGTTTTAATAAAATTAATTTTAAACGAAGTATACGTAAATTCAAAATAAAATAATTCTTTTTTTTTTTCTAATTAAGTACCTACACATCTACATACAATAATAATATATTGGCATAATTATATGGGTATCAATCCATCCATCCATCCATTTGATTAATATATAATTAACTTGGTGGAAACACAAATTGTTACAAAAATAAATTAAAGCATATGTATGTAATTAAAAAAAAAAAAGACAAACAAAAATGTCAAAGTCGTGTATATGGCGAAAAAAAAAAAAAACAGTAAAATAGCATGATCAAAATGACACGAATATAAGTAGGTTATAAACAGTTTAAATTTCAATTAAGTAGTAGTTTAAATTTAGCCAAAAACAAGAAAAAAAAGTCGTAAATACAAAATACAAAAAAAAAAAAAACCGTAATTTTAATCAAGGGTGGCGTATATATCGGGAAGCCGGCACGCACGCTGAACGTGTGTGCTGGTTATTTTTGGTCAGCCTATGTTTTAATCACTACTAAATTTTGACGGTATTCTCAATATGAATGATAAGTTTTTTTTTGATAAAAATAACCCTTCTATATTACAATGGATAATAAAAAGTATCCGGTTCCTGAAATAATATATGTTATGTCTACTCTGCTCATGAAAATCGGAACAATTTAATTCCAACGGGAAAATCAACATTGAAAATTCAATGATCTCTGATCATTACTAGTAAAACTACAAGTTTAACTTAGGGTGGAATTATCCAACTTCGAAAACGTAATTATTATTTCGTAAACCTAACTTTAATCACTAAAAATTAAAAACACGGTTATACAATTTTTGATTTCTGTTATTCGTCAGTCAGAAATTGAAAGAATTGACATTGAGATCGAAACTGATGACAAGAATTGAAAGATTGATCAATTCTACTACTAAAAAACAAGTTAAAAGTAACTAATAGATAATAAAAAAAATTATAAATAAACGATTCAAATATGCACACAAAAATTATCATCAAAAATAGCGCCAGGATAGTTTAGTTTTAAGGTTACGTTCTATCTCTGATCATCTGATCGAAAATATTGTGTGGTTAAAGTGCAAGCGCGCGTTCTTAATTCGTATTTCTTAATACGTAAAACGTTAAAAGTTTCGGGGACTTTAAAATTACGTTTATGTATTAAGAAATAAGAATCAAGAATTAGGGAACCACTACTATTAGAAACAATATTTTTATATCAAGATTTACGTACTAAAATTGTAACTACTTTTATGAATTACATTTAAGAAGTTGGATACAGTACCGTAGAACTGCCATTTTGGGTGATAGAGGTTTTACTGAATTTATTTCAACAAATAAATATCGCCAATTTGCTCCAATTGTTTTATGTTTTGTATGTAAATTCTAAAAAATAGATTGATTTTATTCTATATTCAAGTCTTTTTTTTTGTCTTGACAAGTGACTACCTAGTTCATCATTATTTAAATAATTTCAATTTAAATAAATATCTATGTAAATAATTTAATCATTTTAATTATGTAATCTCCATTATATTTATATTAATCTTTTAATTATCTTATATGGATGTGCCTTTATTCTTTATTTTATGACAAATGTTTTTATGATATATTCCGGTATTTCTTCTCATTATTCTTATTATACATGTATAGATATCATATTAATAGGGATCTAATTTAAATAATTGCTGTATAGTTCGTCCTATTTTACAAAGATAAGAACGTATTTTGATATGAATTGACGATGAAAATTAATATGCATTAAATTGTACTTTTATGAACGAATTTTTTAAATAATTTTGGCACTGTTAAAAACAAGAATAGTTTTACTGTAATTATTATTTAATTTTCTTGTAACAAATGGCGAATGAAAACGATAAAAATCGCAACAAATCGAATATCTGTGTGTTGATGTTTTCCATATTTTCTATTTTTTTTTTTTTAAGTTTGCTCTATTTGGCAGTTATTTGTATCAATTTCCCTGTGTAATTTCCCACATATTTTACACGCATCAACAGACTAATAATATTTTTAATTATCGAGAATAACGGGAAAAAAAACAGCGCTAAATGTCATTTGAACAAAGAATTCGTATAGAATAAAAGCACTTGTTCAAAATGCATATTTTAATTGATTTCTCTTTTTTTTTCTTTCTATTTTATTCTTCTAGTTTTTTGTTCACTCCTACAATTTCCATAGTTTACTATGTACTTTGATGATTTATTCATCTACATGAAAACAAGACACTTCGCATTTCCATAAACATTTGTTTTACATGTTATTTTATTTTATTTGTTTAATTTTACAAACGACCAAATTGCAAGGCCATTATATAGTACTAGCTATTACTAAAAAAATTGATTCCATTTAAATATGTACGTATGTCTAGTAGAATTTTATTTATTTGTTTAGATATTCATTGGCCCTATAAAAATGTTTCTAATTTTGATTATTCCTAGCACGTCGAGTAGAAGCGTGATGAAAGAAATATTTTCGGTTATTTTCCATGTGGAATCTGAGTTTTCTACATATTTAGTATTGGGTCTATGAAAAGGAATGGTAAATGAAATTTTTTTTATTATTATTAAAGAAATTGTTGGATTTTGGCCTATCTGATACTGTTGCAATTATTCCGGGTTTCGGCCAGTGACAATTAAATTTCCAAATATCGGCAATTCAACCATACCAAACGTATTGTATCTTATACGCATTTTATTCCATCTACCTTGACACATTCATTACAATATATTATTATGTATTTAAATTAATTTACAGGTTTTTACTGATTCCTGTATCATTAAAATTCACATTATAAATATACAAGAAAAGTAAAATTTTTATAATAACTATACATACGTAATACGTAAGAAGATAAAGACAGTTCAGGATCAAAAAAACATGGAAGAGAAAATCCTTAAATTATTACGTTAATTTTCTATGAATATGCAGATGCCACTTATTTAGTTTTATTCCATTTTTTTAGATTGCATCCATACATATTCAGTAGCAATTAGAGCTACTGGAGAACTACCTATATCTGCATGTATGTATTTATGAGAATTTTAAATAAATAATTATCGTTTTTTTTTTTTTTTGATTATTTAAATATCAAGTTTTAGTTTAAAAAAGATCATTCGCTATACGACAAAAAACCGAAGATAAATATGTACATACTTCAGTCACGCTATAATCACAAGTTGGCTATGACTTTATATTTGTTTACATGTATGCTATTATAAAATGTAAAAAGAAACCATAATATTCAGGAAGTATCTATTTTGTAACAGATTCTTTGATATTATGTTTGTTTAATTTCAATTTAACCGAAACATGATGCTAAATATGGTTCTGTCTATGTTGGTCGAAGACAATAGGCAACCAGCAATACTATTTAGACACAGGCTATCTGATTTAGGTAAATCACCATGCAAATGCTTATATTCATAATCAAAAGTATCGAAACAAATAATTTCTATTAATTACATATAATTATGATGAAATTTAGTAAAAATCTTCGAAAATAAATTATAATTTTCGCCCAAGCAACTTGATTACGTAGCCTCTATAGGGATAATTACCTATATATATTTTTAAAATCAAATCAGCCTTGGTTCGGAATGGAATTTAGTTAATACAACTTAGAAACGGATTATCTTTATTTTTATTCCAAATCGTATATGTAATGCATTTATTATTGACATTTAAAAAGTTTGAAAATAGACTATTCTTTACTTAAAAAGAAAAAGAAAAGGCAAGTAATATACTTCAGCGCTAAAGCGGCGCGAAAATAATGGCGGCTGTATTTATTTCTTCAAAGGTTACATCATAGAAACTGGCATGTTAATTGTTTTCAAATTTATGTATGTGGGGGGTGATCTAACTAGAGTGAGTGTATCTTTCACCTCCCTTCCGTAGTGAATAGAAAAATAAGAAAATTGTATTAATAATAAAATAACCAATTATTAGTACAAGAAAGAAATTAAATTTTAAAAAAAGAAACTAACAGGTAAGTACTTTTAAATGATAAAAAACATTATTTATAAAATATAATATTTAAAACAATAGAAGTTAACCTAACCTAACTTACTAACAAAAGTAACCAAACACAACAACTTCTTAGTTCGATAATTTATTTTGTTCTGTTAGAATTAATTAATAAAAATATATGTAAATAAATTGTAACAAACATATAAAAAATACATGCTTGCTCCTGTGTAATTTTTGTATAAATAAAATAATATAATAAATTTTGTCACTAGCCAGTCATATTAAAAATTTTAATTATTATTTGTTTATTTTATAGTTGTAAAAATTAAAGTATACGATTTGGAATAAAATAGTATACAAGACTGGCGGTGTCAGCTTACCATACCAGCCTCTAGATTAGTCTAGCATTCTCTCGACTGTAATGGCAAGTTTCCCCACTCGCCTTGTAATCTACTATTATTAGTATATTTAAGATGATTCTAAGAAAAATGATAGTAATATTATTATTACTCGAGCCTTTATCATGGAATGCACAATAATGTGTAAATATATAATTGAAATTTTCCAATTTAGCAATATTCATCAGAGAAGATTCATTATCAGTTAGTTCATGTAGTATGAGGAATAATTGGTGAACTTCATACATTGTTAACTCTCTCTCTCTCTCTCTCTGTAAAGAGGATCCTTAAAATAAATATGCAGCAACTTATTCTTAATTAAAATATGTATAATAAAACTGATAACATATGTTAACAGTGTAATAAAAATGATTGGCATTACACTAAATTGCAATTTTACGACTTTATTTTTTGATTTAATTAATTAATTTACTTATTTATTGTACTTATAAGAAAAAAATTATTAACACATTTTGTACATTGATGTTATCTGTTTTATTATTTTTACTAAATTTATACATTTGTTTTATTATTATTATTAAAAGAAAATCATATCAATTGAATAAAATGCATCTAATTAAAGAGACAAACCACTTTGAATTGATTCTATTTTTCTTAATTTTTGTGTTTTTCCATCATCGTTTCGTTATCATAATAATAATGATAATGATACTTTTCAGTATATTTATGTATGAAAATAGCATAGATCGATTCATCTAAATGATCTTTATATTATTTATTTATTTATTTATTCATGATAAACATTATGTATGTATAATGTTTTGAAATTTTACTATCAAACTATGTACTTTCATTGTCTAAATTCTAATATCAGTCGTTAGACTATATTTAAGAAAAATAGTATATAATATACTAGAATGCAGCGCCAGTACAGGAGGTTATCGCGTTTCATTCTTTTCTCATTTATTATTATCACTTAATTACTTAGTAATATGTATATTCATTATTATAGTATACCTATATATATATATATGTCTGTGTTCGTCTATGCGAAAGATTCTTAAATAATATACAAAAAAAATTCGATTTCCTTGAACAATAAAACTAGAACAAGAACTATAAATGAATTTTTTCATCAGCAAAAAAAAATAAAAATTAATTAACCAAAAAAAGACATCAAAAATTCTAATACACATGCACATACACACGTAGTTACATTTGATACTAATAAACTTCGATTTAATTTATGATCGTAATTAATTATGATAATTAACGTGAGATTAAAAGATTTTTAGCTATTTTTTCCATTTCATTGACTGCCACTCCATCCATTTTTTTATATTATACTTATAAAAAAATCTAATAATTTAACGTGTTGAATATTTTTACGCTTCTGACTTGACATATGCCAAAAAAAAAAAACTATCAACAGAAATACTTGAATCTTTCGCTAGATCTCTCACAACTGATAATAATAATAATTAGCGTTTTTTTTTTTTTTTGGACATAATTAAAAGTGACCATTTATCAAAATGACAAACAAAAAAATACAAACAAAACTGGCCAAATAGCGGAAGAAATATTCGAATAAAAAAATAAATGATAAAACTAGCGATAAAATTAATGATGTTTGCGCGAAAAACTGACAAGAATTTTCAGACGAAAAATATTTGACTGGGTTGTTTCTATACTTATACGTATTTTTTATTTATTTATGTACTTACATACTTAAAAATACTACCTAAAAACATAGATTAATTACTATCATTATTTTTAATTAAATTTTAAGATGATAATACAATGAATTACAAAGTATTTATATGTATACTTGTAGTATTGTACAGTAAAATCTTACAGTAACAAACACCTCTCCATAACGGCCATCTAGGCTGACATTTTGAGTAAGTGCAATTGAGAAGTTTTACTGTACTTTCTATTTATTTAAATGTTAATTATCTCAAATAGATGTTCCATAGCCAAAAAAATTGCAAAAAGTTACAAATTTATTTGTTATATTGTAGCTACGATTTTCGGTTGCAATATACAGGGTGGCCATGTTCTATCTTTTGTCATAAGCGATACGTACAGAAAAGCCCAATCGGATTTGATCTTTTCTCACCGTTGTTACGTCATAAGGTTTGTGCAACGTTGCCAACTTTATTGTACCGGAATTGTATTGATATGTTAATCGAACTGTTAAAGATTTATTAAAAAAATGATTAATATCGTAAATATAGACGAAGATAAACAAATATTTACTTTAATTCTTTTCAATTCGATATGTTTAACGTACTCAACTGACAAGACTGGTGAGAGTTTTTGTCTCGCTTTTTATGTGTATACAACAAAGACAACTATACTTTCAATTGAAATGCTACTTTAATTACTTTGAATTTAAAAATCAAATCAAATCTGTCAAGAAAATAGCAAAAAAAAAGAAATTAAACAGTTCTACGAAATGATGTAAGTAAAATTGATTCATATTTTTAAATATTAAACAAATCCTGAACGATCAAGAAAAAATATTCACTCTGCTAACGCTGCATTTCAATGACCAATTTGAACATATCAAATTCTGCATTGATTTAATATAAACAAATTTCTCTAAATCATAGTTATAATGTTGGTATCCCGTTTGTCATTAAATTTGACGTAACATCAGATCCCATTGGGTTTTGCTATAGTTAAAAGGTGAACTCTAACAGTAAAATTAGACAGAATTTAGAAGATTTTCCGTCATTTTTATCGCTATAAGTTTATTGATATTATAATTTTCATAGCCAACTTAACTATTTGTTATTAGAAATTAAAGTTTTAAATGTATTTCAGGTTAGAAAACCAAATAAATGGGAAATAAATCGAAATTTATTAAATTTTATTCATAATTTTTCCATAAATAATCGTTGAATACTTGGGGTCATGGTACTGTTAATTAGTAGTGAATTACCTGTGTAATATTATCTATTTAAAATAGACATTTTCATACACGCACGAATAATCCTTTTTCTGGTTTTTATAACAACCCGCCATTCAATCATCTAAATGAAAATCTTAGAATTTTCATTAAAATTTCTGACGTTCTCCATCTCTATTGTTTTGTTCAGGAATTGACAATAAAAAGACGTTATCAATCAAAATTGACTAATTACTTAACAATATTTTAATTGGATCTGATTTTTAACCCATCAGTTTTCCGAATATTACCTCATTTTCAGGTATGGTAATACAAACATTTTACGTAATTTTCAACCACACTATTTGATACTGTACCATTATGGATTCAATTTGTTTACAATGACTAACTAGTAATCATGTTCAAAATAAACCGATAAATAATTGAATTGTTTAACATTGTCGAATTAAAATTCTCATTAAAATAAAATTCAAAAAAAAAAAAAAAAAATTAAATAAAAAATAAAAACATTGTATAAGTCAATCAATAATGAATTGTTTAAATTCATTTATTTTATAGTTAATTTGTATTTTTTCGATTGCAAATATATATATATATCGATTGTACTTATTGCTTGTTTGTTTATACATTGTTTATCATTAATCTTTAAAAATTTTAATAGAAAATAGGCTGTTTTGGAAAAACAATGTCAAAATACAATTTCTAGGTGTTTGTTGTCTTGAATTTTTGACATCGTTAAGAAATCGATTAAAATTATAATTCAATTTTACTTACCTTTGTTTGATCCATATTTCAATTCCATATTTCTATCGGCACATAAAATTAAATCACAAAATACCGACAAGAATATAAATAAATTAAAAAAGAAAAAAAAATCAATAATATTATTTTTCTACAACAATTTACGTTTTTTTTTTTTCTTCTTTTTCGTTTATTTATTAAAAATATTTAAACATTTAAAAAGGGTACATATACAAAAGACATAGAAGAGAACTGCACTCAGCGAAGGGTGACTTTTCATTAATTTGCCAACAGTTATTTGATTGCTATTTAAAATCAAAGAGAGGGGGGCGAATACTCAATACACACCAATACTATATCCTAGTGATGTGATCAATTCGATGACAATAATAATAATAATAATAATATTGTTAACATCTAATTAGGTATTTTTGTATACGCACATTCATTAATTAGAAGAGTATGTAGTAATGTACGTAAACTGTTTGAATAGGGAGGATTTATTGTCAAGATCAATGTCAAAATGTAAAAATTAACAGACGCGCGAAAAAACAAGAAAGTGAAATATTAATGGAGGATAGTAATAAAAAAGAATGCGCATAATATAAATAGTAATGTAATTATAAGTATTAAAAAAAAAAAATTAAAAATGATCACGTGTACGTAGATTTTTGTTTTCTGGATAGGGGAAAAACCGAATGAATAAAAATTCAAAAAATAAAAATAAAAAATTCATAATAAATTACCAATCACAAAAAAAAACATAATGACACACTTTTTTACCTACATTCCAGTAAATGAATATAAATTTATAAGCAAAGGCAAGTGATGAAAACTGATAAAAAATAGATAAAGACCACGAAAAAAATACAACAAACATAAAAAAAAAGTTATATTAATAAATAAATGTTGACAATAAATAATAATATAAACATACTTATCAAGAAAGAATGACAAACAAAAAAAAACTCGTTAAATTAATTGATTATTTTATTAAAATGACTTTTTAATAAGCCAAAAAGGGAGAATTATTTGAATAAATACGATTTATTTTATACCTAGATCGAGTAAATGCCTAAAAAATTATCTATTTTCTCTAATAATTACAAATATTATTTATTCAGTAGTATGTAACAACACATCAATAAACACCTAACTTGCTAATAGAATAGATGGTATTAACCTATCCGGCTCGAAGGACTGAAAAATGTAAATAACTGTAATTATATTTGATTCTTACACAGTTGATTGTTTCCTTTTTTGAAATTTGTCATCCAATGTCCCAAAATATTTATAAATAAATATGAATAGAGTTTATATACTTATTAGATTTGCTTCTAGCATGCGTGTTATGCCATTAATTCCTTTCGACCTGCAGAGGTAGATTACAACAAAATTAATTTTGTTTTTAATTCGTTTTGATTAATAATGATCATTAAACTAATGCAACAATGTTATTGAATGTCAAAAATGTTTGTATTTAAAAATTAGCATTGAATAATCAGCTAAATTTAATGTACATATAGTGCGTCTTATTTTATTTGAAAAATCAGTTGTTTTTATACCATTTGATAATGCCAATTGTGGCATTTGAGAGTGCAAATTGATTTAAATTATAAAATGGGAAGGACTATATGTAAATTAAACTTGTCACGTAAATATTTTGATACTTTTTTTTTGTTATTAATTATTCAGTCATGTTTATCATCATATTCCAATCAATTATAGTGACACTTCCTTGTAATATAAAGTGGAATTATATTTATTTGGAAATTTATAGTTCGTATAACATATACAAAGGTATGAGAACTATTATTTCTGGTTATATTTTATGTCATTTGTCAACTTAAATTTCATTACATATCAAAGCAAAGAAGGCAAAAGACTTTTCGGTTTAAAAATTTGACAACTGTGTATGAGATTATCTCATTCGGTTCGGTGAATTTACTTATGGCGGCCTATAGAAATACCAGTGAGTTGCCAATTAAAAATAACTCGACTATACCTAGCTAGTTGAAAATTAAATTTAAACTTGACATACGTGTGTAAATGCATATTAACTGTCATAGACCATTATAGTAATAAAATACTAATAAAAGTAACGAATTTTGTCAACTAATAAAAATAACTATGTACTTACGTAGAATGGACGTATCTCATCATATATATATATATATATATATATATATTTAACGACATTTTATTGCGGAAAAAGTGATAACAATGTAGTGAATGGTTTACTCACCTATATCTACGTATTTCAACTTTTTAATTGTTAATGTAAATAGATATTTGCAAAAATAATAATCTACGGAAAAAAACCAAAAAAAAAAGCAATGTTTCTCCAAAAAAATTTTCTCGTAAAATAAAAGTATCGTAAAAAACTATAAAACAAACAGTGATAATTTATACGATATTTTAAACAAAGTCAAGGCTTTTTGTCCTTTTTTTTTTTTTTTTATTAATTTACCTTCTTCAAGTTCAAGTCTTTTGATGTTTTCTGGGTAATTTTCTATGAAGAAGGTCAATGAAAATAATATTTACTTATAATTCAGTCATTGCCTACTAGATTGCTGCGTGGACAGATACCTAACATAGACAAAACAGGCCACATCAAAATAATTCAGATATTATATCACTAGTATCTGGAATATATGTAATTTATATAAATAAACATTAACAATCTATTAAAAATTACCAACGTCAATTGTTTCCCCAATAAATAATTAATAAATACTTTGGAAATACGTATTTATTTTCATTCATTTCACTCTAGATTATTGACGTTAACTTATGTCATAATTGAATTGATGAAGAAGTCAAAATAAAAGACAACGGATAAGATTAGATTAGGGAGGTCTTTGAATTCTTGTACCTACGCAATCGATTTTTACTATTTTTAAGAATGTTATGTTTATCTTTGTTAGTTTCGTAAATATTAGCACAAAATTATATAAATATGACGTTCATTTTTAATTTGATATAAAAATAAGCTCGTAAATGGTTAAGATTCATTGGAGAATGTAAAATTACTATCACATTTGACGCGATTTTTTTGTACCTTTATTACACTACCTCACGCATGTATCTATCTAGTATAACATAATTGTTAGTGAAATAATTTCTTTTTTATTGTGCAATTAAGTTAAAAGAGTCATGATTAATTAGTATTAGTCCTTATTGAATTAATAACGTGGGCATCAGTAAGTCAAAGTTCGTGTTGGATCCTTCGTCAAATAAAACATCGATAGGCTCCAATTCGCAGTGTGCCTTGTACTTGTATATGCATTTTTTGTAATATACGCAGGCGTCTAACTTTCGGGCCATTAATTTTACAACAAAGTGTGCCGAAACTGTAAATCGTAATATTATGTATATCAATACAGATTATTGTAAACAATTATTTATTTAATTTGTGTATTAAAATTATAAATAACAATAGATATAGTAATATAGTAGGTGATGACCAGCAAATACAGTAAAACTTCAGTAAAACTTGGGGACTCTAAAAGCAAACGGTAATTTTTTTCTTCAAGAAACTGACCATCGAGAAATTTGACAACAGAAAACCTGTCAATTTTAAAGTCGACTTATAATACTCAGTAGGCAGTGACAAATAATATATTGTAATCCGTCTGTGTAGGTCAAAAACTATTACTAAATATGTTCAGTGATCTTCAATACTTTTACACTTTTTTTTTTTTTTTCATATTAGTACACTTGTCTTGTCAGCAACCGCGCAAATGTCAATAAAATCGTAAAAGCAAAAGTCTCACAAAATGAATGACACCGCAACGATTCAATGCCAACAGCATCGTATAATAGTGTTACATATTTTACATTAATAATTTTTCACATACCTAACCTAAATAAATAAAATATCGATTTCTGCTTCTTTTTTTTTTGAGATTATCGAATTTGCGATTATCGAAATTAATTGACCGCGACAATCAAGGTAAAGTAAACAGGTACATACATGTACTTAAAGATATACTAACAAGACAATGTTAATTTTAATATAAATAAGCAATTAAAATTGAAACAGAAACTCGTAAAAAAAGCAAAGCAGGAAGAAGTATCAGTAGTATGCATAATATTCGCGTACGAAATTGGCACAATGTCAATATTTTACTTGTTTTTATTTACCTATATACGAATTTCTCATCCACTTTGCGACGAATAATTTTAAAGAAGGTTATCTATAGCCTAATCAATAAAATCCTCAAATTTAAAAGAAATAAAAACGAAAAAAAAAAAATACGATACGACAGCAATTTTAAAATGAATCGATTAATAAGAACTTTAATAGGCATTCGTATAAAATTTTTACGAACATTTTTTTTACATACTTATATAAAAATAACCTCACTTTTATCGAGATGATAATGAGATGGTTATTATACTAGTCAGTTTATTATTATTATAAATGCAGGCAAGTCGTTTTGGTGAAAAATAATATCATTAATTTAAAGAATTTTTTCATTCAATTCAGTTCCGCGATGCTCCTATTGATTAATTTTTTTAAATTGTAGAGTTAAAAGGTTACTTGTCTGACTGATCATTAATATCTCGTTTCTTTTTAGTGTTGTTTTTTTTTTTCTTTATTTATAATCAAGCCGAAAAATGCTGACAATTTTTTTTTCAACTATTAATTTTCAAAATTAATATATATTTTAATGACAATATTTTTTTAAAAAATTAACAACATTAACGAGTTCACCCTGCAGCATAAATATCCTTGTTTGAGAACATAGCCAAAAGGAGTATTTGAATGATTCCGGCTCAAAGGACTGAAAATGTAAGCAAGCACTTGTGTCGATTAGATGTTTGTTTAAATGCATCTATTTTTTTTTTTTTGGGACGAAATATATTTCCATAGTTGAAGGTACAAGGCTATTATTGGTTAGAATTTGCCAAAACAATTGACCTCTATAAATAAAATAACAAGAATTCATAAATACATGTTGATATGATATATACAAAATATGTAATTATCATTACGTCAAAAATAGATATACTTTAATTATTTATTTCCTCTAATAAATTTAAATATCGATTTATTAAAAAAATATTGTTTTTTTACAGACAAACAATTTACTCTCGCTCTCTGTTTATATATAATTAATCATTAAATATAAATGTATATTATCAAATAATTCAGAAGTGTCACAAGTCAATGAATTAACTACTCGTGCGATAACCAACCAAAAAAAAATAAAATTTGCGAAATTAATTCGAAAAACAATACATATTTACATTTAATTGAATGTTTTTCCTAATTTCTTATTGATAATTTTTACACATGTAGTCAGTAATGTATAGCAAACAGAACACACAATCCCTAACCTTAATTAATTATTATATGGTGTCATCCATATACATATATGCTAATGATTCAATTAAAGAATTCGATAGACACATTAATAAAATAAAACAAACAAGAAAAAATACAATAATTTTTCAGAGATAAGTATACAAGTTTATTTCAACCTATAGAATTAAATAGCCATCATAAATCGAATATTAATTAATTATTAATGAATTTATTCCGTAATTTCAATAAAAATATCAAAAATGTTATAATAAATATCCGAATTCCGGTTCATTTCATTTGTTTCCCATTTTTTTTTTTTTTGTTTTTTTTTCAGACGCATTTTAATGAGTAAGAAAAAAGGTCGTCGTCTTTATTGTCGGTTAAGGTTATTTAAGGAATTCTAATCATAATAGTAATAATAATAAATACGACGAAGAAGCAATAAAAAATCGTACCAACATCATGTTCAATTTATCTAATCCAAAATCTGTTAACCGACAAAGAAATGCTAATTTTCCGCTATCAAAATGTTTAACAAAACTGATTTTAAAACGTTAAATACGTATAAAAAATAGAAATAAAATCCTATTAATTAGTATCCGTTGTTCAGCATAAATATGAAATTAAATCAAGCTAACGACTTCTACATTCTTTTTTCTATATTTTTGGACAACTAGATATACACTGATTAATTTACATTCAAAATTGGCATATTATTTGTTACATAAGCCGAATAAATTTGTATTTTATTTAAGGAAATAAACAAAAGGGTGATAAATTTAAGGAAATTTATCAAATTTTATTAAAATATTATAAATAGATAATATAGTAGACATTTTGACAGTTTTATTGTTATTTTACATGTAAACAGCTCCATCTATTGAAGAGATTATAAAGTCTATGTAGATTATCGTATTGTACAAATCGAGAATTTATTTTTAACTTATTCATGTTTTTAGTTAATTTATGAATGTTTTAAATAAAATTTTCAATAAATTCATTAATTTACAATTGCATGTTGATAAGAAATAGAATAAGGTTTAATTATAACGTTTTTTACATACATCTAGTACACATCACTAAATGGTCTTTTAAAATGGGACATTATTTACCAAACACATGACATTTCAATGACTTATATGTACTTAATTTACAAACACATTATGTACAGAAAAGTATCATCATAAATTTTGCTTTAATTTATAGTTCAATTTCAATATCTACATTATTTTAGAATCAGCATAGTTGCCGTGAAAATTGATAAAATATTGCAATATGAATATTAATATTACTGGTGATAATAATATATTAAACAAATTTAATTAGCACTTAATAAAGTAATAGCAATAATTTTAGTGTGTACAATGCTGATCTTATATACTACATACATAGTTTTCGATATTATAAGTTGATAAACTTAAAAAACTAATCCATTAGTACTATTTAATTTAAGGTAATGTGTTTAAACATTATTTCAATATATTCAATGATAAATGAATTAAATTAATATTAACTTTTATCAAATACAATTTCATATTATTATATATCAAATACAATTCTTTTAAATAAACAAATAAAAATTGTGCTTATTTACTGTTTTTTTTTTTTTTCATATATAAAAGATTCATTTCAAAGAGATATCATATTTATAAATGTTGGTATCATATATATTGCAACTTTAATTGTTTAAATATAGAAAAATTGACCAAAATAAATCAAAATGTTAACATGCAATATGATAATATATGGTTTTCATTGAGTATATAGTATTTAAAAATTACCGTTTTTCCATGAAATTACAATCATCAATGACAAATTCTCTTATGCAAAATTTGTATCAATAATAAATCTCAAATTCAGGGAAAAAGTAATTTAGCAATTATAAGTAGGAATCGTAATAAATTTCATTTCAACATGTAATATAAATCTGTATTGATAATTAATTGAATAATTGTTTAATTTAGATAATTAGGCCTCCGGTTTCTACAATTAAAGTCAAATAAATGCAATTGATATCAAATTTTTTTTACTCTATGGCAATTATTTATCAATAACATGTAAATACTAAGTAGTTATATATATGCCCACATACATATATGACCATTATTATAAATAATGTTTACATTTATATGTGATTAGAAATTACTGTGGTAAACGATCGAAATATTGATTGAAATAGACATAATAAATTTATAGATTAGAATCGAAGGTAAAACCATAGTTTGTACAATTATATGTATCATACAACGAATACGCACATTTTTTTTTAAATGAAAATATGTATACTGGAAATTTTAAAATATAGACAACTTGTACAAGTATTTAAATACATATATAAGATATATTTAATATTCTCAACAGACAATTTGATTGATTAATCGATTAATTTAAGGAAATAGTTGAAAACCAATGACTATACTAAATGAATGAATTTCCTATGTAGAAATAAGTATGAAAATCATAAATTTCCTATAGGTGCAATTTTTCGAATGGATTTTCCTATTGCGTCTAATATAATGTATGAAAAGAGAATCCATTAATTATATGGAATTTTTTTTCAGGTATAATTCGCTCAATATATAATTAATCATTATTATTTTAATTTGATTATAGTAATTTTCATCAAGAAACACAAATAGTGCATTAACTATGCACTTTTTTTCTATGTCTACTTTTTTTTCCGACGCACACATGTTAGTGAAATTACTTGAGAATGAGGTTTTTAGAAACAATGGAATAGAAAATTTCCCATAATTTAAATACGTTAATTAATTAATTAGAAACATTTCTGCAAAACTAAATATCTTCACATTATTTGTCTTATTTCCTGTATTCGTATGAGTCATATACAACTGAAAATACTTCTTGTCAAATACATATTTTGTTATCTCTCTCTGTCACCTTGTGTGAAATGGCAAATGAAATTTCGACCTTTTTTATCTCTCTTTTTACATTTAATTAAAAAAATTAAAAAATTAAACATAAAAATGAGATTAATCCATTAATAGATAGAAACATATCAAGAAAAACATCGAATAACGCATCAATTATAAAATTGGTTCTGTTGTTCGTTAAATCCGGTTGCCATTTTGTTAGTTTTTTTTTGTCGGAAATCAGATGTTTCGTTAATCTAACCTCACATATGAACTCCATTTAATTTCATGTTTTTCAATAAAGTAGTGCATAATTTGGAGAAACTATTTATTATATAGTTTTTTTCCTTTTTGCAATTACATTTTAGGTAAATCATGTCAGATGAACACTCATTTCATGTAAACTATAAAATATTACATACAAATTGTCAAAACCAATCACCACAGTCAGATGAAGATTATACTGAAAACTGCCAAATTGTTGTAAGATTATGTTGTTTAATGTTATTTTTCGATTTGATACTAGTCATTTAGAAACTATATTAACTAATATATGTTGCTTTGTTTGCTGATATTATAGATGCAACTTTGAGACGCAGTTAGTTGATATGTAATTGCGTCTCAACAAAAGAGAATACGTTTAGTATTTAGTATATCTAAAACTAAATTTTTTTCTGGAAATTATTCAACTTGCAAAATCGCACTATAGGAAAACAAGCCTACATTCTTGTACAAGAATTTATATAATTTCCATTTACCAGAAATAAAATCACTTTTACAATTAGCAATCCGAATAATATTATGAAACAATAACAAATTTTGCTTTCCAGATTGATAATTCGCAAAAGATTCTAGAAGTAATAAATCAATTATGGGAAAATCAAAGTATGTGCGATATTTACTTAAAAGTGGGATCAAAAGAATATGGAGCTCATCGATTTATTCTGTGTGCTTCCAGCGATGTTTTTCAAGTAAGTAAAAAATTATCCAGTAATTTTCATTATGAATTTAAATATTAACGTTATAAAACCGTATTTCATCCAAGTTACATCATTTCAAATTGTAGGCAATGCTTATGAATTCAGTATGGACTGAATGGAAGGAAGTTAGAATTGAATTGCAAGAGATGCCACTTTGCGAGCCAGTTTTTCGTCAGTTTTTACAATATTTTTATACTGGCCGTATTTTTATAACGCACACGGACGTAATACCAATACTAGCTTTGGCTGATAAATATTTAGTAAAAGTAAGCTATACCGATAACTGAAACTGAAATTTGTCTTTCTACTGCATAAAGTGTGTTTCAAAGCTTAATAGTAATAAGCTCAGAAATTTATCCACGATTACCTTCATTAATTCAACTACTAACTGATAAATAATGATGTATTGTCATGCAACGGTAGCAGTTGTAGTTATCAGGTAACTCCTTGACACATATAATATTAAATCTCCATCGTTAAGAAAACTATCTACAATTTCGTAATGAATCCTTCAATTGTCAGCAGAATACTATCAACATTTAACTATTTTTTTTTTTGCGAATAATAAAGACTGTTTATCGTGGTTCTTTTAGACGTTATCCAGAATTTGTATATCGTATATGTTACATCATGTACCACATGCAGCATCACACAATCAATTATCCGCATGGTTTCACTACAGTAATGCATGCGGCCATGCAAAAATATTAGCAACATGCCAAAATTATCTAAAATGGAATTTCGAAACAGTAGCGAACACATCAGATTTTTGTAATATAGATTGTGAAACGTTAATTAATATTCTACAACAAAATGATGTGGTTGTACATAATGAGTTGATGTTATTCCATTGTATTACAAGGTAATAAATTGACAGATTGGATAGCAGTTTTTATAGGACATTGTAAAGTTAAATTCATATTTATTCGTAGATGGTTGGATTTGCAGAAGATTAAATTCGAACAAAATCAAGCACCGGATGACATTAATAAATTAATAGAAACTGTAATGCAGTATATCAGATTTCCAATGATGATGCCAAGACAATTAGCTGATTTATTATTATCGCCATATAAAGATTTCTTTGTTGGTAGAATGTCTTTAGGAATGAAATATCATAATGGTAAGAAGTTATCTTGTAACATTAACATTTAAAATGTACAAAGGCAGACGTTTTCTTGGGCAGTTGCAAGACTGGGCAAATTTTTTTGTCCACCAGAGGGATTCGTGTATACTACGATAATTGCAGGTGATTGTCAGATCAGTGACAGGCTTTGTTATTGTTGCATTTTTAAATTATTTTAAAATTTTACATTAATTTTGATATCTAAAATAATCCATAATATTTCAAAGAAACCATCTAACTATTAAATAATTGTTAATAACAATTTCAAAATAAATTTTACGTAATAGATTTTAACCATTATTTTTGTAATATATTTTTACCCAATCTTATAGCACGTTACTGATCATAAAATGAATAAAATGGGGAAAAAAACAAAACTATGCCTATTTTTTAAATAAATTGTATTATATTAAATATGCAATTTTACAATCATAGTTTTAATCTGCTGCCATAAAATCTATGATTTTTCTTAAAAATAAGAAAATTTGATTTTCTCATAAGAGTAATGTTAAAAACTGTTGTCTCAGTTGGCCGTAGGGCCGCCTGGCGGCAGCACGTTTTCGTTTTTCTAGTGTTCACTCCCTCCATATTTATGATATCATTTTTTAGGTTATGACGAAATTGAAACGTATATTGAATCGGAAAAACACCTTTTCACACCTCGTTTATATACATCAGATCGATGTTCGGCCCTTTTAAGTGTTGAAAATTTCTGGAGTTTACCCAGCTATCACACTAGCACTTTTGTGTTTTCATCTCATTTATCACAAGCAGAACATGAGTCAAACAAAGTATGCGAATGGGTCGTTGATTTATATCCAAAAGGCGCACATTTTCATAAATGCTTATTTATTGGATGGCAAAGTATAATAATATGCCGCTTTATTAGATCGTATTTGCTATTAATATTCTATATATACAATTATTAGGAACTTTGGAAGTACCAGAAGAAATTATGAAAACAGTTCGTTTATCATTAACGTGCAGAGAATCACCAGAACCCAATATTAAAGTGCAAATATCAGTTTTAATTTATGGCGTTCAAGGCGGCATTGAGCATGTAATCGATGTTAAAAAAATGATACATTATTTCAACAAAGATGATAAAGTTTTGAATATCGACAATTTAATTCCATTTGATGAATTGAATCCACCAGCTACAGTTCCACATCCGAAACATAAGACGCAATATTTAACTGGAAAATATCGTGATCAACTCAAACTGAATATAATTATTACTCATGTACAATAAACATGTGATAAAATTGATTGTAATTATATTTAATATAAATTATTTGTATTAATTATTGATCAAAGCGTTTTGTGAAATTAGTTTTAAAGAAAATGACTTTATTTTATGTTGTGGGAAACTCTGAACGTAGTAAATCGCATTTGTCATAGCCCACTGAGAGAAAATTATTGATTTTCATCTTTAGATGAGATTATTTTGTCTGTGTTTTGCAGCCAGATGGCTTATGGCCAATATGGCGTATAAACACCTCGAAAAATAATGTGCAAATAAAATTTACAACTAATTACAATAGCTTTTAAGTTTTAATTAAGTAATTTTCGTTAACTGAAATTGTAAAAGAAAAATAATAAAAATGGTTCTATACGTTTGGATTAAACTTTTAATATCTTTAAAATTAAATAATCCCAAAGACAACAAAACGAAGGAGACGAATTTAGCGATCAACTGCACCAGAAAATAGCGTGAGTTTAATGCATGTTCATATTCTTTTTATACGGCTATACAATATTTTACAGACAAAATTACTGCGAGAATAATCACGGAACGCCTCAAAATGATGTTGGGGCGCAAACAGAGCCTTAAAGGTGAACCTGTTCTGGCCGATTACGGTCCAGATGAAGTGTTTAATGAAAGTGCTGATATTGAATGGGTTAATAAGGTAATCAGAGTTTATTTCTGACTAAATAAAATACGCCAACAATTATCATCTTCAATAATTGTTTCAGTAAACCAATATCTGTAATTTCTAATAGATAAATAGAGAATCTTACGATGGATTAATTTAAAGCGAATATATAAAATTTTATTTATTTTCTTATATTAATAGAGATGGGTCAGACGGGTAATGAGAAGCTGCGCACTTCTCAGCCTGGCTTCTGTTTGCAGCAACACACCAAAAACTTTCGAAATCTTTCCTATTTTGCAGCTGGTCACTTTTTGCATTGATTGTGCTGTTACTGTACTTTTCACATCTGAAATGATTGCGAAAATGAATATTAGAGGAATTCTAAAGGTACTAGTGCATGAATTGTAGCTAATGGAATTGGCGATAATTTAAATAATAGTTGAATTCGATATTTTTTTTATTCTAAACGGTATTATTTTTGCTAAACTAATGACTACTCTTTTTTTAATTTAACTTTACGTTAATAATTTGATAATATAACAAAATTGTTTTAGGGTGATAAACCATATCTAAAAGATCACTGGTGTCAATTTGATGCCAGTATGGTGTTTTTCCTTTGGATTTCAATAATTCTTCATGTTTTCGAAATCGTTGGTGTTGTGCCTTCGTATTCTTATCTCTCAATCTTACGTACTCCACGCCCATTAATTATGATCCGATTTCTAAGAGTTTTCCTTAAATTCTCTATGCCTAAATCTCGCATCAATCAAATCTTCAAGTAAGTGACGAATTTATTAAATAATAGAGAAACATGGCAAACGTTAAATGCACGAGAATTATTAACATCCTTTCGTTCAAGATTGCGCATGCGCATATACGAGTTTTAAATAAAGATATTTTATTTAAAACAAACCGGCCTGCTTTTATTTAAATAAAATAAATGCTGGATATTATTTTTACTAACGGATAGGTTTTTCCGGCAATGGTCAGCTTGGAATTTTCAAACTGAGAAATAAATTACAGATGAAATGAAATAATATTATTCTCAATTCTCAAACTTGAGAATAAGGACTCCACTAACACGATTTCAATGACTGTAATAATAAGGGACGACTTTATTTAAATAAAATGCAACATTCTTTTAATACTGACGTTTTTCCACATCTCTCTATTGTGTTTTACAATGTTTATTTATTTTTAATTTCCTCTTTAGGCGTTCAAGTCAACAAATCTACAATGTTACACTGTTCTTTCTTTTCTTCATGTCTCTCTATGGTTTATTGGGTGTACAATTCTTTGGGGAACTTAAAAATCATTGCGTTACAAACGTCACCAAACATCCAAAGTAAATTAAATCGTACAATACGATCGATTATCAGATCATTTCATATTTAGGTATCGTAAAATGTCTGGAAACTTTCAGAGACGTCACCATAAACAGTCTTGCAATTCCCGATACATTCTGTTCATTAAATCCAAACTCCGGTTATCAATGTCCCGAAGGAATGAAGTGTATGAAAATGGAAGGAGTATCCCGTTACATTATTGGATTTAATGGTTTTGATGAATTCGGTACGATCTTTGTGTCATCTGTTGCTTGATTTTCATGACGTATAACGAGCGTGACAAATTATGATTTTTCTACTTTTTTCGCTTGTCATATCACTGAGAATTTTTTGATTTTTCAGTAACAAGTTTCTTCACAGTGTATCAAGCAGCATCGCAAGAAGGCTGGGTATTTATTATGTATAGAGCAATTGATTCGTTACCCCCATGGATGGCTGTTTCCTATTTCAGTACTCTTATCTTTTTTCTGGCTTGGTTGGTGAAAAATGTATTTATCGCCGTCATTACTGAGACGTTCAATGAAATTAGGGTGCAGTTCCAACAAATGTGGGGAATAAGGGGACATATAAATAGTAGCACAGCGTCACAAGTAAATTATTAATATGCCTGTTCTACAATGGTCGAATTTAATTGGATTTTTGATGCGATCTTTTCATTAATTTTTATTATATCTACTCAGATATTAGTAGGAGACGATCGTAGTTGGAAACTAGTAACACTCGACGAACATAAACATGGAGGCGCAGCTCCTGACTTGTGTCAAAGGGTTCTACAAAGTCCATATTTTCGTAGTTTAGTTATGGGAGTGATTTTAGCAAATGCAATGGTAACATCGTCAATGAGTTTTAAGCATGATAAAAAACGACAAGTTTTTTACGAAAAATACTATTTCTTGGAACTCGGTTTTACGATACTCCTGAATTTTGAAGCAGTTTTTAAGATTTGGTGCCTGGGATGGCGTGGATATTGGAAACATTCGATACACAAGTTCGAACTTTTATGCGCACTAGGAACTACTATTCATATCATTCCAGGTAATATTTTAATAAAGCCAAATCAAACTGTAGTTACATTATGCTTCTATTTCAAGGATTTTATATGACTGGATTTACATTCTTTCAAGTTCTACGCGTTGTAAGATTAATCAAAGCCTCACCGTTACTTGAAGATTTCGTTTACAAAATCTTTGGGCCTGGTAAAAAATTAGGCAGTCTTATTATCTTTACAATGTGCCTGCTGATTATTTCTTCGAGTGTTTCCATGCAACTATTTTGTTTTTTGGATTTTACGAAGTTCGAAACGTTTGCGGAAGCTTTCATGTCAATGTTTCAGATTTTAACGCAAGAAGCATGGGTGGAAGTTATGGATGAGACAATGTATCGAACACCATCGATGATTGCACCATTAGTTGCGTTTTATTTTATTATGTATCATCTTTTTGTTACACTGGTAAGATAAAATGGAATTTTGTTAACAAGTATAAATAATGGCAATTCAATGAAATTGAATTGCAATTTCAGATTGTGTTAAGTTTATTCGTTGCTGTTATTTTGGATAATTTAGAGTTAGATGAGGATATAAAGAAATTGAAGCAATTGAAGTTTAGAGAACAAAGTGCTGAAATCAAAGAGACTTTGCCATTTCGATTAAGGATATTTGAAAAGTTCCCTGACAGTCCATTGATGGTATCGTTACATAAAGTACCTTCCGATTTTAATTTGCCAAAAGTAAATATGCTGGAATGGAAACTTAAACCTTCAGTTGCAGGCGGTTTTTTTTTTCAGGTTAGAGAAAGTTTTATGAGGCAATTCGTTTATGAAACTGAAGACGAGGAAAATCCAGAAACTGGCATAAAAAGATTAACGGCCGAAGAAATGTTCGATTCAAAAATTGTCTATCGAAAACAAAGACCAATGCAAACGCTAAATAAACTATCGAAAGTACGAAGTGTGGACATTAAATTAAAATCGACAACGGTATCACACATTATATGGTATGCACCTAGATACAATTTCCAGTCCAGCTCGACAGAAACAATAAACGAAAATCTTTTCCAGTGATTCAAACAATCAAAGAATGATGTTGGGTGATTCTTCAATAATTCCAGTACCAGGTGGTAAAGGACCATTGAAACCACAAGGCACAGTTAACAGCATAAAACAGTTACGTATTGATCATAAAAAGTGAGTTCTATTGCAATGGAAAAATGATTAAAAGTACAATTTTATTATGTTCTAACAATTTCTCCAGATTTGGTTCGAGATCACTTCGTCGTTCAGTCCGTTCTGGATCGATAAAATTAAAACAAACTTATGAACATCTAATGGAAAATGGTGATATCGGAGTTAATCGTGTAACAACGAATAGAGCAAGACCTCATGATTTGGATATTAAATTGTTACAAGCTAAGCGACAACAAGCTGAAATGCGAAGGTATTATTATAAGTATTTAATTAGCTACTAGATTTATTTGACAGTTTGCCGCTAGGTAGATGTGGCTTGATGTGTTCACTTATCGATTTTACAACTTGTAGAAACCAACGAGAAGAAGATCTAAGAGAAAACCATCCGTTTTTCGACACTCCATTATTCGCTGTGCCTAGAGAAAGTAAATTTCGCAAATTTTGTCAATTAATAGTCTACGCCAGATACGATGCAAGGTTGAAAGATCCAGTAACAGGAAAAGAGCGAAAAGTCAAATATAAAACTTTGCAGTAATAACTCGCATAAATAAAAACCAATTTACTTATATTAATAAAACATTTTTTCGACATTTTCAGCAATTTCTTAGGATTAGTAACATATTTAGATTGGGTTATGATCGCCATTACAACACTGTCTTGCTTATCGATGATGTTTGAAACACCACATTTCAGAGTCATGGAAAATCCATCTCTTCAAGTAGCCGAATATGCTTTTGTTATTTTCATGAGCATCGAGTTGGCCTTGAAAATTTTAGCTGATGGTTTGTTTTTCACACCGAAAGCTTATGTGAAAGATGTTGCTGCTGTTTTGGATGTTTTTATTTATTTGGTATGTTAATTATTTAATAAAATGACTTCTTTTTATGAATTATGACTATGAAAAAAAAGTATTTTTACTTTTACAGCCAATAGCTTATGACTTATGAGATTTTCATGTCGATTAGGTTAGCTTAACATTTCTATGTTGGATGCCCAAAAGTGTTCCTCCCAATTCTGTTGCTCAATTACTAATGATTCTGCGATGTCTGAGACCGTTAAGAATTTTCACATTGGTACCTCATATGAGTAAAGTCGTCTTTGAACTTTGTCGTGGTTTCAAAGAGATTCTGTTGGTTTCGACACTTTTAATTCTGCTTATTTTTATATTTGCCAGTTATGGAGTTCAATTATACGGTTTGTTTTCATTTCGTTTCATGTTTCTCTGGGACTTAAATCGGGAATTTCATTTATTAAGGTGGGAAATTAGCCAGATGCAACGATGCAACAATAACACGACGTGAAGACTGTCATGGCATATTTTGGCGTCGGGTATTCGTAACGAAAATGAAAGTACAGCCAGGCGAAAATGAGACTTATCCACAAATACTGGTACCACGCGTTTGGTACGTATATCGTAATCAATCCACTATTCATTTGACTTAACTTTTTTGGATTTTTTATCGTTAATTTATCTATTTCCTTACACCTTCAAAAAAAAAAAAATTTTAATACAAAAAAGCTAAAACCTTTTAACGTAAAATTAAAAAATAAAAATTCAAAAAAAAAGCTAAGTAAAATTAATATATACGATCAAATATAAAAAAAATTAATACATAAAGCACTATCCTTTTTATAAAAAATATTCAAAAATTGAAACAAAATTTCATTAATTCGCCAACGACTTCATGGCCAATTAGGATTGCTGTTTAAACAAATATAAGATGGCGTTGTTTCTTCAAAATTAAGTAGGCTATGAAAAAGTTTTCAACTGCATTGAATTTGAATTCCAGGTAAAAATATAGTAGATATCAATAATGATTATAGCGTTTTAGGGCAAATCCAAGAAGATTTAATTTCGACAATATCGGTGATGCTATGCTGACACTATTCGAAGTATTGTCTTTTAAAGGATGGCTTGATGTAAGAGATATCCTTATTAAATCCCTTGGACCGGTATGGATAGATTTTTTTTTTTTTGTTAAAAATAAATATTGAAATTATCACAATCTATTCACACTTGTGTAGGTACATGCAATTTACATTCACATATACATCTTTTTGGGATGCATGATTGGACTGACTTTATTCGTTGGTGTTGTCATCGCCAACTATTCAGAAAATAAAGGTACCGCATTATTAACAGTTGATCAAAGGAGATGGTGCGATTTGAAAAAGAGACTAAAAATTGCACAACCATTACATCTACCGCCACGACCTGATGGTAAAAAATTTCGAGCATTTATTTATGACATTACGCAAAATTTAAAATTTAAACGTAGCATCGCCATATTGGTTTTGGTTAATTCGGCATTGCTCAGTGTTACGGTAAGAGTAAACATTTAATTGAAAGTTTTAATGGGAATTTTCTGCGATATAACATTAATCAATCGCAATAACTAATTATTTGTAAACTTCTATTTCATTTGTAGTGGGAAAAAGATGATCCAGTAACAGATTCTTTAGTGAAAATATCAATGTCTTGTACACTGATATTTCTAGTTGAAGTAGTCATGAAAAATATCGCTTTTACACCTAGAGGATATCTTCAATCTCGACGGAATAGATACGATCTGTTTGTTACAGTGGTGGGAGTAGTTTGGATGTTTTTCCATATGATGCTCAAGGTAGGATATCAACTATCCTTCATTCGTTCGCAATTTTTTTTTTGTATTTATTTTTTTAGAATGATCTAACATATTTTATTGGTTTTATGGTAGTTGTTTTACGATTTTTTACAATTACTGGAAAACACGCTACATTAAAAATGCTCATGCTTACCGTTGGTGTGTCAGTTTGTAAAAGTTTCTTTATTATTTTTGGAATGTTTTTATTGGTTTTCTTTTATGCATTGGCTGGCACTATATTGTTTGGTACAGTAAAGTATGGTGAGGGTATCGGAAGGTTGGTACTGGTAGTTATATCTTGCAAATTTTAAATATTGTTAACAAATAACTAAGAATATGTGTGTATTTAAAAATTTAGACGAGCAAATTTTCAATCACCTGTCACTGGTGTAGCCATGTTATTTCGCATTGTAACTGGTGAAGACTGGAATAAAATTATGCATGATTGTATGATTCAGCCGCCCTATTGTACGCCTGCGGCGAATTATTGGGAAACTGATTGTGGCAATTTTATGGGGTCTCTAATATATTTTTGTACTTTTTATGTTATTATTACGTACATTGTTTTAAATTTACTTGTGGGTAAGTTTGTCTAATGGCATGTCTACATATTAATTTATTGAGGAATAATATACGAATTCAAGTGTTACTTTGAGTTATTTCCAGCTATCATAATGGAAAACTTTTCGCTATTTTATTCCAATGAAGAAGATGCTCTGCTATCTTATGCGGACATTCGAAATTTCCAAAATACTTGGAATGTTGTTGACATTCATCAGAGAGGCGTAATTCCAGTGAAACGAGTAAGCGTTTTCATTGACTCATATTGAAACAATTCTATACCATAACGATTTCCTTTTACAGGTAAAATTCATTTTAAGATTGCTTAAAGGTCGATTGGAGGTTGATCCACAAAAGGACCGGCTCTTATTCAAGCACATGTGCTACGAATTGGAAAGGTTACATAATGGAGAAGATGTAACTTTCCATGATGTAATAAAGTATGTTACATGAACTTCTATTAAGAGTAGAAAACGGCCTTTGGCACCACCAGTTTCTCTCTGTGGAGTTCTTTGTGCTTCTTTCTTTTTTATTAATATTTCTAATGATCCTAGACGTCCGTGACACTATCCATTTCTCCAAATATACTTCCTTTAATTATTACCGTAGCTCGACAACTTTATTAAAATACTCTGCAGCTCGCAGAAGCAAAAATTTAAATAATTACACCCGAAATGGATAATTTTATTTTCAGTATGCTATCATATCGCAGTGTTGATATAAGAAAAGCCTTACAAATGGAAGAACTCTTAGCTAGAGAAGAATTCGAATATATTATAGAAGAAGAAGTGGCAAAACAAACAATTCGCACTTGGCTGGAAGGTTGTCTTAAAAAAATACGATCTACAAACGTAAGCCGTCTATTATTCAAATACTATTCGATTACGAACTTTAATTAAACGTATTTCTAGAAGCAACAAAATAGTCTAATCGCTGGTTTACGAGCTACTAATGATATTCCAATAACAACTATTCCAATAATTCCCGAACCATTAGAGAAACCACCAAATGTTGAACCACAAATTAAAGAAAAAGAAACAGAAAAGAAAATCAATGAAACGAAAGAAAACGAAGCGCCATCAATTACTGCAAAAAAACCAAAACTGATTACTTTACCTAGATCGGATAGTATCAGCAGTCAAACAGGTATAGATCGATACTAACTTTATTTTAACGCTGAGCAAAAACTAAATATATGTGATGACGGTTTTAGGTCGAAAATATTTAGCTCCAACCCTTTCAGATCCATCTGCTAGGCAGGAAAATAAAGAACGTGTACAAGTGAAAAAGAAAAATAATACACCAAAAGCAAATCATACATCATTAATGAATAAAACATTAACGCATTTAAATGACAGTGAACTAATAAATAAAATACCGCGCGAAGTAAAAACTAATGCAATTTGCTATTATCAAATATATTATGTTTTGAATATTTTAGATTCAAAATAATAAAGCGACAACCGTACCAAAATTAAATAACGCTATGCAAGAAATTAGAGAATGGTGGACTGACCAATTAGGATATTATTCATCCGGTGATGAAGATTAGATCATTAATAAACATGTGTAGCATTATATTATGATATTAGATCATTACATATGCAAGTTTTGTATCATTAGAATTTGTAGTATGGATGAATTAATAGTTGTTAGTTATACATTATCGTTGCTTATACTTACAAGTTACAATATTAAAAAACTAATTTCGTTCTCTTTCTTTCCTGACCTGAGGCCTACGATTGAATATGTAATATATCACATTTAACTGTGAGGGTTTGTGCGTGAACTGTGATAAGCAACTGCGAGGGTAAAGCAGACTAGACATGTATTTTACACAGCGACAAACTTTTGCGTAATTACAATTCTGCACACAGATAATACTGTGGTTTCTTGCAGACTGTTGATCGCAAGAAGCTGTTGCAACGAATATTTTTACCTAAAAATGTATATATATTTTAATTATACAAGCTTTATTATTTACTTTATACTAGTATAGTATTTAGTATTATTAGTTCTCGATTTTTAATTTTTACAATTTGCTTTTTATTTGGTATTATTTAAAATTTAATAATTTTTTTAAATTTATAACGATATGAAATGAACTGTTATTTTATTATTATTTTGCCTTGAAATGGAAAAATTCATTTAATTTTGTTGTTTTTGTTTATTCGTATACTATCCATTTGTATGGATAGTACGTGTCATTTGATACATGACACGCACATTTGAAGTTGCCTAACTAATGCCAGTTTAGTTGCAAATTTCAAGAAGATTGCTTTTTGTGAGTCTTGAATAGTTAACAATAACATCATTAACTATTAATAATAAAATTTAAAATATTTATTTTATAATAATAATTATATTATAATTTATAATAAAATATAAAATCAATAATAAAAATTTTTTTCTCTGAAAATCTGACAACGTCGTATGTGAATTTTGATGGATGCACATGCGGCAACTACTGACGTGTACTTTTACTTTATACAACCTGTCAGATCAATGTCAATAAGATAAATAAATAGCCGGTTTCCAAAATGAAGAATTCCAACTCAATTATTATTAATTTTCAATTAAAATCTGTTTTTTTGTTATTTATTACTATTGAACTATCTCATTCAGCTATTGAAGTACCAAAGCCTCGAGGTGTGTCAATATCTCGAATTCCATTATACGATCCAAAAGAGAATTTTACATGTTTTGATGGTAGTAAAGTGATCCCGTATTATCAGGTAAAAAACAATACTATACACTCTCATATTACTAAAAAATATGTAATTGATCGATTGCTCTTTTGATTAAAAGGTAAATGATGATTACTGTGATTGTCAGGATAGTAGTGACGAGCCTGGAACAAGTGCTTGTGCAAATGGAAAATTTTATTGTACTAATGCAGGTCATAAACCTAAAATACTAACATCTGACAGGTAAATTATGATCATTGTTTGACCTAATATGGTCCTCTGAATGAATGATAAAAATCTCCCACTATTTGCGATAAAAATGAATGAATTTTACCTAATTTTTATTTACAAGAGTAAACGACGGTATTTGTGATTGTTGTGATGGTTCTGATGAATATTCAAACCGTAAAACTTGTGAGAATAACTGTTTAGAATTAGGACAAGCAGCCAAAGAGGAAAAAGTACGCTTAGCTAAAATATTAAAAATGGGTAAGTCTAGTTAGATAGAATTTGGAGGAATTTTAATTAAGTACGTACACACATAATTTTATTGTATAATTAATTCAGGTGTGCTTGTATCTTTTCAGATGGTAAGAGTATAAAAAAATGTAGATATAGATAACTAGATAATGGCAAGTTAATTTGTTTTGTTTTTTTTTATTCAATATATTTGTTTAAATAACTATAATTTAATTGTATTTTGTTTTACTAACTTGACAATATTCCATTTACACGAAATCGTGTACAATGAGCTATAAATTTTCAGATTTGCAGTTTCATTATTTCATCACTTTGAATTTTATTGTCTTTCACGATTAAGCTTACGAAATGATCTGTTCAACTAATGTGTTACTTATTATTGTTTTTCAGGTAAGCAGCTGCGAAGTGAAATAAGCCAAGAAGGGCAACAACTCAAAAAAGAAAAATATTTAAAAGTTCAAGATCTGCGTAAACACAAAGAAGAAGCAGAAAAACTAAAAGCGGAAAAAGAAGAGTTGAAAGTACAAGCTGAAGAATTGGAGAATAAAGCGTTGGAATATTATCGAGGATTGGAAGAACAGCTCAAAAAAAAAGTATTTTTTTTTTTTTTTTAATCCTAAATTGCACTAGTCAAACTACAATAGTAATATGCTTATTCGTTATTTTAGCAAGAAGAAAAAGAAGCGGAAAAATCTGAAAAGGAAGCATTAGAATGGTTCAAAAAACTTGATACTAATACTGATGGTTTAATTGATATTGCCGAAGTTAAATCATCAAAAGCTTTCAGTAATGATCCGAATGCGGAAAGTTAGTTGAGAACTTTATTTCTCAGTTGAATTTCAACTGTATTTATCCAAAAAAATAATTTATTAGTTACAGATGAAAGAGCGAATGTCTTGTTAAGTAACCAAAATTCAGTCAACTTAGAAACATTTTTGGAAAAAGCGTGGCCACTAATGAAACAATTCATTCGAATCGATTCATCTGCATTTAAACAACCTGTCGATGGTGAACCGAAAGAAGGTGAAACCAAAACAGAAGACAAGAATGCAGAAAAACACCAAACAGATGCAAAAGATGATGATGGTAACAGGCATTCGAATTGATTGAAAACATTGTATTTAATTTGGTTTTATAATTTCTGCACAGAATCAGATGATGATGAAGAAGAAAATGTATATTATATGAGTGATAGTGAAGGGGAGGGGGCAAAAGACAGTGAAAGTCAATCGCCACAAATAACCTATGATGAAAATACCCAAAACTTGGTTAATCTGGCTACTGAAGCGCGGAATTTGTTTATTGGTAACTTTTTTTTGTTTTGTTTTAATAATCGAATGTATAATTTTTTACTAAACACTACTCAATGGAAAACATTGTACAGATGCTGAAAAAAATGTTGTAAATCTGGATGCACAAATCCGAACCTTAGAAGAAAGTTTGAATAGAGATTTTGGTCCAGATGAAGAATTTTCGACATTGGAAGGTAATTGTTTTGAATACATCGATCACGAGTACACATATAAATTGTGTCCATTCGATAAAACTGTACAAGTCCCGAAATCGAATTCTATGGAAACGAATTTGGGCAGATGGGCCAGTTGGAATGGCCCGGCAAGTAATCCATACGAAGTGATGATTTATAATAATGGACATAATTGTTGGAATGGACCAAATAGATCGACAAAAGTAAAAATTTCCTGTGGTTTAGAAAATAAATTAACCAGCGTTTCAGAACCAAATAGGTAAATGAAGTTTTATACTTGTATGGGTATATAAAGCATGTTCGCGGGATTTAGAAAATGATTTTCAACGAGTATAATACCACATTTTTTCTACGACCATAGTCATTAAAATTAAAGCTAATTAAAAAAATGTATATAAAATAGCCAGAATTAAATTTCATAGACCTTGCCAACTTGATATAAAAGTTCAATTGTATTGACTATTGAGTGTCATACATTTGCTGATAATACTAATTATTTCGTAAAATTTATTGTTGTATTTTACATGTATTATTTCAGTTCAATTTTTATTTTATTTAACAATTACAAAAAGTTGAAAAAAACTTTTCATTAATTATAATGCAGTGACCATTGATCATATGTATTTGCAGTTGCCGATAATTGTTAGGCAACCAAAAATGATATGCGTAATTAAATATTTATTTAAATTTTGAAAATTGAAGAAATATTTACCATTTCATGATATGTTATGAATCATTTTTTACATTTTTCTATTTCCAATATGTGTTTCTTGATTAAAATAATTTTAATTTTTTGCATTTAACATATCAGTTTTGGTTACAAAATCAAGGAAGGCGCTGCACAGCTCCTTTGTTGATTAATGTGTGGTCCTGTAATATTTTAAATGTTTAATTTTTGCTTTTAAAAAGGGCAAATGTTTATATTTTTGTGATAAATTATGTTTTCCCATTATTCTTTTAATAATTCAATCATTATAATTGTATATATATGTAAGTGCATCTATTTGATTTAATAATGATTTATTTTCGTGACAACTGATTACAGTTAATCATTCTTTATATGGTCGTAAAAAAAAATCTATAAGCATTTAAGAATCCCAGAATTATTAATTTGATTCTTATAGATGTGAATATTTTTTCCAATTTGAAACTCCAGCGGCGTGCCGTGAACCAAGGCCAGGCGAACAAGATGATTTGCACGATGAATTGTAGAAATGATATAAACATATAATTTTAAACATTCTACCTGATAAATTAGATCATCAAGTCGTTCATTTAATTTAATTAAGTTTCCAAAGTAAAAACCAGTTTATTAAATCAATGGAATTTATTGGTTAGTATTCACAATTTTTCAATTTTCATTCATTTAAATTTTCGCTAAGATCAATAGTTTGCCTTTTGTATAGCAGATTTCATCGTTGTTATGTTAAAAATTCATTTTTTTTAATAAATTAATTTATAAAAGACCGATTAATTTTTTTTTTTTGGAATTCACATGATTTTATGAATGTAACAATACAACTATGAATTACATCTGTAATTTCAATAATAACCATAAATGCTTAAAATATATGTTTAAACTAAAACATTCAATACGTATAAAGAAAATAACAGAAGTAATATTTGTAAAATACGTAATGCAAATATACAAGCTAATGCCCAATGCGGCATGGTTGCATGCATAAAGTCAATACTTTCGTAGCTATTACTAGTATAAAATAAATATACAGAAATTGTCAATATTAAAAAAAAAACGACTATTTCCAATTCATAGAATTTGTATCAAACTAAAGTTCATCTTCAAATAAATTAATTAATTATAATAAATCACGTGTAAAAAGGATTGTTAAACATAATTTCGAGTCAAATTAACATTTCAATTATATATCTAACTAAAGAAAAAATAAAATGCTATGGAACAATGTACAATTACTACTGTTTTGTTATTAATTTGGTCCAGGTATCGAATATATACCCTGTTCAGTGAGCAATTAAATTTATAAATAATCGCTAGAAAGAGGTAGATAAAACTATAATCTCAAATACGGACTAGATTGATCAAAACAATTTTCAATTAATATCGTTTTTTTTTTATGTCGATTTACATCATGAGTATTCTGTATAAATAAATATGTGATGTAAGATGCGCAGGATTCAATCCCAAAATATATGCATAAAGAATACGAAAATGGAATTGAATAGTTTTTTTTTTGTCTTTTTATCCTGGACCTTTTAATAAACAAATTCCTAAAAATAAAATTATTAATAAAACTCTTCGTCATTAACTAAAGTGGACTTTGTAGTTGACAAGTTTTTGATCGTCAAATTGCTCGATGACAAGTTTCTTGAACGAAAAAATTGCCGTTTGGCTTTACAGTCCACAATTTTGATTACATTAATAAATGCCAATCAAAATAAAAAAAATATATACATATCTAAAATAGATCTATCTCATATTTTAATACTTATCCTTATATGGTAAATTAGCACAGTAGTTAAAATAGAAGATTCGTTACTAGATAAACAAAATTCTCAAAGCTTATTTTTACAACAGTTTATTAAATATAAACATAAATATATTAGCTGTTCTCTTGGGCATTGAAAATTTTAGTTCGCATACATGAATTTTTACAAAATATTACAAAACTTGCCGTAAGAAAAATAGCGCCGAACCTATTTTCGACAAGTCCAAGAAAACTTGTCAACTGTAAAGTCCAGTTGAGCTTTTACCGAGCACGTCAAATTACATACATATTGAAAATATCAACGGCGAGGGGACCCTAGAAGGATATTACGCATATCTTAATGGAATTTCCTTCTACTATTTACTCATATCCATAAAAATAGACAATTCAGAAATTGTCTTACCTAAGATAACAGCTCCTTGATTTGATCTACGGTTTCTTTTTCCAAAGTCAGTAAATCAAAAACAAATTTTGTTTGTGTTACATCGTATTGACCAGTTTCGTATACCAATCTGACTACTTTTTCTAAATTCGATTCGTCTTTGATTTCCGCTATTTTGGTTTGAAGATCAATAAGCATACTCATATATTCATCGTTCTGTTAAAAAAAAAAAAAAACATTAAAAGTAAACAGTTTGTTAATATGATCAACAATCAATTTGTAATTATCAAATTAGATGAAAAATAAGTTAAAAGTTTCCTACATTTGAATAACTTACAACTTGAACTGGTGATTCGTTATTTATTTTATTATTTTCGTCCTTCTCATTATCATCAGGAATATCATTATTCATAATATCGATTTTATCAATTTTATTTGGTGGTTCCTCTTGTTCGTCCTTGAAGAAAAGAATAAATTTATATTAAATGTGTTCCACACTTCTTGTTATTAAGAATAAGAACAATCTACACCTAAATTTATACATTGTTCGTCCATTGTAAATAAACAAATATTATTATTTATTAAATTGCACATACCTCCATTGCTAATCTCCTTTTCTTTTTCTTATCATGTTCTTTCGAATACTTTTTCTCTCGTTTTCTTTCTTTCTTTTCTTTTTTCCTTAATTGTGCTTCGTCTCTATCGTCGATTTCTTTCGTATTAGGTACCTCTTCATAATCTGGTACTGGAGTTGGAGAAGGATGCGTAGACGATGTGCAATGGGAATGCTATAAAAAAATAAAGATAAAAATAATTTGCTCATACAAATGGATGGGCAAATTTAATTTTTAATTTATCATATTATTACAGATGAAGATCGATCCGATGGAGTTGACTCCCTACTGGGACTTGGCACAATTGGCGGTTTTGATTGAACTTCATTGTTTTCTTCATACATTGGAGATAATGTATCATAATTTTGTTGATGGTCTTGGTTGTATGTTGGTGTTGAACTTCGTTCACTTTGAGGCGTACTTCCTAGACCGCTAATAAAAAAATTATATTAAAGTCGAATCGATATCAAGTCTAATAAACATTTTACGTTTTTTGTAATCTTTCATCATATTTACTCATATACGATTTTTTTTTGTCAGTTTCATCGCGTTTGTCTTTCTTGGATTCTTTTTCTTCCTTTGATTTTTTCTCTCTCTTTTTATGTTTATGCGTGTGCTTATCATCTGTTTTTTTCGTTTCGAGTTCTTTAGTTTGTTTATCCTGCAAAAATAACTACATGAATAGAAATAGTTTGTGATTATTTTCGAATGTACACATATACAAACATACATCTTTTTTTAAAGTTAAGGATATCGAGGATTCTTTATCAGATTTATCTTTCACTTTATATGAAACCAGTTGTGATTCGTTTGATTTAATTTTTATCTCTTTATCCTTCAATAACATAGAAAATAGATAATAAAAATTCAGTCTATAATGGATAGAATCTACTTAAAAAACGGCTACCTTATATTTTTTAGCTTTTTTCTCTTTTTCTTTCTCTACATCCTTGGTATCTTTTTCCTTTCTAAAAGACCTTGAAATCAAATATTTAATGTTTAATATGAACCGTTGCTTTCATGTAAAATAATGTTATAAAATTTCATTTTTTATATATCTAAATATACAGTCTTTCAAATTCCTTTGTAAGTATGGGGATCTGAGAAACGGTAAGATACGAGATCAGTTAAATTGTGGTAAAGTTACACTATTTTGGGCTTACTAAAATGGTCTTTCAAAATTTGAAAAATTCCTGATATTTCCGGAGATAAACGAAAAAAACCGAAAATTTCGATTCTCGTCAATAACTTGAAAACTATTTACCGTAGAGAAATAAAAGTTGTACATTATTAAGGCACTTTTTTAACGGCTTTTACCGGATGCCTGTCAGAAATTCAACAAGATATTAATTTTCTTAGATATTGCGTGCAACTTTCGATTTTCTTATGGACGCCAGCTTGGATTTTTATGGATGTAAAAAGTACATAAAATTCCCATTGCCACGATGTATCACATCCACTACTTTAAATATCATTTAATATAAATAATTAAAAAGAAAAATCTAATTCATCTTAGTTGGCTTTGGATAATTAATAGTCGTTACGGAAAATCTGGGTTGCTATGATACGTCAAATTATTTGCTTCTAATGTTTTCATTATTTAATTATTTTGCATATTAAATTATTTAAATAAAATGCGATTCTTCGCATTCATTCTTCGAATGAAGAAAAGTCTGATTTAATTAAAATATTTTATTCATGTCAGAGAAATATGATCCGCCCATCTGATACGTATTTACTATTATAGCCAGACAGGGGTTACATTATTCTTTCAATTTCTACTATTAATTATCCAAAACCAACTAAGACGGGTTCGATTTTTTTTTTATTATTTGTATTAAATGATATCTAAAGTAGTGGATGTGATACATGGTTTCAGTGGGAATTTCATGCACTTTTTATATCTATGAAAATCCAAGATGGCGTCCATAAGAAAATCGAAAGTTATACTCAATATCTAAGAAAATTAAAGTCCTGTGAAAGATCTGACGACATCAGGTAAATCTCTTAAAAAAGTGCCTTAATAATGTACAACTTTTATTTATTTACGATAAGTAGTTTTCAAGTTATTGACGAAAAACGAAATTTTCGTTTTTTTTTATTTATCTCTGGAAATAGCAGGAGTTTCCTAAATTTTATAACATTTATATTTTAGTACGCCCAAAATTGCGTAACTTTGTCCCAATTTAACCGACCTCGTTATCTTTTACCGTTCCCAAGATCCCCATATTCGTATTTATATACGAATTTGAAACACCCTGTATATCTAGCTAATTGGGAATATTTAGATTAATAGCCCCAGGTCAAGTTGTAATATCTTATCACGATCAAAATCAAAATGATCAAGTTTACTTTTTCTGACTAGATGGTGATATCTCAGTTGCAGAATTTTTTTCCTTGTCTGGTTCTTCCTTTTTTCGATTGTTATCAGTTGGCTTTTTATAATGGGCATTGTCTTTATCTGGACTATGCTCCTCTTTTGACTTTGTTGCCTTTTCTATAAGGAAACGATGAGATTTTTAACCAAATGTGGGATAATAAACTATGATAATATCTCAGCTAAATAGTCGTATGTAATAAATTGCTAAAATCTCAAATTGATTATCAAATTCTAAAAAAATTGTAGCGAAATCTGATTTTACCTGCAGGCTTATTTTTAGTTGTATTGCTCACTAGCTCATTATTTTTCTTTAATATATGCTCCCCTAAAAATTATAAATTATATTATATTCGAATAACTGTAAATTGTAATATTGTCCAAATAAAATTATTGAAAATATACCAAATATATCATTAAATTGATTAATTTGACTTCCTGACTGCAAACCATTTTGTGATTTCATTGATTGTCGTTGTACACCTTTTTGTTTGGACTTGCTGGACATTATTTACGATTTTATATTGTTGTTTTTTTTTTACTTTTAAATCGGACTTTATAATAAAGGGATGAAATTCACTCAGATAATTGAACTGAAAATTAATATACAATTTCAAATATTTGCTATTTATATAGTTATGTATATATATATAGCTTGGGTGCTGTACATACACTCATTTGGAATAACATGTTTTGCTTTTATTCAATGTTTTTAATTTACATACGAAATAAATGTAACCATTTTTACTAGGTGGCCATTTTTAATTTCATTGTCATATTAGAAATAAATGATTACTACCCGAATTTCAATCATTTTATATAACAAATGTAATAAACATTGTTAAAGATGTTCTACTTAACAACAGAAACAAATGTGAAATAATGTTTATGGTTTAATTACCAGTTATGTTTATTTACTGTTTATTAAGTAATAAAAACAACCTCTCAATTTAATACCTATTGCCGCTGAAATTAAAATTAAAATACCTGAATGAACGTTTTAAATGATTATTTTTTAACTGAATGGCAAATACTATATGAAATGTAATTAAACTTTAACGGTTTATCTTTATATAATACTGAATATAAAAAGAAAGCTTCAAGCCTTTAAGTGTTACAAAAGTAAACACCTGAAATAACGAATGTAGAGATGACAAACAAACGTCGATGGTCGATACTTCAATTCCGAAAATAAATGGTGAATGCGCTGCACAAGTCACGTTCGTAAAAGAATTACCGTACAAAACCTGGATTTGCTTAATAAAAATACTCAATGTAATTACTACTAAGCGTGTACAACATTCAAGATATATATATCCAGGACTGTTACCGAATAACGATTATTTATTGTTAAAAACTACCCTAAAAATAAAAAAGGTAGTATAGTAATATCCTAATATCATATCTATCTAATAAATAAATCAAGATCTACCTAATACATATCTATTTGATATAAGACAGTTCCAACGATTTCATTCTATTAAAATAATATTTCTTTAATTAACTCAATACGCCACTTCACAGTTTTTTTTTATTTCAGAAATATAAGCAATAATAAAAAAAATGATCTAATTTTTACTAATTAATGTAATGTCTGACCTCTGGCATATCCCACCTACAGTTTTCCCAGCACTTAATGCAGACAAACGTATAAACAAACATAAAACATACACTCAATTATCATTAAACCAAAAGAAAAAGTCTGTTTTATACTACATAGTAAAAATGCTGAAGAACGGGTACGTATATCTATGCACATTTCTGCAATTTGTATAAAACTCCAAATTTATTTTATCCTAACTAATATATAAAAATATCTCTTATTAACAAACACGTACCAATTTTAATGTCACTATTGGATATACCAAATATATCCAACATCTGCAGTAAACAACATCTCGTACTTATTCAAATGTAAATTAGAATCCTTTTTGAATATTAAATTGAAATATAAAGTAGTAACAGATCTATTCTCTATTTACATATATGTATATATTTAGGAACTCAATAATTAAACAGGAATCCGATTATCAAAATGAGAATAAATTGAAAAGATGGTGGGGTGCCAAAAATACTAATCAAAAGAACAAGATAAAATATGCTCTAACATTTTCTGGAATTATATTATTAATCATTATCCTTTGTGCATTTTTAATTCGAGGTATTGAACAATAAAATATAATATTTTTTGAAATAGAAACAGCTAACAGTTCTGCTTTTTTTTAGATGGGACAAGCATTTGTCCAACACCAGAATGTCAAACAGCCGCTTTAGAAATAAAAGGGTACATCGATGAAAGTAAAAATCCATGTCAGGATTTTTACAAATTTGCTTGTGGTTCATTTATACGGAATTTTACATATAAGGACCCTAATTCAGTTCAGTCAGTGAAAAATATCATGCAGGATAATATACAAGGAGATGTAAAGTATGTTATGTATTGTTAGTGGCCTAATCACGGTCAGGGCTAGCTTGATTTCAATCCTTAAATCTATTGAACACAGATTAAATAATAACAATGTTTATTGAATTTTCAGATCAATGCTGGAAGAAGCAATAAATATTGAAAATGATGCACAATCATTTAATTTGGCGAAAAAATTCTATAAAACTTGCATGAATGAAAAATCAATTGATAAACAAGGTCTAAAGAAAATCAAGGATGTTTTCAAAGTAATGGGCGGCTGGCCATTGCTAGAAGGTCTCGATTGGAATAATGAAAATTTTGATTGGATAACAGCCGTAAGAAAATTAAGAGCAATTGGGGTAAATTGCGACTTTTTCTTTAATGTTACAATTGAGCTTGATCCGGAGAAACCTGATAGATACGTTTTAGGTGTAAGTCTACGTTAATTGCTTATTAAATAAATGGTAAATAACGGCATTGTTTTATAACTTATTGAAATGTTATTTCAGATCAATAGTAAACTTTATAGTCCATCAGAAATTAGTCCAAATACAAAAAATGCATATCTCGATTATATGGTAGATGTTGTTACCCAGTTTAATCCTATTAACGCAAATCTTTGGAAAGAATTGAGCGAAATATTGGAATTTTTATTAAGTTTAGCCAAAGTAATTGCAAACTAACGATTCAGTACAGCTCCATACATTTTTTTCAAACATTTTAGATATCTGAACAATCAAACCAAGCTAATCGAACATTTACCTACAATCCATATACAATACCAGAGCTTCAGCATGAAATAAAAAATATACAATGGTACGAGTATTTAGAAGGTATGCTTGGAAAAACTACATCACTGCATCCGGATGATATAGTCAATTTAAAAGAACCAGTGTTCATCTATAGATTGGCTAATGTATTAGAAAGAACTGACCAAAGGTAAATAACGTCCACAAGGATAGAAAGTATTGAGCTAGTTAATTCTTTACTTTTGTCTTTAGAATAATTGCAAATTTTATTGGCTGGCAAATACTTCAACAATTAATCAGTTATTTACCATCAAATATTTTAAACAGAGCATACGATTATTTACGCAAAGTAAATGGAAAATATGATCAACTATCTAGATGGAATCTTTGTGTAGAAGCAACTAGAAATAGGTACAAGTCCTTGTAGATTCTTGACTTAAGTGGACTTCACAGTTGATAAGTTTTCTTGTCGGCAAGTTAATTTTGAACAAGTTTTGCATTACGCAAGCGCATAATGCACTTGTTAACAAGTTTTCTTGGACTTGACGAAAATAGGTTCTATTCTACGCTATTTTTCCTGCCACTTGTCGGCAAGCTTGGTAATATTTAAGGTATAAATTCATGTGTACCAACTAAAATTGTAATTCTCAAGAGAGCAGCTGATATTTATGTGTATATTTAATAAACTGTTGTAAAAATTAGCTTTGAAACTTTTGTTTATCTAGTAACGAATATTATATTTTAATTACTGTACTAATTTACCATATAAGGATAAGTATTAAAATATGATATAGATCTATTATAGATAGATACATTTTTTTATTTTGAATTTGCATGTATAAATGCAATTGAAATTGTCGAAAAAAGAACTTGTCAACTGTAAAGTCAACTTTAGTCTTCAGTTTAAGTTATTGTTGATCTTTTACATAAATATAATTTATTAATTCACATTTTTATTTAGATTCAGCTCTATAATCAATTTAGCTTACATAGGCCGTTACTTTGACGATAATCTTCTTTCAAATGCAACACAATTGATACGGAACATTAAAAATGAATTTAAAAAAGAACTACTAGTTCTTGATTGGATTGATAAAGATACAAAAAAGAAAATTGTTGGAAGTTTATTATCTAGTATTGATAAAATCTTTTCTGATTATGAACTTATTGATATTCTACGTGAAAACTCTGTTTACAATAATGTAAGTATTATCACAGAACAGTTCTGTGCTATTATATCCAGATCGCCATGAAAAACACTCTGAAACAGCAGTGCTATTTCAAACATTAGTTAAATTAGATTTAATAATAATGATTATTAATAATTAATTAATTAATAATAATTAAACAATTAATGATGAATTGCAGCTAAAATTAGATGAAAACAAATTTCTTCAAGCAGTTTTGGATTTAGATTTAATATCCTTGGACATTTATTACAATCAACTTAGGCAACCAGTAAAAGATCAATGGATAAAAACTCAAAAATTCTTAAGTGGTGTTAAAATAGAATATTCACCCATTGAAAATAAACTCAGTAATTATTTGGTGCACTAACTAAAACGTCCAATAATAATAAAAAAAAAACAAAATTTTATTCTAGAATATCCCTTGGGCTTATTGCACGGGATTTATTATGATCTAAATCGTCCAGATTACATGAATTACGGCCTATTGGGGTCAATAGTAGCACATCAAATATCACATATTTTCCAAGAGGCTCGACTTTATCATGCCGATGAATCAAGATCGAATAACAAAAGGTTGATAACTTGGTGGTCGACAATTAGTTTGGATAAATACAATGAAAAATTAGAATGTTTATCTAATCATTACCGAGAACTAGTTTTGAAGGATGTAAATGATGTTCGTGTAAGCAAAAGGTGTACCTATTCAGTGCCCTGGTCTAATCAATCTAAAAAAATGCTTTAAAAATTTAACAGGCAAATTCTATACTTACCAAACATGAAGATGTTGCTGATTTGGCTGGAATAAAAGTGGCATACAATGCTTATTTAGAAAGAGAAAGGAAATATGGTAGCGAGTCACAACTTCCAGGTAAATTACCCATCATTTCTCTTAGAATATAATGTTAATAACATTAGTATGTAATCAGATCAGAATCATCTTATGTATTTTAGGTTTAAAATATAACTCCAGGCAATTATTTTGGATTTCCAGCGCTTTACAATTTTGCTCCAAATTTTCTTTGAATTATTTAAAGGCAAAGTATTTAGAAAATAATTATCACCATTCACCAAATGAATTTAGAGTAAGGAATTTCCAAAAATTTTAATATTATTTATTTTTATTCGAAATGCAATATTTGTTTGGTAGGTAGGCATGTAATCGATGTCGATAATCGCTTCGATGCTTTCTTTGTATCGAGTTGACTTGACATCGATGGCATATACTATTATTTTATTTTATTTTTTATCACGAATACCATTAAGCAGAAAAAGACAAATTAAAATGAAAATTTCAGATTAATTTATCTAGAAATTATGCTTTATAGGTAAATGGTCCACTAAGAAATCTAGATGAGTTTTCGTATGATTTTGGTTGCAAATCCGGGTCGTATATGAATCCGAGTAATAAATGTCAAATATGGTAATAGAATGGAATGTGGAAGTGGAATTTACTGAAAATATTTCGTATTATTTATGATTATTTTATATATAATATAAATATAATACGTTAATTATATATATATATTGATTATTAAAACACTTATTTGAAATTGTGGCTTCATTTCTGGTCCTTGAAATAGTTCAAATATGGAACAATAAAATTTATAGGCAAACTGGTAACAGAAGTTCGAAACATAGAAAATGTATTTAATTTAAATATACCGCCAAACTTGATGAACTTCTTTCGCCATTCGATTAGCTACTTGTCAATCTTGTCATTATGTTGAGAATTTCAAAGTAACCTTATTTTCTTTCCAATTGCGCGTTCAACGTGGTAATCGAATTTTCTATGTTTAATTAATTAAAAAGTATTGTATTTCCATAAATAATTTTCCAAAATGAAATTAAATGTGTCCTATCCGGCAACGGGATGCCAAAAACTATTCGAAGTTGTGGATGAACATAAAATCCGAATATTTTATGAAAAGCGCATGGGGCAAGAGGTGGAAGCAGATCCTTTGGGAGATGAATGGAAAGGTTATGTACTGAAGATTGCCGGAGGTAACGATAAACAAGGATTCCCAATGAAGCAAGGTGTATTGACGAATGGAAGAGTCCGTTTGTTGTTATCAAAGGGTCACTCATGTTATAGACCCAGACGTACTGGTGAAAGAAAAAGGAAATCCGTACGTGGATGTATTGTTGATGGAAACCTGTCGGTTTTGGCATTGGTTGTGGTACGTAAAGGTGAAAATGATATTCCTGGATTGACCGATATCACTGTACCGCGTCGTCTTGGACCTAAACGTGCATCGCATATTCGTAAGCTGTTCAATTTGGGCAAAGGCGATGACGTCAGACAATATGTAGTTAAACGTCCATTGCCTCAAAAGGAAGGCAAGAAGCCACGATGCAAAGCTCCAAAAATTCAACGTTTGGTTACACCAGTTGTTTTACAACGAAAACGCCATCGTCTAGCTTTGAAGAAGAAACGTTGTTTGAAACGTAAAGAAGAAAAAGATACATACGCTAAACTTTTAGCTCTAAGAAAGAAGGAATCTAAAAAACGAAAAGCAGATGCTAAGAGACGTCGTTCAGCATCATTGAGGGAAAGCAAATCAAGCACCCACAGTAAATAAATATTTGATTTATATGGAACTTCATTACTTGTATTAGAAATGAATAAAAAAAATGTTTAAAAAATAAATGACTAGTTCATCCTTTCATCCTATTTTATTTTAATGTATCACCTGGTTTCTACAAAGAGTACATAGTAATTATATTTAAGCAGGAATTCTTTAGTCCAGTTTGTTTGAATCGTAGAAATTCAAATTAAAAAACAATACACACATGTATTGTGTTTTCCCTAAACATGTTTGTGGAAATTGCAAATATTCCTCATTTCGTTTTCCCGATGTTTTCCAACTTTCCCTTTTTGAAATTTTGAATCGATTCAGATGATACTTGACATCTATCAGCTGTCAACGAATTGAAAACGAAGCAGATTCTAACCTTACATTCCCGTATACATCAAATACGATCCAGAAGATTCAGGAAAGTAAAAAATTATTGATCTGTATTCCTTTGTACAGGCACATGGTCGAATTTTTATAGTTTATTGACAAACAATCATGTCTGATCCAGCAACAACAGCAGTAGATGAAGATGAACAAGAACAAATCAAATCGAAAGCAGTGGTAAAATGTTCAGCACCAAAACCGGCTACATTTGTAAAATTACAATCTAATACTGATTTGAACATGCCACCATCAAATTGGCTAAGCAGTGCTGCTGATTCGTATGGTTTGCAACGGCTGCTTTTCCATCAAACCGGATTCTCCAGGTATTTTGACATTACATGTTTTTGCAACGTATCGTATCAAAAAATTGATATTAAGTTTAACAAATAGATAATGTCCACTGTTGTTGGTTGTCTTTACTAATAGGTATAACATTTTCAAGTGTACTACCAATACAATCCAAGTACTGTCTCTTTAAAATCTACATGAATTTTTTAGCAATTAGCTGCTGAGTACCAAGTTTCCAGGCATTAATTATTCTGTTTATAGTTTTAGAATGGCTCACATGTTTCCTGATTGTGTTGGTCAAGTTGATGTTGTTTCTGATGCTGAAAATATAAAGAAATTGTTAAAAATTCCATATGAAAAGATGCATATTAGCATGATGATTCATCGTGTGGAAAATACATTGCTAATCGATGATTTCGATATTTACAAATATCTTTTAAGAACATCGAAAGCCGAATGGGAATGGTTGAAACAATTCTTAGATGAACAAGTTGATAGAGAAACTTACGAAATTGATCGACATATGTACATTAAGAATCGGTAATATATGTTTAATCTAATCTGAAGTTTTAAATTTTTATAATTAAAATTATTTACTTAGAACCCAAGCAGTGCTAAAACAAAAGAGTTTAGTATCGAAATTTCTCTATCACAGTCTTGTTGTTGATAATGATCAAAATATTAATCAAAATAAAAATACAAATGAAAATTTCAAAATCAACACAAATGAAATGAATTCAATTCAATCGCCACCGTTACCAGATCCATCGCCAAATACACAATGTCCTGATGCAAATTCAATTGAATTTAATCGTAATGTTGTATGGACATTTGAGAATATTGAAATGTTATTGGGAACAGATATGCCTATTTTTGGTGGTGGTACATACCCTTGTATATCATTGAGGTAAGTATATGATTATTATATACATAATTTTAAGATAGTGATGGATTAAGGTACTAGTTTATTGGTCTAGTTCTAACTCTAATGGAGAACTATAAGAAGCAGTAAACACCAGAAAAAAAGCGGGCTGCCATTAGGGGGCGCTGCGATTAACAGAGACGATTTTTTAACATCGCTCTTATGGAAAAATCAAATTTTCTTATTTTTAGGAGAAATTGTAGATTCTATTGCAGCAGATTAAAACTGTGATTGTAAAAATGAATATTTAATATAATACAGCAATTTTTATTTAAAAAATTGGCATAGTTTTGTTTTTTTCCCCATTTTATTAATTTTATGATCCGTGGCGTGCTATAAGATAAGGGTACAAATATATAATAAAAATAATTGTTAATTTATTATATAAAATGTATTTTGAAATTTTTATTAACAATTATTTAATAGTTTAATGGTTTCGTTGGAATACTATGGATTATTTTAGATACAAAAATTAATGTAATATATGAAAATGATTTGAAAACGAGACAATAACAAAGCGCGTCAATGATCTGACAAGCGCAGCTCTAGAAACGCGAATCCACCTGGTGGACTAAAAATTTGCTGACCCGTAAATATTTTGACTTGTTTGGTCGTTTTCCCTCTTTATTATAGTCCTCCATGGTTCTAACAAAACACTTACAGTTTTTCGAGTTAATTCAATTAATCTGTTGTTCTAGATTAAGAGATATGAGCAAACCGATATCAGTACTTACCGGCATCGATTATTGGTTGGACAATTTAATGTCTAATGTTCCCGAACTTGTCATGTGTTATCATATTAATGGTATTGTTCAAAAATATGAATTAATAAAAACTGAAGATTTGCCAAGGCAAGATATATATCAACTATTCATTTTAAGCAATTAAATGTAAAAAAACATTACTAATTATAGACTAGATAATTCAAAATTCTCACCAAAAGTAATTCGAGATGTTGCTCAAAGTATTTTATCATTTCTAAAATCTAATGCGACAAAGGCCGGTCATACCTATTGGTTATTCAAAGCGAAAGATAAAGATGTAAGATTTAAAAAAGTTAAGGGCAATGTTTCCTAAATTAATTTGTTTATTTATTATTATTTAGGTTGTCAAACTTTATGATTTAACGTCATTATGTTCTGAAAACGATGTACAAAAAGGACAAAATCCTTTTACGATTCCTGTGGCAATGTTATTGTACAGAGTTGGTCGAAATATGAAGAACACTCCGGATAGGTAAAATGTCAATTTTTCTTGATTTTTTGTTGTATTGGTTTTTGTTCTATTTAATTCAATAAAGTGAAAATCGCAGTGTTTCAAAGTCATATTTTTTTCTCATTTATTCATTGTAACTTTTTGTAGAAACTGAAATGGTTGCATTTATATTAAAGTTTAATTTGTTCATAGGAAATCACGACCCGGTACAATTCGAATGCTACTAAAAAATGTCATAAAACTTCTCTCTGAAGAAAGATATCCGGAAATTGTTAGTTCAACTCATTACATGTTATCCGATTTATATCTTCCTGCTGATATTGAAATAGAAAATCCAAATTTAGATCAGCCTGAAAGAGAAGATGATGAAGGAAGTGTCTATGATGATGATGATGATCTAGATGCAGGTAGGTAATTTACATTTTTCATTTAGATTGAACGAATTAATTACAATTTTCCATAAAAAAAATGATTAAAAATATTTTTTATAGGAAATTTTACAGCAACCCTTAATCTGGAAAAGTCAAATGAAGATCAAAAGTTTACCGATTACTACAAACAACCTCCACCACTAACAGGAACATTGAAGGAACGATGCTTTCAAGCTATAGAACATATTATATCGGGCTTAAATAGCCTACAGTTCCTCGACGATAAAAATGAGAATCAACAAAATACGAAAAGCGAAGCGGAGGTATTAATTGCCGCTTCCAATTAAATTAATTATGAGCCATACTTATGTATTGTATTACACTGGCATTCCTTTGGCTTTTTAGGTTCCAATGGCAAAACCTTCTGAAGCCATTCCTATGCCGTATGGTAAACTGGACAATGAATCGAAAAACTGTGTCGAGGAACTGCAAACAAAATCAAAACGTGGCAAGAAAAAAGACAAGAAGAAAAAATCACATAATTCGAAAAAAGCGAAAATGTAAATTAACGTCGTAATGTAAAAGTACAATTTTTGTGATTTTTACGTTTTTTTTTTTTTCAAGGGCTTTGTTGATTAAAGAGCAAAATGATACCGATAAATGGACAAATTTCGATCCAAAATCAGTTTCTTGGAAACGTCACTTGAAAACGCTGCTATTCGAAAAAGCCGCACTAGTTTATGCCGCTTTGGTAGAATACTATTTTGTACAGGTAAATTTTGTATTTCATTCCTAATGCCTAATTCATTCAGTACTAGGGCATGATTTTGATTGGATATCTTTTATTGGTTATTTTCAAATTAGAGTCAATACGGCGATTGCTTGAGAGTTTTAACAATATTAGCTCGCAGTCAGTTGGCGTTAAATAGAGCGAGAAAGTCATCTGGCATATTACGAATGAGTTATCTGCTAGGACGTGCAGGTGACGCATGTTTAATGATTGTTGAAAATTGGATAAATGTTGACATTTATCGAGCACAATTATATTGCTTTCAAGAAGTTGATCTGAAATTGTTGGAAATATTAGAACAAGATGAACGGTATAAATTTTTATTTTTTTGTTTTAGAATAGTTAAATACGTAAAAGAAATGTCACAAATAACGAAATGTACGCATACATATCTAAATTACTTTTGAATATACACATACAATGTAATTTTGTAGGATCCTAAAGAAAATAGTATATTATTGCAGGAGTGAGGAAAATAGCATTTTCTGCAAAAGAGAGAACATTAATAAACTCGACTCCGCCTCGTTCAGTAAACTGTTGTCTCGATTGCAGAAAATGATATATTATTATACTTTTATTACGACCATCCTTATTAAAATTAAATCTAATTTAAAAAAGTATATATAAAATAGCCAGAATTAAATTTCATAGACCCTGCCAACTTGATATAAAAGTTCAATTTGCGTTGACTATTGAGTGTGATACAATTGTTGATAATACTAATTATTTCGTAGAATTTATTGTTGTATTTTACATGTATTATTTCAGTTCAGATTTTATTTTATTTAATAATTACAAAAAGTACAAAAAAAAAACTACGTCAAATTATAACGCAGTGACCATTGATCATATGTATTTGCAGTTGTCGAAGATTGTTAGGCAACCAAAAATTATATACATAATTAGACATTTATTGAAATTTTGAAAATTGAAGAAATATTTCATGATATGTTATGACTGATTTTTTACATTTTTTACAAAATAAATCGATAATTTAAAATAAATTTGATCAAGATGCGAATAGATTAAACAATAATGATCGGAAATAAGTTGGAATAAACCACAAACAAAATTTCTTTCTAGAGCGAATCAAGTGAATTTAGGAGAGAGCGATACAAAATTGGTTTTCGTTCATGATCTAAGAACAAATGAACAATTGTTGGTTCTAGCTGTAAAATGTTACACAAAAGCAACGGAATTATCATGTACCGATAATTTATCGCTACGGTAAAATTTTACTAATTGTTGTTATTCATAATCAATTGACAATTATTTAAATATTTCAGTTTGGCAAATGGTTTAAATGAACTGGGTAATTATTATTTGAAAATGGCTATAAATGCGAAAACCCCAAAAGATATACTTGATGAATGTAAAAAAAGTGAATCGAATCTAACTGTTTCGTTGCAACTATTTCAGAAATTGAAAAATCAGCCCAATATAGCACTTTTGAATTCTAATTTGGGACAATTGTGTCGAATAGTGGCCTATGCCCATACGCCATATACAAGGTTTGTAAGGTCTATGTTTTAATTTACTAACCATTACAATAAGTGCACGATTACCAACTCCATAGCTAATGTGAATTAGTTCACGATAAGTAATCTCTTGTAGGGGCCCTTTAACATCAATAGAAATGAAATATTATGCGAAATCATTTGAGCATTATGAAACTGCTCTACGAACATTGGATGGACGAGATTCATCGCCAACTGTATGGGATGCCATTAAATGGGAATTATTTAGTACGAAATGTACAGTAGCACGTATGATGTACGATAATCCGCCAATGGATGTTGTAAGATCTTTTTCTTTTTATTGAGCGAGTTATCTACCCTATAGTCTATTACTGCTTTTCTCATTCGATTTCAGACACCGTTTGAATCAGTAAAACAAGTTTCGAAAGCATTCCAATACGCTTTTGAAGGATGCGATTTAAATAAAAATCATTTACACTATAGTAAATATCAGGACAAAATGAGAACATTGCATTTTCTAATCGGTACGTTACACTAGTCCTTATAGAACCTTAATATTATCAGTATGATTTTAGTAAATTTATGGCATAGAAGCGTGATGGAAATTAGCGGAGATGCAAGAAAAAAATGTATTCATTTCACCAAAAAGTATTACGAAGATGCTCAGAAATATTTCTCTAGTATAAATGATACATTTAATTTTCTTCAAATTAAACTGCAAAAAATTGAATTTTTACTAAAATTGTCTCAAGGTAAGTAAACTACAAAAGTAAAATAATAGGCGTATCTAAGTACCCCTAGTTGTATGCCCTATTTACAACTAGAATATTTTCGAAACTATTAAAAGTACCAAGTGCTATTTGGTGTTACTTCATGTGTAGTATTTAAATAGATCTGTTTTCCGTGTATGTGCCAAACAATGCATAATTTTCATGTTTCATGCATAAATTGAGCGACTGAATAGAATAAATAATTTCGAAACAGTTTACTGGACCGACTTTGCACACTGAATAATTGTTATTTAATATTTCAGAAAGTAAATTACCAGACTACCAAATTACTCAGCTTCAAACATGTTTATCGGATTTTTTTGATTTAGACAAAGTTCTGAAAATGATCATAGCCAAAGAGGTAGAAGTAAACGAAGACAATGACTATAATGAATACACCGGTTATATTGCTGGCTACATAATCACAACATTGTTGTCGTTATTGAAAGCATGTAAAAAACTGCTAGAAAAAGTTTTATACGATTTAGTTAAAATTTATCGAGAAAAAGAAAGTCGTTTGCAATCGAATCAGCACATTAAGGAAATTTTTAAGCGTTATAAAAATAGTTTTCATGCGACAATTTTGATAAAAGATGATTCGGAGTGCGATAAGTTTTTGATACATCTACATAATGGCCTAATGCAAGTTGCCAAATGTTTAAAAGCATAATTTTTCTATGCTCTTTCAAGCTCATACAATGATATAAACATATATGTTACATAATGCTTCTTTTATACTTGCTTTTAGTGAATATTTGTGATTTATTGTATCAGTAGATTTTTTATGAATTTTTAAGATTTTAAGGTATAAATTAAAGTATTATATATTTTTTGTATTACGAATAAGATTAGATCTATATTAAGGTAGTATTAGAAGTTCTACAAATTAGAATTTATATAATATTTTAAGAGTTCATCTTTTCGCAGCAAGCCATCTTGGTTTTAGCGGCTACGATATTTTTTAGACGTCTATTTGCCGCTTAAATTTAACTTTATTCTAAGAATATATTTTTTCTCATTGGCCTAATTTTAATCTTTTCTTAGCAAAAAGACATTTGTTGAGGGCAACGTCGTATTGTTAGAATGAAAACATATTTTATCCGTCTACATATTGTAGTCCCGCTATCTAGTACAAAAAAAAAAAAAGTCCCCAAGATTCGCTCTACTGCATCATCTATCCATTTTATATAATACTTCATTCATGCTTAAATTGCTTCATACTTTATTTTAAGCACCTTAAAATCTGTGATAAAATAAATGCTGTTCAGTACAATATTGTCTATATATATATATATGCCTTCAATCAATAAATAACAATGTGTACATAATCATTAGCGAATCACACACGACAGAGAAACATGTACAATAACATAATTAAGCTAAAATTCAAATTCACTTTATGCTTTCGGTAATGACAGATACATTTTTCCTTTAAATGTTTGCTTGACAGGATTGAGTTTCTTTAAAATTTGTGTCATTATATAGACTAGCTGGTCACTGGACAATCCAGTTTTCTTCGATTTGATTTTCTGTAAAAGTTCGGTAGTTGTCAACGGCTTGCGTATCAAATATTTACGAACTGCATCTTCTAAAGACAATCCCGAATCTGCTAAACCTAAAAAAAACATAATTTTTAGCTTGCATCCAATTCCATCAAATACGAAACAGTAAATTATACAATAACTAACCTGGAATGTGATTCAATTCCAATTTTGGTTTCTTACTAGGTCCAGCGGTCATAGCATCATTCACAAGTTTACGTTTATTATCAACTGTAGGACTAGCTGATCTGCTACTACTTGCGCTAAAATATTATTACGAAAAGCAGTTATTTTAAGCAGAACAACATTCATATGCATCTAAATTAACACACCTTTCTGGTGTTCCTTTATCATCTTTTTTTCCTTTTTCTTTTTTATCTCCTTTCTTTTTCTTTAAGTCCTCATCAGATGTACTATCCGAACTGAAATCATCATCTGGATCGTTATCTTTTTTCTTTTTGATATCCTTCTGGAAAAAAGGCCATGTAATAAGTAACAAAATTAAAATTTTTCATTCAAATGAATAAAAACCTTTTTATCTTTTTTCTTCTTTTTCTTATCTTTGTCATCTTCCGCTTTTTTGTCATTCTCATCCGTTTCCTTTTCTTCTTCATTTTTATCTTTCTCTTCTTTATCAGAATCTTCTGATTCCTCCTCATCTGAATTTAAGAGTTTCCTAGAACAATGATTAATTTTGGCCTTGTTTTTACGCATTCATAGTAAAACAATAGGATTTTTTTTTTTAATATTTCAAGACAAAAACATTGACTCACTTTAAACCCTTTTCTTCAGCCACACCATCTAATTCAAGATTTTCCGGACCACTAGCACTACTATCACTAATATAATCTAATTCTCTGCCTTCTTCATCTCCATCATCTGAATCTTCTAATGCTTCAAGACTCGTATCTCTTTTCTTCTTCGGTTTGGCCTTAGCATCTACAATGAATTGATTCTATGAACGTATTAAGTTTTTAAAAGTATATTGGATAGTATATATTAATTTTACATAGCATGGAAACATATCCCCTAGTTACCAAAAAACCAAAAGGAAAAAAAATCAAATTGACATATATCAAAAAAAATTATCAACGACAGCGGAATATACTCTTGAACACACACAAACAGCTGCCGAAGAGTAACAAAGAAATAAATAAAGAATAGAAAATCCAAAAAAAAAAAAAAATGCTAAGTAAAATTGATTCTCTGAATTATTAGTCAGGGGCAACTAAAAATAGTTTTTACTTTTTCCTTTTTTCTTTTTGTCCTTATTCCCTCCATCATCATCATCTTCCTTTTCTTTGTCTTTCTTTTCCTCATCGGAATCTGATTCAGCTTCTGAACTATCGATCCATTCATCCATTTCTGATATTTTCAAGTCTTTCACTTTTTTCGATGTTTTTTTAACTTTATCTTTCTCTTCACCATCTGATTCAGCATCCTCTTCACCCTTCAATCGTTTACTGAAAAATACAATAATCAATATGGTGCCATATTATGGAAAATCAATGAAATTTTACCGAAACATTAAAGAGAAATAATTCAAACTTTTATTTCTTTTACTAAACTCTAATTCAGCTTCTTCAGCTGACAGTGCCTTGTAACGTTCAATGGATTGAAATTGGTACCATTCATGTAAAGGGAATGCTTCAATTGCACCATCTTCAGCATGAGTAAATACATAATAGGCCGTATTATCTGCTACTCCACCTTCTCTAATACCTATTCGAAACAAGTAAATGTTTATATAGGAAAAATGTCAGTCATCAACTGTTACGTCAACCTTTAAATTTCTGAACAGTTTTTCCATAACTTTTTAATATCCATGGCTGAGCATCTGGTCTATATCTCTTAGTAATAATACCAAGTTTTTTACGTCTGGCTTCTTCTTTTGCTTCTCGACCGAATTCTGAACCAGCTCCATATCTGTATAGAAATAAAGCAATGATTTTTCTCCAGTGTGTGTTGTTTAATTTCACGTCTGTTGTATGTTTCATATAATCGCTGGTGTTCTTTATAACTTACTTGGGTTGTTCTTCGTCAAGCCCTTTAAATTCTCGCATATTATTTTCACGTTCCATTTTTACTTGTGACCATTTATCAAAATCGACGCGCAATTTGCCATTAAATCGCATCACATGGTGTTTACGTGGTACATTTTTTGGTACTCTTATGGCAAACTCTTGTACGGAAGTCTACATAATATAAAACTGCATTTTAATGATTAGTCGAACAAAAACATGATGTACTTACATTTGAAGTAGATGCCATTTGTAAGTTGTAAGAATCTATTTTTTAATTATTATAAATTGAATAGGAAATGAACATCACATAATGTGACAAAAGATAGACTGTGTTGAAAATTTGAAGCCTTTTAAAGACAGTTGAACGTTGAAGCCCAAAGCACGTTAAAAGCAACAACTTGTACACTACAACTTGAAGTTTGTATGAAAATAGGTTATATTATTTGTTCAGTGTATATTTGGTTGCGAGATAATAAGTAAACAAAAATAACAAAACGTCAAAACATATTTAATTTTTATTAAATATCAAGTTAAATATAATAATTTAATTTCTGAATAAAAAAATATTATTTTTCACTGATTTAGTAACAAACATTGATGTATTATTTAAAACTAAGTACTCTAATTTCAAAAACAAACGTAAAATCAGGCCACGACTGAAAAGAAGAAGAATTCCACCATTTTCTGACTGCAAAAAATAGGTCTTATTTTTTTCTGAAAATAACAGTTTATATCTGTATTTTTCTTTTATTTTTTCATGTTGTTTACTCATTTTTTTATTTATCGCTGCTATATTTAAAACGGTAAAACTCTCCTTATGGATTAAAACAATAGAAACATTGTTTTAAACAATATATACAATTTTTAGGGCTTCAAAGGTGTTGCGTCTAAAAATAAATCGTTAATATGGATACTGGTGAGCAGTTTTCCTTGTGTTGGAATAACTTTCATACAAATTTAAGTAATGGATTCCATAATTTGTTAAAAAATGAAGATTTGGTGGATGTTACTTTAGCCGCGGAAGGAAAATTTATTAAAGCCCACAAGACCGTCTTATCAATATGTAGTCCATTCTTCAATGACCTGTTCAAAATGAATCCATGCAAACATCCTATTGTTATACTTCCCGAAGTTAGTTATATTGCTTTAAAGAGTTTATTAAATTTCATGTATCAAGGCGAAGTTAGTGTAAGTCAGGAGGAAATTCCTACATTCATGAGAGTGGCGGAAACTCTTAAAATAAAAGGACTGACTGATAATTGTCCTGTAAGTTAATAGAAGACACCTGCATTAGGAATGCGCAAATTTATTGCAAAAAATCATTCGGTTGGTTTTTAGGATGCTACTAATGGTTTCCCTTCAACAAGTTCCTATAGCGAAATGGAAACACGCAAACAGGATATTCTGAAAAGACCTCGGCCAATAAAAAAATTAATACGTCCGTTACAACCGTTGCGGCCATTAAAAAATCCATCGCCTAAATCGTCACCATCACCACAACCATCCATTTTACCATCATCTGTAATACAATCGCATTCAATACAGGATAGATCCTGTGTCGAACCTATTCCTTTAAAACGACCCCATATTGAAGCAACTGGTAATTTTTAGTATAAAGTAAGAATCTTAATAACGATTACACAATTAATTAATGGTTTTACAGCAACATCGCCAGTACCATCAGGACAACAAACAAACAATATACCTCTCAGTCAATTATCTCCATCATCTACGCAAAATCAAGCTTTAGCTTTAGTAAAAAAAGAGGAACCAATGGACCATAGTGAAGATGAGATCATTTGTCAAAGTGATGATATCAATTCTGAATTAACAAACATATTAGATTCTCAATTAAGTGGTGGTGAACCATCGCCAGTGCAAAAAATTCCACCTTGGCCAACGCCTGCTGCGTCAGAAATGTCACCAACAACTGTACCACGAGATGATAATTCACAACCAGGTAGGACACTTTGTGTAATCTAACTATAAAGCTTGCTTTTATATGGGAAGTTTTTTTAAATATGCTTTTTTTTACCACAATGTACATAGGTATATGTATGTATATGTATTAGTCGCAGGCTACTTAGATTTTTAACTGAAGATTTCGATTCGATTTATCAATGATTATATTAACAAATTAGAGTTTTTTTTCTATAACATTCTCTGTGGCTGTTTTATACTACGTAAAATAAAGGGTGTATACCATATGCAAACTTAAGTGAAATAGGTCCTGGTTAAAATAATACACAATTATTTTGGCTTATAAATAAAAGATTTTTATAGTAATCAAAATTGATTACTATACTCGCTAAAGTCATAATTAGATTGTCTTTATTATTATTATTATTATAATTTTTCATTTGAAATGTAGTTTGAATTTGTAATAGTTTTATTGTAGGTAGAATCTATATATGATTTTCTCCTGCATGATTTCTGCTTTTTTTTCTCGAACCTACGTAGCTGACATCAATCAAATAATCTGCGAAGAAAAATAAGCAGAAAAATCAAAAATTAAAGCAAACAAAAAAAAAAAAAATAGTAAAAATCTTGACATTGTGTATTATTTTATCCCAGGTACAATACAATGCATCCTTGGCCGACGTGGGATACCCCGATTAATCGTCGATGGTTACGCTTTCTACAAGAAATCCGTTTATAAAGGAAAAGCATCGTGGTATTGTAAAAATTCAAGAGCAGTAGAAAAATGTCAAGCAGTTTGTAAAACGATGAATGGAAACATTGTTAAATGGCCACATGGACACAATCATCCGATTTTACCAGATAGTTTTAGTCCAGGCGATGATGTTGAAGTACCAATAGAGAATTTACAGGAAGTACTACGACGAGCAAGTTGTTAATGGAGTATATAGAGCTTAATACGGATTTATCTGTTTTTTTTTTGTTTTTTGAAGAAAATTTGAATTTTATCTGGAATTCTATAAATTGGATATTTATCATTTGAAACAACTGAAAAAGGATTGCTGATTTGAATATTAGTAACAAGACTGAATTTAGAAATACGACACACAACTTGTTTTATACTTATATTCAATCATATCAAGAGTGATTAATTTTTAAGTGAAATGTTATTTTATGATGTACTTATTTAGGGAAAATTCAACTTGAGTATGTAAGAAAGTTTAAAGGGAAATAATCTACACATCATTGTTTTAGAATATACAATAAAGGGTGTAGAATACAAATGCAAGGTGTTTCAAATTAGTATGTAAGTATGGGTATTGCGGAAACGGTAAGAGATCCGAGGTCGGTTAATTTGGGGCAAAGTTACGCAATTTTGATTTTACTAACATGGTGTTCTACAATTTGAGAAATTTCTGATATTTTCTGAGATAAACAAAAAAAGCCGAAAATTTTGTTTTTCGTCACTAACTTGAGAACTATTTATCGTAGAGAAATAAATATTGTACATTATTAAGGCACTTTTTTAAGAGTTTTTACCTGATATTGTCAGATATTCCACAGGACTATTATTTTCTTAGACATTGAGTAAAACATTCGATTTTCTTATGGACGCCATCTTGAATTTTCATAGATTTAAAACGTACGTGAAATTCCCATTGCAACCATGTGTCACATCCGCTGCTTTAAATATCATTTAATATAAATAATTAGAAAGAAAAATCTAATTCATCTTAGTTGGCTTTGGATAATTAATAATGGTAGTCGTTACAGAAAATCTGGGTTGCTATGGTACGTCAAATTGTTTGCTTCTAATATGTTTTCATTATTTAATTATTTTGAATATTAAATTATTTAAATAAAATGCGATTCTCGAATGAAGAAAAGTCTGATTTAATTAAAATATTTTTTATTCATGACAGATAAATATGATCTGCGCTTCTGATACGTATTTACGTATTATATCCAGAAAGGTTACATTATTCTTTCAATTTTGACTATTAATTGTCCAAAGCCAACTAAGATGAATTAATTTGTGTTTTAATTATTTGTATTAAATGATATCTAAAGCAGTAGATGTGATACATGATTGCAATGGGAATTTCACGTACGTTTTAAATCTATGAAAATCCAAGATGGCGTCCATAAGAAAATAGAAAGTTGAACCCAATATCTGGGAAACATAAAGTCCTGTGGAATATCTGATAAAATCAGGTTAAAGTTCTTAAAGCAGTGCCTTAATAATATACAACTTTTATTTCCCTACGATAAATAGTTTCCAAGTTATTGATGAAAAACAAAAAACGAAATTTTCGGTTCTTTTCGTTTATCTCCGCAACTATCAGAAATGTCTCAAATTTTAAAACATCATTTTAGTAAGCTCAAATTGCGTAACTTTGCCCCAATTTAATCTACCTCGTATTTCTTATCGTTTTGGAGATCTCAATACGTACATACGAATTTGAAACACCCTGTATATAGTAATGCATAAGAAACTGCAAGCATTTAGCTTAAAAATTCCATTACATATTTTGAATCTCGTTAGTAAGTAATTTGATGATAAGAATGTATATCTATTAATACATATATTGTACAGATCTGTATATAATAGCAAATGTACATTTAGTATCCCACAAATTACACATAAAATTCCCTATTGTTCTATACCGAGTAAAGTGACTAGACACTGGAAGGAAGTGTTACGATTTTATTGCGGTCAGTAATGACACAACTTTTATGTAACACACGTACTTATTTAACAGATTTCGTTAACCCGTACATATTTTATATAATACAAAAATATGCAACAATCAACGTTATCTTGAAACAATACCTGTTTACTTTCACTCCTTATTCAATGATTTATTACGTGATTTAACTTATAATTAATATTATAATATTGAAATTTTTTTATTCATATTTATATTTTTTAATGAAAACATAGTTGTACTTAACAATAATAATGATTATTTATATAATATAATAAGATTATATTAATTGTTTTGCTTTGTCCTCATTTTCTCTATCCACATTATTTAATTAGCGTATTAATTATGTATTATATTAGGAAATGGAATGTTTGTTGTTAAAAGTGGCAAAGGGCAATTAGTCTTAATTCATAATGGGCACATGTACACTTGTTCCTGTAACAAAGATCAAGAAAGCTTTTGGATATGCGTGAAAAAGAAAACGCTTCGGTGTAGAGGGAGTCTTAGAACAATTAGAGGTCAAGTTATTTCATCAACAGGTATTCTATTGTCATATCGATTATCGAATTTTAGCGTTGATTTCATATGGTTTTTAGGTCATAATCACAATCAAATTCAAGATATTATTAGAAGAATTCAAGTGCTTCCACCATAGATTCATTTCCCATTATTATTACAAAAGATTGTTGAAGGTGAGAAATTACGGGGTTTTAATTATACTGTATAATGAAATCCCTAATTTTTCCCGTTCGCTTCCTTGAACCAAAAAGCATTTGACCAAATATTTGCCATAATACTTACTTATTTCTATATTATTTATTTTTATTATTATTTTACGAAAGTTAATCTTTTATTTAAGTTTATATTACGAATGTATAAAGAATTAATATCTAGTTTCGTTTTTTTTTTGACAAGAATTTAAAGAAAGTATTTTTATTTTATGTTATCAAATATTTTAGATTAATTTTTTATTTATTTATTTTCTTTTCCTTTTACTGATTAGCAGCATATAGTAATTATGTATGATGTATGCGAATTAATTTAATTATTTTTTTGTTAAAAATTACAATCATAATTGTGCTTTACTTCCCATTTTTACATGTTCTCGGAATAATTGGTTTATTTCTTCAAAGGTGACAATCAGAAACGATCGATTATTCTTGTCGAAAATTGTATTGTTTATTGCTTCAATCTATTTATTTTAAATGTGAAAACCTGCATTTTCACTTCAACTATTTATTAGTTTTCTAATATGTTGTACTTATTTTTTACTTTACCAGTTACGAGTCGTTTGATATTAAAAATAGAGCGTTATTTTTACCAATACGTGGTATAATTTCATGTGAATTTTGTCTTACGATTAATACGCGTATACTTACCCTCCTCCGGTATGAGGAATATTTATTCAAAATGTACAAAGTGTAATAAATGCGACAGAATAAAAGTCAGTTTATCCTGGATTAGTAAAATTAAGGCTCGATAAGGTATAACAAGGAGTATTTGAAGTCGCCATCTTTGATTCAGATCGACAGTTATATGGAGTAATAATATTAATGTTTTTTGTATATATCTTTAAATACATAATAATAAAAATAATAAATATAAATAATATTTATTATTAAGAATCAATTGATAAAAGATAGTAACTTTTATTCTAAAGTAAAGTAAGTATACTTTTACTTTAGTAGGCCATGATCCGACCGAGTGACTTGGTTTTCATTATTTGTTGAAAAACGACCGATTTTCATAAGACCAAAACACTTTGGTTCGAGATTTGAAATTAAAGGTCAACAAAGAGATAATTATTAATCTTAATTAATTCATGGATTAATTTCGCACTATACAATACGGTAAGTTGAATCGAAAATGGCGGCGGTGAATACCTAACCTTTTAAAGCCTTAGTAAAAAGATTTCAGTCCATTTCCTGTTTAGCATGGCGTTATTTCAATTTCTTTGGACAAATGTTCCTTCTCGTCATTCACGGCCTTATTTCTCTTTTACCATTAACATTTTCTGTGCAATACAATTCATATACATAATGTATTTCAAATACAACCATTTTTTTTTTAGAGAATATTTGACTGTTATTCTAAAAACAATCTATTATTTATAATTAAAAATAAAACAAGTCGCCACTTTCCTAATGTCTATTATTTATTTTAATTTTCTTTTTTGAAGCTCAAAAATGTTTATTAATATGTAATATAAAATTATTCTCTAATATATACGCAATTTAAATGTGATAATACACGCTAAGAAATAATTAATTGATTCAAAAATATGTTTAGCGTCTGTGGAATAAAAGTAGTAATTGGTGTTTTATAATACAGAAACCAGTCAACTGCTCTTCGTTCAAAAATACTGGTTTCCGAGATTTATAACATATTTATATTTTGGGCCGGTATTTTCGGTATCTACTAAATGCGACAAAATAAAAATTATTAAAATTATATCGAGAATGCAGTGACTGTTAATTTTCTGTAAATATATTTAATAACCTGACATACATTGTTTTGAATTTGTACATTAAAAATAAGAAATTAAAGAAACATTTTTCATTTATAATAAGAAAATCGGATTTTTTTTATATATAGACGAAACATATTCTATATTTATTCAATATAATAGTATATAAGTAGAAAAAGAAAGAATTCTGAAAGGAAATAATCCTATAATATTTAGTCTGGAAATATTTAAACTTTTACATGAAACCGGTGCCAGATTCATGAATTTTACTTTGGCTTTCCGTCCAAGCTTTTGCTATTGTTCGTTTCATTTCGTCGTCCCCGCTCTCATACCTATAAAAAGAAAAATTCATCATATTAAACAAGATGTGTAATTAAAATATAGATAAAAAAATTAATCTACTACATCGTATGCATTTTGTAAAATTTATATGTATTATACATTATGGGCGTGGTGCAGAATGAATTGGGGTTCCAAAATATTGGAAGAGAGAATGAAAAATGTGATTTGAATTTATTGTGCGACATATAACAAAAAAAATATGGGTTCATTCATAATGTGGTCGTTATTTTACAATGTTACCTCGATAATGTGGATTAAGACGGCTGAAAAGAAATGAATAGTGAACGATGAAAACGAATAAATCGAGAAATAAAAAAGAATACAAACAACAATTCAGAATCGAAAATGAAAGGAAATGATAAAAATTCTTACATATTTTTCATCATATTCATTAAACTGGTAGATGGATCGCTTTTGTCATCAGCATCGAAACTGGGCAATTTCTTTGAATCGCTCGATTTCTTTTCAATTTCAGTAACATGGGACCACTGAACATCTTCTACTTTAGCAGCGTTGATCAAAATTAAATCATTTTTAACCTGTTAAACCAAGCGATTAAAATAACGTTGATAAAGTAAAATTAAATGTGATTGAAAATTAATTTCTACCTTATAGGTACTGTTTTGAGGATCAATGTTATGCAGCAACTGTTTCACTACAAATACATAATTCTTATTTTCAAGATTGTTCACTTTCAATTCAAGTGATTTCTCCTTAAATTCACATTGCACATTCTCAATTGGCACAGTATTCACTTTCGGTAATGTTATGTAGAATTTTACATATTTTTGGCTTTGATCCCAAGCTAGAAAGTAGTGAATTTTAAATTACTAATTATATGAATAATACATGAATTTATATTAATTACCATAATTGTTTAATTTGACTTCGTATGGAATTTTCGTTGTTTTCGCTGCAGGTTTGGGAGTTGCATTAATACTTTTTTCTTTCTCTTCATCCTCCAATCGAATTAAATCGGAAACGAGCTTTCTTTTCTCAATAGTTAAGATGTCCTTAACTTTTGGACGAATCGCCTGTTTTTCCAAACTTTCCAATTCAGCAATATCTTTTTTCAACTAAAAGTCACACATATTAATTAGTAGGTTTTTTCAAAAATTTAATAAATGAATGGTTACTTACTTCTTCAATTTTACTTGCCATTTTTTTTTTAAAGGAAATCGGAATGAATTTGAGTGCTTTGTATGCGGTACAAGATTTCTTAAGAATGAAAATATCCAAAAATGTTCTAGAATAATGTTATTTTTAGGTTAGAAATTTGTAACGTGAAAATGTCGAATTTTGTACTGAGTAGAACTGCCACCTAGTAACTAATATCAGAAGTACATGCCGATAGTCAATTCGATACTGCAGCGTCATAACAACAACATCCGTATTTTTTCAAAATACGGAGAAAAAATTGAAAAAGTTCCTGCATTTTGATTGGTTCACGAGGGAGGTGAACTTTTGCTGTTTATGACCAACTCCAACAAGAATAGCGATTTGCTTCGGTTGACCGATTTTGATTGGAACACATTTGGCCAATCAAGCTTTTTCATATAATAAATACTCGCAATTGGCTGCTATCCGGGGCAAGTGTCTAGGAACAGTTAAAACAAAACAGCGTAAATTCGGCATATTTCAATTTTTCAAGTTTTCAGCCGATGTGAATCCAGAACACGCATAAATGTCTCCAGATCTAAGATCTCTTGTCCATGATGATCCAGACTTACGACACATACTATTTTATTCCATGTATTTTTATAGTAAAAAATCTTTAAAAACTTGCAAATTTTTATTTCTTTAATTGCTCAAATAATCATATAGATAACATGTTTAAAATATCACAATGAATAGGCGTGTAATTATGAAATATAAAAGTTACTATCGAGTGAAATTACAGCCAATCTAGAATATTTTGATTCAATTTTCTATTTTTTAAATTTAAAAATTAGAAGTATATTTTAGCACTTATTGAATAGGCATTCCGTAACTCATATTAGTTCGTATGAATTACATCCTTCTTACTCGTTGAGATACTAGTGTACATTGTGATTTATGATGTTACAGTTAATTTTTAAGCAAATGTTGCTTTTGTTTTTTCTACGTAATCACAATAATAATATTAATTATAATGTATATGTATTTTAATTGACTAGAGTTAAATTAATAATGTATAAATAAATATAGTACAAACTAAATAATACTACTAAAAATTGCTAATAAATATAAAACTATTTTATAAATCCAGTTTTCATATAACTAAGTTGAAAAATTAGAAGTTTCGACAACTAAAAATGAAAAAATGAAAATTTTATCACAGAATCTTGAGATAAAATTATCTATCTACTCGTATTTTAAATATTTGAATCTGAATTGATAAATTGTTTAAACTCCAAATATTTAGTTTTGGCAGATAAAGATTTGTTGTAAATATCTATGTGGTCAACTACCTATTTTTCGAACTAAAATAACTTAAACAATACGTATGCTCGATAAACATATAAATATTATAATTTATTAATCATAAAATGATCATAATAATATGTATCTTCTATCGATTTTCCTACGTGAACATCTAAAGTTCAACCACTACTAGTTTAATCTTTAGATTGACCCATTTGGCATGGACCGAACTATAAAAGTGAGTTTAAAGTAAACCTAAAGATAATGTAAAATTTGCGGGGATCTACTCTTTCACTTATGCTACTTTTACATCTATATTAATACTAATATTTTTGTAAATACTTATTAAGAAATGAAATACTATTGCGAATACTGTCGCTAGTAAAACAAAATTATTCATAAAATACTCACTACTCTGTTGTATTAAAGTCTAGTTGAAAGTTTAATAAAAGTAACCTTATTTTTATTAAAAAATCATCTCAATACCTAAAGCTCTGTTAAAACTTAAATTCGTTGTCCTATCAAAACGACAAATGAACAAAAATCATTGCCCCTAATAGATTAAAAATTCATTTGCAGCAATAATATATAAAATATTATTATCAATTTTTAGGCTTAAATTTCCGAATTTCATTGTACTTCCATAGTTTGCTGAATTGCTAACATAATATAAACTAACTGCAAAGCTAAATTATTTTTTCTTGAGAATATTGCAAACCCGAACAATAATGCAACATTAAAACTGCTAGTGCTTGAACTTTAGCATCGGCCTGACCAATTAGAAAAGCTAATCTAGCTTTCTCAACTTCCGAATCTTCTGTACTTAATTTTTTCGTAAGTTCCATATGATCAATTGAGGCATTATCTAGGCATTTTTTCAATTCAGCCATCTGTAATTAAAATAAATGTTGCGTTATACTTAAGAAATGTTACTATAGTTACCATTAAATTGATTTTTTCTGCTTTTTCTTCTATAGGTAATGCTGCATAAAGTTTTTGACCACATTCTTTTGCTTGATTCATTAACTCCTCATCATTTGGACATTGCATAATCTAATATATAAATTAAGCTAATACTTAGAACCAATCAACCGGCAATTAATGGTCATAGTTTATCACCTGTTCTAAAAGTTTTGAAACTATTTCACTTCCCTCTTGAGAATTTTTTCGCAAATCATCCAAAGCTATTGGACAAAACACGAACGGATTAATGGAAATTATTGACTGTTTGCGACTTGGTGAACGTTGCGGACTTGGTGGCAAACTTCGCGATGAAAATGCCAGAGAGCCTTTACACAGACACATACACACACACACACAATCCACAGATAATAAATTAAATTTAATCAAAAAGGGACAAAAGCACAACTAACCTGGAATTGCTAAACAAGTGGCACTATTCACTCGTTTTAAATTCGATCCTTCAGCCTCTTCTAACAATGTGATATCCGGTTGTAATACAACATCTGAAATTGATACTTCGCTAGTAGGAATTTGAATAGCTTCCGCATTACATTTACTAGTTGTTTGACATTTCGCCATGCATTTCTTATGACAACACAGACCACATTTTCTGCATTGAAATGCATCTTTTAACCAAATCTAAAATAGTCGGTTTTCATTTTACTAACAAATGAATTCTTTTATGAATATTTATATAAGTTCGTGTAAACTTGCTAAAACCACAATTATTTCAGGAATCTGAATATCTCTCAATATCTCAAAATGTTGATAATATTATGATTCATCTCTGCCAAAGTTTAACGTTCATATACAAACCTTTTTCGAACAGAAATCACAATGTATGGTGGCAGTGAATTGTGTTCGAACAAAATCATGTTTACTTTTCACTTCAACTGTATCAGCTTTATTTTGATCGATAACTGTTGAGGATTTTCTTTTCTCATCACAACCATTAATTGGATTCCATTCGAATGTTAATAAAACATCACCAAAACAGAACACGTATTCAAATCCGGAATGGGCCCGTAAAGAATGGGCTGCCGTAGGTAATGAGAGCCCTAGAAATTAAGTGGTTATGCATATCAGAGCAATAAGTCCAATAATATTCTCAGATCGATATAATAGATCAGGTAGATAGATGTTTGAACCTAATATTAGGTCCTAATAGTAAAATTGAGAGTTACATACCTTGAGGCAAAAAACAATAACGTCTAGAATAGTGTCCCAAAATACTTGTAGCGCACTCAGATACAATATGGCTTAATGGCAGATTTAAATAGCCTAGAAGTACATCTGGTGAATTACGTACCGTTGCCCAGGCATTGATATTCAGATATTTGGTACTTTCGCGTGACGTAAAATGGAAATCATCATCAACCGATAACAAGTCATTAACAGGCATTTCTTTACCTGCAATTTGGTATTATTTTGTTGTACATGTGACGTAGCGAAAGACTCGAATTAAAAATTTCGCATTTAAACAAGCTAAATTACGCAACAAAACAATTGAATTTGACAAAATACCTCTAAATACTTCAACTAATGAAAATATTTGTTCACATTCACCACCATCAACTTCAGTACGTACAATATCCGGTAAATCCGTAACTGAATTCTTTTTTACTGCAGCAGCTTTAGACCTGAACGAATAGATGTTATTAATTCTCGATATTTTTCAGTTCTCTAATAAATATAATACTTTTGTGGTGTTCCTGGTAATGTATGTAAACTTCGCCGTTTACGTAACAGTGTACTACCTATTGACTGTGCAAATTTTACCATATTTTCATTACTCGGTATGATTTTTGGTGATTTCGGTTTACTTCGTTCTTCTTTTTTTTCAACTACGACAAATGATTCTTGTTCAGTTTGTATCAGTTCTGGTTCACTATCGTCTCCTGGAAATATTTCGATTTTTAATTTATTTAAGCATTTATTTTCTAGCTACGTCAACCTTTTGCTTCTGCTGCGGTTGTTATTATTGCCGAGGCCACTGTTTCTTTCTCTTCAACAACATTTTTCCGTTTTAAAACATAATTTTCCACAACACGTTCAATACGTAACGTAACATTTGAACCAGATATTGACTTTAAAAATTTTGCAACTTGAGGAACGGTTGTTACCAGTTTATTTTCTACTGAAATCACCTTCAAAAAAATCGATTAGCCAAGGTTTGAATTATTTATTTCATAACTAACCACATCTAATGGTTTCAAACCAGCTTGATCAGCATATGAATTCGCTTTGATGCTATCCACTGAAACATATCCAGCTTCCTGATGGAAAATCACACCAAATTGACTTTGATTTGGTTTCGCTATAGTAATTTCTAGAGTCATAATAATCGTATCGTTGTCTTTTTGACAAATAGAGATCCAAGGAATTGTATCTACATATGTCAAATAAATTTGATAATACAATTAGATTTTATATTTCAACAAAATACATGCAAACGTTTACCTAAACCTATTGTTAAGTAAATACTCTGCGCTCCTTCTGGTACTGCTAATCTAGAAATTTCAGCTATATTGATTTCTAATGTACCTTGCGGAGCAATTTCATTATCATCTGCATCTAGTTGGCTAGGATCAATTTTTACGAAAAATGGTTTGTATCTGAAAGAAACCAAACCAAACCATGAAAATTTGTCGGAACACTATTAAAATCAGTTACCTTATTTGATAATTAGGTAGCGTGTGCTTTCTCTTGATAGCTTTTTTAATTTGATTCATTATTAAATTGGTTATGTTGGATTGAAGTTGTCGACCTTGAAATTGAGATTCGACAGACAAATCTAAAATGGGTTCGGAATAGAAACTGAACGACCAATGGGTATATGGTTGTCTGGAGAATTGTAATCTAGCTCGACCAGAAATTTTCTTAACTGAAAATGGAAATGCAAAAGCACACTAAGTCAAACTGAAATTAAAATTGGACAGTTGTTATTTACCTTTAATTGATACATAAGCTGCTTTTCCAAATTTCATTTTCGCATCAATACATAAATGAAAATTTCCCGAATATTCTAAATTTAAACCAATATTAATCATCTCCAGATGTTCATCTTTTGCATCCATTTTGACATCGTCAACAGTTACATCTTTTATATCGGGAAATTGTGAACCGAGATGCATATCTTTAATCTATAACAAAACAATGACATACAAACATCTAATTAATATAATTACAATCTCCAATAATTGCATAAATCTATATTTACTTACCGTAATTGAATCAAAGAATTTTCCCATAGCAGTTTTTGTTAATTCCTCAAATTCGATGGTGAGTTTCTTGTAAAGCCATTGTCGAACCGCTTCTGAATGTCGCAATTCGAAAAAAAGAAATTGTAATACTAAATTTATTGCAATGCCACCTTTACTGTTATCTTTTAACTCAGTGGAATCCAATTGGTGTTTTACATCCTGAAAAGTGTAGCTTTTTGTGAGATTTTTTCCAAATAATTCTTTTGTTTATTTTTTATTTACTTTGATTCTTCTTGTTGCTCTAGTTTTCTGTTATACTTACATTAGGTAAAGAGTACTCCCAAGATTTCTTATTTGAAAAATTACTTGCTACAGGACTTCGATTAAAAAAAATATGAAACAAATAATACTGAACAGCTAGGGTTAAAATAATACCGAAAATAACAGACCAACATATTAAGACGAAAATACTGAATGATTCCATTTTTGATTTAAATATTAATTTCTAACTAAAAAGGTAATTGTCACAGAAAATAATTAGAGCAAGACAAATTTTTATGTGTAAATAAATACTGAATAGCTATAGGGCCTTTGCAGGGCCACGACAACGACCTTCGGCCCTTCGATTCACTTTTGTTACTTCATATTGTAGCAGATACGTTCCGAAAGGTAAAATTTCATAGTCGGTATTGTTAATAATTTAGTATTAATTAAAATTTTGTCGATTTCTTATTTTGTTTTTGATTCACGTATTGTCTTTTCGCGTACCACTTTCAGTCTTCGGCAATATTCGTGTATTGGTCATTTTACTTATGCTGCCATCGTTCGAGCATTATACAAGGTAATTTCATTTTTTTTAGAAATTTTGAAATCGAAATAAAACTTTCAAATTCGATTTCACTTTGTACATTGAATTACAAAAGAAACAAAACACATTTATAAATTTATAGGATAGACTTTAACAACGTAAACGTGCGAAAGATGTACACAGTTGTTCATTTTCAAATTTGAAAACATGTTTTATTAGTTGCAGAACTAATAAAACATTAACTTTTTTTAACTTTGTTAAAAAAGTATTTATGTTAATTCTCAATTGCATATATTTTTGTCGATAAAAATATAAAATTTAATTATAATGAACCATTAAAATTAAACAAATTTTATTTAAACTTTAAGCTTGCTTTGCATCAGTATCGATAATATTCTTATAATTAACTAATCTTTTCACTCTCAATTTTGACCATACAATATAATTCGTTAATCCGATAATATTAGCAGCGGCCAAAGCTGCACTTTCCGGATATAATACAGTACTACATCCAAGACCACTTGGTATGTTCAAACTTGACCAAATATCTCTGCCAACATCCTCTTTCGATAATGGCGGGCAATTGATTACCTGTAAAACATTTATTGAATTGTAAAAAAAAAGGTTGAAAAAAAAACGTGTTATTTTACATACAGGAAAATCAGTATTGCCAGACAGAACTGGACCTAAACCATTAGATCGACCGGCTACTGCAATGAAGACAATTTTAACATTCAGAGATTCATAATGACTAATTAATTTTAATGTTGAGTTTGTTGATTTGTGAGCGGATGATACACGTATTTCAACGTTTAATCCTAAAGATTTGCAGTGTGCTTGAATTTTTTCGCAATGGACATTATCACTACCGCTACCCATAATAATTACAACAAGATGGTCACTAGAAAATAGGTAAATTTTCAGTAAAATGGTTAAAGTATAAATGCTAAAACAAATCAATAAATTCACCTAGGTGGCGATAAATGATCCAACTGTTTAGCTATCCATTCAAAATTCCGTTTGATGGTATCTAAATCCTGATCGGTAACATTTGTTAAATTGCGATAGACTTGTTTATCTACCATTAGCCTTTTATCGCCTGCTGGCCATAATCGCCAACTATCTGAATCAATTACATCAGCAACAACAATTTGCCCTTAAATTAATATAGACAATATTAAGTTCTGATGATTTGATCTTATTAGTAATAATCGATTAAATATAAATTATGGAAAATATATTTATCACTAAAAAAATAAAATGATGCAAGAATATGCGTATTGTGTATTAATTATATGTATATATAAAATTATCATTTATGTATTTCACCATAGCAGGGGGTCTTTAAATAGTTTCTTGTTCTCATTATTTATAGTAAATATTTGTGCGAATATCACAATAAATGCTGACGATGAAATAATCGACAGAAGTTCAATAAGGTCGCAATCACTTTTATTGCCAAAATCATATAGATAAAACATTTATTTAGAATAACTCTAGGTCAAAAAAATTAATATGGAATACTGTCTAGAAAATTGCGTCATAAATGATTAGCATGAGCTATTTAGATGTGGAAAATTTTCAACATTTAATTACGAAAGATACCGTTTAATTTTACCTGTAGAATCAATACCGAATTCGATTTTCATATCGATTAAAGCACAGTTTTTTGTCTGCCATACTTTTTCTAATATTTCGAACACTAAAATGGATACTTGAGTCATATAATCGACTTCATTTTCCCCTGTAATTGATAAGAATTAATACAAAAATTAATAAACATTGTTGTCGGACCATTTGGTTCATTTCGTAGCTATATTCTGCTCACCAATTTCAACTGAACAATTGGCAGTTTGAAATTTGAATCTAGCACTAATAATTTGTTCATCAGACCATTGCGGATCATGATTTGCATCATCTTTAAAAAAGGTTTCATGTTTAATTGGTACAAAACGATAACCCTCTTTAACTCCTGGATTTCTTTTCAAAAATGAACCGGTAGCTAAACGTCTAGTGACCCATTCAAACGGTATCATTTTACATGATTTCGCTATAAAAGATCTATCGGTAGCTGATCGAATAAATGCCGTTTGTATACCTAAACGAAAACGAACAAAATTAGTTAACAAGTTACAACTACGCAATTTTTATACAGTATACATACCGACAGAGTTTAAAATTTCAAAAACTTTGCAACAAGTTTTATTCGAAATAATAGCTTTTCCTTTTAGATCGTGTGCCTTAACGCCATCACCTGCTGTAATCCGATCTTTGCTTAATAAAAGACATAAATTTGGATCGGGATGCAGTTGATAAACTTGCTTGGTTTTGCCTTCAATTAATAGTTTGCCTAAAGTGTACTGGCCAGCTAATGATTATCAAAAAAAGACTTTTAAAGTTATATAAAAAAAAAATTATTATATTAAAAACTAACTTATATAAAGAAATTAAAAGAATTTTAATATTGGGTAATTAACGTTTAGCTGCTCCCTTGTATCTAAAATCTTACCTACATACATATAAAATTTATAAATATTCTATTAAACACCGAATATCCTTTTAAAGTATTTAAAAACGTATTAATGCATATTTCTTACCTTGATCAACAATATTTGCCATAATTCTTTTCTTAAAACGTATATTTTCACTAGGAAACAATATAATTTGAGATTTGAGGTTAGAAAAACGCGCAACAAGTTGCTAGTTGCTGCTGAACCGAAACGTTCAAATTGTATTAAACTTTTGTGCGCTAAATAAATTTATAAATTGAATTGAATTTGATTTAATCGAAGTTTTTTTGCCTTTTCATATATTTACGTATAAAACTTTAATTGCTGTTGAAAATAACAATAATAAATGTGTATTTGTTACACATCAAGTTAACAAATTTTGATAAGCGTGTTTTGTACGTAGATATTTTCAATTTTATAAATATATAACTTCGGCCTTTGAATTTTATTGAAATAGAAATGTTAATTGGATATATTTCAATATTTTCAAATATATTCCATATGGAGAATCACCATTGGAGATGTGAGCAAATTTTAATTAATGGATTTTTACTAATTTGTAGTCGATTTTCCTGATGTTTTTGCTTAACAAAAAAAGAAATAGTATTTTGATAGTATTTGAGATCATTATCAAAAATTTGAGAAAGTTAATTAGGCATTGAAATGTAATAATTGATAACAGAAATTTTTATTTGCAACTTAATACAAATTACAAATCGCTTATTTTAAAAACATTTTATTTACAAATCCACATTATATTAGTTAATATATATTTCATAAATATATATTTCGAAAATAATTATAAATAGAACAAAAAAACAGTATAATTTGTTGTCAAATTTAAGACAAATTTATTATAGAAACTTGACAATCGACATGTACTATAAATATAATCTTTTTCTTTGTCGAACTAATGTTAATTGTTTACATTATCTGTACTTTATTGTTATTATTTTCCATTGTTTTCGTGCCATGTGAAATCGGTTGTTCGTTTCGTAAACGATTTGTTGAACTTATATTATCAAAATTGAGCAAGATTTTTAATAGAAACAATTCCAAATGTCCATATATATAGAGATAGATAAAATTTGGCGCTAAAATGCGCACCCAAGATATTTCATACAGACTTATCGTTAAAAACATATCATTTTATGTCTAAATAGATCTTTTATTAACACGGCGCATATAATTTGAAAAATAAAAATTAAATGATGCAATTCCTATCCATCCGAAATAATCCAAATTTAACAACACGTTATCGAATTCTACCAAATTTGTTATGGCTCTAATTGCAGGAGTATAATAACCATTATCATATCGCCATAAGTTTAGTATATAACATCTACATACACATATTTGCGTATATATAAAAATTTATTAAATAAAATAATAAACAAACTCCATATCCATATGGAATGATGAAAGTTTTGTATATCAGAGCAAATGTATTTCGACACAATCGTCACATTACGATCACATTATAAAGATAAGGAAAAAAAAAATACATAAATATATACAGCAGGGGGTTATCACATTATATGGATATTGATTTAATGGATTTAAGATATAATAATAATAATAATAAATAACAAATTATGCAAACAAATTTTAATTATATTATACAAAACATATAAATCTTACATTCATTTTACTATATTGATCAATAATTTCGATTTATTATTTTATTTGGGCAGCTGTATTGAAGAATAAAAGTTAGTCTCGGTTTGTGGATACCCACACAAATTTAACAATTAAATAGTTTTTCAGTCAAGATTTAATTTTTTTTAAAATTATTATTATAGATGTCCAATATTGTTGAATATGATGTATCGGAAGGTACTGTTGGTTATACAAAACGAAAAAATCGCGGTGAGGCACTATCAGGACTGACACATGAATGTGGAGTATTTGGAGCAATTGGAGCTGGTGAATGGCCAACACATTTAGAAATCTCACAAATTATAACATGGGGTTTAGTTGCCTTACAGCATCGGTAAGTCTAATTTATATTCGCGAATTAATTAAAATCAATTGAATACTTAAAACAATAATTTTGACCGCTGTTTCGATATGTACTTAAATCTTTATTAAAGAGTTCTTTCGCTTTATGATTTATTATGTCAATTGTTGATTTATTTTCTGATTTTTTTTTTTTACTTAAAACATAACACATTTTTAGTGGTCAAGAATCAGCTGGAATTGTAACAAGTGAAGGTAAATCATCGAAACATTTCAATATAGTTAAAGGGATGGGCATGGTCAGTAGTATTTTCACTGATGATTCGATGAAAAAACTACGCGGCAATATTGGAATTGGACACACACGGTATTCGACATCGGCCGCATCTGAAGAAGTTAATTGTCAACCGTTCGTTGTTCATACATCGCATGGAGCACTAGCTGTTGCCCATAATGGTGAATTGGTTAATTGTGATAGTTTACGAAGACAAGTAAGTGTAAATGTTACAATTACTATCGACAATTAGATTATACGGCATAATTAGCTATGAAAACGAGCTCTTTGATCAGACAGAGATAATAGTGCCGGTTTGGTTTAATCAGAATTAATTTCCTTATCATTTCTTCTATTCGAATTCTATTAATTTTTCTATTAAAAGGTATTAGAACATGGTGTAGGACTATCAACGCATTCAGATAGTGAACTAATCACACAAGCGCTCTGCTTAAATCCACCTGATGGTGAACCAAATGGCGAACCAGATTGGCCAGCTAGAATACGCCATTTTATGCAATTGGCTCCACTTAGTTATTCATTGGTGATTATGTTGAAGAATAAAATTTACGCTATACGAGATCCATATGGAAATCGACCATTATGTTTGGGAAAAATCATTCCAGTAACTGATAGTAAATAATTTCTTCTTCTCTAAAAAAAAACCCTTGATTATATCCGATCCAAAAATCTAGTCAAAAGTAATTCAAAGTTAAAAAAATTCATTTCAGGATTAACAGAAGAATGTAATGAATTACAAGAAGCCGAAGGATGGGTAGTATCATCTGAATCATGTGGTTTTCTATCGATTGGTGCACAATATGTTAGAGAAGTTTATCCTGGTGAAATTATCGAAATGTCCAGACATGGTATTCGAACAGTGGATATTGTTCGAAGACCTGAAGGTGTAGCACAGGTAGAATATCCATAACTATTCACAATTTACCATTTTAATCGAAACTATATTGATGTGCTTTCCTGTAGGCTTTCTGTATATTCGAATATGTTTATTTTGCTCGAACGGATAGTATATTTGAAGGTCAAATGGTTTACGCTGTACGCGTTCAATGTGGTAAACAATTAGCTATTGAAGTGCCAGTTGAAGCCGATATAGTCAGTTCGGTACCGGAATCGGGAAATGCAGCTGCCCATGGATTTTCTAGACAAGTAATTTCGCTACTATTATACATTAAAAAAAAAAATACATATTTCATATTTTCTATCACTTTCATAGAGTGGAATATCATTTAGTGAGGTCCTATGCAAGAATCGATATGTTGGCAGATCGTTTATTCAGCCCAGTAATAGGCTACGTCAATTATTGGTAGCTAAGAAATTTGGCGCCTTATCTGGTATGGTTAAAGGCAAGCGAATTATTCTTGTCGACGATTCTATTGTGCGAGGCAATACAATTGGACCAATTATCAAATTATTGCGTAATGCTGGTGCTGTTGAGGTACATATACGAATTGCCAGTCCACCATTACAGTATCCATGTTATATGGGTATCAATATACCGACTCGCGAGGAATTAATTGCAAATCGTTTAAATCCAGAAGAACTAGCTCGACATGTTGGTAAGTAACTCATTAAATAAAAAAGTTTCGTTTTTGTTTTTAATCAAATAACTTAATTGGCCAAAAAAACAATGTATGATTTGATTATTAAAATATATTCGTATTGACAGGAGCTGATACATTGGCATATTTAAGTCTAGACGGTCTTTTGAAAGCAGTCCGTTCGGATATTAAAACAAAAAGTACAGCAAAAGTTGGCCATTGTACAGCGTGTTTGAGTGGCGAATATCCTGGAGGTGATCCAATAAAGAATCAGGAATTAGATTGGTAGAAATTCGATGCGTGTGATTGAGGAAAATGAAAATTGTTTTTTTTTTTTGGATTTTGTGATACCTAGATATTTATATTTATTATTGTAATATGCATTTAATGTAATTTATTAAGAGAATTGTTTGAGAAAAGTATATTAAAAAGTACTAGGATAAGAGAGAAATATAAATAAATACGTAAAAAAAATAAAGGTTTTATTGGATCACTGGTAAACACAACAGAAAACTGATTTTTCTTATTATCTAAATAATCAATAATAAAACGGAGAACTCAAATCTTATTGTACGTAATTCTATTATATTTTGCCTCGTGATTCTTAATATGACCCGGATTTCTCAATTTTATAATTTATCTATTTTTCCAAAAGTTGTTCAAATTCCGATCGATTTATTCTTTATTTTATTCAACAGTTTCTCGCAATTCCTTCGCTAACAATTGTTTCGACTTCGTTAACTTCTTTTGGACATTTCCTACTTAATACAACTGGTCCATTAACGGTTATTAATACATCATCCTCAATTCTAACACCTATTCCGTGATATTCTTTTGGTAACGATGACTTTTCTGATATATAAATACCTACAACAAACCGAGTAAATATACTGTCTAAACGAATGGTATAAAATTCTTTACCAGGTTCAATCGTAATAACCATTCCAGGTTCAATTTTAATATTTCTATTCACTGTCGATGTGTCGTGCACATCCATTCCTAAATAATGGGAAACATGATGAGGGCATAATTTAAAGGCTGCCTAAAATACAACTTCAATTATACAAGGCCGATTCTTAAAAAAATCTATTCTAACTTTCATCAAATACTGTTCGGATGGTTGCAATGGAATTAATCCTAATTCCTGCATTTTTCTTCCCAATAATAAACACATACATTCAAATAGGGCATCTAGTGATGGCAGTTTATTACAAGCATTTATTAATTCTTTTTGTACATCTAAAACGAGTTCATAGATTTCCTTTTGATGTTTGCTAAATTTACCATTAATGGGCCATGTTCTTGTTATGTCACTGGCATAACCATGATACTCGCAACCTAAATTGGATAGAGATGATGATTTACTTTCTATTTCGTATCATGTGGTGGAAATCTACTATAGGAAAATTCCTATAACTATTTACGTTATTTTAATTATTATTTATATCGTATTACAATAACAATAACTGATCGGAATTGTGCTCAATCAAAACTAATTAAAAATTGTGAACTATTAATTAACTGATAACGCGCGCGTGTAATCATTTTATAGATAGTTATTTTTAACTTAAAAAGAAACACCCTTTTCTTTTTTGTTCCTTTTTTCTTCGATGTGTTGTGTGCACATAAACATGTAAACAGAACGTATATTTTCTATTGGAAATTTCCACACTTTTAATTAAATTCAATCAGTATGAATAAATAACAAAAGAATACATTACCAGCATCCATTAGTACAGTTTCATTATTATTAATAAGTTGATTATTATTGATGTAATGAATTGTTGTTGATCGACTACCGCCAGCCACAACAGGTGGATAAGCGAGAAATTCCGCGCCACGTATTCGACATTCATAATCAACTTTGGCAAATAATTGATTTTCGCCTTAAGACCCCCAAAAAAGAAAACAGGCAGAGTATATTTTTCATTTTTTACTTTTATATCTCGTTGATATTTACCTATACCAGGTCTTGAATAACTCATTGTTTCTATTAATGCTTTAGACGCAATATCACATGATTTTTGCATTAAAGCGATTTCTGCTGGACTTTTATACAATCGTAAATTATGGATAAAAGCACGTGGTGATTCGAAATTTTTTATATAAGCTTCTTTAACATAATCACGTATAATATTCTGTATATTTGGATTCGCTTGCAATTCAAAATCGTACCTATATTGACATGATTATTTATTTGTATTTCAATAAAATAATTCATATTTTATTTACCATAAATTAAGTCCTGACACAGAATTTTTAAAAGATATTAAATATTTCGCTAAATCACTGATTGGTAAACTTTCATCGACGCCAAAAAATTCAAGTGCATTTTCCGGATGAGTTCTTGGTCCGTCCCACAATTCGGCATGATCATCTTTTTCACGTACAAAAAGAGTACTTTTATGCTGGCTACGTCATACCGTTTCCGGTCGTTTCAAGTTAAATAGGATGATAAAAATCATTAAACTTACCTGGGACTACTAGAACTATTTATCACTAAACATGTATCAGGTTCTTGGCATCCTGTTAAATAAAGGAAATCACTATTTTGTCGGAAGACATATGGAATTTTATCGCTCATATATTGTTTTGTAGCTGCAGGTATAAGAATCTAAAATTCAGCTAATGTACAACATACATAATACATATAATAGTGATCGTGTCGTTACCAAGTGATTCTTGGATGATGAATTAGATTTTAAAGCATATGAAGCGATTGCTTCAATTAATTTTTGTCTACGACAGTGGTATTCGTCTTTTCTAATTAATGGTGTTATTTCATTGTCGCCTAATAAATGAGGATGGGAACTGGGTGTTGGTTGTCCTAATACTTTTTTGCCAGGTTCTCGTAATGTTTCTGGTTTTTGTGTTTTTGCCGCTTTTCTACAAAGTGATCTTGAGAGTTCTAAGACCGAAAATAAAAAATTGTTTATTAAATAAATAAACCGGAAAGGCGGCTAACCTCTGAAAATATTGGTGGGTATAGTAGTTTTAAATGTAAGCATTTTTTATTCTAAGTTTCCACTAAAATTTTGAAAAAAATGAATTGAAAAATCAAAAAATGAAACAAAAAAAACAGAAGGTGTCAAAAACCAGGTTAGAATTTCAACAGCTGATTTTGTTTTTATGTTACATCAGCTGTTGTGGTTGACATTTACATTGAATAATTTCAAATGATTCCGTTCCGGCACTTTTGCCGGCATTATTGTATTGCAAATGCAAAAGTTTTGCATTTGCAATGTTTTGCAGTGCAACAAAACTTTTATGCATCATGTTTTAATCAAACTTTTCATTTCAAGTAAGAGTCATTTAATTTCATTGAAGACTTTATTTATAACTTTAACCAGTTTAATAGTTAAATAAAAAATGTTTAAAAAAATTTTAAAAATTGTATTACTAGTTGCATAAATAGAAGTTGTTTGGCAGAAAATTTAAATTATAAATCCAAACATAACCTATAATTTATCAATTTTTCGAAATTGTTTTAGAATAAACATTTTTCAAATGTAGAATTATATTTTGTACTATTGAAAGAAGTTTTGCAGCCAAAATGTCGACAATTAATATACGTGTTTCAACTGAATTTGCCCAACCATGTCCAATACTGTCTAGAGAAGTTTCGTCCCGAGTTTTTGCACCCGGTGAAGTTATAACATCCTCTTCAGAGACGAATTTTGTAAGGTAAGTTTAAAAGGGTATCATCCCTATAACTGCCTATAAACTGATTCTTATCAATTCTCTTGATTAAATAATGATGCATTCATTTTTTGTATAATTTATTAAAAAGCCGAAGTAGTGCTAGAACATCCGGCACTTGTTGCCTTGACTAGTTCCCAACCTTCAGCGAACTTATTAAAGATTTTAGAATTATAAGCATAATTTTAGAGGGCATGGAACATACGAGGAAAATGGTGTATTAAAAGCAACGGTTGCAGGTGCCTTAGAACAAGTAAATAAATTAATATCCGTAAAACCATTAAAAAGTCGTTATATCGGTCAAGTAGGCGAAGTGTTAGTTGGTCGTATAGTTGAAGTGCAACAAAAACGATGGAAAGTCGATACGAATTCAACACTTGATTCTATTTTGCTCATATCGTCAATAAATCTGCCAGGTGGTGAATTACGTAGAAGATCAGTTGAAGATCAACACATGATGCGACAGTATTTGCAGGAAGGTGATTTGATTAGTGCAGAAATTCAAAGTATTTTTTCCGATGGCAGTCTCTCATTGCACACGAGAAGTTTACGTTATGGTAAATTAGGTCAAGGAATTTTCGTTGTGGTATTCCCGTCGTTGATTAAAAAAAGTAAAATGCATTTTCACAGTTTACCGTTTGGCATTAGTTTGATACTTGGTAATAATGGTTATATATGGATTAGTCCACCTTTTAAAAATACTGATGAAAATGTCGGTGGATTTTTACAAAATTTAGAAGAGGTATGATATGAGGATTCATAAACAAAAAAGAGTTTGAAAAAAATTTCAATAATAATTGTCATAGGTAATTCCAAAAGATATAAGAGAATCAATGGCGAGAACACGGAATTGTATACTGGCATTAGCCGAGTATCGCATAATGTTATTTGATACCAGTATAGTATTCGCTTATGAAGAATCACTTCGATACACGTTAACCGAATTATTACTGCCCGATGCCATGTTCGATATTGCACAAAGTACTCAGCGACGACTTGATATGTTTGAAGATTAAGTTTGTCCGAAATAAAAAAATGTTAAATTTATCAAAGACATTTTATTACATAAAAAAGCTATAAAAATATTAGCGATTACATATCATAATTTTCCCTATAATATATACAATAAATACCTATAATTCTAAACAAGTCATATACTTTTTTCGGCTACAATCGCGATGCAATAAATAAATAACTTAAAAGACGAATAAAATTAGGAAATTAAAAAAATATAGATGTCTTACCGTTACAAATCATATACGCCTTTATCTATACTCATACTAATCTCATGCCATTTGCCGCGTAATAAACGCCGTCGTGCATAATTTAAAATTTTTAACCTTTAATAACTATATGTACTTTTAGAAGGTCAAAAGGTAAAGATGCTTTTCATATTTACCTTTGACATAATCTTTTATTACACTCCTCATTCTATCATCATCGTCATCAAAAATTGAGACGTTTATCTGTAACGGTAAAAGTAATTTTCAACGTAGAGGTCAATAGATAGTTGAAGTTGAACCCGTCACCCATATAGAAACCTACACCCGTGCCCGAAATTCAATTACCTACATAATAATATATTAATTAAGTATGTAGAAGGAATTATATTAATTTGAGTCTTTTTTTTTTTGTTATTTTGGGATTGCACTGATCCCACAGGAAGATTTGAGTGCTTTACAGAAAATACAAAAAAAAACGTAGGTATTGAGCAAGTTGTTGTTGTTGTAGTTCTTTGATGGCTTTAATTCGGGCGTATAATAGCTTTTTGTTTGAAATATGTTTTCTGTAAAACACTCAAAAAACAAAAAGTCTTGTACCTATATTTAGGGCTTAAAACTAAAAACAAATTCTACTTAAAGTTAAAGCCGATTTTGGCATTTTTGTTCGGCATTGTGTTCAAATTTCCATTAGTATATTTACAAGAACAAAATTGCAAAATCGTCGTTCCCACAAAATGACCTCTCTCTTATTTTAACTCCTATTGAATTAAATTAGTATAATTAACATATATAATAATATAATCATTATTCTATCTTAATGAGTACGTTTTTAATATTGCCGCTTTGATTAATCAATTGAAAGGTACATACTAAAAATAAAAATATTAATACCAACTTTTTTATCAGGTTATTAAAAATATAAAAATGATACGAGCACTAATTAAAGAGCAATTAAGCTCCTATCGAAATCAGTTGACATGTTTACCAGGGTTCAACCATTTCTTCATGTAGTAACAGAACAGCGTTGTAATGTAGAGCAGAATTAGGAGGGCACAAGTTACGCCAAGAGCTAGTACAGATGTTTTAGTCGGACATGGTTCGATGATTGTTACCGTTTTGTCTGAAAGTGAGACTATAAAAACAATGCCATTGTATTTCAAAAAAAAAAACATTATTTTTTTTTCTTTGATGAAACAAAGAAACATGTCACTGTTTCTCTTTGATATTTTAAGCTTAATAAGACTTATTTCCTATTAACGCAAGAGAGGTGAGATACAAATTTCTATGAAAGAGAAACGGTTGCAACATACGGTTTTTGCGAAGTGAAGTTGGTCGCAATTTTTTTTTACCAAAATACTAATATTAATAAAATACCTGTTATTGATTTATATTTTATATATATGATATATAATTGTGTATGTATTCTTATTGATTTTATCAGGAGAATATTTACCTTAACTTATATAAATTTTCACCTGAATATGCGCACGCACATCGTGTTCTCTTTACATATAATAGAAAATAGGTCTATTCTTGGCCATCAAGAGATTTATAAATACCTTTATCGAAATCCTGATCTTTCTTTAATGATTCCGATTGTTTCTCATCACCAAAATCTAATACTAAGATTTCTTGACTCAGTGTCATATCATCGTCTTTTTCTTCTTCCGTTTGATTCTGAATGCTTCTTCTCTTTCTGCCCCATGATTCAATTGAATCTCTTCCCCATTCGCAAACAGCCTAAAAACGATAATGTTTGTTAGCCTTTATTATCATTGTATAGATCATTTAAAATAGGCAACGTACTGGTTCACATGGTCCCAAACAGTATTTTACATTACATTGGAAAATAACTCCATACGATTCAGTGAATCGGAACGCTTCATAAACCGATTGCAATGCATTGCCATCGGGTGTAAAGGCTGGGAAAATACTTGGATCGACCGGACAACCATCGTCATCGATTATTTGGAATGTGCTTTTCGAATCTTTTGCCATTGCAACGCAACTTCTTGCGAAAATGCCGTAAGGCGCTGAAAATTAAGTAAAATTAGAGTGTCTATTTTATGATAATAATCTCTGGTGGCAGGCAACTTACTGTCTTCAGGTATTTCAATTCTAAATGTTAATTTATCCCCAATTCGAACGGTTTCAACTTCCCGAAGACGACTATCTAGGATACGAATTCTTGGTGGTGGAGCTTCCGGTGCTGATGTGATACTAATCATGTCTGGATCCCTATGATTCGAAATGAACAAAAAACAAATTTCTCAAGTAGGTCGATATTTTGTGAATTAAACGATTAGATTTACCTAATTGGCATCATTCCAAAAGTAATATTCTTCGATGACATATCGTAAGTACATTTCACTTTATAAATCTTATCAGCTTTCGTCATGACAACACTGTGATGTTGAAGGACAACAGTATTACTATATATTCCAGTCTGGAAATTTGAAGTTTAATTTCATTCAAAATCTATCAATTTACAAAGCCATTCGACTAAAACTTACCACTGATTGTGTATTACAGTCTTGTCCGGACATTGTTAAATCTAATCGGAATAAATCACTATTGCTCACATCGACATTACAAGTTTCCGAACGACCTAATGCATAAATTCTTCCATTGAATGGTTTATTAGTTCGTACTGATACAGCAATTTTCGTATCTTTACAATTGACTGCAACTACAAATTGAATTGAAATTGTCGTGAATTTATCAGAATTATGTTGTTCACTGTATTGAAATTAAATGAAACATTGAATTGAATACAAGAATCTATTCTGTATTTTAAAAACACCATCATAATAATAAGAAAAGTATTAATTATTTTCAAATTATGGAGATAAAACTATCGATTTTATTATCAGGTCTATGGGCGACTAAAATAAGGAGTAGAATCGACTTAATAAAAGTCAAAATATTTAACCGGGCAGAAATTGTTTTGTCCATCAGATGGAGTAGTGTTTCTAGAATTGCTTGTCAGATCATTGACGTACTTTGTTATTGTTTCGTTTTCAAATCATTTTCATATTTTACATTAATTTTTATATTTAAAATAATCCATAGTATTTCAAAGAAACCATATAAACTATTAAATAATTGTTAATAAAAATTTCAAAATAAATTTTACATAATAAATGAGCAATTATTTTGATAATACATTTTTATCTAACCCTATAGCACGCCACTGATCATAAAATTAATAAAATAGGGGAAAAAACAAAATTATGCCCATTTTTTAAATAAAAATTGCTGTATTATATTAAATATTCCTTGTTGCATAAAATCAATGATTTTCCTTTTCTGCTGTTCACTTCTTATAGTTCTTCATCGTCAAAATCATGTAGAGGTATATAAAATGGTTATCTAACGAAATCTTATACGGGCAAAACATTCTAATCGTAGATTATAGTATTAACATTGGATGGGAGTTTTCTTCGCCTATACCAAGAAAACTACTTGTCTCTTGTTTTAAAATCTCTCTCTCTCTCTTTCTATTTTAGTAGAGTGCAAAAGATTTTCTTGAACTGACAACTACGTTTTGCAATAGACGACAAGTTTAATGGATACTATCAACTTTTTCACCAAACTACGAAAACATTAAAACGAAAGATTTTGCGAACTTTTATAGATAAACTAGAATTACATGATGTCGACGTCGACGTTTTATAGCAGGAAAGGAATTGAAATCTATTGCGTGTAATGTCAGTCCCGAAATTTATGTATTATTCCCATTTCTCCGTTGAGTCTAGAAAATATTCATCGGGTTCTAAAGGTTTTGGCGTGTATGCAGCAAGTAATGCAAAACTGAGCCTACTGTACTCGATGTTAGTATATAAGATTTCGGATGTTGTTGAAAGTATCCGGCAAACCAAAAAAAAAAAAACCATCTTGTTAAATAGATTTTCATGAGCGATTACGATAATAAATTCTTATTATATACGAGGTATAACTAGATGTTGCGACGCAAAGAGAATGGAACAAAATGAAGAAGTCTTTCTTCGATATAGGAAAATATTTAACCATGGCATTAATAGCGAAACTTGCCCTGTCCCTTTTCTTTTTCTTCTTCCTTTTTTTTTTTGTTTTTTTCATTTTTGTTCACGGTTGCAAAGAAAACGAGAGGCAGCAACAAGATGAATCGATTGCCAGACTGTTTTATGTTCGACATTACAATGGCGGTTGCTTTAATGGACCGTAATAAATTTTAACACAGTGCTTTCGGACTCCGGTATTACGACGAAAGGGCTTTTGCTCGTACACGTATTCTAGTACTATTAGTAACTAGTCTAGTCAGGCTGTTGTTATTGTACTCGTATGTATGTATGTAGGTAGGTATAGAGGAGAAAAAAGGTTCTCTACTTGCTCTCATCACAAGCGGCGAAAGTCTTCTTGTGTTTCTTGTATGTGGAGTTTTATGACTGTTGGTAGATAATTAATTTTGTGATTCTTTTTTCCTCTTGCTGGCAGGCAGGCAGTCAGGTCTTAAATAGACCGTATGTTATCGTGTTTTTAATTTTCTTTTTTTTTTCAGTTTCTACTACAACTACTAGCAGTTCTATAGTGGTTTGGTAGTAAATTGAATAGCTTCAGGGTTGGTTTTTTATTTTGGTATCGCGTAGACGTGGTTTCTTTCTATAATGAAATTGTTATGTCCTATTAAGAAGGTAAATTATTATCATTATAGTTAAATGGGGAAAATGTCCTCATCGGCTTCAATCGTATCCCACTACTACTAATTAACTGACATTGTAACAATTGGCAATTGAAAACACTACTACTGGTAACTAATTTTATTGTATCATATTGTCAACTTACCATCGTAACACGTGCCAGTTTTGTCGCAATTAACATCAGCTGATTTAGTGAGATTGTTTAAAGTTGGATCTTCGGATGTGTCAAAAACAACTGGCAATGAATTTTCTCCACCAGCACTACCACTACCAGTGCTTGAACCACTCTCTGCAGTTAGAAAATTAACATTGAATTTCGCCATCCCATATATTTAATGGATAAATGATTTTATTATAAATAAATTACTATCTGATAAATGTGTATGCGAATTGAAATAGAATTTAATTGTGTCATTAATCATGTTGTGCCACGTGGCGGTGCAATGACTTACTTTCGCAAACATTCTCATAATAAGCACCAATCCTTTCTCCGCTATCAATCAATGGTCGTTCAGCATTCAAATAGGTACTTGGACCGTCTGGAAGTGTTTTATGATCCAAATGGAATAATTGGCAATTATATTGTGAACCCTAAAATATAAGATACATTGAATAGTGCATGACGTTCTCTTATGGATGGAATGTTTTTTTTTTTTTTCATTGATTATCACATACTTGAGGTGGTCCCTTGTACAGGAACGATCGGCATAGGAATTCATTTTCAATTTCGCAAGCCAATCGGCATGCTGCCTCCGATGTTACTTGAAGTTCTTTATCGATATAGTAGTGGAGACTGGCATATTGAGAGACTTTATCTTCAGATACACCGATACGAGGTACTTGATATACTCGATTAGCTATAATTAATTAAATTAAATATCAAATTTGATTTTACAGAGACAAAAAAGATTTGAAATGCACAAAACATACTTTTACAAGCCTGATTTCCTTTAAGGCATAAATTCTCGAAATAATCAACTCCTTGTGCATCGACAAATTGAACAAATTGTCCAGCCGATCTACGATCCGAATCGCTCAATTGACATTGTAATGTGATGTAATTGTATTCGCATGATCTACAGGTGAAACGATGCTGAAATAATTAATTAAAAGTGGTGTTATTCTTTTTTTTTGCTTTAAAGTTTTTGCAAAAATTTAAAGATGCAACTTGACACCGTTTCCTTAATTTTACCAATAATTTTTTGCTTTTTTTTTTTTTTTTAGTTAATTAAAACGGTGCAATTTGAAAAACCGTTTCGTTAATTATTATTAAACTGGATCAATTAACCCCGAAAACGGATTTTATTTATGTAGGTCGTTTTCGAATTGCTTGCTTGTTCAGTCTATTATTATTCTACTCTAGTTTGTTCTGTCTATTAAAAGATTATTTTTCACTTGATTAAACGATTTCTTGAACTTTCGAAGACACTTCGATTTATTTCTACGACCATGTAATGATTGAATTATTAAAAGAATAATAGAGGAAAACATGATTTAGCACCAAAATATAAACATTTCTCTTTTTTAAAAGCAAAAATTAAACATTTAGAAGATTTCAGGACTTCACATTAATGAACGAAGGCTCTGGCCAGCGCCTTCTTTGATTTTAAGACCAAAACTGATTGTATTAAATGCAAAAAATTTAAATTATTTTAATCAAGCTAAAAAATAATTGAAACACATTTCAAATACGAAAATGGAAAAATTGATTCATAACATATCATGAAATGATAAATATTTCTTCAATTTTCAAAATTTCAATAAATGTTTAATTATGCCTATAATTTTTGGTTGCCTAACAATCATCGGCAACTGCAAATACATATGATCAAAAGCCACTGTATTATAATTAATGTAAAGTTTTTTTCTACTTTTTGTAATTACTAAATAAAATAAACTTTGAACTGAAATAATATATGTAAAATACAACTATAAATTCAACTAAATAACTAATATTATCAATAAATGTATGACACTCATAAGTCAACGCAAATTGAACTTTTATATCAAGTTGGCAGGGTCCATGAAATTTAATTCTGGCTATTTTGTATATATTTTTTTAATTAGATTTAATTTTAATAACGTTGGTCTAGTAAAAGTATTATACTAGTATTATACTCGTTGAAAAACATTTTTTGAATATCGCAAACATTACTGAACATTATTTGTTATACTATTATTTGTTTATTACCTCATTTAAACACGCAGCCAAACACGCTTCTTTCGTCGATGTATAAATCAATGCATTATCCAAGCCACGAATCATTTTATTTGGTACACGTTCAAAGGCCCATGGTCTCACACAAATATTGTCACTACGTAATTGTAATTTGGTCATATAATACATATTTACGCTACGTTGTGGTGTTGCAGTTGGAATATTAGCGTGCGTTTCATTTTGTAATTGACATTGTGTTTCCTGTATGTGAAAAGACGAATAATTGAACAAGAGGAATATTATAGATTAATGATGTACATAATTAAATGATTGATTGATGACTTGTTAGCTTAATTTACCTGGACAGGAATGAGTGGATTCAATACGAAACTGAATGCGGCCGCTTGACAATCAGGATCGCCACGGCACCAACCTTGGCATTCATACAATGTTAGATTTTGTATGGTATAGAAAGTTGTGCCCTTGTAGTCGTAATCAGTTAATTTTTCAAAAGCTATTCGGCCTGTAAATGTTTTTATTTAGATATTAATTTTTTAATTTAGTTCGCGGGTTTTACGCATGAATAATCGGACTGTGTAAAGGATGAGAAATGAAATGTTAATTATAAATTATAAGTGAAATTTTTTTGGTTTATGTGGTCATCTATATGTTGTTATTGATTGGTAATTGTGCATTCGTGTGTGAAACCTGCTCTAAATGCTTTCACATACGCATGTCAAACAATATAATCTCTTTGTCCATTGAATGTATTCAACAATATCTTTACAATCTACATACTACATACATAGACCATTCTTCTATATTAAATGAAGAAAAATGTCTTATTGTTTATCTATAGCAAGTTCATGTCCATGTATAGAATAGAAGAACAAAAGGACTGACCATCAGAAGAACACTTTGTACATAAACTGGTTAATTAGTTAAACAAGTAAACAAACTTTCATTAGAGCTCGACTAATTTATGTATATGTATATGAGTCTAATAGTATAGTATATATATACATATGTATAGGTAATTTTGTTGTAAGCAGGGGTCATAATGTCGCGACAACAATTTATTCAGACATGACATTCATATAGTTCTTATAGAATGTTATATTATATGTTAACAGTATAAATTTTGCCTACTACTGGGAAATAGAACTGCCAATCAATTTGCAACTGTTGCAATGAGATGTCAGAAAGTCAAATTGGAAATTAGTCCAATGATTTCACTATTTCATAGTCTTCTTATATCCTCAAATATCCGATTATTCCTAAGAAATTCAAAGTGGCATTATCCAACTTCTTTAATTTAATGCATAAACATAGTCGTAATTTTTGTACGTAAATCTTGATATAAACATACTGCTTTTAATAGTAGCGGTTATTCAATTCCTTAACTCTTATTTTTTAATACATAAACGTAATTTTAAAGTTCGCAACTTTTAACGTTTTACGTATTAAGAAATACGAATTAAAAACGCGCTTGCGCTTTAACCACACAATATTTTCGATCAGATGATGACAGATGGAACGTAACCTTAAAACCAAACTATTCTGACGCTATTTTTGATGATTATTTTTGTGTGCATATTTGAATCGTTTATTTAAAAAATTTTTATTATCTATTAGTTACTTTTAGCGTTTTTTATTTCAGTAGAATTGATCAATTTCTCAATTCTTGTCATCAATTTCGATTTTAATGTCAATTCTTTCAATTTCTGAGTGACGAATTCAGAAATAAGAATCGTGTTTTTAATTTTTCGTGATTAAAGTTACATATACGAAATAAAAATTACATTTATAAAATTGGATAATTCCACCTTCAGTCTATATTAGTCGGGGCAATCGGAAATTGATTGTTTGCACAACCAAAACGAAGAACAGTGTGGTTGTTAGACTGTTGTTGACAAAGAATATTGTCGGGCATGTTTATCGTACTTAGTACTTACCTAAACATTTGTTAACAACTAAGACTAGAAGGGTAGCTATCACAATAGTATATTGAGTGTTGGCCATCTGAAACAGAAGAAATGGAAAATCAATTAATTATGTATAAACAAATACTCTCATCCTATACTAATCAGTCTAGGGTGATTAAGATCTCAAATAGTTGGAGGGTTTATACTAAATTGTTTATGCCCATGTGCATGTACCAAATTTGTTATATTAAGGATATTGAATAGTTTTTATTGTAAAAAATAAATTATTATTGATTCCCTACTTTTAACATGACTAGTGATAATAAATAAATATTTAAAAATGTATTTATTCCTCTAAAAATCTGAAATACCAGTGTGTATTTTTTAACTTTTCAAAAAATATTGCAATAAAAAAGATTTGGCAACGACATTTATTGTAAAATCCAGAATGTCAACAAAAAAAAATAAATAATAATAACAGCTGATTTGCTGTGGCAATTTTTATTCATGCCAGTTCGATATACACAAATACGCACATGCGCACAAGTATAATTATTCCAACTGTTCGTTCTTTTCGGGAGCCAAAGCTTACATTAGTCCTATCCAGAATTGATTAGTATATAGTAAAATGTATTTGACCCTAATGTATAATGGTCAATGGCATTGATTAAACACACCACTTTTCACTTAATGTCAAGATAACAAAAGCAAAGCTCTAAAATAATATTGGAAAAAGTAAAATCCATTTACGAGTTTTGCTTTCCCATTCGATGTTTATTTGTTTCTCACTCGCTCTCTCTCTCTCTCTCTTTCTGATAGCTTGTTGGTTGTCGGTAATATTTACACTCATAATATGATTTATGAGTTGTACAATGTAAATGGCCACCGAATGAAAATACCCTTTACGCGCGCCATTCATTTCTATCCTCTATATGTACAATGACAGGCAGACCACCCCCTAGAGCCCAGAGCAGAGCACTCCCCTTTTAACTGACAGATGATTGCGGGGAAATGATTTATTCTAATCCTTTTCAATCTTTTGTGTGTGTTTTTTTTTTTTTTTTTTTACTGTAACATTTCAAATATGACATGAACAATTCTGTTTTTCATGCGATCAGTGGAGAATTGCAAATTTGCGCTTGAGTGCGTAAATTATTCAAATAGGAAAAGTCCATCATTAATGGATGGAAGGATGCGTTTGTATTTTTACTGTACTGAGATGTTAGAAGAATAATAAAAGAAAGAAAGAAATGTTATTAAAGCTATAGAGTATACAACATAGTATGGTATGGTACTATGAGCAGTACTGCATTCTTTCACGTAAAATAAACGGCTACATTCTTATAGTATAGTTGTATAGCAGTTGGTACTACTAGTACTACTGCTCGTATATGATGATGAGATGATGTCGTCCGTCCAATTATGCGTGCACTTTTACGTGGATTTTTTAGCGTGAATGAAGAACGGTTTTTAATTAACCGGTTAATGGAAACGGTTCATTTCGATTTTTACGTCATAATAGATATAATTATCGATCGCAATAACAATTAAAGATCCTTGCCGCTTCTCTCTCTATGTGTGTGGATATGCCTACATGTTTTTGCCATGCAATGAAAGAAATAAAAATGAAACTGGGAAACTTTTTATTGGTTCTTTGATCTTGTGACGGTGTTAAGTAACAGGACATGTTTTACAGAGAGTATTCATTTTATTTAGACAATAATTAATACATAATTATAAATATCTTCTCACCAACTCTTTCATTCATTAACAATAGCTGAAACACAATACTTTTTAAACTGATTTAAACTAAAAATTTAACTGCTCCACAATGCTTTTTTCCAACAATAAATTCGTGAGGTCATTTTCCCAAAATTTAAATGAGAAACTTAATTACGAATTCTCCACACAGACTAGCTTAATTTAAAATGTTTAATCGTGATTCAGAGAGAGAGAGAGAGAGAGAGAGAGTGAGAACTAAAACTGCTATGTATGTAGACGATTGTGTCCTTTCAAAGATAAGATTGGAGTGATGCTGTTGGAGTAAGGGAAAGTTTTCCATTAATGAAAATTGTTCTAAAACAAATATCAAGACAATTGTCTTAATAGCAAAGTGGATGGTTATTTTAAGGTAATTTAGAGTAAAGGTGAATCTGAGATTAGATGGGTGGCCTAATCGGTTTGGTATTGGGTATAGTAATAATGCTGGAAGCGAAAATTACCAATGTGATTTACATAGGTAATATTGTGTATTGTATGCAATATTGGTTAAGAGTGGGATTATCCAACTGGTCAAATTTTAGTATACGTAAATCTTGATATAAACATATTGTTTCTAAGATAGTTGTTATCCAGTTTCTTAATTCTTATTTCTTAATACATAAACGTAATTTTAAAGTGCCCAACTTTTAACGTTTTCTGTATAAAAAAATACGAATTAAGAGCGCGCTTGCGCTTTAACCACACAATATTTTCGATCAGATGATGAGAGATGGAACGTAACCTTAACCAAACTATTCTGGCGCTATTTTTAATGATAATTTTTGTGCATATTTGAATCGTTTATTTATAATTTTTTTTATTATCTATTAGTTACTTTTTAGCGTTTCTTTTTAGTAGTAGAATTGATCAATCTTTCAATTCTTGTCATCAATTTCGATTTCAATGTCAATCCTGCCAATTTCTGATTATGAATTAAAAAATAAGAAATTGTTGTTAATTTTTATTGATTAAAGTTGTGCTTACGAAATAAAAATTACGTTTAAGAAGTTGGATAATTCCACCCTATGTTAATTTTAATATAAATATTTTACGTATTTTGTTGTGTGGTGTTTTCAAAAATGTTTTTAAGTTTTTTTAAAGTTCTCTTATTTTATTCCAAAAAGGTCAACCTTTGACCTATAATATCAAACGAAAACTAATTGATGGAAACCAGGAAATTGATGTCTTTAGTAAAAGTGTATATAGAACACTGTAATGACTTTATTGTTCATCTTTAAGTCGAATACAATAAAAACCTTCTTAAAATCGCCCTACATATCACCAGGGTAGAGAACATGTTCGCTCGAATTCACACTCTAACTAACTCAATAATATCAAAACCAATTACTTTCAAATGACAGATTATATACAATATAATCTCCCTCTCTCTCTCTCTCTCTCTCTCTCTGTGTCTCTCTCGTTTTTTGTCTTTCCATGTATGCCTTCGGGTGAGTGTGTGTTTGATTGACAGTTTCCAAAATTGTTTTCCATGACAACTTTTTCGAAAATAAATTCCTCTTTCTTCCCAAGGTCTATTGTTCTCTCGAGTCATATACATTTTGCTATACTAATCATTTCTAATATTATAACAGTGTAGATCACTTTCGCATCCAAAAAAGAAGGGATAGCTTGTATAAATATACTTGTGCGCATATGTGATTTTGTGTATATTGACGTGGCATCAACAAAAGTGATCGCAACAAATCAGTTTTCTTATTATTATTATTATTTTATTTATATTTTATAATAATAATTGTTCTTTTTGTGATATTCTCGATTTTATAACAAGCGTTGTTGCCAGATCCTTAACAATAATCAATAATAATTGAGAACAAGATTTTTAAAAATTAAAAGAAAATTACAAATTTTTTAATTTTTAATCAAAATGATTTCAATATTCTTAACCTGATACATTTGACAGCTGTCACAACACATGTACACACAAACAATTTGTTTGTGTCTATTCTACAATCCTCCACTTTTTAACACTTTGCCTACCCTGACACGATTAGTATAGTATAGAAGTATTTGTCTCTAATATAGCATTGCCGTATAATATTCTTTCCCCCCTATCGACTCAAGTCAAGAATAGATTGTCAAAAGACGGAAGCACTTTGTTATTCATTAATATTGTATTAAGAGTATACTTCTAACGTTGTATAGTATAATATAGGTGATATAGATAATGGCGTAGGGATACCGATAATACACGTACGAAGGAGGAGGCGAAATAATTTTATTCTATAGGATGCATGACTATAAAGGATTCGAGGATGTTATAGATATGGAATTCGAATAGATAAAGGAAGATAGTTCGTTAGTGTTTGTTTAACAGGTTTTGATAATCAAGCGCAAGCTGCAACGATGAAGAAACAATACTAAAAGATAAATTGATTTGATTAATTTATGTATACATATACGAAGTATCGATGGAGGCATAGCGAAAAAACGCGTGCCTTTTCTTCTCTATTGTATACATATACAATAGATAGATGGCGTGATGAATTAATGCAACCATCAGCGATGACAATAACGGTTTTCTCTAGTGCGGTGAAGCATTTTCATTAATATGCATTCAACGTTTAACCTATCATAAATACTAATAGGGAAAAAGAAATTTGCATTAGTTTTACATTGATATAAATAACATATATATACATATATATATGAATCGTTTACCACAGCCAACTTACAATATAGGCAGGCAGAAGGTCAAAAGATCAGCTCTTTCTGTTCACCATTTGATATGGGAACTCATCCCATCATAGACGGAACGAAACAAGAGAGAGAGAGAGAGAGAGAGAGCGAATCGAAACTATATGTAGTACGTATACAAAGCAGAATGAAAATGGGAGAAAGAGAGAATACAATTCATATGGAAATACATATTGCTAAAATGGCGTTATATTATGAATGCGGAAATTACGGAGTTTCATGAAAAACCTATGCGAATAAAAAACAAAATAGGAAAATTATGATATTGGGTGAGGATGTTTATGATTAAAGTCGAGCGCCTTAGGTGAAATCGATATAGTTGAAAAATAATGGCATTACAAAAGATATAAATCTATACTTACTACCAACCACCAAGATCACCATACAATACATAGTTGCAAATAGATAGTGTGACTGTGATAGAGAAATGGAAATGATTATCAAGTGGATTGAAATCTATAGTATATAGAGTAGAATAGATGGAAAAAGGGGCAATAGATTCTGAGAGATAAGAAGTTACATTGAATTCAAATCGAATCCATAATTAATGCTAATCTAGATTTATGGGCATTAATAAAAGCGCGCGAGGATTTAAATCCACAGGTATAGTAATAGCGATGCGCAGCAGCACATGCCTAAGTATACCAATCTCCTTATAATTCATTTTGGATTCAAATAGAATCGAATCGCTATCCAGTACATAATCTGACATAACAAAATGTCTACATACATTAGATTTAATGGAGATTTACATATTCTAAAGTGAAACCACACCATCGTCATCATTATATCGTTGATTTTATTAGCATTCAATTGTCTCTCTGTACTATTTTATATCTGTATATAGTATATATACATGAATGTTTCCAACGACATTACATTGTCATTGTCAAGATATCTTCATTCATCTTTCTCATTTACTATAGACCTACTAGCTATTTATTATTACCTGTAAAGTGCCTGTGCGCGCGCATATCCATGCCACCGACAAGTGAAAATTTATATAAGTAAAAATAAATATTCTCCTGATAATAACAATCAATAAATGCATAATTATATATCATATATATAAATCAGTAACATATATTTTATCAATTTTTTCTACGACCAAATAAAAATGATCAACTTTCGTCGTTTGTGACGAAAATAAATCATTAATAAATTAAATAGATGCACTTACATACACATATACAATTATAATGATTGAATTATTAAAACAATAATGGAAAAACAGGATTTAGCACCAAAATATAAACATTTCTCTTCTTTAAAAGCAAAAATTAAACATGAGTCACATTAATGAACGAAGGCTCTGGCCAGCGCCTTCTTTGATTTTAAGACCAAAACTGATTGTATTAAATGGAAAAAATTTAAATTATTTTAATCTAGCTAAAAAATAATTGAAACACATTTCAAATACGAAAATGGAAAAATTGATTCATAACATATCATGAAATGATAAATATTTCTTCAATTTTCAAAATTTCAATAAATGTTTAATTATGCATATAATTTTTGGTTGCCTAACAATCATCGGCAACTGCAAATACATATAATCAATTGTCACTGCATTATAATTAATGTAAAGTTTTTTTCTACTTTTTGTAATTATTAAATAAAATAAAATTTGAACTGAAATAACACATGTAAAATACAACCATAAATTTAACGAAATAATTAATATTATCAATGCAAATGTATGACACTGAATAGTCAACGCAAATTGAACTTTTATATCAAGTTGGCCAAGTCTATGAAATTTAATTCTGTCTATTTTAGATACATTTGTTTAATTAACATTAATTTTAATAACGATAATCATAGAAAAAGTATAGTATTAGAATTGTTGAAAATCATTTTCTGAATTTCGCGAACATCAAATTCGTATTTTATATTGTATCGTTTCTCTCATAGAAATTCGTATCTCACCGTTTCTCTTGCGAATATAAAATAGGTCTCTATTCGGTTGTTATTTGTTTGCTTGTCTTTCTCTAATCTGCTGTCTCATTTCTTCTTCTTTAGTTTATTTATTGCTCCCATCATTAAATTTACATTCGCATTCATTTCATTTTGGCCTTTTTATTCTATCCTGATTTATGCTGCATAACATATGCATTTCTACATTCAAGTTCAATATCCTTCAAACATTAAATTAATATTTTGTAGGTCAGTTGTATAGCAACAATGTGAGTTTCGTTTCGGAAAAGATCATTGACAAAGAAGCGACCGCAGCAGCAGCAGCAGCAGCAGGTTGATTCATGTAAACATGTTATTGCAAAAATGTTGGCCGGCCCAAATATGGTTTAAAAATTACATGCGGCATAATCATTTGTATAATTATCGATTTAATCGATAAAAATCGATACACATAATCTGATATTTGATGCATTTTAAAAGTTCTAATGATGGACTTCGTCGTCGTTCGGACTTTTTTCCTTTTTTGCTAGGGATTGTTAATAATGACATTTGATTGGTCTGTACGACGATGATGATTGATAGAATTATTACTATGTGCATAGTTAATGTAATAATAATTGAGTAGGTGGGTAGAACAGTTACACAAAATAACCGACTGGCTATATGGGAGTAGCATACCTACCTACCTAGTTATGAAGGAGAGATCAAAATTCTAATAATTTGATGATTATTGACTTGCACAATACCAAGACTAGTTGATACCATACCTATAGGTATGGTACCATTATTAAATGATCAAGCAGGAGGGCGGGTAGTGAACACAGATCTAATGTAATAATAATGACTTGATGATTTCTTTTGCTTCTTACCCTTATACCGTTACAACCCGTTACTGTATTTGTAAAAGAAATATTTCAGAGAATCATCAATGATTAGTATTTTTATCGAGGGAGGGAACAATATAGGAATTTTAAACATATAGAATACTTTCATGGCAATCCTTAAATGATCATGATTTCAATTTATTAGACAGGTTGGTACTATGAGCAACTGAAATATGTTAGATAATTGAAGTTCTCGAGTAACTTGTCGCTAATTGACAAGATATTTATGATTTTAGCCTAATAAATGGCATCAATATTTCATCGGTACTTCACTATATGTCCATAGATACTAATAATTAAATAGATTATTTAGATGGCCTGCAGCGATCATTTCCCTATTACCATTATTTTACTAGCATCTAGAGCATTGTTCTGCCGTATTCACGGCGCACTTGCCTCAAGCAAATGCTTTTCTATTGTTATCAAATAAAATTTTCCGATTTATATACATTTCAAATTCCTCACAAAAGCTTATAAAAAAAAAAAGAACGAACGAACGAACGAAAAGAAAAAACACACACAATGAACAAAGATTTCACATTGAAATTATCCATATACAAAATAAGTTAGAAGGTCAAAGATTATGATTGTGAAATGCTTATTAGAGATTTATCACGCCATAATCCGTTAGTACATGTTTTTTTTTTGTTGTTGTTGTCCAAATTATGTGGGACCGCCGCTCTTCCTCCACCATTCACGTCTTCTAATTCTCATAATAATTTCCTACTTTGCTCTCGTCAAACTGTCAAAAAATGTTCAAGCAACGTGTCGAAATAGAAACTATAATTTTCCTTTTCTTTCATATCATATAATAATATCATAAATAGTATGTCATGTCACGTCAATACCTAATTATTATCATCATTAGCCAACACTCACCCATATAGTCAGCCACAGCCTCGACTTCTATCGGCGTAGCGTGATAGCCTAATTTTTTTTTATTTTTTCCATTTGGTTTTGGTTGGAATCGAATCCCGTTAAGGGACTTTAATATATTATTTTTATTGACACCGTTGAGAGAAATTCGTTTTTTGTGTTTTGTTTTATGAGTAGATAATACTGGAATGTCTGCTGGCCAGTTTTCATCATCAACTAGGTCAGTGAATGTATAAATGATTTGGATGATGCATATTTACATACCTAGATACAAATTATTGTATACATATGCATGTATATGAGATGATCTAACTGTTTTTCAACAAGATATGATTTAATGTGTGTACGTGTTTCGGTAAATTGATTTGATTTTAATGATGACATATGGTCGATTGGTGGTTTGGTTGTTGTTGAAACAGTCAGTGGCATATTGATTATAGGAAATAATTATGTTTTAATTAAGGAAAATGAACTGGAAATATTTCTAACTTTCATCAAGCAGTCCAATCGTCATACGTTGTTACGTCATCACTTTTGTGCAATGTTGTCAATATTGTTTTTGGAATTCTATTGGTATTTTCATTGATATTTCATTTCTACATATATTCCCAATAATTAAATTATCTTTAACTGGTTATTATCTGGCCATAACTTTTATGTCGTCGCCTGAACTATTGATGACGTCAGAGTTCTTTTGTCTAGAATTCAAATTGGATCGTTGTTTCTTTGTCTGATGTTTACAGGAACTATGCACAGTGTAGTGGTAGCAGTATCTTATTTCACTTTACTACACAGCGCTAGTCAGCCGTAATGAAATCCAGTGGGACTGATCCATCCGTTTTTCCATTATCTATCTACCTACCCGTACACGTGTGGATCATAAGATTTTGTATGTAAAAAAGCGGAAAAAGGTTCCCCAAGTGGGAAACCCAAAATTACGCCATTCTGGCGTCTAAATATACCATTTGGTGAACGCTAAAGCATATAAAAGGTACACCTAATTATGTTCATGCTTAGATTAGAAATTTTAAATAATCATCAGATTTACTCCAGCTTCAGCTATCGCTCAGCTATGAGCAAATGTTTTTTTTTTTTTGTTCTCTGTTACTCAAACAATGTTTCTAAAACCGAATTAAATTTTGAACAAAATTCAGACGAGGTTTGCGCCATGTAATTTTCATTTAGAACAATCGTGAAAGTCTTTGTATACATAGTGTATAATAAAAATAACAATGAAATGCCACTGGGATATTATACTCTACACTCTACACGCTATTATTTGTTTAAAGCGGCACCCATCTACGTAAAATGTAAAATTTTCAGCAAACAAAACAAAACAAGAAAAAAAAACCCTACTTTTTTAAATACAAATTACAATTTCGACTGCGGGTATAGAAAATGTAAAACTTGATTTCATCATGCATGAAATCAACTTTGGAAGAGCAATAGAATATACAGACAATGATAATAATAATAATAGCAATAAGAATAAAAAGTTAAAGGAAATGCAAATTGAAAATTTTTACTTCTTGACGGTTGAAATGATTGAAGAATATAAAGAAAATTGCAAAATAATGACGAATGGAAAATAATGTATAATTTATATAAAATGATGAATAAAATTGACAATAGCCACGACTCAGCAATAATTTCAATAATCATAATAATAATAATAATAATAATAATAAAATAAGTAAGTATAATCATCTTTTTATTTTACGTTTGCAGACAGTCCGTGGTGCAATTTAATGCTTCGTACACACATCACATGTTTCATGTTTATTTAGAGAGAGAATCATTGTTTCGCCGGTTAATTTTATATTTCTTAATACCTAAAAGTAATTTTAAAGTTCCCAAAACTTTTATACATATTAAGAAATACCGAATTAAGAACGCGCGCTTGCGCTTTAACCACACAATATTTTCGATCAGATGATCAGAGATGATTAAAACCAAACTATTCTGGCGCTATTTTTGATGATAATTTTTGTGTGCATATTTGAATTTGTTTATTTAGAATTTTTTTATTATCTATTAGTTATTTTTAGCTTGTTTTTTAATAGTAGACTTGATCAATCTTTCAATTCCTGTCATCTATGTCATTTCAATGTCAATTCTTTCAATTTCCGATTACGAATACGAGAAATAAGAAATTGTAAAACCGTTTTTTTTTTTTTCATTTTCAATGATTAAAGTTATGTTTACGAAATAAAACAAAGTTGGATAATCCCACTCTTAATTATTTAAAAAAAAAAAAAAACATCTGTCAACGCTCAATGAGAATAATATGTTTTACATTTTATAATAATAGTGTGGACAAGACTATAAACGATGGACACAAATAGTTAACTGATTGTTTCAGTTTGCTTTTCTTCTTCTTTTACGTATGTATACATATATATACAGTACATTATGTACCTATACTCGTACTTATTCAAGGCTCGATGTTAATATGTATTCACCACGGATCGTTAAAGACAAGCATAGATAACGAGCATCCTGTTAACTACCAAGAATATATCGAAATAATGGATATACACCACATTATATATATATATATATATACATATGTATTACCATCTTCTTCATTTGTTGAAAATTGTTTCATGCATAAAAGAAAATAGCGAATCAATCTGACAAGCGTCAGATGTGTGTGTACACTGTGTATATATATATATTAAGAATATACAGGAGAAGATTTCAATGGAAAATCGGATAATGATGATGATGGGTGATAAAAAAATCAACAAAATGGAATTTTATTGGATAAATTAAACACGAAAAGAAGGAAGTCGTATTATGTACATACATATACATATACCTGAATGAATATGGTTAAATAAACGGATGAAAAAAGCTTTTAGCAATTCAACCAATCATATTAATACTACTAATATCAATATGAGATTAGCAGTATTTAGTTTCATTAATTTTCTTTGCACTTGAAAATTAATTGAGCGGGCGCTATATTTAATTAAAGAAGTAAAAGAAAAAAAATTCAAAGAGGCGGCACAGCAACAGCACTATTTCAATAAGAACCAGAGCTTATAAAAAAAAAAAAAAAAAAAAAAACAGGTGAAGTATCGGTGAAACGTTCCGGGAATGGAAGAGAGAGCTGAACTGTAATTATATAATTACTGCTAGAAAATTATATTCATCATATAAGCAACCGCCAATTAGTGCGGTTTAGAAATGCTGTATATAATTAGAAGTCGCACGATTTAAATAATAATGATAAATGAACTAAAAATGAAAAGTATAGAGAAAAAAAAAATTAAATTAGTGAACAAAGAAAATGAAAACAATATGTAAATAATTACTTACATATTTTCATTTCAAATAATTATTTAAAATAGAAATTATAAAACAAAAAAATGTGTATTTAAAGCAGATTATGTTGCAAAAAACCTTGTATAGTAATAATAATCTTGAAAGATTTCTGAAAAAAAAAATATCTACGAACCAATTACTATTACAATTTACAAATTATATTGACTGTTATCGTTTACTTGCTCGACAAAGACCTTTTGTGACGTCGCTTCACGCACATGACCGGCTCGTAGCAGGCAAAGATGTACAATTAGGACGCCATCTGTTGAGCGACTAGAAAATCTTCATTCATATTAGAATTTAGTCTTTATAATGGATGCTATTATAATATTTATAACCTGTATTGGCTGGAGAGATACGAATTTAATATAAGACTTACTGCTGGCCTTATTTTCTACGTTCTATCGATCAAGTACTAGTTTTTTCACTGTACTTTTTCGATTTAAATTTTCTGAAACCTATTAGATTTCCTGGATAACTTGATCGCGACGACAATGGCTTCAAAATAACAAAACAATCTGGTATTTTTCATGAATAAAACCGAACCTTTAATGGTAATTTACTGCAGCAATGAGTAGCTATCGATTTTTAGTTACAAATTAACCAATTTAGTAGATCAACCCAAGTGACTTTTTACAAAGTATAAATACCTAGACGTATTTAATTGATATTAAAAATCACTGCACATTATTCTATTCGTCTTTATGAATAAAAATAATTGATTCATTTTATGTGCAAAACTATTAAAATTCAAGTTTTTCATATATCCACGTACGTAGTGATAATAAATGTTAAACAAGAATATTAAAAGGTCGTTATTCGTAGATGATGCTGCTGCTGCTGCTGCTGCCAACCAATTGAAAGATGCAATAAATATTATTATAATAAAATAAATATAAGTAGCTATACGTAAATATGTTTTCCTGCAATTTATTGCTAATCATTTGCTTGCTTGAGTGCTTCTTTTCCTGTTTCTTTATAAAATGATGATAATACGAGGGAGGAGAGAAAGAGAAGTAGATAGCGAGAAAGATGATGGGAATAATAGAAAAATTATGCATAATTTATTTGCATATTGTGTGTGACAATGTGAATAAAACGCGATGCATCAAATGCAAATAAAACTACTCGTCGATTTAAACTAGGTTCTCATATCTTCCAGTTTGACTGTGATTGTTAAATTATTCTTATAATCATAACTGAACTAAAGAACACTGTAAAGACTGTGTGTGCCGCCTTTACTCTACATTTGAAACAAGTATTTTGATTAGAAAATATTTTCAAAATTGGAATCCACAAAGAAATCTAGTATCTATACAAGGAACGTAGAATTGCGCATATCATTTTATAAAATTTTCTCTAACCGGTAAATCTATATGTATGTATAATTAAAGAGAGAGAGAGGAAGAAATATAAATATGGAAAATATGTTTAGAAACTGTTTTTAATCTGTTTTAATAACAGCGGGAAATTTTTGCATAATAATCACATGATGACGTGCACTCCAACAAATTATGCTGTTGCAGCATAAAAATTTATATAACTATGGAAAATTGCTCGTATAAATAGATATAGTAGTTTGGAATGGATAGTATTGAATAGAGAATTTTCCGGGTTCAGGATTTCACTGTGTTCTGTCGATTTTGCTTGTTTTCTTTTTTTTTTTTCGATTCAGTTTCCAAATCCAAACTGAACATATAAAAGGAGTGAAATAACGGCAGTTAATCACCACCATGTAGTAGCAGTGCTGATTTCGATTTGATGGAATTTCGTTTTTGGATTGTCTACTATTTAAAAAGCAGAGCAAGTTAATTGAAATGGAACACGTAATTACAGTCGAAGCTCGTTATTTGGATGCCAAGAATCACCGAATTATCGAAATTTCGAATTCAGAAAGTCATCTGTATATTTGATGACGTATTTTACTTCACTGCCAAATACAGTTTGCTATACTAATCATCACTGATAGTCTTGCTTTTGTTAAGAAGGATGACTGTGTTAAGTGGATTTTACAGTTGACAAGATTTCTTGTCGGCATAGTTAATTTTTAACAAGTTTTGCATTACGCATGCGCATATTGCACATGTATTTGCACAAAATTGTGGTTATCTAGTAACGAATATTATATTTTAATTACTGTACTAATTTAGCATAAGAATAAGTATTAAAATATGAGATAGATCTATTTTAGATATAGATATATTTTTTTATTTTAGGTTGACATTTTTATTAATGTAATCGAAATTGTCGAAAAGAAAATTGGCGACTGTAAAACGAAACGGCAATTTTTTTCTTGAAGAAACTTGACGACAAAAAACTTGTCAACTGTAAAGGCCACTTTAGTGAAGTTTCACTATATATACTTATATACTATATAAAATCATTCTCCACCTCAAAATACCCTTCGATAAATGAAGTAATTAAATACAGAAAACCGAAAAACATCAATACAATCCCACGCCACTCCTTGTTTTTCTAATATACCTACATGGAATTCATGGCAACACCAATTAGCAATTTTCCACTGGAATGGAAAAAAAAAAAAAATCAACCTCCGCGCCCTTTAAACGCCGCTTACTATGCACGTACATATTCGAAAATTGTTAAACTAATTTTAGAAAAAACATTACTTTTAAATTGTTTGCCAACTTTTAAGCATTGTGTGTTTAGAAAACAACACGAAGAAAAAGTAAATATTATTAGGGGGTTTTTAACAAATGAATAATGTTTTTAACGCAAACTTTGTTGTTGTTGTTGTTATTTTGGACCACAAACGTTTTTTGTGGGACGAAAAGCGGTCGGTCAGTTGTGGGTTGTATACTAATTAATAATTAGAAATCAACTTGACGTTGTTCTTTTTTTTTGTTGTTGTTATTTTGTGGATGATGAAAGTGGAGGCATGTCAAGTGTGCCAGACAGTATCAGTTGCCAATGATGATGGAATTAGCAAATGGTTTCGACGTTGTCAGCAACAGTGTGGTGGGAGAATAACGTCAATTTTGTTTCGGCTCTGTAACCGTTAATTAAAAGGACATCAATTAAGATTATAGGGGTGCGAAATTAGTCCATAAATGAATAGCCAATTCGTAATTCTACCGTATAACAATGCTGCCTCCCCTCCCTCCATCATTAGCACATCAGAAGAAAAACTGGGCGTGACGAGATTTGAATATTGTGTAAATTTCACTGCGCTCTGCAGTTGTTTTATTCAAAATACCATGAAGAATATACGTAAATTCATGTACATTTTCATGAAAAATAAACATATATGCCAGACCACACATTCATAAAACTCTAATTCCACAAGTTTGCCTTCCATTTTGCCGTTTTGCGGCCAAATAAAACTGGAACATTATGTTTGAAACGAGGCCACAAAAAATAATCCATTTCACCAACCGATGATAACGGGTGTACTTTTTAAACGCGAATTGAAGAATCATTTGAAAATCACACTCTCATTATCGATTAGAAGCACTAGATTTAATTTGGTCAAAGGTTGGCAGCCATTAGGTCAATTGAATTCGAAATATGTAGATTGAAAATCAATTTTAAAGGTGTGGCAAACAACATCAATGTTTTTATCGACGATAAGAAAAACAATCATCATCATCTGGTTGATTGGTTGACTGACTTACTAACTGACTGACCTATTTTAATTCTTTTATAACCTGTGACCTAAGAATCCACTATCATTATTATCAACAATTTGTTATGAGAATCAGGTTAATCGTTTGAATTGGAATTGCAATTGAATGCGGGATGAGGAACAGTGCGCGACTATTGTCTCACTTTTTCTATAAGAATTTAAAGAGAATCCTTCTTTGAAACTAGACGCTTGTTTGTTTGTTTGTTTGCTATCTTTGTGTAGGTTTGATCAAATTGATAAAAATTACAATTGTTGAAAAGAAATTTCTTCGAAATCATTTTCATGGTGTAATTAGAAGATATTAAAATTTGTCGTGAAATGCAGAAAAGGGAAGAGGAGTATTCGTGCAAACCATTCGAAATATGCGATTCGATTTATATGAAGTGGTGTACTTCCTGTACTAATTATCATTGCTGTTCATCTTTCTAATAAAACTAACATAAAGCCATTAAATAACATATTAAATAATATGAATTATTTTTTTGTACATTATTCTCATTAAAACTAAATCTCGAGATGAGAGAAGAAGAAATGGCGGATGGGGGGGGGGGGGGGGGAGCATGTTGCCACATCGTGAGCATCACCATTTGCTGCAGCCGGTTATCTTTTTCTTGCTTCATCCATATTTTCAAAGTCACCAACAAAACTGTAAAACATGAATTATTCCATAGATAGACATACATATACTAAAGAGTGTTGTTGTTCGGGGTCAGTATCGTGGTCGAGATGTCATCTTTTAAAGGAAAAAATATGTACCTTCTATATATATATATGTATATATACTATATAGAAGAGTATATACGAACTGAAATGAATAGAGAAATACATACAGAGATATCTGTTATAAGTCTCCTATATGAGTTAACGGCATTTATGTCTACATGACATGTTTTTAATTATCATTTGTACCCCGTTGTTTCCTTGGAATGTAAAAGATTTGAAAACAAGAAAAAATATAACGTTAGAATGAAATTAAGATCAAATCGCGAAGATAATAGTATTAGTAGATGCTCATAATAGTGGCTCAGTGGGGCTGCTAAAACAAAGAAAACTATTATTAATTTGAACGTGGAAAGTTATGGAATCTATTTTGTTAAATATCACAGAATAGAATATAGAACACACAGAACGTACACTAAGCGGGTGTTGTGCTGTAATATGAAATGACCTTGAGCACGTTAAGTATCTTCCATTTTTATTTGTTAAATAGAAAATACTATGAAGGACTATAAGAAGGAGTGAACACTAGAAAAACAAAAACGGGCTGCCGCCAGGCGGCGCTGCGACCAAGTGAGATAATAGTTTTTAACATTGTTCTTATATGAGAAAATCAAATTTTCTTATTTTTTTAGGGAAAATCATAAATTTTATGGCAGCAGATTAAAACTATGATTGTAAAAATTAATATTTAATATAATACAATGATTGTTATTTAAAAAATTCGCATAATTTTGTTTTTTTCCCCATTTTATTAATTTTATGATCAGTGACGTGCTATAAGATAAGGGTAAAAATATATTACAAAAATAATTGTTAAAATTTATTATGTAAAATTTATTTTGAAACTTTTATTAACAATTATTTAATAGTTTAATGGTTTCTTTGGAATACTATGGATTCTTTTAGATATCAAAATTAATGTAAAATATGAAAATAATTTGAAAACGCAACAATAACAAAGCCCGCCCGTCACTGATCACTGACAATCACACCTGCAATTATCGCAATATACACCCGAATCCCTCTGGTGGACAAAAACAATTCTGACCCACAAATATTTTGACTTTTGTTAGCTTCAGTCTACTTATTATAGATCTTTATAGAAAATACAGATCAAATTAAACATTTCAGTAAAATTGGCTTTTTTTAAAAAGTGATGCTTGTCAATGGCATTAAAAAAAGTATTGTATTCTTTAACTAGATGCCCGATAATGAATGTTTCACTGTAAATTAATTTATTTTGAATAGAAATTTACACAAGAAAAACATCAATCATCAACTATCAAGACTACACTGTCACATTGTGGCGCCATCTTACCGCTTGCACATAACTCCATTTGAAAAAAAAAAAAATGCAATTCCCACACATTTCGATATTTCTAATTGGAATTTTGTGGGTGTGTTAATAATTAATTTTACCTCAGCCAAACGAACAAAAACCAGTAAACTCCATATTAGATACATATACACATACATGTTTGTGAACAATCCACACACACACACACACACAGCCAATTAATTTAACTTTTTTTTTTTTGGCAATTAAATATAGTATAATAAACGATCGCCAATTAATAATCGAATTACAAATTCCAGATATGGATAAAGAAATTATTTTTCCCTTTTTATTCCCAATATATGTATGTATCTATCCGGGTTTCATTCTCTATCTTTTGCATCTTTATTTTATAAGTACCTATATAAGGATAAAGATAAAAGTAGTAGCAGTGTGGAGAGCAAAGAGAGAACGACGATGTCAATTATTATCGTTCCATTGAATTTTTAAAAAAGAAGAATTTCCTGTACCTTCCATACTTCTTATTTGCTACTACTTGCTGCTGCTGTCGCTACTAATCTCCTCTCTAATAGATAAAATATTTTTATCTTAAATATAAAAAAGAAAAAACTGGTGGCAATGGTGAATGACATGTGAATTCTATACATAGAATAATTCTATGATGAATGCTGAAATCTTCTTATATGGAATATCTCATTTTTTTCAGCTTAGGAATGGTTCAATTGAGAGTTGTTGCTTGTTTTTTCTTTCATTTTTTCTTGTTTTTATTATGGAAAAAATATTCCTTTTTTCTTTTGAATTATATTATTTTTTTAAGTATATATATATATATATATCTCATTATTAGAGATTTAAGTAAGTTCATTTTTCTGTTCGCTGTAATTTTATCCAATTTTACTTTCTCAATTATTCTTCAATTTTCATTGCTTCGAGAAGCAATTATTTTAATAAATACTTGGAACAATCATTTGCTCGATTGGACTTTTGCTTATTCTCGCTTCTCTCGCATCTATTTATCTTCACGATTACGATAATGTTGATGATGAAGAAGAAAAACAATATCTATCTCTTTCTTAACTCAAAACAAAGTTTCACTTCGCAATTCGTTCTAATTCCATCGATTTTCGATCTAGATTTCGAATAATTTTTTTTTTTTTTTTCATGACTTGGCTTGTTTTGTTTTATCATCTTGTAATTTGCTATTACGAATACGATAATGAGTATGAGTACCGAGTAACAGAGGCCTAAATAGTTCGAATAAATTGATTTTTTGTTATTCGATTTTCACATTATTAATTATGATGTAATGAGAATGAGAATTTCCCGACCGCAACAACTAAATTGAAAGACGCGCAGAGAGATTCGAAAACAAAAGCATTCCTCTATTCAGACAATGTAAAGTATCTTTTATTAAAACTAACAATCAATTTATATGTTGTGGATGATGATGATGATGGGAAGAAATGCGAAACGAATTGGATTCTATATATTTTTGGCCATCAACACCACCACCACTACCATGATCGACACAATGATGATACAATTCGTCACATTTTATGCTCATTTAATCATTCCGATGATGATGATGATTAATCATGGCCTTTCGTATCTATTCATCTATGAAAAGAAAATGAAACAAGTACGTTCAGTAACCTCTGGTTCCTTCTTTTTAGTTAGTTGAACTAAAAGAAGAAGAAGACCACCACAAAAAAAAGCCAGATTAACCTATAGGAGGGACTCCCCCCGTCTATTTAATCTGTTTTTTTTTTTTTTTGGTTGTTGTACATGAGTTTTTATAACATAAAATTGTTATTCTCTTGCATGTTTTATTTAATTTTTAGTTTGATCTATAGAGATGTGGCAATGAAAATCTCTTGTTTTGATATACGAAATGCATTGATGATTTTCGAAGAATGCTGTTTTTCAATTTGCTTTATCTATAGTTAATTTAATTGAATAAAATTGGTTTCGTATAAAAGCGATAATGGATTTTATATCAGTATATATTGTTGTCTAAATATTTTTCAATATAATCATATATATATTATGTATCATTTATATTGATTATGCAATATAAAATATTGTTTATGCGCATGTGCTGTAAAATCTGCCGAATTTATTATATTAAGAATTTAGGAACAATTTTTATTTTAAATAGCAAATTATTATTGATTACTTTGAATCTCTGGCCATAATAATTAAAATAGTTTTAATCTTAAAATATCAGTTTCTACTTTTTTACTTCTATCATAGTACCATTATAGAAAAGAGCCGGCAACGACGCTTATAATCCCCAAAAAAAAAATAGTAAAAATACTAATAACAGCTCATTTGTTGTGACCATTTTTATTTAAGCCACATCAAATCTATAAGGTCGCGCATGCGCATAAGTATACTTCTACGAGCCAGTCAGCATCTTTTTGAGACCAAGGTCGTCCACACTATTTTAGTATAGTAAATTGACCTAGATATTTATTGCATTTGCTCTAAACTCTAATTTCATTCGTACTCTATATTAAATTAACTTATTCAATTGTCATTTCAAATTTAGCTTCATAGGATAGACAATTCACATTTGCAATTCTACGTTAACCTTACTTTTCTAGTCTTACCCGGAAACATTCTACAATAATACTAGTCGTGGTCGAAAATCTTGTTGTTGTTCTAAACGGAGTTGTGTCTGTGTGTACATTTCGGTATCATATAGGTAACTAGATATACGATAGGTAATGGCAAAAGGATGTACGTACTATAGGGACGCACAGGCTAAGTAGGTATCGTATCGTATAAGTGTCAGTAAATGTCGAATTTAGAAAAAAAAAAAAAAACCAGTTTAGAAAATAGAAATATATATATAGCGAAAGAAAGAGACTAAATGACAGACTGAACTAAAGTAAGGAAGAGAAAAAAACATAAATACGAAGAACTTTTCTGACCTTTTTTAGGCCATTGGTCTTCTTGATAGCACACAAAACTAATAAAATTCCCATTGTCCATCTTTGTTTTTTTGACATTTACATTTTTTTTGGCTCTATCTTGTTAAGTTTTTAGTTTTTGTTTTCGGTTCTTTTTATTAGCGTGCTATTAAACTAGACTAAAGAGGCAATTTCTTCTTAACTATAATAATCTCAAATAATTGAGCACTACGAAAAAGGGAGAAAGAGAGAGAGAGAGAGTAAAGAATAAAAAAATAATAATAAAATGGACAAGAGTCTTTCTAGTATATGCTATTATTAGTTTTACCTCCGATTTTATTCTTTGCTTGTCTGATTTATCTCATCTTATTAATTCACTTTTTTTTTTTTTGTACATATTTGATTAATTTTAAAATTAACAAGACAGTCAGTCAACTTAACCTCCATGAAGGTACAATGTTTTTTTGTTTTTTTTTTTCACAAATCAAGTTTAATATGATTTCATGGCGATGGGACGAAACTATTGAAAAGAAATTTTCCTGTTAGATGACGATGATTATGTGAAATTTGAAGTGATTTGTACTCTTAGACATGTTTTTTTTTTTTTTTTTTGTTGGCAATTGATGCCAACGGTTCGAGTCTGCGATTTAACTTGGGATGGAATTATTCTGCTTCCTAAACGTATTTTTTATTTCGTAAACATCACTTTAATCACTGATAATTAAAAACACGATTATACAATTGCTTATTTTTTAATTCATAATCAGAAATTGACAGGATTTGCATTGAAATCGAAATTGATGACAAGAATTGAAAGATTGATCAATTCTACTACTAAAAAAAAAAACGATAAAAGTAACTAATAGATAATAAAAGAATTGTAAATAAACGATTCAAATATGCACAAAAATTATCATTAAAATAGTGCCAGAATAGTTTAGTTTTAAGATGACGTTCCATCTCTCATCATCTGATCGAAAATATTGTGTGGTTAAAGCGCAAGCGCGCTCTTGATTCGTATTTCTTAATACGTAAAACGTTAAAAGTTTTGGGAACTTTAAAATTACGTTTATGTACTAAAAAATAAAAATTAAGGAATTGGATAACCGCTACTATTCGAAACAATATGTTTATATCAAAATTTACGTTCTAAAATTACGACTATGTTTATTCATTCAATTTATGAAGTTGGATAATCCCACTCTTATTGTCCATCAACTTACCGACTCTGTTTGATTCAAGAATCAAACAAAAAAAAAGGTAGATTTCCTATCTGCCTTCACGATGATTCATAAACAAAAATAAAATTACTATAAGTTTTTGCGCTCATATATTAAAATTACTTTGTAATTACATATTAACGAACGAATAAAAATAAAATCTATAAAATAGAAACGAAAAACATTCTTTAACTAATTGCTCAGCGGAAACAGATTTTTTTCTTATTACCTGTACCTACTCAATTCTGAATTTATAGGCACCTATTATTTGTTTTAACCACATAATCTCCTGTGTTTTGCTCGCTCATAATCTCTCTCATTTTGTCATGCTCAAACTCAATTAACATGCATGCGGGATATTCGTCGTTTTCGTTTGGTATCTTGCTCGTTTTTTTTTTTTTTATTTTTTTTCGCACGCAATCTAAAATTACTATTCACGTAGGAATGATGTAAAAGAAGAACGCGAAGGAATAATAATAATTATTCCTATACCTACCTACCCGCAATATGTTGATGTTGATTATGTTTCCAATGAATTTCCTTATTAGAATTTATTTAGCATGCTCGCTGGCCACGTAGATCAATGATGATTATTCAGATTATGTATATAAATTCGTTTTTTTTTTTGGTTTCCATAGCGTGTGTGTGTCTGTGAGGTGTGAAATGTGTCATAAATAATGACATGTGCTAAAGAATCAATAGGGGATGGACTTGAAATCAAGAAGAACTTTTTGTAAAACATGAAATAAAACTTCGAAGATATCGATAGAAATAGTAGGCGCAGGACTCGATAAATTTTATCATTCATTGGAGAGATATGGAAAAATGTCACTATTCGTACGTACCTCCTTAAAATGAAACCATTCCTTATTTTTCTAATAGGCATAGAAGTCGTGTTATGGACATGGAAATTGTTTCGTGAACTTTATTAGTGACTGTCATTTAGTTGAACCAATTCAGTTATCGATAATGGTCGATCTTCGTCGGAAGAAGCCGAACCATTAATAAAGGAAAATAAACGCTGGACACTATTTTATTTAAATAATAAATTATTAAATAAAGTATTTTTATTTAAAACGTTTATACATGCGCCTGCGCAGATCTTTAAACAAAACTTTTCTTTCATAAAGTCCATATTTGTCTATTAAGTATTAACATAACTGTACATATCCAGAAGTAGTAGCAGCAATTTTTTTTTTTTTTTGGTAACCTCAAAATCAAATAAATAACTCTCTATGCTTTTAGTATATTCAGCAATAATAATAAAGAAAGTGACAAATAATTGGCGCCCCAACTGTAAAAAAACCATCATCATGATGATCGCCATCTAACGGTTTTCTATATAGTTTTTAGAATCTTCTTTTACATTGACAAGAAAATATGTGTCGCTTCGCACCTGTTTATGTAAGTATATCTAGTAGTTGTGCGGTGATGGGTTTTTTTACCCTACACAATATGTAGAGGAAATTTGCAAATTTTTACACAACAACTACCTAACCGAACCAGCTATTTTCTTTTAAATATGTAAATTTGTTAAAATAGAAGCATAATGTTTATGAAATTACTTATACATATAAAGAGGGCACACATACATATTTAGTTAGAGAGAGAAAGAGAGAGAGAGAGAGAGAGAAGTAATGATGTTGATGACGGTAATGGAAAAAATAAGTGGTATCCATAAAGAGGAAGAAAATAAACAGTTAGAACGTGAACAAAATGTATTGGAATTAAGGTTAAATAAATGCGAATCTAACGGATTCATATTTTGTACCTACATACACATACATACAACATTGTAATGTAACATTAAATTAAAGATTTTTATCAAAAAAATACTTAAAATAATGATAATAATTGTGCCAAAACGAAAACATATATTATTTCGTCGTGTCTACTTAATTATTATTCTTCTTGAATCTAATGATAGTTATTTTGTACTTTAATGAGACATTTTAGACTCTATAGCTGTCTTCCCATCGCTTACGGGCATCATCAGTAAAGTCGTTACGATAATATGTATGAATTTGTATAATCACCACATATATGTTCGACTGAAAGGTGTGTATTTGTCTGTCTGTACAGTGTAACGTAGACGAATATTTCGGCTTCCCGATTATAGAAGGTGTTCTCCGGGAAATTCTTTGGAGAAAATTAGAAAATTTCTATTGATGCACTAGTTTAAATTGTGACAGCATTAAGTGGACTTTACAATTAACAAGTTTCTTGTCGTCATGTTTCTGGATGGCAAGTTTCTTAAGGAAACAAATTGCCGTTTCGTTTTACAGTCGTCAATTTTCTTTTCGACAATTTCGATTACATTAATAAATAAATGCCAACTCAACATAAAAATATGTATCTATCTAAAATAGATTTATCTCATATTTTAATTCGAATCTTTATGGTAAATTAGCACAGTAGTTAAAATATAAAATTCGTAACTAGATAAACAAAATTTTCAAAACTAATTTTTATAACTAGTTTATTAAATATAAACAAAAACTATCAGCTGTTCTCTTTTGGGAATTAAAAATTTCAGTTGGTAGACATGAATTTATACAAAATATTATCAAACTGGCCAACAAGTGGCAAAAAAAATAGCGCAGCACCTATTTTCGTCAGTCCCAGAAAACTTGTTAACAAATACAATTTCCGCGCAAAACTTGTCAAAATTTAACTTGTCCACAACAAAGCTTGTCAACTATAAAGTCTACTTTTCAGTAGCAAGTTTTTATGCCCACTATTTCGTGATTTCGTTACGTTTGTCGTTACTCTGCGCATGCGCAGTCTGAAATGAGCAACCTTTAACTTTATTAACGTGAGCGATTTCCGTTATTACCGGAGAAATGAATAACTAATTTCTTTTAGTCGTTATTTTATTTGACTTATGTTGACATGTGGTTGCGTTGCCATATCTTATTAATTTAAATGAATTTAGTGATATCACATATTTCTGATAAAACTTTATTTCACAATGTATGTCTTTTTAAATATCTATTAGAGGGTAAATTAAATAGTATATAAATTATTTAAATTTAAAACGTATTTCATTTCTATTATCAGCTATGATAAATCTATACTTGTGATGATATAAATTAATGTAACAATTTATTTAAGAAATCGTTTGACAGCAATGGAAATCTAAGTTAAAAATCATATTGCTCATATTTGTCATATTGAAAACCCAAACAAATTTGTGAATACTATAACGAACTGTCATTTCCCTTTATTTCTAATTTAGGTATAAAAACTCTTTATTTTTTGTCTGTAGTTACGGTTAACTTTATCACAAATAACGATAACTTTGACAAAAATTGACGTTATTTTAGACGGCATAAAAACTCTCCTAGTCACAAAGTCTAGAACTAAAATGCGATCTTCATCGCTCAAGCATTTCACTCAGAATCCAATTAAGAAACATGCCAGTGTCATTATCTAAAAATATCAACATTCTCACATATTTCCATTGCCCGCTCCTATCATCACCATCATCAAATTAATCGCCTAATAATAATTTCTCTAAAACAAACTTAAAATCCATTCCGCTATTGCCATGATGACAAACAATCGCCATTAATATCTTCATTTATCTAGATTGATTTAATCAATGTCGATGTCATTTATTTAAAGATACGTAGACGGTACACACATACGCATTATACGAACTCGTTATAGGCATACTTTTTTGCTTTCATTATTTTTTCCCTAATCGATCTACTACGAGTACGAAAGCAAATACTCGTTCTTCAAGGTGTCGCATTTACATAATGATGATGATGATCATGGTGATCACCCGCCGCTAATAGATCTTTTTCCCTCTCTCTCTCTCTATTTATATCTCTATTTCTTGCTCTATTAGCAAAAGAAACGCAAAAAAAAAAAAAACAGACGAACGACAGATTGATTTCCCTCGAAGCGAGCAAGTTTTACAGCTTCTACGCGTTCAAGCTGCCATTTAAATTTTAATCGGCGCCATTACTTCATTTAGAAGAAGGCTTACATGTGCTCATTTTTTTCTTCTTGTGGTTTTGTTTTTTGCTCCATTCCCAGATAAAGATATCCCACTAGTAGATCCCTTTCTCTCTCTATCTTCATAATTTGTCTATTCATCCATAGTTCCTGTGTGCGGTTTTATTATAAATAGAGAATTTTCTTTTTTCAAAAAAATGACCGTTGGCTGGCTATTTCAGGGGACACAAGACCAGTGACAAAAAAAAAGAGACAGACATACATAATGATGAATCTAATAATAACCATGTGCAACGTCCTTGAAAGTTCATCCTAGGTCAGTTACATGATGCTGATGATGATGATGGAGTAGCTTGTAGAGAGAGAAAGAAAGAGACGGAGAAGATGAGAAATGAGAATATGAAACCCCTTGAGGCCTATCTTTAGTCATTTGGTGTTTTCGATTTTTTCCTTTTTTACATACATATACATCGGTGTGTGTGTGTGTGCGTGTGTGTGTGGCTGAAAGATCGAATTGGTCTTTTTCGCTTTAGGCATCAGAAGGGAAAGTATGTGATGATTGGAATCGGACCATTTGCATGAACTAATTGACATGTCGGCTGGTGGTGTGTCCTTGAAAGTTGAGCGAACAATAATAATAATAATTGAGAGGTGACTTGGTGTTGAACTAATTTTACAATTTCAAGGCCTGCTACTACAAATCGAATTATGTTCCAATTTGTAAAAGAATCAAGTGTGTTATAGGCGTATATGATTATGAGCAAATTAAGATAATTAAGAGTAAAGAAAAAGTGTTCGACAGTAAAGGGAAATTGCACTTTCAAACGAGCATATTCTCTCTCATCTTGATGTATCTAATAGCTTTTTTCGAACATGACTTGATGATGATGATGTGGACGATAATAATCAAATTAACTTTCCAACTGGTAGATAATTTTTTGCCTATTTCTCTATGCAACAGCAATAATAACAAAGAATCAATCACGAACCCACACGCACGCATGCAAGCAAGCAAGCAAGCAAAAAAATAAAATAAAAGAAAGAAAGAAGAGATGTAGAAAAAGAAGAGCGCTTCAAGTTCTGTTCTAATTAAATCACGACATTGCAAGAAGACCTTGACAATGGCAACGACGACGACGACGACGACCAAGACGCAATGATGATGAAGAAATAGTAGGTTCAATATCCTCCTACTTTTCCATCTTATCTATGTGTGTGTGTGTGTGTGTGTGCATTTTGACGTTCACTTTATTATTATTATTGCTGTTGTTGTTGCTGGGTGTGTGTGAGCTACAAAGCGAGATGTGACCAATTTAAATTTTGCAAAAAGCTGCTGCTGCTGCTGCTGCTGCTACATGATACTTTATAGAGAGAAGATTTTTGCTTCTTTTTTTTGATTTAGCATCGAATAAAGATAGATAGACATAGATTGGCAGCTGTACAAAACCAAACCGCCACTGTACTGAAACAAGTAAAACAAGAAAATAGTGTATTGGGAAAGAGAAGATTTATATATTCAGAAAGGCAGTAGTGGTAATAGTAGCAGTTGAGTCGATGCTTTGTAATTCTGTTCTGAGATACTAGAAAGTCTGTTGTACTTTTTTTTTTTTTCGTTTTGGCTTTATGTACATAAACACGATTTCTACTATACTAGAGACACTACTCTACTAGTAGTAGTAGTAGTAGAGTAGGTAATGTTAATAGAAAGGTGTGAGAGATTCTAAATTTACATTAGAATATAGCAACAAGTGTCACGAAACTACATATTTCATCACGACATTTTCTTTTCAGAAACAATTATTTTGTTCTGATTTAATTTGGAATAAAACTACTCACTACCCATTTTATGGTATGACAAGATAAGTAAGAGATAGAATCTGTAAATTGTATTAGTCTATCCATAAAGTGGCCTTTACAGTTGACAAGTTTTTGAAGAAAAAAAAAAAAAACAGAAAAAATTTGCCGTTTGGCTGTACAGTCGACAATTTTGATTACATTAATAAATGCCAACCTATCATAAAAAATATATACATATCTAAAATAGATCTATTTCATATTTTAATACTTATCCTTATATGGTAAATTAGCACAGTAATTAAAATAGAATATTCGTTATTAGATAAACAAAATTGTCAAAGCTAATTTTTACAACTAGTTTATTAAATATAAACATAAATATCAACTGTTCTCTTTTGGAAATTGAAAATTTTATTTGGTATACCTTGAATTTATACAAAAAATTACTAGAACTTGCCCTCACAAGGCAAGAAAACTTGTTAACAAAAGTGCAATATGCGCGTTGGCATAATGCAAAACTTGTCAACTGTAAAGTCCGCTTTAGAAACAATTTCGTTTTCCTTTTCGCGAATTATGAATGAAGATCGATAGATAGTGAGCAACCAAACTTTTTACTCCCATCGATTCATCTCTCTTTCACTCAAATAGAGAGAGAAACTAAAGTTTTTTTTATAGTATTTCTTTCTTTTCTAATATCATATTTTCGTCCGTTTCCTCCCATCTACATCTACTAGATCCATGTTTTTTTCTTTTTCATAAATTCTCCCATAAACTTTTATCGATCCAAAACCAAACCATATTTCCTTTTCTTTATTATCTCTTTTTCACTTCCTGTACTATATAACCAACACACACACAACACATTGCTTTCCATTTCACTTTTTCCTATTACTTAGAATTTTTCAGTATATAGACATGCGAAAACTGCACCTTACGGCTATAATCACATGTTAACGAATGTATATTTGGTTGCCGTTCAGGTGTGTGTCTGAGAGACATGTTTAGTATGTTGCGTTTCTTCCCTTCTTTCGGTTTGGTTTTCGTGTCTTGCGATTTTATGTAATGTGAATTTTTCCAGTACAAGGTTTTATCCAGTCACGCAACTGATGTTTTCCTCTTGCTATTTTTTTTTTTTTTTCGACTTAATGTCAAGGTGTGCCTTGACTCTAAAAATTTCTATTTCAATAGAGTTTCATGTCGAAGTTTTTTTCTCTTTTTTTCTTGATAGTAAGTTTTATATAGTCTAGCGAATAAATTCACATCACAAACAAGTTTCGCTAATGTTGTAACAGCATGATCTATCGATTCGTTATCAATTTATCCTCGTGTTTTGATCAGTAAATACCATTTAGAAAAAAAAAAAAAAAATGATGGAAAAATCTCCATATCACCACCCAATGGCTTGTTTATTTTGACTTGATTTAAATTCCCTCGATGTTCTTAGATAAGAAAACCATGTTGTTAAATGGTGCTAATTAGCAGGTAGTACGATCCGATAAGCACATAAAGAACAACAACAACAGTTAATTGCAGATAGAGGGTGAAAAAAAAAAATGCGTATGTGTGTGTGTGTGGTGTAGCGTGGCATCGTATGGAGATGGCGGGCGTTCCTTCACATTCCTCTTGACGGCCTTGAGGTGGAAAAAGAGGCGTTCGCTCAGTGGTAACGAACGACCCTAAACTCTTAAACTTAACATCCAACAGCAACGTTGTGCTATTATTAATTCATCATCAGATAGATCTAGAGAATCATCATTATCCATCCATGGGCACAACTTGAAGTAGTAGCTCTACTTTATGCTGTATAAGCTTTTGCTTCGTCGTCACACTCAATTTGATTTAAAGCCACTTTTCCAAACGATAAGCATCCTTCTTCTTTCATTTTTTTTTGTTCCCTTCATCTTCCACTTCTTATCTTGTACGCGAATCCATCCAATGTATGTTTTGCACTGTAATTTTTCCTTTGTTCAAGATTTATTATGATTGGAGATGATTATCATATTGGCTTTGCTCGTAATTTTTATGCAGATAAAAATCTACACTTAAAACCATAAAGTAACTAGACTAATTTATTATAAGTTTTTTTTTTTTTTTTTTTTTTTAAAGATTTATTGATATTCATATCATTTCTTGGTGGTGCAGCAACTAAAAGTTTCAACATGGATCACATGGAAATTTCTAAAGTCTAATTTGCACACAGGAAGAAAAGAGACAAAAACTAACTTTCTTACTATTAGAATTTCCCGCAAGCCTAATTGCTCTGCAATATCATTATTTGTGCGCCATTTTTGTCCGCTTTTCCCCATGCAAATTTCTATACTTAGTTGAAATGCGAAAATTTCCTCTGCAACTTATGGTAATTCGAACTTACGTTTTTCAACTATCAAATAATTATTATTCGTGTGACGAGTAGTTTTTGAATCCTAATAAAACGCAATAAAACTACTGGAAAGAAATAAATTTTTGTTTATTTTTTATAAGGAAAAAAGTCCAGTTCTAATAGTCGCTTTCAATATGACCTTGAAACTAAATATATAAATAATTCTCTTCTACATGCTTCAATGACATCTACAAAATGCCTAGCTCGATAATGATTTTAATAATCGACAAAAACGTATAGAAAAAGGAGACAGAGCAGAGTATAGAAAGAGACACTGGAATCCCAGCTTTCAAGGAGTTTATTTTCCATTCTATAAAAGACTGAACGCTTTAGATAAAAAAAAAAAGAAAAGATGAAATGTTGTGGGTTTATAATAAATGATCTTCAAAATAGAAAATATATCGTAACCCTGCCCTTTAATATAAATAATATAATTGATTTTATATATGGAGAGAAGCCGAAGAAGAAAAAAAATGAATACCCGGCTAATGGAGAAGCCGCTTTTGGTTTTTTCTCTCTTCCCCGTCTATGGCCAATGTTGATGTTGGTAGAAGTTTAATTTAATAATTAATAGATGTTTTGAGTGCACATTATGAATTTGATGGGAGCAATTATATTTTTATGGTCCCATAATTATTTAATATGGATGAGAAAATCTCCATGGGCAAAGACAAAGGAATGTTCACATATGGAAGATTTAATAACTTACTGGGATTGTTTAATTAGTACGAAAAGAATTGTTCTAAATTCTATACAGGGCGTTTCACATTTTTTTGTAAGTATGAGGATCTTAGAAACGATAAGAGATACGAGATCGGTTAAATTGGTACAAAGTTACACGATTTTGGGCTTACTAATAAATGGTGTTTTAAAATTTGAGAAATTCCTAATATTTCCTGGGATAAACGAAAAAACCTAAAAGGTTCGATTTCCGTTTTTTGTCAATAACTTGAAAACTATTTATCGTACAAAAATAAAAGTTGTACATTATTAACGCACTTTTTTAAGAGCTCTTACTAGATTTCGTCAGATATTCCACAGCACCTTAATTTTCTTAGATATTGAATACAACTTTCGATTTTCGTATGGGCGCCATCTTGGATTTTCATAAATATAAAAAGTACATGAAATTCCCATGGCAACCATGTGTCACATCCGCTACTTTAAATATCATTTAATACAAATAATTAAAAAAGAAAAATCTAATTCATCTTAGTTGGCTTTGCATAATTAATAATGGTAGTCGTTACAGAAAATCTGGGTTGCTATGGTACGTCAAATTATTTGCTTCTAATATGTTTTCATTATTTAATTATTTTGCATATTAAATTATTTAAATAAAATGCGATTCTCGAATTAAGAATAGTCTGATTTAATTAAAATATTTTTTATTCATGTCAGAGAAATATAATCCGCCCATCTGATACGTATTTACGTATTATATCCAGAAAGGTTACATTATTCTTTCAATTTTTACTATTAATTGTCCAAAGCCAACTAAGATGAATTAATTTGTGTTTTAATTATTTGTATTAAATGATATCTAAAGCAGTAGATGTGATACATGATTGCAATGGGAATTTTATGTACTTTTTATATCTATGAAAATCCAAGATGGCGTCCACAAGAAAATCGAAAGTTGAACTTTATATCTGGGAAAATTAAAGTCCTGTGGAATATCAGACGAAATCTAGTAAGAGCTCTTAAAAAAGTGCCTTAATAATGTACAAATTTTATTTCCTTCCGATAAATAGTTTTCAAGATATTGGCGAAAAATGAAAATTTTTCGTTTATCACCGGAAATATTAGGAATTTCCCAAATTTTACGATACCATTTTAGTAAATCCAAAATTGCGTAGCTTGATCCCGATTTCAATAAACTCGGTATTTTTTACCGTTGCCGGAGATTTCCATATTCACCTACGAATTTGAAACACTGTAAATGGATCAATCCCACTAAAATTAATCAATAGAGCTTAAATCTGGACGATATTTCTTATTAAGCAACTAATAAGTTTTTGTTCTTTCTTTCGCTCTTTTTCGCAAACAAAGAAAAGAATGAAGGAATATAAATGATGAACACAAACATAATTTACATAACAATAGAAGTAATTTATTGTTATTGTTTTTGATGAGTTTCCAATTGGTTATGATGTAAAACAACCGATTGTAATAAGTTTGTTATTACTTCTCTCAACTAATAGCAATTACTATTTCCTCCGTGGAATCTATTTGTATATAGATACATACATTAATTTGTATGGTATATGATGACCTCCAGTGCAATGAAATTGAGTACCTACCTACCTACCTATTTCAGCTTATTTTGTATATGTGTGGGAGTCGAGCATAGAAAGGGTTATCTCTAGCAAAGAGAATGTCGTAGGTATGTTTTTTGTTTTCTTCTTAAATCGCTTTTAAGGAAGCAAAACAACAATTAGACAAACTGACAGATAGCCATTAATAAAGACAAAATCCCCCCTGTCCGGTTCCGTTTCATGCTGTGAGCAGCGAATGTTTCTCAGACTCAGAGAGAGAAATTCCGGGGACAAATGCATTTTACACGAAACAAAAGATAGATGAGTGTATTAAAATAGGATTGATCTTAATTTACTGAAACACAAATCCACATTATCTAGATAAATGTGAAAATTCAACATTTCTTTAACACAAAAAAAAAACAATTTTCCCAGCATGACTCCTCTCTCTTTTTTTTTTTTGTTTTGAAAATAATTGAAAGTTATATCTATTTTCTCTTTCCCATGGAAATTCTTTCTCAATGGTCAAACTCGAACAAAGTAGGCGGGCAACCGGCAGGATCGGCCACAACAGCCATGTATGTAACTCTATGTAGTAAAAAATTCTATTATGTCTCATTATTACCTTTAAAAACATCGATTCTATTGTATGTTAATGATATTGGCTTGTCCACAATATCTCTATTTCACCATTATATTATAGCTATCGCCACCAACAAATCGAATGAAACAAAACAAAAGCAAACAAACATACGAAAGAAAAAAAAAAGAAAAGAAAGAAGAATCAATTTTTTTTCAGCGTTATTCCTGATAAATGGGTGCGAGTTGTTGCCGACCACAACATTATTATTATTATTACCGTAGGTTGTCCGAACAGACTCTTCGAGATTCGTTTCAATATAAATTGCTACTACTACTACCTACCTACTTGATTTTTTTTTTTTTTTTTCGTGCCTCACATTACGAATGTTTTTGGTACTGATGTAATCGATACATGTTGTTCGTTTTGTTGTTGTTGTTGTTGCTGGTCCACTGACATACATTTTCGTCTAAATTTGGATACTTATCAGGTTTTTTTTTATCGATTATTTTACTCCGAGGCATTTTTATGTGACTTAACCTAGAATTACCTATACCATGCTTGAATAAACTGAATGTGGCTATTCATTTTGTTTATCAGCAACCACTTATCTATCTACGTTGACTGTAAATTGTTGTTTAAACAATAATAATTAATTAACTATAATAATAATAGTAGTAATGAATTAATTAACCACTTCAAATGAATATACACACACACACACAGACAGACGGACAACAATTAAACGATCGAATCGAAGCCTACTACGATATATAAGTCTAATCATCATCGTTGACGATGCTATACGTACACGTTACATTGTTTCGAAATTTACGCGTTCAAGTGTCTGTCTGCCATGTTTGTTTATTATTATAATCAAATTAAATTACACAACTATGTATTATTAATCATGATTGACAGATTGATTGATTAGTATTAATGTTTCTATTCAGTGTTTAATTAGCTTTTTGTTATGAGAAAATATTAGATTAGAATTAAATTAAATTTGAATTGAAATGCTTGGTTCTAATAACTAGTTAGCCGTCATTTACGTCAAATCATTTTTTCTTTATGTTCATCTGATTGATTTTAGGTCAATCATCAGATTCTAGCACGTACTATTTAAGAAAAGAAAAAATCAAAATAGTAAATAATTTCGAATGTTTTTCTTGCTGTCATCATCGGTCTTTCTAACGTTTGTCTTTTTTTTTTTTTTTCGTTTCCTTTTATTACATTTTAATTTCATTTAACAGTTAACAACATCGCGTGGCATTTCAATTAAATTCACATTTATAAAAACTTAGCCACCATTATTATATTAACTCAACTGCAAATTAAATAGATAGAGAACGACTGGTTCTGAGTTAATACTGAAAGCAGTGTTGTGTTGTGTGTTTGTGTGGCTGCCTGCTTGCCTTGTTTGCCTGGTTGACTAACTGGCTAACTGACTGTGATCTATTTGGTTGGTCTCTACAGGATAATAATGATAATATTTCAGGCTTGTTTCTTCTTTTTTTTTTTTTTTTTTTTGTTTTTATCATGTGCAAAATGATCGCGGCTAATTTTTTTTCTGTTCGTTTTTTTGTTCCTAATGATATAATGGATGGTCGAGAGTCGAGTTATTTGACAATTTTTTCTTCCATTTTATTGTTTTCTTACGGTATTTGCCATTATTATGAACGTAGTTACTACTGCGCAGAGAAATTATTTAATAATAAATAGATAGTAAAAACCATTTTTCTTCTAAAAAAAAAACAAGAAAAAACCAAGCAAACTTTAATAATCAAAGCAGTGAATCTTAATAATCCTTATTTGTGGTAATGTTGGTGGAAATAAAGATTGACATTCTTGATCGAAACTTTATACGGTTTATTTATTTTCCAACGGTAAATAAAATGGTAATGATGAAAAAGTTGAATTGAAACAGGAAGAAAGTTATTTATTATTGATGATAGATATTCTGTATGCATGTATATATATATATATATATATATGTCTAAAGCTATGTTCACATGTTGTTTACGAACCTGACCACAACACAACAAACTTGTATCTAAGTAGAATGTGTATGTATAGTAATCTAAAATCTATAGTAGAATGACATATTCACATATGTAATCTGTGAGTATGTTATTTGTGCGATCTATGCATAAATATCTAGTTTCCATTTCAAGTAGCTAGAATAGTGTAGGCGAGCCATTAAAAGTCGCCATTTTCATTTTAACTAATTATATATTCAATACATTTGAATTTCTGATCAATTTGAAACTCTAATCCTCCATCCATCTATTTATAGACAGGTTGCTAATGTATGCAACCAGAACAGGTAGGTACTTATATAGCTTGAGTCATTCAAATTTGAATATTAATATCAGTTTTCCCTTTTTGATCCCTTTCACAGCAGCAGCCAACGTATTTTCCTATTTTCCTTTTACCATATGTATGTATGCATATATGCATAGATTTTCCCTTTTCATCGAAATTTATTGCTGACCGAAATGGCCTGTCCCTTTTTCTTCATATATAAATCAATAATCTCATTTCCATTTTTGTCATATAGCGAAAAAAAGCATGATGATGATGATGATGATGATGCGCTTGAATAGTTTAATTGAATTTAAGATCATCAATTTTTTAAAAGAATGAGAGTAAATAGAGAATGTCAACTTCCATCATATTATTCAGCCATCCATTCTTCTATCTACTATTCGTTCCACCTGGCTCGTTTATTACATCTGTACGACTGTAGTAAATGGTACACAGAAATCATTTTATTTTCAGAAAATTAATAATCATACTGGATTTATTGTTGACAGAAGTAATATACATTCATTTATTGTTAGATATTGAGTTTAAATTGCAGACTATTGACGTCTAATTATCTTTATGTATATGTGAATGTTTTTGCGTAAAATAGAGGTATAGTGGCCCGCCCCTCAGAGAGTTATGAGTGATATTCAACAGTTCAAAATTATATTTAGTATATACGAGTAACATATTTTTTTTATACGCAATTATAAGAATAATTACTTAATTAACATTCTGTATAAGTCAAATCACAATTTGTATTGAGTAATTAATTTAAAATTAGAATAATTGGATAATTCGGAAGCAATTAAAATACCTTAGTTATTTTTGGGACACCCTATACTATACGTCATAAGCATTCATCATATTGGACTTCTCATAGGTCACTATAGAAAAATTATGTATTTTAAGTATGCAACCAAATATACCTATGTATTGTCCGTATACAAGATATGTGAGAGGATGTAACATTCACTCAGGCTTGACGCCAAAATTTTAAGAATATATCAAGAAGGCTGTGACTGAGATGAAAATGTTATAAATAATTTCAATATTTGATTGAAATTATGTGAAAATTTATTAATTACCAGTGTTATTTACGACAAATTTATTTAGTGGACAAAATTTAATATGAATTTCATATATATTAAATTAAATTGAATATGTATTTTCAGGGTAAGTTCTCTAGTTACATGATTCTAATGTTGTTATAGTTTAGTATTAAATTAGTGAACTACAAGTGTTATTAAAAATGATGCTTCCATGAATATAAATAGTGTCAAGTTATCAAAATATATTACGTTAAATATTATACTTTCATAATGCACATTAGAACAATTTAAGTTCAATGCAATATTTGACATTTCTCGTTTAGTACAGTATCAGTACGCGCAGTGCATAAACATATCTAGACATCGGTGTTTTTTCATACCCCATTCCCATTTGGCGCTTCCCCTGACTCTATACCTATATCTATGTATATCTATCCTATATCAATCAATGTTTATGATAGGTAATGGTGGTATGGTAACAAATCGAGGAGATGATTTTAATTGGGTCGTATACGGGTCGATAGTCATTATTATAATGGTGAATTTTCGCATAATGAATCTGTACCAAATAGTATTTTACATTATTAAAATAAATTTGCAATTTATATGAAAATTAAATGGAAGCAAGGGAATATACTTATACTACTTAAATGAATTTTTAAGGAAACTATTATATATTAACGGCGATTTAATCATCATCATAATAAAGTACGATACCGTTAGTACCCGCTAATTATTTGGTAATTTTATTATTTATTGTTCCGAATGAATTCACCAGGGCATATTATAATAAAAATAAGAATAATAATGATTACATTACTACTATCATACTCATCCTTCTATTTTTCTTATTATTATTATACCTATACAGGTACAGTTCTTTTTCTTTTCATTCATTTCAATAATAAAAAAACGAATTCATTCTTTTTTTTCTTTAATGTCATGGAAACTATAACATAGCATAATAGAATAATATGTAGATGATTTAATTGTTTGCGCACAGAAAATGCTAATTAATTTACATTTCTAAAGAAATAATTATAATTTTTCCCAATTGGAATATGTGAGTTTTAGTTTTTTGTAAAGGGGTTTCAGTTTTTGTAAAGTCGGAGCAGTTTTTACGTATTGCGCATGCTCCTTACAATTACAAACTAGCTTGAAACCAAGTTAAAACGAACCAAGTATCTGCCAGTTATTAATAATAGCAATGTAGGTAATAATCTTCACTTCTATCTCTCTGTTTTTCCTTAATACAAAATAAGATAGAAATAAACATAACAAATGTTTAACAAACATAACAAAAAAAGAATCGTGTGTTCTATTTTCCCCGAAACGAAACTCCTACGCTGATTCATCTAATGTAATTTAATAAATTTAATGGAAATTTTATTTTATTATCTTATGTTCACGGATGCAAGTAAGAAAAAACTCAATAATAAAGGAAAAAGAAAACGCAGAAAATCTCGAAAAAAGGGAAAACAAAACTCTTTGGAATCGAATTAAATAAATAAACGTTTGAAAGCTTGAACGCTTTTTATGCGTAGGTCGGTATTATTTACAGCTTTATTGATTTTCAGTAAGTTTCGGGAAATAGGGAAAGAATAAGACAAAAAACGTAACTTAATTACGTTCGCAAAGTTGTTCCAATTCAACCATGAATTTAAAAGTTGATTTTTTTTTTGTAAGAAAATTTTAGCAATTTAATCGGCATGTTGCATGGATTTTTTTTTTCTTAAAATTTTCATGCCTACAGTCAGGATGAAGCAAATGGTAATGGATAATTAATGGCAAGGGAAAATTTACCATTCTACAGAATTTAATGAATGGTTTTTTCTTAAACCTTTTAAATTTATTGATAAAATTTCTTTATCAATTCTTTTTTTTTTCTGTTCGGAAATCCATTTAGAGGAATTTTCCACATTATTTTTTTTTTAATTAAATTCTAACAGAAAAAATGTCAAATAATAATAGAAATAATTAAATAACCGGAGCGCGATAAAAATAAAAACCGGAACCGTTTCGCTGGTACCTATTCGAAACAGATGAAAAAAATAGAAACAACAAAAAATTAACCGACATGGAAAATATAAAGTTTATTTTATTGTGTAGGAAAGACATTTATATAACAATATAATAATAATAATAATAACGAAAAGATGAATAAGAAGACGAAGGAAAGAGACAGAACAAAGCAAAGCAAAAAGAAAAAAATAGAAAGAAAGATTCCGGGCCAGATAACGGGGCCTTTTTTGATTCAATTAAACTAAATTTTCAATTTCTCTAATATAATTATAGTAATTTGATTATGATTCTATTCCATTCCATGCATTTATTATTCTTATTATTATTATTAAAAGAGGAAAAGTCCTTCAGATAATGATTGATGATTTTCATTATAAATTCTTAGTATAGGATGAGTAAATGGAAACGCAATAGCTACTTATTCTTTGAATAGAAGCTATAGTGAGAAAATAGAAAAAGTTACAATAAATTAATAAGGCCTAACTATACTTTAGGTAATATGTCTGGCCATAATTATTAATTATCCATAATTTCATATTTAATGCAGAAAATTACACTGCTAGATGCTCATTTGCATTTGCTATGCGAATTTCAATTCCAACAAATTGAAATTACTCTCGAGCTGTTTTTTTCTTTTTTTTTTTCATTCATTCATTAAAAATTATCTCATCCGAATCCAAAAATAACCGTTTGGATAGAGGATCTGATCTTAAGGAAAAAAAAATCCCCGAGGAAAAAGAAAGATGATGATCGTCACGGAAGGATGCGAATTAAGGTCATATTCTCCGTCGTAGCATGTCAGAGCACTAAACTACCTAGAGAGAGAGTAGAGCATTCGTTGTGTGTGTCGTACGGCTGCTGACCTCAAAATTTTGCAAAGATTTGACCGGAAAATGAATCATGTGAGAATGGTAGATTGCGGTGTGGAATTCATAATGGTTAAATTCTTGCCAAAAATTTGAATTAATAACTTAATTTAACTGACACTTACCTTGAAATTGAACTTGCGTAGAAAAATAATTTTAAAAAAATAAACACTAAAAATGGTCAAAAAAAAAATCAAAGAAAAAATTAAATAAATAAATAAATAGTCACCAAGTCACTTTGTCCACAATTAACACAAAATGTCACCGTTTGAATAATAGAAAATTGTTAATACCGATACACCCCGAAAAGAATTTCGAATTCGAATTCGAACGGAACGAAAATGCTGATGTGCTTTTTGAATCTGTTCTCTATCTACTATACTGTTCTCAAAATTATTTATTTATTTATATATAAATAATTTATCTACTATATATATGTATGAGGTTTCTTCTGCCTAAGCAGGCTCTAAGCCATCTGATGTTAAAGTAAAGACGTTGATGTCCGCACTTGGGCTTTTACGCCAAGAAGTATTAAGTAAAGAGGCCGCACTATTGGATGATGGTCTTCGACAATGGCCGAAGTACATACTTCGTGATTAACAGTTATTTTATAAGACCTAAGCAAAATAATTTTCTTAAAATTTGGCTTTGCATGCATCTTTTAGTTGGTTAGTTAGTTAATATATGTTGTCGATAATGATGATGATGACGTCATGATTCCGCACATAGAATTCGCACGAAAAAAAAAAAAACAAAAAGAAAGATGAATGGGAAATAAAAAAATATATGAAAGAAACGACAAGAAGAATTTTCTTTAGATTATTACTTTCCATAATAAATTGTTAGCTTTCAATGTTGTCAGATAAGTGAATTTTCTGCTTCGAATATACGCTTTTTTCTGCTTGTTCTCGCTATTTTTCTTCGTAATGGTTAACAGTTCCAAACTTATATTTGTCTTTTGAATGATTATAATAATAATGTAACGTTTATTGTTCAGAGAAATGGAAAATGGGAGGTTCGATCTCGTTAAATCGAAATTTCCGGCAGCTTTGAATATGTACTAAACTAATAATAAAGAACTTGGCTAATAAGTACCTATAGGTATTATAGTTGGCTGCGGCAACGTCTGTATTTTTGCCTGCTATCAAATCTAAGCTGAAAAGTAGCTTTATTATTATGCCAGAATGTAAATTTATAGGTTATAAAGGATCTAATTTAGCGCTAAATTGATAATAACCTGAGAAATATTAAGAGACCGTTTCGCATTTTACGGTGTGCATTTTTGTGATGCGGGAGGCGAAAATTACTAATGCAATTTATGTAAAATTACGATAATATTCGTCAATGGAATGCCAGTTTTGATGAGAAATGAGTAATGAGATCTTTTTTTAGTTTTTGTCAACTGAGCGATTTCTACCGATTGTTTTTCTAATGTCTGACGGGCATCATAGATGGCGCTGGAGTTGTATAGGTGATCTACTTGGCGTCGTCGCAAACTATAGGTTTGTTCCAATTTGACATTTCGGACTAGATTTGGATTAGTTTAAAACTATGTAGGTAGTCAGAAACTTCTAGTTGCGTATTTGTCTCTGATTAGGATAAGTTGGAACGATTACAAAAATAGTTTTAAAATTTGTAACCTAGTAATTAGATGTCATATACTCACAATACCATTTTCATTTTCCGTTTAATTTTTATTTTGTTTTAATGGTTGCTTTTTGGTTTGGTCTATTTTTTAATAATTCCTACTTTTGCATTTACCTATAAAAATATTTTTTGTTATTTACTTTTACGGTGTAAATTCTGTTTCACTATCACACTGTCCTTACTACTATCAGAAGAAAACAAAAAGTCCAAATTATCTTCAAAAATACTAATTTTCATAATTAAAATAAAACTGTAACTCAAAAATAATAATAAATAATCAATAATAAAATCAATGAAAATACTCTGAAAGTAAAATTCATAATAATAAAACAATGCTTGTTAATAATTTTTAAATGAACTGCTAATGCATTTAATGTGCAAGTTTCTGACTACAATAATCCATCGGCTCAGTTCAAACCAAAACAAACGTATCACAAACTAGTTGGGTATTGAACAAAAAAGTAAGTTGGAACATGTGGCTTTTAGTTTCAGTTTCAATTTATGTAAAGTTGGAACAGTTTTTATGTATTGCGCATGCTCTTTACAATCACAAACTAGTTTGACGCCTAGTTGGAACAAAGCTTATATTCGGTCATGGTTTTGTGCTGTATATGCAAGAAATTCCTGATGATACGTATGTAGAATTTCATTTAAATGTTGATTAACGGCACTATTTTACAGATCTTTTTTTGCTACAAAACAAAAGAAATGCAATTTTTATAAGGTTAATGTTATAATTTCTATACAATTACATGCTCCGAATGTAGGTATTCATATTAACTTAATTATGCTCTGTAGCTTATTAATTTTTCTCTACTACCAGATACTATATCTAGTGTATACTAATTGGATTAATTAAAATGGCACTTATTAGTTTTATCTTTCAGAAAGATAAATAATTACGGTTAAAGTTCAGAATTAATTAAAACAATATAAAATATAAGGTATATAGGCAAATAAATGTGTATTTCGGTGATTATGTAATTTTAACAAAATATGCCATTAATTAATTGTAGTTATTGTTATCATTATTCTTGCTGGTTCTTAAAACAATGGTTCACCTTATTAGTACTATTATTATTAAGATTATAATTGTTATTATTGTATTCTGATACCACCTTCCATATACATTTTCTCACGCCAGTAGATATTTCATACAAGAAAAATTATGATTAATTCAACCACCATCCATCTATGCCCTCATCCATCCTACATTCATGCCACCATATTCATCCATTTCCATCACCATTCACTTCTCTTTATTCCCATTCTCTGCTGTATTATTTATTTGTTTTTTCATCGCTATACTAAATCCATAGTGAAGTTGCTGTGCACCAGCACAACCTGCAATGTATACTTGCCGGGGCATCGTTGCAGCTTTGCACTGAATCAAGTATAGATTCGGAAATATAAAATCGAGCAATATAAACTATGACTATTAATAAATAATAATAATAATCGTAATAATAACAATAGTAAGCTGAATAATAATAAAAATATTAAACATCATCGATAACTGTAATTTCAATTAACGTAAAATCATTTTTTAAATGTGTACCTAACCTCTAATAATAATAACAGGCAAACAGGTAGATAGACAAACAACATGTAAAAGTCGAATTTGATTGGTTCCCGATGAATATCAGCATAATAATAATAATAATGATCGTTTTTGTTTCTAGTATAATTAGAGAGACAGAACAGAGAATGAAATGAATGAATATAGGAAAAAAACAACAATGACCAAAATCGATAAATCGAATAGATTAGATATTAATAATAATAATAATAATAAAACTAATAGAAAAAAAAAAGTAGAAAAGAATTTTCATTGGATGGATGAGAAAATTTGAAACATGTTCTTTTTTTTTTTTTTTGTTAGTTACGACGAGTACGTACACACGTCCTTAGCACAGAATAATTGAATATCAACCAATTGCCTTGGTAATTCAAGCATGCTTCTTTTTTTATTCTATAGAGAGATAGAAAAAGACAGTAGATTTTAACAATAACCTAATGCACTTAACCTAAAGAAATTAATGGATACGATCAACATACACACATATACATACACATAACTATAACAGTTAAATTGTACTAATATAAGAAATTGTTCGGTTTCTCAATACGTATCCTGTCTGTATCTGTATTTTACAGAGCTCGTGCTTATAGGTTTTTTTTTATCATTATTATTATTATTATTACTATTGTTATTTATAGTAATAAGCAGAAGAAAACGGTTTCATAAATTTACAATAATTATTATTATCATTGTAACAATGTACATTTCTTTAGCAGCAGAAAGAATCTTCTTTATATTTATTCTTTCATTAAAAAGAAGAAGAAAAATTATTATTATACCTGAGTTAAGTTTAATTTTTTTCAGAAAATATATGTATATTTCGGGGATTGTTACTCTCTAAATTAAATAACATCATATAGCAACATAAAAATGTATAATTATCCTGCGAAAAATTCGTAGAAAAAAAAAACTCACTAGGATTTAAATCTGGAAAATATACATATACATATAATATATAAGAAATGGTTAAATATACATAGAAGTAACGGTAAAAGTAATTTGTGATCGCATTCATTTTTTTTTTTTTGGTACTAAGTATATACTTATTATGATAAATTTCAATAAATCGAATCATACTGGAGACTTTCCGTCTATTCCATTATGAAAGAAAACATTCTCAAGGTTGTAAATGAACGAGAATTGACAATTTCTATATTATGAAAAAGTCATATAATCATTTGGAAATGCACAACTTTAATAATAGTTAGTTTCGTAATTAATTTTAAGCAATGCACATATGTGAAGTGGATATTTATTTGGAGGACGTCTAAGAGTGGGATTATCCAACTACTTGGATTTAATACATAAACATAGTCGTAATTTTAGTAGGTAAATCTTGATATAAAAATATTGTTTCTAATAGTAGTGGATATCCAATTCCTTAATTCTTATTTTTTAATACATAAACGTAATTTTAAAGTTCCCAAAACTTTTAACGTTTTACGTATTAAGAAACACGAATTAAGAACGCGCGCTTGCGCTGTAACCACAAAATATTTTCGATCAGATGATCAGAGATGGAACGTAACCTTAAAACCAAACTATTCTGGCGCTATTTTTGATGACAATTTTTGTGTATATTTGAATCGTTTATTTACAATTCTTTTATTATCTATTAGTTAATAGTTTTTAGCGTTTTTTATTTCACTAGAATTGATCAATTTCTCAATGCTTGTCATCGATTTCGATTTCAATGTCAATTCTTTCAATTTCCTAAATACGAATTAAGAAATAAGAATCGTGTTTTTAATGTTTAGTAATTAAAATATGTGAATTGGAACGTTTATCAATAGTTGTCCATGAATGTCAATTACGCATGCGTACTTGAATTGTACATAATTACTTACAATTCCTGATTGGCTTCACGAAAACTTCTTGTAACAAACAAATTGAGTAAATTATTAGTATTAAATTTCCGGGTTTCTTATACTTATACTCTTAATATAGAATATATGTAACAAAAACCGAAAACCAGCGAAATAGATTGAAAGAGACAGAGAGAGAGAGAGAGAGAGAGAGAGAGAGAGAGATAGATAGAAAACGAGAAAAAGTATATGAACAAGCCAGAGCAAAGCAATAGAATTCAATGTGCTGTTATAATATACAAATTATAATATTACAAATAAATATATCTAATCTACAACATACGTATAAAATTACCCATTTAAAATAATATTCAGCGGCCAGAGAGCCAACATATTCTCATTAAAATAGATAAAAAGAGAGCAAACAAATGAACAAAATCTTAATAGAAAAAAGAAAGAAAACAGAAAACCGAAGTGGAATTTGCAAGGTCGTTTAGTCAATGACCGCCAATGCCACTTCCTTGAACTTCTTCTTCTTCTTCTATAACGAAGAATATAATAATACGAAAACGAACTAGAATAGAGAGAGAGAGAGAGAGAGGGAGCATGGTTACATGAAAAGAAATAAGAAATATCACACACACATGCGGAGTATCTATCGTTCTCTATTGCAAGAAGCTGTGTGCAATCATAACAGTTGTAGTTGTTAGAGAGAGAGAGAAATTTATAGAGAGTGAGACTATATATAAATGTATATTTATCTTTATTCTTTATTGGTTGCCCCAATAAGAGTGAGATAGAAAATAATCAGAGCAAATAGATAGATAGAAGATCGTAACGATTGCAACGCTCCATCTCTCTCTCTCACACACACACACACACAGAGAGAATTATTTTCCATTATATATATATAGAAAGCGCCTCGGTTTTGAGCTGCTGCTGCCGCTAATGTTGAGTGAGGTACTCTCCGTACTATTAGATTTAATTAAATTAAATGAATATGTTCATGTGAATATATGTAGTAATATCTATGTGTAAATAAATAATTGCGAGAATAAAATTAAATGAGGATTTTGTTACTGAGTGTGGATTATTATTATTATTATTATTATAGTTGTTGTATAATTTTAATGGCTAAATATTGTTATAAAATAATTAAGGGGTAATTTGAATTTATTGATTAGATATGGTATGGTATGGTATGGTATGGGTATGTAATGCGGGCGAGAGGGAAGAGTCCAGAGTCCATAGCATGTTTAGTAGGTATGAATAGCGCTTTATGGAGTGAAACCAGAGTGGTTAGGTGGACGAAAGTGTAGAAGGGTGGGAGGAGAAGACCATTGAACGGTGTAGATTCGATTCCCGTTTTAATTTCTCTATTAATTTATACGTACAAGTAGATATACCATATTTAATGGCGTTGCTGTGAAAATTGATTAATAATGTCCATGGATTTGCATATAATTTTTTTGCTTTTTTGCTAATTCAGTTTGAATAAAAGTATTCGTACAGTTATACAAACGCCATTTTTATTGTTTTAAACATGGTGTTTGAATTGTTTTTAACAACAAATAAAAAATTCATTATTCCAAAAAATCTACCGCTATTTTCAGAAATATTCGGAAAAAATTCCAAAAAAAAAACCGTATTTTAATTCTTCATCAACACTTGCACAATGACTTTTATGCTGTCCTTTTGAGAAAAACTCAAATAAAAAAGCAACACAATCATTCCATTTCGATTAGATTATTATTTAATAGAACCACAGAATGAGAGTTTATTCTGTGTAATTGAACATCGCTTCGCATCAGCACAAATGAAGTGTCTTCATTTTTCTATATACGTCTATTTTAGACGTATAGAACAATAAATCTTTGAAAAAATGAGAAATAAGTATAAATAAATAACAATGAATGAAAAAAAAAAAAAAATCGAAATGGAAATGAAAAAATCACCACAACAACATGCGACAGAGATGACTGGCTAAAAGTCAGTAGGAAAGAAGAAGATAGAAAGACACAGAACAGAATAGATGTAAAGCGGACTTTACAGTTGACAAGATTTTTCTCGTCAAGTTTCTTGAAGAAAAAATTTGCAGTTTTGGAATCGAAAAATTTCATCTAAATTTAAAATCTCATATTTTAATACGTATTTTTATGGTAAATTAGCACAGTAGTTAAAATTCGTTACTAGATAAACAAAATTTTCAAAACTAATTTTTACAACTAGTTTATTAAATATAAACATAAATATCAGCTGTTCTCTTTTGGGAATTAAAATTTCAGTTGGTATTGGGGCAGAACCTATTTTCGACCAAGTCCCAGAAAATTTGTTTTAACCAATGGAATATGCGCATGCGTAATGCAAAACTTGTCAACTGTAAAATCCACTTAACAGAATTCCTTCATTTTTATTACACAGCGTTTTTCCTTTTTCCTTCATTATCATCTTCTTTTCGATTCTCTTCTTTTTTTACTACTATACTACTATAGTACACACACACACATGCACCTATCATGAGTGATGAGATGAGACCCACAAATACAACAACAACAACAACAATGAGGCCAACTGCCAAGACGGCAGCAATATGCGGTTGTGGTTTCCATTATAATAATAAAAATAATGATATTTTTGTGACTAGAAACACCGAAACGCTTCAATAACTATAAATTGAACTTATATATATATATATATACATACATATACTCAATTTATACATGTATGTATGTACATACCATTCATTCAAATAAGTACATAAAGTAGTTTATTTACTTTAAAATCCACATCACTTATTCATACAATTTGCGCTTGCATATTCAATATCGCGAATTTGCTACAAAATGTAGGCTAAGAATTCTTGCATGTACATACACATGTACATATGTAATAAATAATTAATCCATATTCATCTATATCCACTGTTTTATCTATCTATCATACAAATACATGTGGAGAAAATGTAAGGTTAAGGTGTGTCAAACTATTATTGACAGGAGTGGGTATGAGAAATGAGCATGTTTCCGCATTACTCTGTCAAGTGTTGACAGGTTTATGTGACAACATTTCATGTATGCGCAAAAATATAGTTGCGCATTTATTCAATTTACGATGAAAACCGTTTTTTTTTTTTTTTAATCATATCGTCATATCTATCGAACCTTGTTTAGTTTTGGTGCAGACAAAAACTAATTCCATTCCAATTTATTTATATAGTATATGGAAAATCTAAGGTTATAGGGTGTGTATTCAATTAATTTGATATACGCGTTATATTTCCGCATTATTCTGTCAGTTCAGGCGTGCAGGATTATGCATACAATATACAACATATCTGCTGACACCTTGCACTAGGCACCTGCTGCTGTTGCTGGTGTGTTGTTCTTGCCCCCATTAAAATAGAGCTATAAATATGAATTCTTTTTGACATATAAAAATTAGTGTCAATTGTAGGCGGTTGAAATGAATTCTTCTTCTTCTTCTTCTTCTACTTTTTGCCCCGTATAACGGTAATATTTGCGGTGATTATTTGTGCTTATTATATTTTTTTTTTTTTGTTCTGTATTTCTCATCATTCTATAACTAAGGATTTGTAGTTTCTGTATGAATCTCTTCTTATCTATTTATCACACATTATATGCATAATAATTATTATTAATATGCAAATCGGCCAGTTTGCACACTCTAGATATGTATATGTATGTATCTATGTGTGTGTGTGTGAATAATTATTAAAGATGTAAATAGTAAAGTAGCTAAGCTGAATAGTGAACTGATCTAATCTGATCCATCTATTCTATGTGTACCTATTGGATGTGCTGCTGCTGTTGCTGTTGCTGCCAACATTAATTAACTCGTTCAATGTTGTTTAATTCAAATAGGTTCTATTTTTTTAAAATAATGTTCGCGTGAGAAAGGTGGCAATTTTATGTAATTTACTATAGTATAATAATATTCATAGTATACAATATGTATGTATGTATGTAAGTATGTAGGTAGGTATTCAGATTTCTTTCGTCTTCTCTTTTTATTTTTATTGGACTGAACCACATACCTGCATACTATACTAATCATTCGAGGATAATTAAGGTGTCAAAAAGCGGGACAATTTTTGTACAAAATTTGTTTATGTGCATGTGCTGTACGATAGGCGCCGAATTTATTATTAAAAAGAATACTGAAACAATTTTGATTTGAAACAGTAAATTATTACTTTAACATGGCCACGATAATAAATAAATATTTGAAAATGTTGTTATAGAAAAGATCTGGCAAAACGGCGCTTATTGTAAAATCAAACAATACAGATAATAGCTGATTGGTGGCTGATTTAAGATCGCACATGCGCACGTGAATCCTTTTACAACCTTTTTGGGACTAAAATTGTTCATACTATTATATACATATATATATAGAAATGATTAGTATAGTTGAATATATTTGTCAGATGTACGAATATTTCTTTCTTCATCTTTTTTTATTTTTAATGTGGACGAAACGAAAACGGTTTACTGATTTCGTGATTGCATATGTGTGACGTGTGAATTTGTGAATGTGCAAACGCGTTCCCTGTCCGACTACTAGACGGACAGCAAAAAACAAGTGCAAAAACAGTTATGGTTGAACAAATTTAAAGACGTAAATCTATACATAGACGAAATTATGTTACTAATCGATTATTATTTACATATGCAAAATACGAAAGATTAAGTTCATTTGGTGAAAGTCTAAAAAATTAGACGAGGAATTTGTAGATATTAATCCTAAATTGAATACAAAGTACAATGGCATACAAAATTGTTATAATATAAATAGGTAGATAAAAACATATGGAATAACGTCTGTAATTCATTTGACCTTCATACGTTTACATTATCTTTTTTCTATCCTCTTCCTCTTTTTAAAGCTATAATACGTAATAATTATAATAATAATAGTAGATTACAGTCGAGAGATTAGTCTAGTATGGCAAGCTGATACCGCCAGGCTTGTATACTATTTTATTTCAAATCGTATACTTTAATTTTTAAATCAATAAAATAAACAAATAATAATTAAACATTTTTAATAGGACTGGCTAGTGGCAATATTTATTAAGTATATTATTTTATTTATACAAAAATTACACAGGAGCAAGCATGTATTTTTTTTTTTTGGTTTGTTACAATTTATTTATATATATTTTTATTAATTAATTCTAACAAAACAAAATAAATTATCGAACTAAGAAGTTGTTTCGTTTGGTTACTTTTGTTAGTAAGTTAGGTTAGGTTAACTTCTATTGTTTTAAATATTATATTTTCTAAATAATGTGTTTTATCATTTAAAAGTGCTTACCTATTAGTTTCTTTTTTTTTAATTTAATTTCTTTCTTGTACTAATAATTGGTTATTTTATTATTAATACACTTTTCTTATTTTTCTATTCACTATGGAAGGGAGGTGAAAGATACACTCACTCTAGTTAGATCACCCCACATACATAAATTTGAAAACAATAAACATGCCAGTTTCCCTATCTAACCTTTGAAAAAATAAATACAGCCGCCATTATTTTCGCCGCCGCCTTAGCGTGGAAGTATATTACTTGCCTCTTCTTCTTCTTCTTATGTAAAGAATAGCCTATTTTCAAACTTTTTAAATGTCAATAATAAATTGCATTACATATTCGATTTAGAATAAAATAGATATACACATATTATTTATTTTCAATGCGCGCGCAGCTGCAGGCTCTAGTAAAAAGATTGGGAGAAAGATTCGTTAATTACTTCCTTCGGTTTTAATATGCGTCCATATACATATTACCTTTTTAGTTATACATAGAATAGCAATTTAAATTACAGTGAGTGAACAATTTTTAATTTGATACAGAAATGCCAGATAATCATGGGAAATCAATCAATTATAATCATAAATAAAAGAATGAATAAAATTAAAGAGAGCATCGTCCCCAGTAAAGTATTTGCATTTCCTTTTAAAGCAAATACTTATACGAATATTAAATTTATTCATGTCATTTAAATATTTACATTTATTAATCAACTAATGAATTTGAAAGTTACGAAATCTTACCTCATCGATTACAGTTCGAAAACCAAATTCTCTCCCAAATTATCAAATATTTACATCATTCTTCTTTTGTAATTTTTTTTTTTTTTTTTTCATTTAAATTTATAGTGATGCGTCAACCTCCTGTTGACCAAAAAAATGAACAGTTACAAAAAAAAAAAATTGGCAAGAAATAAATTTAACCCCAAAAAATTCAATTTAATTATACATAAATATTAACAATATATTTCGCTATCGACTTCCTTCTGTGCTTCGATATTAATGATAATTAGTCAACCATTTGCAATCTGTCATCACTGGTAGATTAAAAAAAGGTAACGTAAAAAAAAAAAAAAACAGAAGACGAAGAAGAGAGAAATAATCACGAAGGCTGATTTCATCGAAGAAGAACAAACGACATTGACCCACATAACATACCCGTATACTATACGTAAATAAATACGAATTGAAAAAAAAAATCATTTTAACCAAAAACGAGTTTAATACTTAACGGTATACGTATTTTTAGAATAATAATAATAATAATTTAATTATTACCTACTAAAATTCCAATTGTTCCAGCCATTATAACTATATACCGAGTAATAAAAAACAATTTCCTAATGTGCCAACCCATGTTTAGGTTCTTTTATTGACATTTTAATGGAATGTTCGCTGTTCTTCTTCTTCGTCTTTTTCTGCTTTTCTTTACTTTGATTTACTATACTAAAAATTTTCGCACACAATTAAGAAAAAAAAAATAAATACAAAAATTATGTAGATATATAAATTATGTCGAAGAGAATGATACCCATCATTTGAATGCTCTCGTTTCGTTGCGCTGGTACCGTTTTTTTTTTTAAGTTTGCGAATTCAGGTTAAAAGCAAAACTTCTTCATATGTACTCGGTATATATTTACGAGAGAACGAATGAAATAAAATTAATCATTAAGTGGATATATGAGAAGAGAGAAGAAAATGCTTTGCGTTAATTTAATTTTTGGCGCCAGGCAGTTTTTGAAGGCCGATTGAAGACTTCGATTTTTATCATTCAAATACGGGTACATTTAGGTAAGGTAATTTTCGCGTTCAATTTTCCAAATTAGGGTTAAAAGTGCATATTATTTTGTTTGACTTACTTTAATACCAACCATTTTGTTTAATGGATTAATTGTTATACATGGACATAAAATTATGGCAACGCCATCTAGAAATAGCCGACGTAAACTCGATATATTTTAATCTGTGTTTTCCTACATGTATTTGCAGGTCGAATCTTTTTATGCTTCAATAAATTCATTTCGTTGTTAATTTGTAGGAAGAGGAAAGCACAAAATGATAGCGTCACTAACTAATAAATTGTTTTCTCGAAACATTCACAGAAGGAATATGAAGAGATTTAAAACCTTCTGCGATTATGTATAAGTATACTATAATACATACATATGTATGTATTTTATTCAATAAAAGGTCAAATGATGACCTTTATTTTATCCGCAACATATTATTAATTTTATTAATTGCAAAAAAGAATGATGGAGGGTGGAGAAGAAGAAAGGATGTGCATTTATATTGCACGTCACGGATCAGCAAGTTTATTAATTAAATTTTAATTTTTCTTGTTCACGAGCTTATATTTTACCTTATTGGTGTTTTAATATAATGTAATGTTCTGCTTTATCTTTTTATCTCTACTTTTTCATCTCGTCCCCCTTTTTACTAAAATTAAAAAGTAGAAACTACTATTTTGGGAATAAATTCGTTTTTAAATATTTAATTATTAACCTGACCATGTTTGAAGTAATCATTAATAATTCGCCATTTAAAATAAAGATTGTTCGAATATTTTTAATGTAATAAATTTGACAGCTGTTACAGCACATGCGTCGATGCTGAACAATTTTATACAATTCGTCAGTTTTTGCGATCATAATTTCCTTGAAATGATTAGTATAGCGTGAAAATATTTGATTTGTATTGTGTTAGTTTAGTATATAAAAAGAAAAATGAAAAGGGATCGGCTGACTGTGAAGTTGAAAACTAATTTTTTCGTAATCCGTTCAAGTAGTGAAAGACAAAAATAAAAAGCGTAAATATTTTAATGAATGCAATAAGAACGAAATTCAGTTTTTTTTGTGATTAATGAAGCTATTAATGATTATAGCCGGGTAGAAAAGTACGTAGAAATTATCTAGGCATCATGTTAATACTTCTAGCAAAACAGTTTCCGTAATTAATAAAACAAGTGCGGCAGTTTTTATTTTTTTTCTATCAATTGGTGTATTACAGAACTAATTATTTTCTACTTAATAAAATGAAACGAAAATAAAAACTTTATTAGTTTTATTAGAACAATAAAAAACTAAGTTTCAACATCCATTAGAAAAAAAAAGAAAACATCAGGCTGTAGATATGCGCGGATGCTTAAAAAGTCATTATATACAGGATGTTCATGTAATTGCATGTGAATTCAATGCATTTGCCAACTAATGGAATTTGAACACCCTGTACATAACTATATTGTAATAATTAGTCGTGACGATAGTAATTCGAAAGAAAAAAATAATAATGAAATTACTACACGCTAATTAGTTAATCTTAATAAAATTAATTACTTATAGATATTATTATAAGTTTTTTTTTTCTCTGTAATTCATTGCTTTTGCGGCTCTACTGTGATTGAGAGTACGTGTGCGAGAGAGAGAGAGAGAGATCAATTATTGCAATTAGTTAATTAAATGTATGCTTTTGATCTTTTTTTATATGACGTACAGTAAAAGAAAGAGAGAAAATTGCAATGATTCGAAACTTCTCGATGGCTTCTTGAAAGATGGCGAAAATTGAATAAATCAAAATTTAATGTTATTAAACTTTATCGTACTTTAGATAAGATTGCATGGAAGATATAAAATATGAATAAATTTTCGTTCATTACTAATTTATACATAAAATCCACATCATTTTTCGTCTTTTTTCTTTTTGATTAAAACTTCCTAATCTGATTTAATTCATTTGGAACTGCATATTACAAGAGGGCTGGGGAGGGGGGGGGGCGAGAATATAGTATGGAACAAGTAGAGAAATTAATAATTTAGCAACTATACAGCAAATTGTAAAGCTACTACTTCTACACATACACAATGACATAAAGCATGATGTATTTAAGCTAAGCAGCAAGATTAAGATTATGATTATGACAGCGTCATATTGCTGCAGTTACTGCTGTATATATATGTATATATATATATGTATTATCGTCGTTGTTCATTTTCCAATATTAATAAAATGCATGTAGTAAATCCTTCTATCTCACTCGCACTGATTTACATTCTCGCTGCTGCTCGCAAGCGAGGCAAGTTTTTGCTTGTCTTGCTTCTATGGGTTGAAAACTTTAATTAAAAGGGCATTTATCGTAATAGTTTAGTGTACATGTATTACATGAATAGGTCTTACAAAATGATAAAATTATACTTTACCAAGAGGATTGTCTTATTTGCTTGACAAACCAGTTCAGGTGATATCAACAAGAAAATCCAATAGGATCTGATCTTACGTCATTGTTTAGTAGACAATGGTGTACAAACATTATAATTATGAATTAGAGAAATTTGTTTACATTAAATCAAATGTAAAATTTGATGTGTTCAAATTGGTCATTGAAATGGAGCGCCAGCAAAGTGAATATTTTTTCTTGATCGTTCAGGATTTGTTTAATATTGAATAATATGAATCAATTTTACTTACATAATTTCATAAAACTGTTCAATTTCTTTATTTCGGCTATTTTCTTGAACGATTTGATTTGATTTTTCAATTAAAAGCGATTCTAGTAGCGTTCCAATTGAAAGTATAGTTGTCTTTGTTGTATACACATAAAAAGCGACACAAAAACTCTGCCATCTTGTCAGTTGAATACGTTAAACATATCGAATTAAAAGAATTCAAGTAAATATTTATTTATCTTCCTCTATACTTATGATATATTCATTATTTTTTAATAAATCTTCAACAATTGTATTTATTATTTAAAACAATTACCGTAATTGAAAAATTCACCAATAAAATCAAAGAAAATATCAGTAGAATTCTACAGGAGCTGTTGGCAACGTTGCACAAACGTTCTGACGCAACAGCGGTCACAAAAGATCACATTCTATTGCGTTTTTCTATAGATCTACATGGTATTATGTGATGTAATGTGGAATTGGATAATGGATAGTTTATAACTCCTCCTTCTATTTTGTATTCTGATCGCCGTCTATAAGAAGAAATCAGATCCTATTCGACTAGGTACCATTATTCTCGCACAACTGCTCATTAAAGGCAATTTCGACTTGTTATTAATTGCATATCCAATAAACAATGGGTTTTTGTTGAAAATTGGCAACTATGCATTAAAACTCGATACGAAATGATTTAAATCACTAGCCCAAGTACTACTTTATATATGGGAAAAGCTATTTTCTATGTATAACGACACATGATCATGTACAATAATCGGCCTGTATAATGAATCACCCTGTATAGCAAGAAATAAAATAATAACGATCTCGTATCTACGATATATCTCGTTAAATTAAAACTATGAAGAACTATAATAATCAGGAGTAGAATCGACCTAAGAAAAGTCAAAAATATATACGGGTCAGAAATTGTTTTGTCCACCAGGTGGCGCTGTGTTTCTACAGCTGCGCTTGTCGGATCATTGACGTGCTTTGGTTATTGTTTTGTTTTCAAATTATTTTCATATTTTACATTAATTTTTATATTTAAAATAATCCATAGTATTCCAAAGAAACCTTTGGAACACGCCACTGATCATAGAATTAATAAAATGTGCGAAAAAAAAAACAAAAATTATGTCAATTTTTTAAATAAAAATTGTTCTATTATATTAAATGTTAATTATTCCAATCACAGTGTTAATCTGCTGCAATAAAATCTACGATATTTCCTTAAAAATAAGAAAATTTGATTTTCCCATAAGAGCAATATTAAATATACAATCTCTACTAATCCCAACACCCTCTAATGACAGTCCATTTATTTCTTTCTCGTCTCAACTCCTTCTTATAGTTCTACATAGTTAAAACTACTATCTTAACATTTAGAATAGATTTGATGATAGAAATTACCCTGTATATAACATACAAGATATTTTACAATAACTAGGTTAAATCCTCTTTGTAATTTTAACCTACAAATTTTCTTCTTTTTTTTTTTTAGTTTTATTTCCAATTTTAAATACCACGCACACGAGATTAAAGTGCCCAAACAAGTCCAACCTAACCTGTATACATAAAGGTACTTAACTGCCATTTTATTAAAGCCTTTTAGAAACCCATCGTGTTTCTATACCCGCCTAAAGGAATTCCATTGTGTCGTAGGTCAGGTTATAAATTGCACTGATGGTTGCATACTATTTTTAGCAGTCGCTGGTGTGTGTACTCACTCACTCAGTTGCAGTTGGTTGGTGCAATGCAATTATTACACCAACAACCAGAATTCTCTGCAGTTCTTCTTTATTTTTATTTTTTTTGGATTTTTTTTCATTCCATTTTGTCTCTTTGCCAATGCAGGTTTTTGTGTCACACACGCAAATAATAATTTATTGAATCAGTTAATTGTACAAAGCACAAGGAGAAGAAGAAGAAGAAATATTTACAGGATGAGATAGATGGATAAGAAAACTAGACAGTGGCGTGGAGTTCAAAATTGAATTGAATCCGTGTTTTTTAAATTAATTACATAAATTGAAAAAAATGTAATGTTAACGATAGAAGCAAAATGGAAACAGAATTAAACTTTAATGAAAATAAAACATGTCCGAACATGTACATTAAGCAGGTACAAATCTCGAATAATAGGAAGTAATTACACCATTTAACATTTTCTCATCGTCGTCGTCGTAAGTAATCGACATCTTTTACTGCTACACATGTTCTTATTACTCCATATATTACAAAATCTATCAATAGATTGTTTCCTGTAATTTTACATTATACCTAATGTCATACCGGTACCGCTGGAAAATTACAACTTGCATATTATTATTATTATTATTAATATACACGTCTGATGTCTTTTCTTCTCCTACTTTTACCTATTTAGTTCTTTTGTTTTCTTTTTTTTCTTTACTTACTTTGTGTACGTATTTTTCTTTGCATCTCTCTCCCTCTCTTTTTTAATTTTTTTTTTTTTATAATAAAATGCGTAACTATGTAAGTATGTACACAGTGATTTATAATGTGCCTTCAGGACGATAAGAATTTACCATGTTAAGTGGTAAGTCTTGAATAGAAAAAAAAAAAAACCCGAAACTCAAACTGGTTAACGATCAGATCTTTTGTTGTTCTAGTTACTTATATTTACTTAAAATGGTCTCCATTTTGTTTAAAATTGAAGTTTTATTTTATTCACATTCGCGCGAAATACAATGAAACATTCTTGAAATATTTTCACATTATCGAAAACGTGTTCGTTAATTGATTTTTGATGAAATTCTCTGATCTGAATACCACTTTTGGCTTGAGAAAAATTCGTCATTGAAATATAGTAGGGTCGATAGTTTCGCCATTGGCCTAGTCATTATAAGAAATTTTAACCATTCAAAATTAAAAATACGGTTACACAATTTCATTCTTCTTAATTCGTAATCAGAAATTTAAAGAATTGACATTGAAATTTGAAAGTTGACAATGACAAGAATTGAAAGATTCCTCAATTCTACTATTAAAAAAAAAAACGCTAAAAGTAACTAATAAATAATATCAAAATTATAAATAAAAGATTCAAATATGCCCAAAAATGATCATCAAAAACAGCGTCAGAATAGTTTGATTTTAAGGTTACGTTCCATCGCTCATCATCTGATCGAAAATATTGTGTGGTTAAAGCGCAAGCGTGCGTTCTTAATTCGTATTTCTTAATACGTAAAACGTTAAAAGTTTTGGGAACTTTAAAATTACGTTTATGTATTAAGGAATAAGAACTAAAGAATTGAATAACCACTATACTATTAGACACAATAGGGAGTTTTTGAACCGTCTCTTTGTGACTTCGTTATGGCTATTGTTATTCTGCACATGCGCAGTTTTAAAATAAAATTCCGCTATCGTTATTAGCGTTAACCATTGTGGTTATTTGAGTAGGAATAACATAACGAATAACGACCGTTTTTTTTCTGTTGGTTATTTTAGTGGGCACAATGTTGCCACTGGTTAACTGTTGTATAAATATGAATCAATTGCGTAAGTTCAAGAAATAAAAATTTCGGTGTTATGAATGTTAATATGTGTGATAAAACTGACTATTCAAATAAAGGTAAGTTTAAAATCATATATTAATTATACGGATAAAAATTATTACAACCAAATCGTTTTGAAATGGAATTAACTTTGACTTATTGATTTTTTTAAAAACGATTTGGCAATTCAGCATTTATAGTTATATTGTGTTTTCTTATACAAAGTAAGGTTAGATATTTGTTTATACTTAATTAACAAGTAGGTAATTTAATTTTTGCTGTTTTTAGTGGTATTTAGTTAGTTGTATAGATTTGTATAGTACTGAATACAGAAGATTTAATCCAAACCCAAAATATACCTAGTATCAACGAAATTAATAACGAATTAACTTGACGATTAATGTGCCTGTACTTCAAAAACTATTTTTTTTACTATTCGTTATCGTTATGTTAGATACTAAAATTCGCTACTGCGCATGCGGTATATAACGATAAGCATAACGATTACATGAGTTTTTAAACGGTCCAAAAACTCCCTAATATGTTTATATCTAGATTAAGTAATTCAAAAGTTATATATGTATAAATCTTAATCGATAGATTTATTTGTCGAATCATTTAAATTTAACAGTCGGTTAAAAGCAAGTTAAGCAAGTGATAAACACTCAACTAACTAGTAGTTCTATTCTAGCTTATTGAGTGGGATTTTACCGATAGGTTGTTTCTATACTATATGATACGACTAGCTTCAGTTTAATAGTACTGTCAACGCAAAAATGATTTATGTTTTTCGACATTTTTTGCCATTTAATAATTAATTATTTTGTCATAAAAGTGCAATATATACTAACGGACATCGTAAACACAGGAAGCCCTCAAACTCTATTTTGCCAATAGATCGATGTGTTCCAACTTAAAGAAATAAAAAAACATTTAGTAATAATAATAATGATAATAATAATAACCGTTAATATTTAGACGACGGAAAAGAGTAAATTAAAAAAAGAAGAAGAAGAAGACACGAAGCGGATGAGGCGATTTTAGGATTACACATCCTTTTTTTGCTCAACTTTTTTTTACAATTTTTAATTATTTTTCATTCCATGTTAAATACCGTTTGAGTTATTAATTTTTGACAAGCCAACTACCAACGAAAAAACTAATTTCTCAATTCTCATATTGCATGATGTAATATCCGAATGGTTTAAATTTAAAATATGCTAATATAATTAGCTATCAGTTTAAAAAAAAAAATTAATAATAATCATAATAAATATAGCAGATGGTGCAGATATTAACATACATATTTAATTTTGCAATAGAATTTAATTAATTAAAAAAAAAAAAGGAGGAAAAAAACCATAATAAAATATGCTTTAGAAGATATGGGATCGATAAAACAAACTATTTCATTTAAATGCCGCAAAACATTTACTTATCTAAATATTATGGCTACCATCTTTTGAGGTTAGGTTAGTGTTACAATCTACGTCTTAAGTATTAATAGATTTCCTTTGTCTTATTGTCAGATATTAATAATTTTCTTTGTATTTATTTCAACTATCAGTAAATACTTCCCACATTGATTAATGTATAGAAAAATTCAATAGGATTTGAGCTTTCATTACGTCATAATTTGTGTACAACGTTGTCAACATTATTTTTGGAATTGTATTTGTATTTTAATTGATTTTATTGTAAGTTACGGTAATTGTTTTAAATAAAAAATACAATTGTTGAAGATTTATTCAAAAATTATTAATATATCGTAGGTATAGAAGAAGATAAACAAATATTTACTTTAATTCTTTTCGATTCGATATATTTAACACATTCAACTGACAAGACGGCAGAGTTTTTGTCCCGCTTTTTATGTGTACACAACAGAGACAACTATACTTTCAATTGGAACGCTACTAGAATCGCTTTTAATTGAAAAATCAAATCAAATCTGTCAATAAAATAACAAAAATAAAAAGAAATTAAACAGTTCTACGATTTTTTGTAAGTAAAATTGATTTGCATGAGTAAATACTGAAAAAATCCTGAACGACTAAGAAAAAATATTTACTTTGCATTTCAAAGTACCAATTTGAACACATCAAATTTCGCATTAGTTTAATGTAAACAAATTTCTCTGAATCATCGTTATAATGTTGGTACATCGTTTTCCATTATTAATGACATAAGATATTGGGTTTTGCCTATATCAAATTAAACTGTAATTATCCAATAAGACATAGTACATATGTAGTACTCTTATTCTATGATTAAACCTTGAACTTTTTTAATCGATGTCCAATTGGTTGGAAGACTAAACCGAGGGTTAATAATTTCTGAATGAATAAATAAAATTTGATTCGATATCATGACACTTTTATTACCTTTAATACCCAGTCTTTTGAAACCATAAAAAAATATGATAAAACTCGTTTTCGAAGGAAAACAATATTTTTCCATTTCCATTTTGATTTTATGGTTGGTCACGGAATAAATGAACGGTTTCAACTGAGTTATAGTTTATTTTTTATAATAATCTATTGGTATCGTATATGTATAGTATCCTTTTTGATGATATTAGCAAATGTACAAGGCGGACACTGAGATAGAGTGTAAATTGGAACGAGCTCGTTGCTGTAGAAGGTCAATGTGAATATCAATAAATCCACATTAAAGAATAACAAATTTATATAATAATACTGCATGCCGAGTTGTAACAGATAAACGTTCTATGTTGGCATACCAAGCGGCGACTGTATTGCATTTTGTGCCAGAATCCGTTTTGTACGTCTACCAATCTTGTTTGATGTTAACGCAGTTGGGGAGAATCGGTTTCAATCTATGAAAATGAACGGTTATTGTTTTAAAAAAGCATTCATTTGTAATAATCAAACAAAGGAAAAAGGCATATGAATAAAAATAATAATAAAACGCGGTAATTAACATATTTTCAGTCCTTCGAGCTGAACTAATTTACTAATAATAAAAATATGCAGAAAGAGATTACGGTTAAGAAGCGAATATGTGTAATGTAAGTAAATTTAATGATCCAGTATTTATCTAAACATATTTCTTTCCCATCTCATACATACACATATAACAGTTACGGTTTCTTGAACTAGCAATTTCTGTTATTGAATAATCAAAATTCTTTAAGAAAAATCATTACGGTAGTAATCAATGTTGGGAAAGAAGTGGACGAAAAAGAAGAAGAAGAAGGTGTTCGAATTAATGATACGAAAAATAGAAAGGAATCAAAAAAGTTAAATCGGTAAACACATTCACATTTTTTTTTTTTTTTTTCGGAGTGGTCGTGTAATTAACTAGGCGAAATGTCCAATTTGGAGAAAATTTCGATTGGAAATTCTCGAGCAAAGAGTTGTAATAATAATAAAAATAATTACTGTGTATAGTATACAGAGGCCACGTAGGCACACATGTATCTATACTATACTAAATGTAATAAAAACGTTATTAAAACCATTGACCCATAAATCTGGATGTAGATCAATATAATTGATACCGAACCTAAAAATCGTCTATAGTTAATTAAATATGGAAGGAATATAAATCACAGATATTAGTGATGTTGGTAAATGCGTTAGAAAGGTTTATTTGACGTAACATTACGTAAAATTCGGGTAATATTTACGATATTTGGCAAAATTAGATAGAATCAATAAAGTACCTACTAATTAATTAATAATTAGACCATTTTGATATATAATTTCGGCTTTTTGTCAAGTTCCAACTACCCTGGATAATTTTGGATGCTCGAATAATAAGAATAGTAAAGAATTTACTTTAGTTGCGAGATAGTTTGGGAGCGGCAAACACAAGAACCATTATTTAAAGTAATCTCAACAGAAATCGCCAGGATGATTCGAACAAAAATAAAAAGTATTATTCGAAGAAAATTCCCAATTTTCACTTTACTCATCTGTAATATACATACATAAATAATATTTGACATGGGTATCATTTTTCTATTAATAATTTCTATTTGAATGGAAAATTGGGAAAACCTATACATAAAATCGAATATAGGCTCTCTGCATAAATATAATTAGTGGCAAATTATTAATTATTAGCGAATTTAAATGGAAAATGTTGATATAACCACACAGATTAATTTATTCATAAAACAACAAAACGATATACGTCGATGCGCATGCGTACACACCTCTTCCCTGTTCCAATTTAATTTTTAATAAATTATATTATAGCATGGATCCAAGAGCTAGAGTTTACACAGTGAATATATATATATATATATATATAACTAATGTTTGCTGTCACATTTATAACCATCATTATTACATATGACTTAATAAGGCGTCAGTGCGTAAATATCTCGTTTATGAACAGTAAATGAAGAATTTCTTTCGGCATAATTATCATCATCAATGGATCTATAATAGCATGACGAACCAACAGATTATAACTAAACTAACAGAATTTAAATGTAGAAATGGCAGGAAATGTTGGTTGGTAGCACTGGGGCATATAGATACCACATAGTACCACAATAGATATAAGATGTAATATTTTTACTAGTCAAAGCGAAAAATGTATTACAGTTAAAAGAAGAGGGTTTTTTTTTTTCGAAACACGCGAAAAATGTCTTATAATAAGAGCACTTTTGCGGCTCTTTTAATTATCAACGAACAATAATTATGATCCTTAACGGTGATTAAATTAACATTTTCAAGATGTGTGACAGCTGAGCCTTTTTCCTCTATTCCTCGAATCTCGAAATAATTGGTCAAATACAGTGATTTGTAGGTTATAATTATAAATGAAGCCCGGCAAACAACAAATTCGCAGTTGCGTCACAATTGTGTTGATTACCTGGAAAAATTGTACAATTGGAAACGCTTCCATTAATTATGACTTACATATCTAATTGTATTTCTTTCGTTTTTATCCAGTCCACTAAAATACATAAATCATAACCCTTATTCAATTAACCTTAAATAAATCATCACAATCATCATTATCGTCATTTCTCAAAACGTCAGCGCTCCATTTCGCAATCATCATTTTGTTTTTCAGTTTGTTTTCGAGTAGTGTGCACGTGTTACGCCTGTTTCATTTAGATAATGTTAAGGGATCCCATTAATAATAATAATAGTAACCTGCAGGATCATAAAATGGGACCATAGCATATATGGGACCATCAGCAAGCACTATCAATATATCTATATATATATATATACATTCTCTAATCTGTAATCACAATTATAATGCTTTGGAAAAACCCTTAACAAAAGCAAAGGTTATCTGTCAAAATGTCAACTCGTTGCTTACGTCGGGTTATCGAATGTTTTGTTCAGAGTTTAAAGGGTTCGCACACACAATTATAGGACGAGATTATTATATGTCAAAAGCAGAGTTTTGATGACAGAAAATATATAGATAAATTCAAGCTCAGAGAGATCGACAATTTCAGTTTTCATAAAGTTGGCCTACTTGGATTATTTTCAAATGTCGATTAAGGGTGGAATGTAATGTATCGAATTTCGTAAAAATAAGCTTATTCACTAAAAATGAAAAACACGGTTATAAATTGTTGTTAATCAGAAATTGACAGGATTGGCATTGAAATCGAAATTGATGAAAAGAATTGAAAAATTGATCGATTCTACTACTAAAAAAACGCTAAAAATAACTAATAGATAATAAAAAAAATCTAAATAAACAAATTCAAATATGCACACAAAAATTATCATCAAAAATAGCGTCAGAATAGTTTGGTTTTAAGGTTACGTTCCGTCTCTCATCATCTGATCGAAAATATTGTGCGGTTAAAGCGCAAGCGCGCGTTCTTAATTCGTATTTCTTAATACGTAAAACGTTAAAAGTAACGGAAAATTGAAACAAGGAATTGGATAATCACTACTATTAGAAATAATATTTTTATATCCAGATTTGCTTCCTAAAATTACGACTATGTTTATACACTAAAGTTTAAGAAGTTGCATCTATAAGAGGGAGTTTTCGCAGCCGCGATATTTGATTAAAATCGTGATTTATTGTACGGTGATCAGGGCGTCATGTTAATGTTTTTTGACTATTTATTATATATTTTCAATAAATATATGATCCATTCATTAATTAACGAGGAAATTATACAATAACTTATTGATTAATTCAGCATTCAATACAATGCAATCAGTTGAATCGGAAATGGCGTTTGCAAATACCTATCGTTTTAGAGCTATCTACTAAATAAGCTATGTATACTATATACTAGCTATAGTAATTTGCTAGATACTAGAGTTAATGCTTCTAAATATAAAAGATAACAATGTAACATAGAAAACACATCAATCAATCACGGAACATAATGTTTATTTTTCAATTATGTACATCATTTTTTCGATTTTTTTTCCTTCTTGCCTTCGTTACCTTTCTTTTTACCTACAACATCTTTCTTTTCATCTCCTTTCTGTTTTTTAGCAATAATTTCCGTCATCGTTTTTTGCATTTTTATAGCTTCGTCTATCATTTCCGCTGAATCTTCTCGAATTCCTTTTTTACAGAAGAAAAAGAGATAATACTTACAAGTAATGCGAATAAAATTAATTGAATTTAAATGAAAAAGCGATGAAGAAACAGCAGAAGGATGGAAGGAGGGAGAGATGAAGTTGATGATGATAAAGTTGCGTTCTGTTCTGTGTGTGTGTGTGTGTGTGTGTGTATTTTTTTTTTATTTGTTTTCGTGTTGTCATTATGTGATTCATTTACTTTTAAACCATTGCGATATGTCCTCGTGATTCTTGATTTGTTCGTTGAGAATGTTTTCATGCTGCAAATCGATTAATTCTTTATCTTCTTTATATTTTTCAATCGTTTGTTCCAGATTGGTGTCTTCTTTTTCGTAATCTTCCGATTTTTTCACTTTACTATATCACAAATAACAATCAGCAACACTAATAGTAGATGAACAAAACAGATTCTGGACGAAAATTGCGAACTTTCACCGGCAGTTTCTGACAAGCGGATTATGAATAATCTATGGAGAACTATAAAAAGGAGTGGCAACGGGGTTGCAGATAGGGGGTGCTGCGATTAGTACAGACTGCATCTTTAACATTGCTCTTATGGGAAAATGAAATTTTCTAATTTTTAATGATTGTAATAATGAATATTTAACATAATACAACGATTTTTAATTAAAAAAATGGGCATAATTTTGTTTTTTTTCTCCCATTTTATTAATTTCATGATCAGTGGCGCGTGCTAGGGGGTTGGGTAAAAATATATAATAAAAATAATTGTTAATTTATTATATAAAATTTATTTTTCGAAATTTTTATTAACAATTATTTAATAATTATATGGTTTGTTTGGAATACTAGATGGATTATTTTAAATATAAAAATTAATGTAAAATATGAAAATGATCTGAAAACGAAACAATAACCAAAGCACGTCAATGATCCGACAAGCGCAGCTCTAGAAACACAACGCCACCTGGCGGAAACAAAGAAATTTCTGACCCGTAAATATTTTTGACTTTTCTTAGGTCGATTCTACTCCTGATTATTATAGTTCTCCATAAAATTATCCATGGATAATTGTAGTTGTGCTGGACACACTACACAATTGAAAATAACAGATCGATTATTTTATCGTAGCAACAGACATAAATCTTATTTCTGCAACCGGCGGCAGTCAATTGCTATAAATCTATTTTTGCGTCCATCTAAATTCTTTTGATCCAGAATCCACTTTGTTTGTCTATCTATCGGCAACTAGTTGTTATTTATTATCGAAAATTTTTCTATTACATCTAGATGACTCTGCTGTATATAAATAAACTACCGCTACCTACTTACCATCAGTAGATAATTAATTAGAAATAACACACGATAACTTAATTACCTACCAGTTATCTGCATCGATTTGATCGAATGGTTTCAATAGGAATGCATCTATAGGAAATTCTTCGATGATTTTCTCAGCAAAATCTTCCGGATTATTACTACGTTTATTTTCTGTTTCTATTTTTTCATTTCTCGCTACGATATTGTCGTCGTCTTCGTTTTCATTATATTCTGCCGCTGGTTTTTCTTTTAAATGCTCCATTAAATAGGCATTCCTTTAATTCAAATTGTAAAAATAAATAATAAGTAAAAGAGATAGAGAGAGAGCGAGAGAAAGAGAGATGGAGGAAAAAAATAGGAATGAATTGTGATTTTAGCCTTGTTTTTTTCCGTTCATTTTTTGGCTAGCATAATGTTAATAATAATAATAATAATATAGAGGTTGTTTTCGGAATTGGGATGGTCGTGGTTATGGTCGAAGGGCGCCAAATGTTTTTGCATTAATAATAATAATAATGTTTGGTGCTGAATATGTCGCATTTGTGACGCATAAATGCGGCAATGCGACTCTCAAATATTTTGCAAAATATTGACACGTGACAATATTCGAATCCTTCTTAATGATTTAAGCATAAACGTCAGGTTGACCTGTCAAGTCACTTTTTTCGACTTTTAAGTCAATTCTTTATAGGTAATTGCCAAATAAATAAAATTCTACTTTATCCACTACAATATTCAAAGTCCATCAAATTCATTACCGAATCGCGTCAGAACAAGAATGCAAAATATTTTTTCCATAAAATGGACGGCAATAAACTACTATTATATCGAATTGCCGATACCGCCGACAGTCACTTGAGCACTTGCCATTTTACTCACTTTTCCATATCATAAATTTCCCATGTAATGGCTGAAAAATTGCGAACTTACTTTGTAAGATTCAGTAACTTGCGAATATACACATGTACAGATAACGAGAGTATATGTAATATGTATCTGCATAATATTCTAATAACTTTACTTACTATACTAGTATAATATTATTAATCAGCTGCCATCTATTAAATGTCACATAAAGTTAGAGAAGCTAAAAGTCATTTAGTTTGGTTATAGTTAAGAGCCGTTAGAGTGAATAATAATGATAATATTTTACAGCTCAAAAGCTTTATGACAACCATTTTACAAGCTGTTATGAGATGGTATTTTGCTGATTTTCGCGTATATTTAATATCACAGAATAACAGTTAGTCTGTGCTTAATGCTCAGTATTATTATTATTATTATTTATCATTTTATTTTTAGTACCGATCCATATATTTTACGTAGATAGCATCAATTGATATTTAAATGTCTCTTTGTTTTTATGACACACTAGGCAAAACAATTTTATTACCTCTGTCTGTGTGAACCATTCTTTTTTTGTTTTACTGGCCCTTTAAAAATAGATACATAAATGACATGAACGTGCCACAACACATAATGGCTCCATTAGTGAAAAGACGACCGTTCATTTTATTTCTGTTTTTTTTTCCTCTGTCTCTTTTGAATATGAAATGGAAATACCGAAAAAAAGTGAGAAACAAAATAGTGGGGGAAAGTGAGATAGCAAACTTCTACGGAAAATGTGTGAATATTAAATAATTCATACAAAAAAAAAAAATGGAGGCAAAAAATTCAATATTAAAAATGAATAAACATGGAAAAGGACATGATTTTTTGTGGATGAAAAAAACACCACGATTAGAAAAAAATGGTAAACAGTCGTTTCTAGTCGTTTAACTTATGTTTTTTATTTCCTCTTCTGTTTTTCTCTGATAGTAGTCGGAAAAACATTATTTTCCGAAAGGCACAAATACATTTCGCTATACTAATCACTTCTGGATAATAGTGTTCATAATCTTGGCACTCGAAAAGAAGCAATGGCACATACACATGTATTTGTGCGCATGTGCGACTTTTAGAAATCAATACATTTTTAAATATTCATTTATTTCTCTACCATATTAAAACGTTAAAATCAATTTATTGATTTAAAGAAAAATTGATTCAATATTGTTTTTAACATAATAAATTTTGCAGCACATGCGCATAAACAATTCTGCTCGAAACCACGCCACTTTTCAAAATGTTAATTACCCTCAAAAATGATTAGTATAGTATAGAAAGATTTGGCAGAAAGACTAGAAAATCCATAAAAATACATATGTTGTTTACACAGTATTTTTAGAGACTTTCATCTCATCCTAACCTTAATTCCATTGCTTTTCTATATCGATCCTTGTCTCTTTCGAACCATTTCAATTTCATTTGTCTTCGCCATTCGCATTGCGAATTATCCAACTCGAATTCGATTAAATCATTCTGGCCATATGCCAAATTTAATATCCAATATGGTGGTGGTTGTTGTAACTCTAATAGTTTGCCATTTACGGAAATCGACAATTTCCTCTCGCTGTCTCGTAATAGTAAAAAAAAAAAAAAAAATTCAAGGTCACCCTCTAAGGTTAAGTGGAAACAAACAAGCAAAAAAAAAAAACGCAACGATCGTAGAGTAACAACAACTTTTATCCTCTTTTATCTACCGCTTATTTCCTTCATCCTCATCTAATAAATTCAAATAATTCGCCTCATTTAAACATTGAACCTGCTTCCATTCAGCAGCTGTTAAAGGCCAACTATTTTCCAACTGAAAAATACAAAAAGGAAAAGTCTTTCATTTGAGGAAAAGGGGAAAGGGTACACCTAATGGTAATGGATGATAGCATAAAATATAGGATCCCTTTTACTTACCACTTTTGCCTCTAGAATATATTCTCTATGTGAATTATAGGCCATTAAAAGTGACGACTCATTTTCCTGCTGCTGCTGCTGCGAGCTACTGGCGATGCTGGTATTATTTTGTTTGTCTTCAGCTGCTGATAGTGCAATGCTTTGTGGTTCTGTAGGCGGAAGGGATCTAGAATGGTGTTTGGCGACAAGTAGAAAAAATCGAAAAAGTGAATTTCTTTTCAAAATAAAAACGTCACTATTTCAGTTGCTTCAGCATATGCTATGCCATTATCTAATTCGTTCAATGCCTCTGTATTATGCGTATAGGCTTAGAATTAGTGTGTAGTAGAAATTAAACTGAAAACTTATATGAATTGAATTGTTTTATAAGCAATGGACAGGTTTTGGCTAGTGAAAAAATTTAAGAAGCAAAATAGTCGATTCTTTGCCCTGCATCGTTCAACGTCGCCCTATTCCATTTCCAGCCTTAAACGCATTACACAGCCTGACTTGATTACCTTAGACTGATTGCTCTAAGTGAGTTTCGATGTACTTCATTCGAACCTACGAATAAAACAGTTTAGGGTGAATTATCCAATTTCATGAATGTAATTTTTATTTCATAAACATAACTTTAATGACTAAAAACAAAAAACACGGTTATACAATTTCTTATTTCTTTTATTCGTAATCAGAAATTGAAATAGTTGACATCGAAATGAAATTGACGACAAGAATTGAAAGATTGATCAATTCGAAAAGTAACTAATAGATAAGAAAAAAATTATAAATAAACGATCAAATATGCACAAAAATTATCATCAAAAATAACGCCAGAATAGTTTAGTTTTAAAGTTACGTTCCATCGCTCATCACCTGATCGAAAATATTGTGCGGTTAAAGCGCAAGCGCGCGTTCTTATTTTGCATGTCTTGAGACAGAAAAGTTAAAAGTTGGAAATTTTAAAATTAAATTTATTTATTACGAAATAAAAATTAAGGAATTGGATGACCAACAATATCAAAATTAACGTACTAAAATTACGATTATGTTCGTGCATTAAATTTACCAATTCGGATAATCCCCGTTTAAAATTAACAAAATTTAAAAATACCTGTCTTATCACTTATCGATCTCCATTCAGATTCTCGACTCACACTAGATTTGCTACGATCCTTTCTCTGAGTTAAACGTTTGATATTTTCTCGTGTTGTTATCGTATCGCCTGCCACACTGCCACTTCTATCAATTGATTGTTTTCGTATTTTATCCAATTTACTATAGGTGATTTCACTCAGTCGATCACTTAATCTCGGTTGTGATAATAACAAATCACTCAGAATAGTTTTTCCTCCTTTCCAATTGCGACAATCGCTTGTATCTATATTCGGAAAGACCACATGTGACAATAAAACATTTGTCACACCATAACGCTGTTGAATAATCGTTCCATCGTCACTTGTTAATATAAAACTTAATTTTGCATTTGGACTGGTGGTTTCTAGTGCAGCTGTTAGAATGGCATTTGAAGATAAATCGATTTTAAAACGGCAAACAATGTTGTTGCAATTTGGCAAGTAGGCACCCTTAAATCTTGTCTCTTTTACAATTTCATCGGGTATGAGTATCACGTTATTTCTACTGGTTCGTTTAGTAGCTATGATTAGTTTCGAATTAATTCGTTGTGTACGATTCACGGCATTGTCAAGCCAACCGTAACCTAATATCGTGTAACCGTTAACATTCGATTCATACAAGTCAATACTGTCGCTACATCCTAATCGTTTCATTTCCTGTGAGCTGTTGTTGTCATTATTGAAAACTTTCAAATAATAGCGAGCAGTCATTTCGGCGAATAATGTAATTCGAATAAGAATCGGTTTCGGGGAATTCACGTGAAACTCCTGTCGACCTAATAGCACCCATCGTTGATTCTGTTCATCGACATTAAACTTGTTGGTATTGGGAAATTGTAAAATATTCAGCACCGATTGAATATCTTTATAATAAACAAAACGGTTACGCAAATCGATCATATCTTGTCGTTCCAGAAATTGTCGAAACATTATTGTAAGTCGATTCAGACATTTTTCCGATGTAAATGCATCAATATAAAGTGTTTTCAATGACTGCATTATACCTACAAGGCAAAGCAATTGAAAATAAATCGATCAAACCCTTCAAAATGCCACACAAACTGCATGTGTGTGTATACTTTTATAGTCTTTATGTGTCGTCTTCAATTTTCTCAACTGTAACCTCACGTATAAACCTTTAAAAAATGCTTGCAGTTTCACAGCGGATCGTTGCATCTGCTTAGCATAAACCACTTGATTCATCTCGGGAAAATCTTCTGGAATAAGATGTGGTAGTGATTTCGGGTCGAATGGATTGATGCGATCGTAACTTTTCAGTTGAACAAATAATAATCGAACACATTGAATTGGAGTGAGAGGTGATTTGATAATATTCGATGGGATGGATGGTGCAATTTTGAAAAATTCTTCCAGAAAAGCCATGTGAATGGTGTTCAGTTGTTTTTTACTTAGCGATTCATCCAATTTCGGTTTGTAACAGTTGTAGAATTGTTTCAGTTGTGTGGAGTGAGCAGGTAGACCAAAAGCTTGGATTAATTTACCTATGAAACAACCATACATAGAATAACTAGCACTCAGATTCTATTTTGATGTGAAATCTAACCAAAAGCAGTTGACAGTTCATAGCATAAATTAATAAGCAACTGCGATTCATTGACACAAGCCCGATAATAATCTTCTAGTCCACCAATTGTCCATGATGTATCCGAAAACAATTGTAGCACATACGATCTAGTTGCCATTATCCACAATTTAAATGATTTTCTTCCCGGTTCGAAATCAAGCATCAAACTATTACTGCCAATTGTTTGTAGTAAACCTTTGGATTCACCACATTGGCTCGATTGCCAATCAAATTCTTCTAGTAAAAAGTGAATTGATTTCGTGGTGCAATCAGGATGTTTCCTAGGTTGTTCAGTTTCTGTTTTGGGTTCATCTGGCCGTTTGGTTTTTGCTAGTACGAGATCAATACAGAAATCTCCGCTATTATCGTGCTGTGCCTTTTGTTCTTCAACACTAGAATCTGTGAAAGTATCCGCCTTAATAATATGCAGTGGCAAGTGGAAATGATGTTCTCAACTTACCGATTTCACTTTTTCTCAACATATTCACATTTCCCATTTGATTCAAATTCAAAATTAATAACTTCTTCGCAATCGTATCGCTAAACAAATAAATCGGTTCGTTCCTAGCGATATCAAAATCGATATGCTCAAAATCAATTGATTTATAGGCGAAATTTATATTGGATATTTTCACTTTCTGTTTGAAAATTCGTGGTTGAAAATACACATTAATTCCCTTTATCAATGTTGCCAATTCATTAAAATCAATCCAATCGCTTGGATCGGGTTTGAGTTCCATTTGATTGCCGCCTGCACCTTTCGATTTAGTTGTTCCAAATGATTTTTTCGACAACGATTTATCGTCTTTCTCCGAGCGCCGTTCATCTGTAGCTGGAAAGTGGAGGTTTTTAATTGAAACTGTTAAAAGTGTTCGATTCTCTTTCCAACCATCATTGATTATAACACCATTATTATTATCGGCTACTATTTGAAATGGCTCGTCAGCTATTCGTTTACATCGATGAAATGGATTAACGATTTTCAATGATTTTATATTCAATGTGGCAATATCTGGTGGGATTATTCCTCTCGCTACTGCCCACTGTTCATAACGGAACGTTTTCCAAAATTCTAATACTGAAATTGAAAATTTACTAATTCGACTATTAATTCTACAACCACCTGCCGACTCTACATGTATTATTTAGAATACCGATCGATACGATTTCTCTTAATTATAACAATACACACTTTGCCATAAACTCTAACCTCTTTCCTCACTCCCCCACCCACCTGAAAGCACTCATCTTATTTTGTTCTCCTTTCGCCCCCAAGCAACTTTTAATTACCTGGCCTTGGCGGTGGTTTGACTAATGGAATATTCCGCACTTGACTGATAAAATAACGTTGATTTCCTTCTATTGATTGAAGCTTGCCTGGTTCTTCTTCTTCTACTACTTCCTGCGAATTTCTAAAAGTTAAAGGATGTAAAAGGCAGCTGGTACGAAAATCGGGGGGGCGGAAAAATAGATGAAGAAGATGTTACTCGAAACTCTCACAGGAAATTACTATGAAACGATCACCATCGGGTATTTTTGCACTACGACTAGTATCCGGCCCTTTCTTATTTCCTTTTTCTATTTCCTTTGGTTTTTTCTTTATTTCCGTATCGGTTTCCCATTGATATAGATCGACGTATGATAATAAAATATCCCATATTTCCATTGATGACATGTCTAAAAGCCAAGAACAAACAAAGCAAAAAATGGAACTGGATTAATTCGATTTAAAAGCATCCCTCCCTCCAAATTTATACAACCTCCAGTGGCCCTATTTAATCGGATTTGATACAAATTCGTGTCTGCCTTTTAGTGATCCGTCTAATCTTAAAATACCATCGCATAATGAACTACTAACCTTGAACGGAAACCTTTTGCGGTATCCATCCAGTTAGACAATAAATTATATCAAAATGATTTAATTCCTTCTTCTCCCTGCTACAACTTAAACTGCTTAGTTTTAATAGGGCTTTGCACAATATAAATGGCCACATTTCAACTATATCCTTTTTCGTTGTTGAATCACCACCACCACCACGTCGAGTTCCTGGTGCTGCTGATTTTGACTTTTTCGTTGATGATTTAGTTGTTTCATTTTTAGCGGATTTCGATTTTCCAGTTTGTGGTTGCGGTGGTGGTGGTTGATCGACTCGTTCCTCTTCTACAACGGATAGAACTGGTTTAGGTACATGAAGCGTTGGTAGTAGAATATTTCCCGATTGGTCTACTGGTAGAAAATCATCGACATAAATTTTTCTCCACGTTCCCATCCAGAATAAACGAACAATATATTTTCCTGAAATAACAAGAGAACTTTTTAATCTATCAATATAATGGAGATGAACGCAAAATAGAATAACGACACGCCCCTCCCCCCTTCCCCTCCTCCTTCTCGTTCAACATCAACATACGTTTATTCCAACAGCTGTTGACATTTCGAACAGTTTACATTTTACATATCAAATCAAACCTGCTATCTCTATCTATACACGCACTCCTGCCACGCGAAATTTATTTCACATAAATCTGTTTCGCCAGAAGGGAACGAAGAAACAGAATAAGAAGAAGAAGAAGATTATAATGATGATGATGATGATGAAGAAGCAGAGACAGGAGAAATACTGGAAGTTTTAATTGGAGTAAGAGAGATAGAAGAAATATATAGAGATAGATTGTTGACGGAAGGAAGAAATGGGAGAATGGAAATAATTAGAATTCCAGTGGGACTTTTAGAGAGTGAAAAAAGTCAATAATGCAGATGGTGGCTGAAAAACGATTATACTTGGTTTGGTTTGGAAGAGGGAGAAAGGGGTGGTGGCAAGAAAGTAGGTGTAAGCGTTTTTGGGAGACAAGATACAATGAATTGTTGGCATTAGCACACCATTTTCGTGAGGTTAATATAAATTTTATGGTTATGTTTCATTTTGTATTAATTAGATTATAAATTATGCGGGAATCCTTTAGGAATTTCACCTATATTTCTAGCTTTTTCTACGCCACTTCAACAAAAAAGTTGAAGTTATTAAACATTTGCGCTCTCATTTAGAATAACGTAGTTAACTTCGATATATAATTAGACCTATTAAAAGGATAGATATTCGCAGCTTCCATTAACATTAATTAACATTACGTCCTGATCTAGCGAATGCCTGAAGTGAATCAAAGATGGCGCTTGCGAATACTTCTTAAAATCATACTATATCGGAAGTACCGCAATTGACGACATTAGAGAGTTTTTATGCCCATTATTTCGTGATTTCGTTATTCTGAGCATGCGCAGCCTGAAATGAGCAACTTTAACTTTATTAACGTGAGCGATTTCCGTTATTACCGGAGAAATAAGTAACTAATTTCTTAAGTGCTTATGTTATTAGACTTATTTTGACGTTTATGGTTGCGTTGCCATATCTTACTAATTTAAATGAATTTAGTGATATCACATATTTCTAATAAAACTTTATTTCACAATGTATGTCTTTTTAAATATCTATTAGAGGGTAAATTAAATAGAATATAAATTATTTAAATTTAAAACGTATTTCATTTCTATTATCAGCTATGATAAATCTATACTTGTGATGATATAAATTAATGTAACAATTTATTTAAGAAATCGTTTGGCAGCAATGGAATTTTAACTTAAAAATCATATTGCTCATATTTGTCATATTGAAAACACAAACAAATTTGAGAATACTATAACGAACTGTCATTTCCCTTTATTTCTAATTTACGTATAAAAACTCTTTATTTTTTGTCTGTAGTTACGGTTAACTTTATCACAAATAACGATAACTTTAACAAAAATTGACGTTATTTTGGACGGCATAAAAACACTCTATTCCCTGGAAAGTTTAAACTTTAAGTTTATTAATTAAAGTTTGTCAATTTTAAAATTACAGGTTAAATTTGCTCTAAAATGGTGCCGGTTTCAATACTTTTAACATATAGTGATCTCTCTCCTCTTTATAAAGCCTCAATGATAAAAGATATAATGATGAAATCAATGATATAATAATAATAATAATAATAATAAAGAACAACCTACCTGCTGGCAAATTACAAAACATCTTACCTGCTGGATTAAATAAAGGATTATGTTCGCTACGACCCTTTCCAATTTTACATTTTGAATAAATATGATACCAAGGTCGCCACATTCTATTCGCCGATTGTGCATTGAATACAGCAGTAGCATATTCCTCTGGAAATGATCGAGTGCATCCAATATAAAGTAGTGTTTCCACACTGGATATGAAACATCGATAGAATTCACTATGAATAAGATGGTGATTTGGTGCGATTAAATCTGGATAAATGGTTGTTTGAGTATAGATTACGAAATTTGCCTATGGATAAGAAAAATATTGAAGAAAAAAAAAAAAAAACTGATTTAAAAATAAATCGAAAAATTATCGATTAGATTGATGGAATTGATTACGTAGTAAGTTTAGTGATGGATTTTTCTTATCTTTTTCACTCTACTAGATTATCTTGTGAAAGGGATGGGGAGGGATTGACAACTTTTTCGTTCTCAGTGATGAAGTGTCTGAGCAGCATTTTATTCAACAAAATGACTGTCACTTATAATAGACAAAAATTCGCTTGTCGCAGAATTTCGTGGAATTTTATACAGATTCTATTTACATATTGACATAAAGTTTCCCTTAAAATTGATGTTAAATAACGCTACATTTCAGTTTTAACTGAGTCTCTCTCCGTTTTGTTGACGTCCATTCAGTTTCGCTAATGGAAACTTTTCTTTAATAAAAGGTTTCTATACGATAGCATCTTATTTAAAGATTGTTTCTTTTTCCATTTTGCTATCACCATAAAATATAAGATACTATATAATCGAATTGAATATTCGAAATGAAAGCAACTTCGATATTGCAAAATATCAATTGAAAAGACGTTGCTGTATCAAATTTATTTACCGGGAAATCGATACGGAACCGAATTTTACCTGACTAAAATTTGCTTTAAAGCGATTGAAATGTTTTTTTTTGTTCGGAAAACAAAATGAAAAACTTCAAAGATGATTTTTACGCTAAATGAACGGATGGATAGGTCGAAGGAAATTCGGTTTAGCGTATTTCTGTTTTTTTTTTTTCATTTCCGATTTTTTTTTTGCTTATCTGAACGAAAATCTTTTTTAATAATGGAAAAATGTCAAAAACGACGAAAAATGAATTTGGCCGTTTATTTCAGATAAACCGTAGCAATTTAATTTTATCCTTGAGCGCTTCCAGAAAGCAAGACAGTGAAATAGAGAGGGAAGGGGAGCACTTTCTCTGTTGTTCCTTTCTTATGGAAAAATGAGTGAAAGAAAACTGGACGACATGGCCAATATGCTAGCCAATTTTAATAAATTACATACACGACTATACTGACATCGGATGTGGGTGGAAATCGGTTTTTTTTCGTCTCATTCCGCCCGGAAGATATATGTACGTTTGCATATGTTAGATAAAGACAGAAGATAGAGCATTTATAAATCGAAACAAACAATTATTAATGAGTTACAGTGTGACTCTGAATGTGAATTTCGCGGTATGTAATTTGTACACTTTATAGATACTAGAACTACAGATCAAAGGTTACTTGATAGATACACTTACATTTGGAATAATGTCCATACATCGTTTCCATTTATCTTCAATTAGACTTGGTGGTAAATGCACCTTTTGAACATCTTCAAAAAATGTCTTTGATTGCTCATCAAACTTTCCCTGTATTAGGAAAATAAATATTATTGGTCATAGATACAGATAGAATTATAAATTAAATTAATATACAGAGTGGCCGTTTTCTATCTCCTTGTAACTTGTTTATTAGTAAAATTTACGGAAATGATTAAATAAAAAAAAAATTAGGCAGTGCTTTATAAGAAATTCTTTATCGCTTACACATTTAATTTAAATTCTGTAGAAATATGCTGAAAAACTGTCAAAAATGTCATTTTCTTGATTGCTAAATATCTCAAAAACTATTAGGAATAAAAGTAAAATTTAAAACGTATTCGATAGATATTTGCGCATAAAATTCAATAAAATTTCTACATTTTTCATGGCCTACTTCATTCAGAAGTTATGACGCAAATTTAGATTTTTTTATAGATTAATTACAGTTGGCTATGAGATCAGGAAAAATGTTATTTTTTCTCTTTAGCACGAAACTTCGTAGTGTATATTTATTTTGTTTTCTAACCTCAAAATTAATAAATGTAACTACAACTTGCATTTTTAATTACGCAACTCCAGTTGGCTATGAAAATATCAAGTCAATAACTTACGTTACACTTCAAATAGGAAAATAGTAACGACAGTTTTACGGGATTCGACTCAATTTTGAGAATAAATTTCACTCTTCAGCCATTCCTATCATTTTTTTTTTTTTTTTTTTTTCAATCGATAAATGCACTAGACAAAGAATGGCAACATTGTCTAATTTATAATTATTACATCATGATATCTAATTATCCCGCTAACTAAAATAGAAACTTTCCCCAAAATTTGCATTGTTAGCAAAGAGAAATGTTGACAAATAGATCCCTAAAATGATCCTCTTCCGTTGCCGTTTCCTTTTGTCTCCCACTCACTAACTCCAATCTCTCTCTCTCTCCATCGGTCTATCTCAGATATTCTTCTTTCTATCCCTAGAAATCCCTACCCGTACATCTATTTTAGCATGAAAACCGCTATTGTAAACGTTACATTCTCTATCCTGTGGATATATATCCATTGTTAAGCCGTGTAAATTGAGAAAATCGATATACATGGAGCACGCCATTTTCATAGCTTAAGCTGAAATTATCCAACTTTGTGAATGTAATTTTTATTTCGTAAACATAACTTTAATCATTAAAAATTAAAAACACTGTTATACAATTTTTTATTTCCTTTATTCGTAATCAGAAATTGAAAGAATTGACATTGAAATCGAAATTGATGACAAGAATTGAAAGATTGATCAATTCTACTACTAAAAAAAAAAACGTTAAAAGTAACTAATAGATAATAAAAATTTTTTAAATAAACGATTCAAATAAGCACAAAAATTATCATAAAAAATGACGCTAGAATAGTTTGGTTAAGGTTACGTTCCATCTCTCATCATCTGATCGAAAATATTGTGTGGTTAAAGCGCAAGTGCGCGTTCTTAATTCATATTTTGTAATACGTAGAATGTTAAAAGTTTTGGGAACTTTAAAATTACGTTTATGTATTGAGAAATAAGAATTAAAGCATTGGATAAGCATTATTATTAAAAACAATATGTTTACATCAAGATTTACGTATTAAACTTACGACTATGTTTATGTATTAAATTTAAGAAGTTGGATAATCCCACTCTTACTTGAAAATTACGCAACGTGTAAATTATTCATGTTGGAAGAGGATGAAAAAGACTATCAAAAAAGTGATATATTTTCTAAACAGTTTTTAAATATTTAAAGATATTTTTCTCTGGTCGGAAATAAATTTCAATTGCTACCGAAAAATAAATGTCTCGGTTAATAAATGTCAACTGTGAACGAGGGGAACGGCCATTTCAAAAGATTCCACCGTACATTAACTGAATGTTTTTTGCTTTTTTTTTTTTTTTCGGCCTCTTAATTCGACTAAACTGCCTAATTTCAGTAAACCTAATTACATACTTTTGTACTAAACTCATCCCACTTTTCCTCATTAATTTCATTATCATTCCATTCGGGAAATGGAAGGGAATTTTTATCATTTTCATGAGCTACAGTTAATGGATTATTTGATGATAATGGGGGACGAGATTTTCTTGGAGATTTCACTTGAAGTTTTGACATTATGTCGTTATTTATGCATGCAAGAGTTTTGACAGTTGCGTTGCGACAATGTGACGTGTGTAGAAGTCAATCGAAGCTTTCATATGTCATATGTTTTAAATCAAATATTTCCATACTATACTAATCATTCGATTGTAATTATGGTTGCTCGAAATGTGGGAATTGGAAGAAAATTGTTTGTGCGCATGTGCTGTAACAGCTACCAAATGTACTGAGTTAAGAATAGTGAAACCATTTTCATGTAAAAGAGATAATTATTTATTACTTTTAACATAAGGTCACTATAGATGGTCAGGGTAATAAATAAATATTTAAAAATGTATTTACTCGTGAAATTGATTTGCTACTTGTTCATTTTGATAAAAATATTGCTAAAGAAAAGATCTGGTAACGTCGTATATTGAACGTCACTAAAATGATAATAATAACAGCTGATTTGCTGCAGCACCATTTCTTTCTATGCCAGTCCGAATACACAAAAATGCACATGCGCACAACTGTATTTGTACCCTAGCTAGCTAGTCGTTTTTGGGACGAAAATTATCCACACTATCATAGTATAGAAATGATTTGTATATAGTAAACAGTATTTGAATTTAAATCATATCATTATTCATCTTGATATTGATTTATGTAATGAATGAACGTCTTGTCTCACTCAATTTCATTGCGAACTCAAGCTTAAATAATTGATTTGAAACACACTGCAAGTACATATTATTATAATGCAAAAAAGGCACGTGTGTATCATCATATATAATATCGCCTCTTCTCGTTTCCACTTTTATTAAGAAAATCTAAAGAAAACGTCAATCATATTAGAATAAATTATGTGCATATATAGGGAAACAGAAGCCTGCAGTTATAATACTAATGTTCTCTCTTTTACTCTTTAAGTTATTTATATTTATATCGTACACGGCAAACATAAATAAAACTTAAAAACTTTTCACACAAACTACTAGTTATGTAGATAGGTTCATATACTCATAGTTGGTCCCATTAGAATCATATTTCGTTTATAAAATTTGATATACTATCGGTGTACAAGTACATTTATACTATAGACTAGTATAGGTATATACATGGATGGATACCGAAAGAAGGGAGTCGTAAAATAATAATTGAGAATTTATAGGAAACGGAAAACTTTCCATAAAATATATAAAATAGTTTAGAATTTAGAAACTAAAACATGTGAGAGTATGTATGTAGGCAGGGTAGAAGTAGGTAATAAGTTTCATATTATTACTTGAAAAGTAAGACATAATGTGCCATTTAGACGGCTAGAACTGAAAATAATACGTTTTTCTTTAAGTGCAACAGAGTATAAATCGTACTGGTTGCAATAGAAAAGAAACAAGTATATTATTGTTTTAGTAGCGCCATCTAGTAAGTGGAGTCAAATATAAGAGTCGGGATGGGCCGATTCTTGCACTATAAAAAGTCTATGCGAATTTTACGGAAAGAAAATGAAGTCAACAACAACAAAAATATGAGACAAACAACATTCTAGTCTAGTCTGGTTATTATTTTATCATTATTATTATTATTATTACTTCACTATCTGCCCATTTTCATTACTCTTCGCCCTTGATCTTTTGCTTCTCCAACTCTCATTTTTCTATTTTCTTCTTTTATTCCTCAATCTTCTATCGCCACTCCACTTTTTTAATCTTATGAATTATTCAACTGTGATTTTTCAAAAGGAAAAAAATTAAACACAGAGTTTTTTCTTGAAATTTAATTTAATTTCCCTTTGTTTTGTTTACTTGTTTGTTTTGCAATTGTATTGTATTTCGTGTATTGTATTAATATTCAACGAAATATGCGGTCTAATGGTATAGAATCAAATTGAAATTGATCCATTTTATCGTGTTATTTATTCATTGAATAATTTACATAATTTCGTTTGAAATATGGAAAAATTTCCATTTTTTTTTTCTCCCCCCAGAAGTTTTAAGAAACCCTCTACACACTCCTCCTCCTTTCAACTCGAAAAAAAAAAAAAGCAGGCACATAATCAGATTTTCTTCCCCATGGAAAGTGTTTTCTTAAGAACAAAAAAAAAAGAAAAACTGCCAATCAGTCAGTGAAGTGTACAGAAACAACAGCGAAATTTTTTCAAATGGAACAGATTGACAGATGTGCGAGAATGGAAAGGGAACATCTTCCACATGGACAGATATTTTTAGAATGTCAAACGTTTTAAAAGTTTACAATTGCTTTAAAATGAAGGTTTTTAAAGTATACGGTGAAAAATTCGATAAGTAAAGAAAATGTGGTTAAATTTGATAGAATTGTGGAGATGCTCTTTGTGTTTTCTTTCGTTTCTTCTTTTCTTAACTTTTATTCTTATTTTTTGCTACATACACAGTTCACGATGTCACGTATTTGGCTGCTTCTTGTATTTACCAATTTTTTTTTTTTTCTTATTGCTTTACGCACATGTGCTTTCTTGAAAAGATATTCTTATTTCTTTCATTTTTATAAAAGAAAAAAAAAAAAAAACAGTATATAAGAACATATCCTTTGACATTATACTTGGTATAATACGCTAGTAGTACTTTTAACATAATACATTGTACATGCTGAGTTTACTATTAGCTTTTCAGCAAAGGATACCTAATAAAAGAGTGTGTGTGAGAAAAGCGATAGAGAAAAAGGAACATTTTACTTTAATGTTGCGGAAATTATTTTATCTTCCAACATTTCCGGGACAGTTCATTTTATTTTCTTTTTTTTTTTTGGGGGGTGTGATGGAAAAGTCACTGGTGGAAACTAGAGAAATTTTAAGTAAATTTCAAATTTCCTTTCTGGTTTTTTGTTGTTTTATCCATGCGCCAGGAGTCGCTTTATGAATTAATGTAAATTTAACATTTTAAGTAAGGAATGTCACTATTGAAGTGAGGTGGCGACATCTCTTCGTATTGCAGTAAACAATTAATGGTGTACTTTTTCCGTCAAGTGCTATAGCTTTTGTAAACGTAGATGATTGATAATAATAACAATTGAACAATCGAATCTTAAAAATCAATTGAAATATGAGGCCAAACTAATGACACTGATTTGATTCATTAATTTCCTTTGACACTTTCCTCTCAGTCTCTGTCAGTTTGGATTTTCCAATACGCTATATTTCTATAATTATTAGAAAACTAATTATGGGGTTGTAATATAGCAGTGTTGAGCAGGTGCAGTAGCGTAATAGTGACAGCGCACTGCCAGTAGCTACTTCCTCGTTTTTCTTCTAATAATAAAATGATTTCATTATTATTACTGTCGCAGATGGTTGAAAAAGATTTATTTGAAAGTACTCAGTTTCAGTTTAATTCAAAAATTTTAATTTACCTCCGGTTATATACAGGGTTTTTAATGTTGCTAGTTCATTAAAAGTCATCGCACTACCCATTTAAATTGCATTCTGTAGCTTTGGCACGTGATCTGACAGCAGTCAGTTGTTCAAATATGAAATGACTTTTGTTCCACTTCAACCGGAACTGACCCAAACTTTTTTTTTTTTAAATAGAATGCCATCATTTTTTGTGCATTTTCGGAATCTACTTGTTTTTCAATAAATATCTTGTCCAAACAATTGGTTAATGAAAAGCTCGTCGTTTTTAAGATATTGTCGATTTTTCAGAAAAAAATAAAAAACGAACCATTTACGAAAAAAACCCTGTATATATATTCGTATGAGTTGTAATAGATACTTACAGTACCTACCGATTAAAAAACATCCATTCATTCGCAGAAAGCAAAAAAAAAAAAAATACGTATAGTTTTCGATGTGATTAATGTCATCTTTTTCCATTACAAATATAAAAAGAGATCAATAAATAATACCTATACTAATAGCAAAAAGTAGTCGCTGGAATTTAAATTTGTATTGGCTAAGTAATTGCATGTTGGCTTTTAACTAAATACATATTAGTATCTGGCTCGAAGGACAAAAAAAGATCATGTACGGTAACCCTATAATGTATGTGTATGTGTGCGTACAAATTGCTGCTAAAGTAAATTAGCAATTAGAGAAATTCTTCTATTTTAGTCTAATTATTATTATTATTTATTGCTTCTGTTTTAAATGAACTGTCACTGGATTTTGCCTTTTTATGCTCACTGTTATTAATTTTGACATATTGGTCTGTAAATGGAATTATAATTAGGGAATATTATGTTTAGTGATGTGGAAAATTAGGTAAAAATGTTGTTTTAGTACGTAGTATTAAATAATATTGATTAGATGCGGTAATTTATCAAAGCCAACTAGAATACAACTAATTTTATTGAAATAAACCAAAAATCGGTGTTCCACACACGTATTCAACGCTATTTTTTCTAATGAGGAAATTTTAATCAAAAAATAATTAATTTTAAAAATTAATTATGTTTGCCGTTTAATCCAGAAATTGTTTTATTTTTACTGAAATTAAGTTTTGTGGTATTAAGTGAGTTTAGAAGATGAATTTTAATATAATCTAACAATAAAAGCTACGAAATTACTTTTTTCTAATTCGGTGCCGAAAAGTGCACTTTTCGGCACCCGTTTTAGTCGATTTGAGTGCCGAAAAATAGAAGTTTTTCGCACGCAATTTAATGACGTATAATAACGTAATTTCGTAGTTTTATTTGTTAGATTATATTAAAATTCATCTTCTAATCTCACTTAGTACCACAGAACCTACTTTCAGCTAAAACAAAACAATTTCTGGATTAAATGGCAGACATAATTAATTTTTTAAATTAATTATTTGTTGATTAAAATTACCTCATTAGAAAAAATAGCGTTGAATACGCGTGTGAAAGACCGATTTTTCGTGCTCACTAATGAAACATTCACTGCTTCGCAGCTCGTGTTTCAAACTCGTTCGCACCAAAAAACAAGCGGTTTTTCACACTTTTATTCAAATATACTATATTATAAGTCACTAAATTGCGTGCGAAAAACTTCTACTTTTCGGCACTCAAATCGACTAAAACGTGTGTCGAAAAGTCTACTTTTCGGCATCGAATTAGAAAAAAATAATGCTTAATATCTAAATTTTCAAATTGAAAATTACGCGCAGAACATACACACACACATAGAGACTCGGAGAAAAAAGAAGAAAGATTTCAATATTTGTTGAGTTCTAGGTCTCTGGATTCTCTGGAATACTATATCGAATCGCGCTCTGTCTACTATAGTACGTTGTCCCGTCTGTCTGTGTATACGCGCGTACATCTATTCTAGTACGTAGTACATAGGCGCATTGTATACAAAACATAGCGTATAGCAAACACTGTCCTGTCCTGTCCTGTCCTGCTCTATTCCAGTTGAACCACTGAACTACATTCATATAGAGTATTCATACTACACATATAACTTTGTGGAGGTTTTTTTCTTTTTTTTCTAACCGTCGTCGCTACGTTCAGTTTCTGGATTTCCAGTTTGGCAGGCAGGCAGCCAGTCAGTTAGTCAGTTTCGAAGTGAAATTGAAGTATAGTTTTCATTGATGAAACGTTTGACGCGCGCTGTTTAAATTGTTTTGCGGTAAGTTTTGATTTTGGTTTTTATTTTTTATTTTAACCATTTGTGTAGTGTTTCAATAAAAAAATAAAATTTTTTCAAATATATTTTCCACGAATAGAATTTCGTGAAATAGAATTCGAATTTTAATTCTAAATATAGAATTTATTCGAAAATTTATGGTAATAATCTACTTACATTTTACTAATTACCGACTATGTTTATACAGTAAGCATGTAATTTATATGCATATAATTAAGATAATGTCATAATTAATTTATTGTTGTTAAAGTCGCATCATGAATTATTCTTATCAAAACGACGCATAGGTATAAATCTCCACTTGGAATGCTTTTAATTTAATGAATTTTTTTGTTTTTTTTAATTAGCAAATTTTTCTCTAGTACATTTGCATACGCCCGCCCTGCTCATCTCCCAACCAGGAAATTTACTTTTTTTAAAATTTTATGAAAATTAAATTTAAAATCCATCGCTCCCGGCCGCCACACTTCATCATCAAAAAAAAAACCCTAATTTTTCTTTTTAGGGGAAAAAAAAAACAGACAAAAAATAATTTGATCATAAAAAATCTCATTACTTTAAACAAAACCAACGCTGCAGAAGAGACTCTAATTAAATTCGCGTGTTCGTTTAAAAAGTTTCGTAAAATATTTTTTTCAATAAATCAGTTGTTTTCAAGTAAGTAAATAAATACCTTTGCTGCCTGGAAAATGGAAGTGGAGGTGAAGAAAATTGGGATAGAGGTAAAAAAGAGTTGAATGGAAATAGAAGTGTAGACGGTGCTTGGAAAAATGGATAAATAGCGTAATGCAAAACCAACACACACACAATAAAACAAAACAACAAGAAATCCCTTTTTAAAAATATAACAAAAGCAGGAATTTATTACTTGATTTAATCGCCCTTTTTCTGCGGAATTTCTTCGAGGAATAATTAAAGGGGCATCATTAATTATGGAAATTTACAATTCCAATTACGAAAAGTTCGTAACTCTCTATAAACATGCCATTCCTTGACTATTACAATATAATCCTATTCCACTCGTTCTTTCAAAAAAGGAATCGATATTTAATCGAGTGAACACTTTAAAAATCAAGGTTTCATGACCTACTCTAACTGCTACCTGCTATTATTATATTTATATAATTGACTTTTTACGAAGACTGACTGACATACTAACGGAATCGTTAACTATGCGATTTCTAAAAGCCATCCATAAATACATCAAGGTTTCCCGGACAATATCCTCTGGCCGGATTTCAGGTCACGTAAAATGGAATTGAGAACTATATTGCCTTGACTGTATTTCACCCCACCTGGTAGAATAGAGCCAGGCCAATAAAAGGATTGAGCTGCTTATGGTGGAAAAGCCGGCCGGCAGGTATATGTTTAAATATTCATTAGATGATTGTTGTTCCAGTAGGGCAATTTTGTTTTTTTGGTATACATAGTAAAAGTGGGAAAATCTTGCCAGATTCACTGCAATAAAATTTACCTATAGAAAGTAATGGGAAAAAATCGAGGATTTTTGTCGATAAAGATTTCCATATTGGCAAAATCGTAGTGGTGGTGTAGCAGATTTTACTAGTATTAAAAATGTCATAATTTTCTATATTGCCAACCTGATGCAAGGTTTGCAATATTTCTCCTTTTGTTCACCTATGGCAATGTATAACCATTATTGTACAGCACCAGTAACACAATAGGGGGGATAAAATATCGCCTGTATGTCTCATAAAACTTTTTTGAAACATTTATATAGATAAATAAAACAGAAAAAAAAAAGAAGTAGCCACGTAGGTTGGTAGTAGCGAGTGCCAGGAAACTCCCGTTTTTTCCAATCCAACTAAGTTTTATCACCGGGCAATTTTTCCTTATCAAAGCGACCCGGAGAACGACATAACTGGGAAACTTATTCGACTCCCAAAGGGAGACTTAATAACCGAAAACTAGCCGCTGCAAGCAGTGCAGAGAAGAAAACAAGCAGAAAAGTGATAAAACATTCAGGCAAATAAACAGAATAGGCGAAAAAAACCAAGAACCCGTAGGCACCTAATGAAATAAAACCCCGAAAAAAAACTGGACACAGATCATAAAATTTTACATATTTTTTATTATTATTATTATTATTTTCACTGTGTCAATGAGAGAATCGTCTATAAGCACTATTTAATTGCTCTAAAAATATAAATGTAAACACTGTATGCGGACCTAAACGAAAATAATATGGAACGAAACCTTTCCATAGGGCGAACACTCCTTCATCTTTAATTATGGCAAATAGCAGGCCAACAATATTCGTTCGTTCACCAGGTGTGGCTTTCGCATTTTGTATTCGTGTTTTCACTATATCAACTGGCATACTGGCAATTGTTGTTACAATACCTTTAAATCAAATTGAAAAAAATGGAAAATTGAAAAAAATTCAAACAAGATGGAAAAAAAAAATTTAAATAAATCGAAGAATTATTAATGAATTTTATTGATTAATCGAATCGTGCCACCAATCGATAATATAACAGTAGTTTGATTACCTGATGTCATTGATGCGCAGAAATGTAATCCAACACCTTCACGCATATAGGCAGCAAACATTTGCTTGGCTTGTGAATAGGTGGCTAGTTGAGCTGCATTTACTACCTAAATTTTAAAATTGAAAATATTATTAAGCGAACACACAGATTATAGTTAATTTCCGGCTATTAATTGATAGTGTTTCGGTTAATATTCGAATAGTGATGCAGTAAGCGTGAATTACCAATAAAACTTACGTAATATTATGGTAATATTACGTCCATATACCGATGGATATTAAATTTTTCTTGTTTTCATTAACCGGCCGATTTCTGTCAACTTAGTTTATATTGTTGGCTTACCATAGCTCTTCCCATTGTTGGTACAGCACCCTTCCACCATGTCTGTATACCCTCCTCCCTATAAACACGCCACAATGCTTCGAATACATTTTTATAATTGCGCCGTTGTTCAGGTGGCAAACGGCCATCGGATGTCATTCGAATTAAAGCGAGATCAGCTGGTGTGCCGACAAATGCTCCAGCAATGCCAGCTACCATACCGAGTGTAGCTTTTATAGCGAAATTTGGTGGTTTTTCATCAGTACTGAGCAGATCAAATAGCCATGTGTAAATACCTAAAATAAATTAGGCTGGAATTATCCAATTTTGTAAACATCATTTTTAACATAACGTTAATCATTAAAAATTAAAAACACGGTTATGAAATTTCTTATTTCTTTTGTTCGTAAGTAGAAATTGAAAGAATTGACATTGAAATCGAAATTGATGACAAGAATTGAAAGATTGATCAATTCTACTACTAAAAAAAACACGCTAAAATTTACTAATAGATAATAAAAAAATTCTAAATAAACGATTCAAGTATGCACCGAAATTATCATCAAAAATGACGCCAGAATTGTTTGGTTAAGGTTACGTTCCATCTCTCATCATCTGATCGAAAATATTGTGTGGTTTAAGCGCAAGCGCGTTCTTACTTCTGTATTTCTTAATACGTAAAACGTTAAAAGTTTCGGGAACTTTAAAATTACGTTTATAAATTAAGAAATAAGAATTAAGGAATTGGATAACCACTACTATTAGAAACAATATTTTTATATCAAGATTTATATACTAAAATTACGACTATGTTTATGCACTAAGTTTAAGAAGTTGGACAAAAAACAATTATTGTCATTCGTTGAATTCCTCTTACCATTCTACTTTACTATTTTGATACAATGTTTTAAAATTGCTCTAATAACAAGACAACAAACCACACACCCACACAAATTAATGTATACATATATGTCTTTACCTAAACGGGTTGTTGTATATGTTGCTTGTCTTAGCAATCCAGCAGATAATCCATTATACAATGCAAAAATGCCCTCTTTTTTAACAATGTCCATTAGAAAATGAATGCTAGTGGCATGTTCTTTAGCTCCTTTCTTACCTGCACCGCTCATTTGCATTCGATTTTTCAATAGATCCAATGGTTGGACGATACAAGCGGCCATCATACCTTCAGGAATAGAATATACAAAGTACATATATACATAATGCATGGATTTTTGTTTTGTTGAGCATACAATTTGATGTATACGTGTATGTTAGAGAGAGAGAGGGAGAGATAGCAATACTGACCGGCAGAACCACCAAATAGAAATTTATAACCATTTGGTATCGGTTTTAGTGTTGGCACTTTTTCTTTTGACATGCTATTACTGTATAAATGTCAAATGTTGACATGGCATGCGCGATGTCGAATTGATGGTATGTCTAGACTATTGTAGAAAAGATTTAGAATGCTAGTGTGGCGTGACCTTTATACGATGAATTAAATAAATTGACAACAACAAAAAAAAAAAAAAACATTCTTATTGAAATTTCTGTCTCGGGTTTTTTCACATTCAATGTGAAATGTAAGGACAAATGTCAGAAACAATTAATGCCTCTAATTTAGTATTATTGACATTTTCGTTTCCATTTTTGTTCATTGTTGTTGTTTTGTTTTTTTTTCTTTCTTTCCTTCTCTCTCATTCCCTCTTTCCAGATTTTTGTAGTTCTCGCTTTTCGTGATTTATTATGGGTATATAGAGAGATTGTTTTTCTTTTTCCCCTATTCTTCTCCATTTTAATGGCGAAAAATAAATTTTTAGAAATGCCATTTGTATAATGTCACAGAAAATAAACGTGGATATTCTTATCATCGCCTCCTTTACGGTAGTGAAAAAAAGATTTTCTCTGACAATTAATTGCTTTCTTTAGAGTTTCTAATTAATTTAATTTATTTTGTTTCATTTTTAAACGTCGACCATTCGAATGAGGAACATGTTTTTGTCAAATTGATATATACAATAAAACTTCATCTATCCGGGTATTCGGGTAGAAATTTGTTTCTAGAAGCGCACTGGATCTATAAAATTTCAATTTACGTCATCTACCGCTATATCTGTAACGTTTCGCTGTCAAAAAACTTTTTAATAAAATATTTTTAAATTGCAAATGTCTCAAAAAAAGAAAAGAAAAAAGGAAACAGGAAATGGTTGGATAAAACCATGGGATTTTCCACACATATTACATACATACATACATGTGCATATAATATTGAAAACGAGTGAATATGTGAATTTTTCCAGCTGCAAATTGTATTCAGACTTTATTGATTTTTAAAGTGAAGGATTAAAACTTTGGAGGAAGAAAAATAGAGTGTAAACTATAAAAAAAAAATAGCTGTTAATAAAAATAATATTAGAAAATACAATTCGATTTTTATGCAGAAATTTTATCTTCTCGTGCATTAGCCCTTCATTATCGTTCCGGGTTGCTTATTCTTTGAAACATAATTTATAGAAATAACTGAGTCGAAGTTTATACAATCTAAGGCTGGAATTATCCAACTTCTTAAGTTTAACGCATAGATTCCACTCTGAAACTTCACACTTTATCAATATTCAAGAAATCAGTCAAAGTTTATTTATTGAAAATAGTTAAATAGATTATTTCACTCCGTATCATCGTTTAATCAACTTTCAATTTTATTATAAACTAACTAACTAAACTCTTTCAGTTAAAGATTATAGAATTAGCACCCGTTTTTTGATTTATAATTAACGAAACTACTACTAAATCAACGGTACTACTCTTGTCAAAGGAGCCTCATGTAAACTAAAATATAATTAATTAGTATTAATATAATAAATTTCAAGGATTAATTATTATATCGTATACACAGAGAGCGTAAACAGAGAGAGAGAGAGAGGGAGAGCACTTTTCTCTTCGTCCTTTTTTTTCTACGCTCGCTCTTCAATCTCCCAGTTTCCCTATACATAGTATATATGTAGTTTGGCACTCAAAAAACAAACTTTTTGCTATTCATTTATCTAGGCTAAAATTAATTTGTAAAATTATTTCATAACCGCATTGGTGAAAGGGTTAAAAAATCAATAATTATTACTATACGATGTACGTATAGTAGTCACAGAATACCACGAACCGTGCTAATATACTTCTATATTATACTAATCATTCAACGGGTTTAATTCAGATCTCAAAATGTCGGGTTTGTATGAAGTGGTTGTTATGTGGACTTGGCAGTTGACAAGTTTACTTGTCGACAAGTTAATTTTTGACCAGTTTTGAATTACGCACGCGCGCATATTACACTTTTGTTAAAAAGTTTCCTTGGACTTGTATCGAAAATAGGTTTTGCGCTATTTTTCTGTACCACTTGTGAGGGCAAGTTTTGATAATATTTTATATAAATTCAAGGTATACCAACTAAAATTTTCAATTCCCAAAACAGAACAGCTGATATTTATGTTTATATTTAATAAACTAGTTGTAAAAATTAGCTTTGAAAATTTTGTTTATCTAGAAACGAATTTTATATTTTAACTATTCTGTGCTAAATTACCATAAAGATTCGAATTAAAATATGAGATAGATCTATTTTCAGTTGACTTTTATAGTAATGTAATCGAAATTGTTGAAAAGAAAAAATGGCGACCGTAAAGCCAAACGGCAATTTTTTATGTTCAAGAAACTTGACGACAAAAAACTTGTCAACTGTAAAGTCCACTTTGTATCGCTGTCAGTTGCTTAGTGCTCCTTCTAGTGAGTTATATTCTGTGGTTCTATATAATTTAGATAGTGTACTAGTATATGTATAAAATATCTACAATGATACATATATAATTTAGACTATAAATATCTGTGGTATGTTTGCAGGATGGAATTTAGTTGTTAATAATAAAATGAATCTCCCCATATTTAAATGAAGCGCTTTGACGGAACAATACGTATTCTAATAATAATAATAATAATAATAAGAATTATTTTAACCACAATACACAATAGTTAATTATTCAAGTCGTATAATATATTTCATTTCAATGGCTACTAGATCTATACTATTTATATCTATCCATGTTAATTAAACCGTATGATGAAAATGCAATTTTCACTAGTTTTTCCAATTTCATATTGTTCAAAACGAAATTAGTTTTTGATTCTATGTCGTAACTAATTTATTGATACAATAATAATAACAATGATAATAATAATATCATTAGAATGGAAATAGGATCATCACTTGACTGCACTCCACATTTCTCTCATCCATTTTATATTTGAAAAGCTCAGGAAAAGTTATTAACTAGCTGAAATATATAATAGTAATAATAATAATAGTAATGATGATGATATTTGTATTTTGGTTATGCGCCTATATACGAATAGTATAGTAGAACAATCAACTGCATATTTATTTTTATTTTAATGGGATTTATAATGGGAAACTATTGGAAAACATCTGGTGCACATCATAAACAAAACATTGAATTATGAATTGGTGAATACGAGGGTGAGGTGTGTAGAGAGGTGGGTAGGTGGGTGGGTGGGTGGTAGATGAAAGGGAATATAGGCAGTGAAAATGGAAATTATTTAGTAGAAATAAATAGAGTCAATTACGCTTCGTGACAACTGAACAAAAAATCAAACAATCAAAAAAAAAAAAACAAAAAGATGAATAGTTTACAATTTATTTTATAAATTGTATATAAATACAATGTGTTCAAATAAATTGGAAGAAGACCTGAAAGATACGGCAAACATGAACAGTGTTTGATTTTACGTTATACCTAATGGGAAACGGTATATCAATATTATAACGATGATTTAGAGAAATTTGTTTACATTAAATCAATGTAAATTTGACGTGTTCAAATTGGTACTTTGAAATGCAGCACTAGCAGAATGAATCTTTTTTCTGTGTCGTTCAGGATTTGTTTAATATTTTGATAATATGAATCAATTTTACTTACGTAATTTCTTTATTTTGGCTGTTTTCTTGACAAACTTGATTTGATTTTTCAATTAAAAGTAATTAAAGTAAAGCGTTTCAATTGAAAGTATAGTTGTCTCTGTTGTATACACATAAAAAACGAGACAAAAACTCTCACCCAGTCTTGTCAGTTGAATACGTTAAACATATCGAATTAAAAATGAATATTTTTTTATCTTCGTCTATACTTACGATATATTAATAATTTTTTGAATAAATCTTCAACAATTTTCTTTATTATTTGAAACAATTAAATAATTTTCAATAAAATGAAAATAGAATTATGCAACTTTCACTCCTGTTGATTAAAAAGCAAAGCATAAAAGTAAAATAGATTTTCGAACAACACTATTAAAAGTGCCCATCCAGAAATTTATAGAAAGTTGCAACGTAATTACATTAGACTAAAGAAGGGAGAATATTTATTAAATATCTGATCCTCGTAACTGACCCGTAGGGGAATAATGTTATGTTATTATGCGCTGATTCACTGATCAGGGCCGGTCAGTAATCTAATCATACAACGTAAATAAATTGATGTAGTTAGATTTAATTAATTAAAACTATACGTTTAAGTGTATGTACGTATATAGGTAGAGTGGAAGATGAGTATACTCATCAAATATAGCGAATTAGTTAATTAATTACCTAATGATTGCGATATACTGTAAAACATTGCCAACGTTTCTGTAATTTTGTTGATCAGAATCAGTTGCGAAATACATTTTTGTATTTGTGTGAAATTTATGATTGAAATTTGACAGATTTGGATCATACTTATTATGACTGAGTGTACAAGTACGAAATTAGCTGATTAACTAATGTATCTGGAAGAGTGGACCAAGTTAGCTTCAATATAATTTGTAAAGTAAAAATTACAAAAATTGTTTAATTCGAAAGCAATCAGTTCGAATGTGAATACCTTTATTATTTTTGAGACACCCTATATACGCTATATGCAATACAAGCTTTTCTAATGAATATAGATACTCTCACCATGATCCCAATTTTATTGACTATTGATTTCAACACAAAAAAAGGCAATTAAAAAAACTGGAAAATTAACTTCAAACTTTCACGATAACGAAGAAAAAAATAGTAAAATGGAAACTATCGTTTCCCCAATAGAATTTCTCACTTGAGAGATAATATTCATTAAGTAAAGTTTTCTTTAGGTACTGGATGAAAAACTTTCTAATTTTCATTCTATTCTTCTTCTTCTTTTTCATCTTATTATTATTATTAATAATGTAAAACTTTCCCAGATGCTCTTTAGCTGTAGAGGTAGCTAGAACATTTAATAAAAGTTTTTCGGGAAAAGCTATGCAAGGGATTAACTGTCATCGTATAATAGCAGGGCATATTGAGTGTTAGGTTAGAGTAAAAGTCAAACGGAACTCTTCCTGTCCCCTAATATGAATGAGATTAAAATAATTTAGTTTGGAAAGTAAAGGCGTTGCATAAAAAGGAATATATATTTGGATTTTCTAAAACCGTAACCAAATTAATACGTATATCGTGGAATAATAAATTTGGAAGGATTCCGTTATTTTAAGTGAACTGCATACAGAAGTCTCAAATTAAGCTGACAATCTATGCAATATGTTGCAATCGATTTATAAGAGCGCGACGGTGTCATATATATTTAGAGAAAACTTTTGTTTCGTTGGCTAATATTTTGAGTTGTCAATAAAGAAAAATTACATTTCGAAATAATTGAAATTTGAATTTTGAATAATCAGTTTTATTGTTGCAATAATGACAATTGACTCTATGGGATTGTTAACAAGAATTTAATAAAAACACAAAATGTAAATATCATAAACTGAAACCGATCACTAGAGTGAAATAACCCGGCAATTTCAAACATGTTGCCAAGAATTCCATAAAGTTTGGATATTGACAAGTTTCAGTATCAAATGCGATTAAAACTTTTTCATTAAAAATTGGGTAAGAATTTTTGCCATTTTCAGCCAAACTATAAAAAACCGAAATTAGAAAATTTATCAATGTTCTTCAATACACTCAATGCTTTTAGTAATGAGCGAGCGAAAAGGACTTTTTTAAATATATTTTCAGTACTCGAATTTAATAGGAAACTTGGAAGCAATTCAAAACGTATGTCGTTCACTTCGTGTATTTGCTGATGGTGCAATCGAAAATGCACAGGAAAGTATTTCTAAAGAAATAAAACTAAACATTATACCCACACAACACACACATAAATATAAATAAAAAAAAGATTGTTTCCCCAGCTTTCCTGATAATTCTCTTCGATTTTATATTATTAAATTCTGAAATTATCCACATAAAAAAATATATGGAAAATTGGATTGGAAAATCTAATAAAAAAATTATACAAAAATATACTATAAATACAATTTCCAATAACAAAAATATTAATAAAACGAGTGATGATAGGAATCATAAAAAATAACATGAAAATTTGATTACGTTTTTATTTTTAAAGTCCATTAGCTTGAAATTGCTGTAACTTGGTTAATAGACAGTTGGCAGATTGTAAATTTTAGCTTTTGGTGTTTGCTGGTCATTGAATACGTAATAAATTATAGAAAAAAAATCACAGGGATGGAATACAACTTTTTTAATTTCTAGAAAGTCGTGACATTTTGACATATAAATTTAAGCATAAAATGAGTTATCATTTAACAACAATTAAGTTTAACCTACCCTATTCTGAAATCAAACTGAAAATTATATAATAATGTGCCAATTCATAGTTATAGTTCTGAGAAAGGTTTTGATTACAGGACACAATAACATGTTTCTATTTTATAATTTAATTACTTATACTCTGCTTTGTCTTCGAATTAGTAAATATTTTAGTCAATTTTAATAGACATTGTAAAGTCTATGATATTCTTGTTCTCTCATGCAATTTGGTCCAACACATGTGAAATCGCCGCAACGCTGTTGAGTTTAGTTATTGCACTTTAGTGATCAAATAGGTTATCAGCCCTTTCAGTGTATTAAATTTACATTTTTTCGATTGTGTTAAATACTTGTTAACATCCCCATAGAATCAGCTGTCATTGTTACAACAATAAAATGGATTTCTAACAAATATCTTTTATTGAACCATCAAATTTCTCTTTATTGATAACACAAAATCTTAGCCAATTAAACAACAGCTTCGCCTAAATAAATCGGACACCATCGCACTGTCATAAGTCATTTGCAACATATTGTCTAATTGTCAACTTAATTTGAGAATAGTGTAAGTCTTTATATCCGAACTTTTTATACCAGTTTACACTGCTCAGGTGTCTACGTTTATTTTGGTATGGAAAATTCAACAATTAAGAACAATCCCGCTATTAGCTGTCAGTAGTTAATCATAACAAATTGCAATAAAATTACAATACAGTTAGTTATAAAATCCTCAGATTACATAAACGCTAATTCATATTGAAATCAATTATTGATCATATAACGTCTCATGTACACATACACACACACAGTACGTCTAAATCACTAAACTGTCCACAAGAAACAATTATTACTAGAATTTCAATGTAACTAAGTAATGTTTTACCGTTAATATAATCAATTTAGCCCTTGTACATATATTTCATATTAACAGAAAAAAAAAAATAGAAACAACAACTGTCCAGCATTACTTAAAACCAATTTAAATAATATTCTATCTATTTATACGTAGTATAAACGTCAACGTAAACTGAATAAAACATTTTCCTTCCGGACATTTCTATAGCCTGGACGGGTCCTGCAAGAAGTGCATATACATTCTCTTTTTCCAGTAGGAAAGTTTTTATTTTGTGTTTTTCTTTTCTATTCTATTTTTCTTTGTGTGTGTTGTTGCTTCAACTAGGGGGAAAGTTTGATGATATGTTTATACATTCAAAAGAGTAACTTTTGTCAATAACACTATTCATACATATATATATATAACTCTTTCTATGCCTACAGAGGAGACACGACCAGTTTGCAAAAAGAAAAAAATCTTTTCTAAACATTTCATTCATTTGAAATCCATCCTATTTTTGACTTTTGCGACAGAAAAAGAACGATGCATTATAGAACATGCTTGAATGACGTCATATTTCGCTTGTAAATAGCAAGTGTTATGATTATTGTTATTATTATTATTATTATTACTCTCCTTAGAGAATAAATAGAGGGTAGAATTTGCGAAGAAAATTATTTTGTTGTGACGTGACTTATGTGACTGTAGAATGTTCGTTGCATGTTCGCACGTGCACAGTGCAATTTGTTATTTGCCTGTTGAAGTTAAAGTGTGCGCGAGAGTGTAGTTCTAGTATAATATACGTGTTTTATTTGTTGCATATTAAGTATTAATTAATATTAATTATTATATTACCATCATGCCGTCAATAGACGAATTTCTGAGAGAGAAACGGTTACGACACATGATTTTTGCGCAAGTCTTGTATAGCAGTGAAGTTAGCTGCATTTATTTTTGTTAATTTTTTTTTTTACCAAAATCCGAATGTTAATAAAATACCTGTTATTTATTTATTTATATGATATATAATTGTGTATTTATTAATTATTATTATCATTAGAATATTTATTTTAATTTATATAAATTTTCACGCACAAGTGACATGCGCGCGCAAATCTTGTACTCTACAGGTGATTGGCAGGAGGCAGAAAATAGGTACCTTTCAGTTTAAATTCTAGATGATGTGATTAGACATAATTGGAGTGATAAATCGATTTTTTTTATAAAATTTTTTTTATAAAAAAAAATCGAATTTTTTTATAAAAAAAGTTAATACATATGAAGATTTTATTAGGTAGTTTATTGTGAAATTTTAAATTTGCCACTTCGCTAGCAAAATTGACCAACAAAACGGTAACATTTAATGTGCAAACCGGCATTTTTTTGGTTTCTTTGATTTGTTATGTTATTTCTTGATTTTTTGATTTTAATGTGTACGAAAGACGAAACTAAAATTGATTTATTATGGTTTCTGGACAGGCAGGTTATGTTGACATTTACTTGCTTTTCATTCAAGTAAAGAAAAAGCTGATTTGTTTGTATTGATATTTATTTGTTCATCAAAGTTAGATTAGATTATTATTAAATAAATAATGATCTACTATTTACTATTTATTTATTTTTATTTTATAAATATCTCTCATTAATCATTCTGTTTTGTTGGCAATGTTATAGACACAATAAGCACCGGTTAAGTTAAGGGCAAAATACAAACCAAACAAAAAGCTGGCTACTAGCCCAAAACTTTATCAAACTTCTAAAAACTTAACTTCAAAAAGCACTTTCTACACAGTCATCGCAAGGATTATCAACATCCCCTCGATTTACCATCACCATTCACTATACTTTATGTACATATATAATATATATATAGTAAATCCCATATTATTCTCCCTCGTCCATTTCTCTCTTGATAATAATAATAATAATAATACGGAGTAACATTTGAAAGTTTCTTTTTCAAGTACAAACAATATAAATAAATATACTGTCATTTACCCCTTTTATCATTAAACGCCCACACACACATACACCCAAGACAAGAGAGCTAGAAACAAAGTTTCTCAAAATGATGCCATTTTTGGTTTCTTTTGTTTCTTATTTGACCTGTTTTTCTGAAGGGTTAAAACTTAAACGACATGTGTCAACACCTTCAGAGCTCTTGATCTTTGTGTTTGAATGAAATCTGGAAAAGTTCAAAGGAAAATTTTTATTCTTATGAATTTAAGTTCAGTATGAATGCAGATTTTTATTTTAGTATTTCAATTTTGCCATGTTTTATTTTACCTAAAAAGCATTTTTTGCTACCAATTTTTAGTTTTTAATTATGTTTGCTTACCAAGCAATTTTTTATTACCAAAAAATAAATATCTAGATAGGCCTCTTGTCATCATTTTTCATCTAATATACACAACGCGCACATAACAGCTGTTTGATATAGTGTAGATACACACGTTTGCAGCCAATAAATCAACATCTAAACGATAGGAAAATCTGAAATTGATTTTACGTCAATTTTTATTCATCACAAATAAACAAAAATGGCGAATTTAATAAAATAAAAAGTAGTAAGATAGCTAAAGAAGGAAAGAGAGGGAGAGATAGAGAGAAAGAAATATGCGAAAAATTTCCATTTAAAAAAAGCTATAAAAGAAAAGTGAAATTTTTATGTTTATTTATTTTCATCAACACCATCAACCGGGAATATTTAAAATGCACAGAAGGTAATGGAACAAATGGATCGTAACAAAATGTTGGAAAAATTCCACTCTACGTATTTTATATGTTTTTTTTTATCCTTCTTTTCTTTTTTGCTCAAAATTAGTTTTGGAAAAAGAGAGAAGACGATAAATGTGTTTTTTTGCATTCTAAAAGAGGAATACATATATATATATATATGTAAATTTTACGTATTTTATGCGATTTTCAACGCGTGAGAAAATTTACGACCTCATTTTAGTATATATATATATATATAGGCAGATTATTTTGTCCATAAAAACAAGAGGAATACGTACACTAAATTTAATAGTAATAATAAGATTTTCGACTTCAATAAGTATTTTCAAATATATATAACAATGTTGAATTTCCATTTTACAGATTATGCCGCCAACTACTGAAACTCCACGCATATTGAATACTTTAACGAATCGAGTCAATTCTCATAATAAACAATATGTCATTCTTGTTTATCCTACAGGTATGTTAATGTATAGATAAGCATTGTATATAGTATATATAACCAATTCCAATTTGGTTTAATTTTGTCATGGTTTTGTGCTTAACTAGTCCACTGTTAGTTTAAAGTCCGGAGGAAAACTCATTTAGTGTACATAATGATATGCCATTTTGCGAATTAGTATAGTCAAATTCAATGTTTGTTCAATAACTCGTTCTGTGAAATCTAAATATAATTTAAATTAACTAAAACTCTACAAGGATATACTTATAGGTATTTGCAGACGCCATTGTCGATTCAACTTATTGCTTCGCAAAATGCGAAATTAATTAATCAATTATTGAAAAATTACCTTTTTGCTTGCTTATAGTTTCAATACCGGGGGCGAACTGTTGCTTTAAGAATGAAAATTTGTCTTTTTTCGAGCAAATAATGAAAACCAATTTACTTAGATCATGGCCTACTATGAAGTAAAACTTTGCTTACTTAAAAATAAAAGTTACTATTTGATTTAAATTTTTGTTTAATAATAAATATATTATATACAATATTATTAAATAATATTATATTAAATACAATATACAATAAATATACAAACAAAACATTTAGCATTTTTTTTCCTTACACTCGCCATGTAAAGCGAGTGTAACGATAACTTCCAATCTGAATCAAAGATGGCGCTTGCGAATACTATTCTTTCTAGAGTTTCTTTTCTAGACTATCTAGTTTTAATTTGACAAAATTCTTTTGTTTTTAGTACCAGCAGAAACAGTACTAATACCAATCATTTCATGTATTTTCGGCTTCCCAATATTGGCATTGCTTGTCATTTGTTGTTTACGTAGAAGAGCAAAATTAGCACGCGAACAAGCACGAAGACGTGCCGGAGACTCTAATCACGGTACTTTCTCTATTGTCAGGTTCAGCTCTTTACACTATTTAGGTAACTACTATACTGACGCTTTTTTTTTCATTTTTTCGTTTCCCCTTTTCTTTTCTATCTTTTCTTTAATTTTGTTTTGTTTAACAATTATTTGACTATTTTTGATTATTACTTACCTTCTTATCCCTATTTTCTTGTCTTTTTTTTTTTTCATTTATTTTTTGTTAACCAATTGACACACATTTTAATGAAAAAGAGCAACTTTTATAACAATGGCATATTCAGGAATTTAGATTAATTAATATACCTCGCTAGATATATCTAGTGAGATTGAATTCTCTCCCCCCCCATGCCCGGACTGTGCCATTGATTGATTATTTAAGAAGGAAAAGCCTATAGACGATTAATATGATTGCGATATATATCGCATATATTACAAGAAACACCTGAGCACCAAAATTCGTGTAAATAATCGTCAAATGGTCTCTTCTTTTCATAACTTTAATACCAAATTATATTTAATTATTCCTCTCAAAATCTGTTTTATATCCAGGTCGATCCAGGGCAATTAGTCTACGTTCCGAACGTGGAATGAGTCGTGGTTTTCCATCATTGGAATTAGACACGGTGATTGAGGAACGATCTGAACCGGAAGCTGAACAAACTGTTGTTGAAATAATGACACCCGATACTGAGCATATACGGATACCATCACAAGAAAAAAGATAGCAAAATACATCGATACAGAATAATGCTGTGAAAGAAGATGAAGCAAGTTCTGATAGGTTCGATCATGTTTTAATGATTGATGATTTGCTTACGAGCCGAATATTCTTTTAGTATATTAGTTTAGTTTATAGTTTATACTAGCTAAAGGCTCGATAAAGAGGATTAAAGTCTCTAGGATGCCAATATTTTATGATACCGGTTGTTTAAAAACTTTAAGGATTCTTCGCTAGCGCCATCTTTCATTCAGAAAGGCGATTATCATAATGGCAACATAATGTTAATAAAATTGTTATTTTTTATTAATTAATTAATTGACTTATGTATTAAGCATTATATATATATATATATATATATATTTAATAAATATTAAATATACATAATATATTTATTATGAAGAGAAAATTAAAGATAGGTCGTAACTTTTATTCTAAAGTAAGTTTTATTTTAAAGTAGGCCAGGATAAGTAAATTTACTTTCATTATTCGTTGAAAAAACGGCAAATTTTTATTCTACAAACAACATCAGTTTTGAAACTAGGGGCTAGCAATTAAGTAATTATATACAATTCGTCGATTAATTGTGCATTTGCAATGAATGCAATGAATCGAAAATGGCGCCTTCGAATATCTATCCTTTTAAAACTCTAGTAGACTGGATTAGCATATGATTGATTGATTTCATTTTGTTAATAGATCGCCATTATGGAGTGCACTGACGCATATGAACAACTTTAACTTTGAAATTGGAAGCTGACCAATAGAACTGCAAGAAGAAAAAAATTACTTGCGATAGTCAAATGGGGAAAAATCGATGTTCTCTATAATCCCTCAGTCAAAAAATTCTATCTAGATCTAAACTCGCAGAGTTTTCCGAAAATACTCTTTATCAAAATCTAATAATCTATACCTACCTGTTACGTGTACTAAATATTTTATCTAAAATAGAAGATGTAATAATTGAATTAGATCCTATTTTTTCATTTTCCAATGGAAATCATGACAGGTAATGCTGAATCTAAGCAAAAAGTATCTAAAGCAAGATTAAATGATGTAATTGAATGGCTATTTAGATTATAATAAGTACCTATGCCATATTTAAATCTTTATTTCAGACATATTAAATGGAAAGTACTTTAGTAGTAAATATTAAGAAGTAGATTATAAGCATGAGTGAGCTTGTATCACTAACAGATACTAAATTTCATAATATACATTTTCTAGGTTTCGTAGTATGTATAGAAGTCATCATTTCCTTTAATAGATTTGTAGATGATACTCGTTCATGACGAATATAATTGGCCAGTTTTTCAACCTTATATTTATAAAAACTTATCAAAAATCTTTAGAATGTAAAAAATAAAGCCTATTATTAAAAAAATTTGATTTATTTACAACATAACTTATCACCTTTTTAAACTAAAAGGTATGCATAAAATACAATTTTTTGCCTCTTTAACCGTAATCCATCTACCTAATCTATAATCTCGGCCAACACTAACAATAAGCCTTTCACCATCTGACGTAAATGCTAAAGCATTAATAACACCATTTACATTGATTTTCAATAATTCTTTGACACTTTTAAAATTATTTTCCAATTTCCATAGCCTAACATAACCATCATATGACCCAGATGCCATTAAATCAGTATTAATTAATGCTGCTATCGATGTAATCCAACGTGGTTGATCATTAAATGGATCATTACCATGAGCTGATTCGATACATTGTAACGGTTTTTTCCTCAATATACTCCATATACAAATTTGTCCATCATCGCCACTAGTAGCAAATGTTTCCTCATTTATAAGTCTAATATTATCAATATTTCCAGCATGTCCATTATAAATTAATTGACTTTCTTCGGGTATTTTCCATAATCGTATATTGCGTCCACCACAGGTTACAACACGATCACGATACAAAGCATCCATTGATAAAATTGATTCCTGATGTCCAAATAGACTTTCAACAAATGTCATTTCTTCTAAATTCCATACTTTCACAATTCTATCCTGAGCACAGGAGTATAACGTATGTGATTCTTTTTTAAAACTAAGACCAAATACTGAATTTTTATGTCCCGTGAATGTTTTAATGTGTATTAAATCAATTGGATTCCAAATCGAAATGTAACCATTTCTATCGCCAACAGCTAAAAATTTATTATCTGTCGATAGGGCTAAACTTAGTACAGAACTTGAAAATCCAGTTATTTTATTGTTATTCTCTGAATTTTGTCGAACAAATGGTATAACACCTATATACTTAAAATCTTTCAATGAATATTTTAAAACTACACCTTCTAAACTGCCGGTATACAAAAATTCATTATTTTGAGATATACACATGCAAGTGACTGTATTCTTTTGCCGTTTATTTTTTAACACTTTTATACTACTAGTTTCTACACTTTTATATCGTTCTGCAACAGTCACTTTCAATTTACCAGTTTCTTTCAAATAATTCTCTTTTAGTCTTTTTGAAACTACCCTTTGATCGACTTCCTCATTTTCCAATCTTGATTTTTCCTCTCTTTCAATTTCTTTAAGATAGACTTTTGCTAAACGTAGTTTTTTCTCTTGAGCTGTTTCATTTTCATCATCTGAACTAGTTTGTACTACATCTCCATTTAAGTTGCCTGCGGTGTCTTCATCTTCACTGCTAGTAATTTCTTCTGATACATCTTTCGATGGTTTTTTATCAATTTTTCGTTTTTTTGATTTTGGCCCTGTATATTTCGGAGCATTATTTTGTCTTTTTTTGATAAAAAAAGACATTTTTCTGTTAGAAATTTTAACTTTGTTAATTTAATAACGAACGTGTCGAAACAAATAGGTTAGAACTAGAAGCAAGTAATCTTCATTTAAACAAATAATCAGAATGGACCGAACGCCTTGTCCTTTTTTTTTTCGTGTTGTCTTGTATATCAAGTTGATTAAAAAGTTTAATTGTAAGATTTCAAAATTCAAATTGAAAGTTAGATTATTAAACTTGATACTATCAAATGAATCAACTCAAGTTTCAATTTTTAATTTTAATTAAAAAATAAAAATTCCAACTAACTTCATTTGAGTCATTTGAATTATTCATGTCGCATTTGAACTGCTTTGAATTGAAGCTCAAAAATAAATATGTCATCATTAATTGGTTTTTTTAAAGTTAAATTATTGTGTCCAGTAATACAAATGTACCAAAGAATTAAATATAAATAATAAATTGAAAAATGTGGTTTATGAGTTTAGTTCTTTATATAGCATTATTAATACAAGTATTCTTTATTACAATATCTCTAGGTAATGAAATATGAAATTTTTAATTTACTATTAAAAGTTAATGATTGATGAATTTTTATAATTTAATGGAATTTACATGTAGCTGCTGGTCTTTATTATTTGGCTGAATTAGTAGAAGAATTTTCATCTTTTGCCAAAAAAATTATTTGGTGGATGAATTTGGTAAGTTTCCTCAAATGTTTAAATTCCCATTATCAATTTGATTTTTTCTAGTGTATTACAAGCTTCTTTGTATTCCTTTGGATATTTGAAAGTTTTCCAGCAACAATGATACTGTGTGGACTGCTAGCTCAAATGTGTCATTTTGTAATATTAGCAAATTTTCCATTTGTGGCATTTTCATCGCCATTTTTCATTATGACTATTGTATTTTTGGTACTAAATCATTATTTAGCGTTTGGTTACTTTGCATCAGTGTATTACACGTTTTTTGAAGTTATAGCGTACTTTACAATATTCCTTTGGTTAGTGCCATTTGCATTATTCATTTCACTATCAGCAAATGATAATGTGTTACCAACAACTACGGAATTAGCAGGTACGAGTGATAAACTCGTGTAAATGTGATGATATTTACAATAAGTTGTTTTGTTTTAGACGCTGACGTCGTTTCTAATTATTTATCCAAAAGAAGTAAGAAATATGGACTACTTACTTTCTTTAATTATACTAAGGAATCATTACTTCCGATTCGAACAAAAAAAGGCTTTTAATAAGAACAAATACATTATTGTATATATTAGAGTATATTTTATTGCATATCCTTTTTTTAACTTAAGTAAAAGACAATATAATTGAGAGTAAAAATTTATTTAAGTATTTATAAAGTTTGGAATCGTATTTTCACCTACTTACATTACATGTGATTTAGCACTGATAAAATGACAAAACCGAAAAAAAAATTAAAATAAAGACAAATAACTATTTACAAAGAAATTGAAAAAAATATAATAATAACCATATTCAGCTTAAAAATCTAGCTTTTCGAATTTAATTTTAATTTCACATTTGACATCCAGTAAACTGGCTCATAAAGTTTATTCATAACGTTCTTCACACAAAAAAGATCACCATTCTCTAAACTTTTATTAAAATAATACATAATGTTATTTTGAAAGTATTTTTTAAATTCCACTTGGAAATTGTCACTAACTTCAATATTCTCTAAAAATCTATGCAGTGATTTCAACGCGCAAATAATCGATGTTTTCGTTTTTTTCAACATCATCGGTGAATTATATTTCGTAAATGAATTTAAAAGAATATTGGTGACGGCCAATGTTTGTTCTTCTAAAAGAATCGATCGGTCTTCTAATGAAACACCTTCAGGTAGTACCCAAAGTATTTTGATTAGCATTCGTGAACAAATATCGACTAGTGGTGTATTTTCAGCGTATTGATTAGTTTCACCACGTTCGAAAATCTATGAAAAATAATTTCAATTGTAGAAAAACAAAAAGCATGTCAATCGATGATTAAGTTAAACTAATTTAAATGAATGTTAATAGGATAATGTAATTAATAAATCCAACATACTTGTAGAGATTCATGATTGATTGCAGGAAAATATCTACAGGCCCATGAGAATATTGTGCAAACTGCTTTATCTTGAGGTAGCAAAACTGTCATTAAATAAATTAGATCTTCTTTAGCCTTTTCTGGAACGACTGGCCATTTGTTACCAGAACTGCAAATTGAATTGTGTTCTGTGTTAATTGATCTGTTGGATAATTTGCAATTTATACAATTTAAGACTTACATCATTTGATTTATAAAACCATTGATTTTAATTTTAATATTTAACTCATTTTCGTAACCACTCATTGCATTACGCACATCTAAACTTTCATCTTCCAACAGAACCATTACAATATTTAATATTCTACATAATTGATCGCCTGTGGCGTATGGAGAGAATAGCAGAGAAAAAAACAAAGAATTAAAACTCAATAAAAAGTTAGGTAACCCATTGGTAGTGGAGATACCTTGCAATATCGGTTCTTCATTACAATACAAATCGTAGTTTTTACATAAAAATTCGCAAACTGTTAAACGACGATGTAATGCTGCATTTGGAGCGGCTGAATTTGATAGTACATCTAATAATTTGTCATAGCTTAAAAAAACAATAAAAAAATATTAGAAACTGAAGGAGTTCACGTAATTAAGCACGTCATCAACTTACGATAAAAGATTAAAATCAACTTCCATAAAAAATGTGCCTATGCATCCTATCACAGCACTAATAAGCTCTTCATTATCACAGCTACAATAAGCGAGTAGACAATTTAATGTTTCTTGTTTACTTAGTCTAGAAATAAAAGAAACATATTGTTTTGATGATGAATTATAACTACTCTCTAATTTAGCAGATAGATCTGACTAGTTTTCGTCGACCGATCAAATCAATATAATTAGAAAATAAAAATAGCTACATTTTATGTTAAACAAAGTCATCTACTATAGTTTACTGAAAATATTGTTTACCTTAAGAAATTAATAACGCATGGATAATAATCCAGTAATAAAAATAATAATACTTTATCTTGTTTATGGATGTAATGTTCAATTTCAATTTCTTCAACAAGAAACCTTTTAATATATGGATGAATATGTTTCAATATTTTCTCTATTGATGATTTATTCAAGGCATTAACAAAGTCGTATATTGAATTCCGTATTTCGACATCACCCGTTAAGAACAATGCGTGACTGTCTTTTTTTGGTACGCTCGAAAACTGAAAACCAAAGGAAAATGATTCAAGTTTCTGATTCCATTTAGTAATCATTATCTCACCGTTGGATCTAATTTTATATTTAAAATGTGCGTTTGATTTAAACAAATTAATAATTCTAAACAGAATCGTTTCATAACATGTACACGTCCATATAAAAGAGCCATTATATCATTCGATACCACTGAGTATGTTACTTCGGTCTCCTCTAGTTTTTGTATAATAATAAAATACGCTAAAATGGCTCGCGCTGAACAATAGTTACATTGTGATAATAACGGTATTTCGTATGATTTGATATCTTGCGAAATACAAAGTAAAATTCTTTTCAGCCAATCAAGATCATCGTAATCTGTACAACTGAAATATTATTAGAAAAATAACGAACAGTAAGACCATCACAAAGATTTTGCAATCAGAAATACTTACACGTATAGAATTTCTGTAACTAATTCCATATACAAAGTGACAGTCATGTGACTGAATTTCTTTCTTTCCTTAGTTATAATATGTGTGCTTTTTTCAAGGTAAGTTGATATTGGTAAATTTCTTATTTCATTGTTTTTCATAATGTAAAATACCTGAAATTTAAATGAAAAAGGAGTGCTTGACTAATAATCAGCTACGATATTGTCTATATGATGCCTATTCTGTGAAAAATAATAGACCTATTTCATATCACCTGAAAAGTACAAAAATTGGGCGCGCATAATTAGATGAAAATTTACATAAGCTAAAATAAATATCCTCCTGATAATACTAATCAATAAATACACAATTATACATCAATAAATAGATCAATAACTGGTATTTTATTAATATTAGTATTTTGGTTAAAAAAAAATTACGACTAACTTCACTGCTATTACAAGACTTGCGCAAAAATCGTATGTAACAACCGTTTCTCTCACAGAAATTCATATCTCTTGCGAATTCGAAATAGATCTATTAAATTTTGAAATCATGTTTTAAAAAAATCAAATGCGTACTTGTAATAAAATCCCATGGCACTCATTATTACTAATATCCTCTCTACTTAATCTATCAAATGATTGATCTAAATGCTCTCTAATATTTTTATGGGTTATTAAAGCTACTGATGCTTTAGCTGCTGCTTCTCTAGTTCTATACGAAGGATTTGTTAGACATTGATTTAACAACGGCATATAAGCGGATACCTAAAAGACAAATCCAGTGTAGGGGTAAAATATTCGTATAAATATCCAAATCGTTTAGATAAAAAATAGCAAAATTAAAATACGAAAGTAAAATTTACCTCAGAAAAATCTTCTTCATAAATTGACGGATGTAATCTGGACAGAATGCTTAAAATTGGTTGTAAAATTGTACTAGAATCATTTTCACATTCGCTTGCCAATTTTTCAATAATGAAATGATGCAAGATTTTATATCGCATGAAAAACACTTTAACAGTAAGTGATTTCGAATGCGTTTTATCCCAATCCTGTGTTCGTTGTACTCCGAATATTCGAATAATCATTGTGGCGAATAGAAGGGCACCTGAATTTCTTATCTGAAATACACATTTTTTTTTGTTTTGTTTTCTTTATCAATAGAACCTCAATGGCTTGATTTGATATTGCTTACGCCCCACACATCACTATGCAATGCCATAATTGATACAATTGTGCCACGTCCAACATATGGACCAGCCAATTCACCCAATTTACTATGCCGAAATAATGCTCTCAATGTATTTAAACAATGTATTCGTATTTCGCGATGATGCTCCTCATAATTCTCTGTCACTTCAAATAATTCATTCATTTGTTCAATAAACGATATATTTGTATCATTTGATAGTATTGAAAGAATTAGAAATGGAAGACCTAAGAAACGAACATAACAAACATATCGATATAAATATTTCTGTATCAATTAAAACTGTTGTGATACCTTCCGTACCTGCACTACGTCTAGTAGCAGTTAAATCTTTCGAATGAATTCGTCCAGTACAAATATCCATTGTTTTTTGTAGCCACACTTTCGGCAATTCACTAATCACTGTATTGATTGATCTTCGATAACATTCACATACAACACTAAAATCCGCATAGGCCTGTTCAAATACACCACGATGTTTACTTTCAAGAAATAAACGCATGAAAAAATTACCAATATCACATAGTAATTTTTCAGATAACATTTTCGTTACATTTTGCAATTTAAATGTTTGTATTGCTATTTCTTTTAGTAGTGACATTGTTTCTTTCATTGCTCTCCACACATATACTGTGAAAATATAATTAATGTTCATTTTCTGTTTAAGATTTTAGGATAGTACAAAAAAGCATACCGGATAAAAGTTGTGCTTTTGAAAATTCATCTGTAGCTAGATCATCTTCATCTAACAAATAACCTTCAGGCGATGGATTCGAAATGATTGGCTTCAATTTATCACTAATATTTATACAACAAGTTACAAGATGATCGAAGATCACAGAGTACATATCGTTGTGTTCACTGATGAAATTCAAAACGTTATTAGCTATAGTACATTATTACGAGAGTGGCGAAAATGATTTTCAACGAGTAAAATACTATTTCGTAAAATTTTTCTACGACTACCGTTATTAAAATTAAAACTAATTAATAAAATGTATATAAAATAGCCAGCATTAAATTTCATAGACCGTGCCAACTTGATATAAAAGTTCAATTGTATTGACTATTGAGTGTCATACATTTGCATTGATAATATTAATTATTTCGTTAAATTTATTGTTGTATTTTACATGTATTATTTCAGTTCAGATTTTATTTAGTTTAATAATTATAAAAAGTAGAAAAAAAATTTACTTTAATTTAATTATAATGCAGTGACCATTGATCATATGTATTTGCAGTTGCCGATGATTGTTAGGCAACCAAAAATTATATGATTAATTAATAATTTATTTAGATTTTGAAATTTGAAAAAATATTTACCATTTCATGATACGCTATGAACCATTTTTTGCATTTTTTTATTTGCAATGTATGTTTCAATTATTTTTTAGCTTGATTAAAATAATTTAAATTTTTTGCATTTAATACAATCAGTTTTGGTTTTAAAATCAACGAAGGTGCTGGGCAGCGCCTTCTTTGATTATTGTGAAGTCCTGAAATCTTTTAAATGTTTAATTTTTGCTTTTAAACTAGAGAAATGTTTATATTTTGGTGCTAAATCATGATTTCCCATTATTCTTTTAATAATTCAATCATTATAATTGTATATATGTAAGTGCATCTATTTGATTTACTAATTATTTATTTTCGTCACAAAGTTATGTAAAGTACTTTTATATGGTCGTAGAAAAACGTAATTATTATTAGCTAATTTTTTCTTACTTTATATTTCTTTTCTGTAGCAAATGTCGTATACTCAATATCAAACCATAAACTGATGATTGTGCCATTGATGAATAATCAATATTAATTTGATTTTTTTTACTTAAAAGTTTCTTCAGTAACAACACAATCATATTTAATGTTGGATTGTCTGAATGAATTTCCACGATGTTTTTATCTTTGATATCATCCTTAATACTATTATAAAAAAATGGCGAATATGTACAGATTTCAAACAGATATGCAGCTGAGAGGGTTTTACTCGGTTTCACGTTATATGCCAATTCGAAACTTCTTTCCAAATATTTCGTTGTGAAATTTGTATCCTAAAAAATAATAGTAATTAAACAATGGCTTATCTAGCGCACATATATCCAATTTACCAAAAATCCTAAATATTCACTTGGTAAAGTCTTTAACAATGCAACCATCATTTCCTTATTACTTTCATACGAATCGAAAATAATATTATGACTATTGCGTACATCGTCTTTCGACCAACTGTTTTTCCATTCTTCATCAGTTAGAATTTGTTTGATTACAAATAGCAATTCTAAACTGACTACGCGTCGCGAATAATTCGAATCATATGATAAATTACTAATTAATACAGCTGTAAATGTATTGATGAACTTTTGATAGGAATTTTGCAATTGCTGATAGAGCAGAAGATAGTTTTTGCGTGACTGTTGATGATTAATACTTATAGACAATGATTTAGTAAAATTGCCAATATTTCGCAATATCACTTTGTATCCAGCTTCGTAGCGGGCCAACGCCTTTTTATAATAACTTATAATTTGGCTTCGTACATTCGCCGCTTGTGCAGTTATATTATAACGAATAAAATTAATTAGGAACATAAATTCCCAATCTAGAAACAATTCCGTTGTTTTTAATGTGTCTGTTACAGAAGCCAGAACCAATAGTCTGATCTAATAATTAAAAAAAAAAAAAAATCATTATGTTTTTATAAGTACAGCTTCTTAAAATTTACCTCTTCATTTTGATGAATCATAAACATTTCCATTTTTTGTTTATCAATCAATCCTCTCCAATACAGTTGAAAATCAGTATCTATAGCTAATTCAATGCCATTCTTTCGAGCATTATGTAGACAGTGTAGTAGTACTTTTGATTCTTCTAACGTTCCAACATATTCATTGGGAAATCTAAATATAATTAACAGGCATCGAGTTAAGAACGAAGAAACTAATACGAAGAATAAAATAAGTTTGTTAAGTAAACTTTACAGTCGCCAATTTACTTTTCGACAATTTCGAGTACATTAATAATAAATGCCAACCCAAAATAAAAAAAATATATCTATATCTAAAATAGATCTGTCTCATATTTTAAACCCTTATCCTTATCGTAAATTAGCACAGTAGTTATATACTATATATAACATTTGTTACCAGATAAACAAAATTTTCAAAGCTAATTTTTACCACAATCCATTAAATATAAACATAAATATATCAGCTGTTCTCTTGGGAATTAAAATTTTAGTTAGTATACATAAATTTATACAAAATATTAGCAAACTTGCCGTCAAGTGGCGAGAAAAATACGGCAGAACATATCTTCGACAAGTCGAAGAAAACTTGTCCAAAAATTAACTTTCCAACAAGAAAACTTGTCAACTGTAAAGTTCCCTTTAGATAAAAACAATCTCAAAAAAACCGCCAGTTTTCTGATGAACACCGATACGGTGAAACCAGCCAAAAAAAAAAAAACAGACTCTTTTTGGTTGATGGAGTCAATGCGAGCTTCACTAAACCGTAATTTCCGAGCGTTTTTACTGACGTCATTTTATATAATTGCAATTTAATTATTGTCACATATGTAGTCATCAAATACCACAAAACAGCATAAAAACTCTTTATAAATAACAAAGCACTTACAATTTTCTTAATAAAGCTGGATGTAAACTGAATGCAGTACTAATGATTCGTTGACAGAACTTTTGACTTTCTTTACCCGAACGCAGGACATTCACAACGGGAATAATCCACGTTTCTACCCACGCATTAATATGAAAATCATTCAATAAGGATGGAAAACTTTTTTCGACTAAAGTCTGATAGGTTTCGGAAACCTGATCCATAATCGTTACGTTGCCAATATAAGCGAGTAATCGAATTGGTAAATGAAGGAATTTCAACATAAGAAATTCAAATCCATAACTTTTTGCTATGTATTCATATGCTAATAATCTCATTGTGTTTTCTTCAGATATTTTTTCTAATTCATCGAGTAGGATTTCAGTCAATTCATTAACTTCTAGAAAATTATCTAATAAATGAAAAACAGAGTAAATAGTTTGTATACTTGGTATTGCATTGTAATTAATTCACTCACCATTAACATGATGATGTGCTGATAAAGCAATGAGTTCTTGAAAAAATAGCTTCGTATAATGTCGTACCGTGTCAATAAAATGATCGATATGGTACAGTACAAAGTACAATCCTTTAATGAATAATGGTCCGATTATTTCGCAAGGCATCGCTTTCAATTTAAATACAATCAGTGATAAAATTTTACTAGATTCTATAAGTATAGTTGTGTCATCCGAATAAGTTTGAGTAGTCTCTAAAATATCCTCGTACAATATATGAATAAGAGCTCGGCCATTGATTTCATGGGCTAATAGTTTCTCTTCTGGTAAAACTCGTATTATAGCCGAATAAATAATGATAAAATAATCATGTGGCACATAATCATGTGGAACTTCATTTATACATAAATTATCTGTTACGCCATTCTTATTAATTAATTTCGCCACAGTTACATGTTCGAATAATTTCGATGAATGTACAAGTAATAATGAGATTTTCATTCTTAAATCAAATTCCAATTTATCATTGAATAAAAGCACATAAAGATATACGGTTAGTGTTTGTAAACGTTCTTTAATTCGTTCAAGAAAGTCCGCACCCTTTGTAAATACTGGTAGGATTTGTTTGACGATTAAATGTATAAGCGTATTAAGTTCGTCTATTGGGGGTAATAACCCTGCATTTAATTGCCTACGAAATAAAAAAAAATATATATGACAAACAATCGTATTAATATTACTAGTTAGAGAAAAAGCTTTATACAAATTCTTCAAGTGCCCATCCACCTTTTGAAGCTATTCCGCTCTGCATGCAATTTTAAAATTTCATATAATAAAACACTCACTCAGCGTATCGTCCAAAACTATCAAGCAATGATAGATACAATGGCATTAAATCATCAAAATTATCTTCAAAATCAAATCTCTGAAACGTTTGTAGTACGGCTATAAAATGCAAAAATTCGTTGCATTCCCTTAAATTAAATGTTTGTTCTTTTTTCACTTTATCCAAAATATCATGTGAACTTCGTAATACAATCCGATTTTCTAAATTCTGTTTAGTAAGTAAATCATATGTAAATTTTTTTAAATGCTTTTTATTATTATATTTTGTAAAAAAACTAATTAGTATTGTTCGTGCTTCCATTTCCATTGTTTCATTGTCTTTTGATGATTTATAAACACTCACAATTTCAGTAATTATACGTTTTATTTCATTTTCATCACTAATTGCATCCAATTTAACCCACAAATCATGCAGATTAGAATTTGTTAAATTATCAGCACTACTCTTACGAAACTCCAATGGTAACGACAAGTTCTTTTCTAAAATAGAATCACTTTCAGCCATTTTCATTGCGAAAATTTAAGTAAAATATTAATATTTCAAACACAAAATAATATGTAACGTTCATATTCCATGCTTTTGGTAGATGAAATTGACAGATTACATGGATAATTGCTTAACCTAAAAAAGGCTTCTTCTTTTTTATATTCGCAAAGCGGCAGAATCAAGATGGTCGTGATTTGATTTATTTTTCTTTTATTTTATGCAAAAAACAAGGATAGAGATAGACATAGACTAGAGGTCGACTAGACGAACCGTCAACGTCAACTCGTCAACCAAAACAAACGGCGAGCACACATTCATCTTAAATTTGATATCTTAAATCTCAAAATGAAGATTGAGCAGGCGCTATCTCAATTTTTTAGAGGCGAACGAGAGCTGCAGACGGTGTTGTCTGAAAATTGAGATAGCGCCTGCGCTATCTCAATTTTGAAATTTAGAGCGAGAAGCCGAACACACATTGACCTTTAAATTTTAAATCCTAAATGTCAAAATGAATATTGCTCAGGCGCTATCTCGATAATTAGGGAACACCGTCTGCAGCACTCATTTCCCTTCCCTAAAATAAAATTGATATTGATTTAGACATTTAAGATTTAAAATTTAAGGTCAATTTGTGCTCGCCCTTAAGATTTAAAATTTTAGATCAATATGTGCTAGGTGCTCGCCCAAACCGATATCGAATCGAATGATCAATTTTTGAAAGTTTTGATTTTGAATATTTGAATTTTTGAACTACTTCCAGAAAAATGTCATTGATTACTGTCACATTCTATCTTTATCCGGTAAATTAAATACAAATTAACATTATTTGTTAATATTTTTGGAAGCATTAGTCTCCTAATCTCTCGATTTTTCATAAATGACTAGTCAGTCAGATTATACCAACACGTAAATGCAGTGCTAGTAGTGATATCCTTTTGGTTAATCTTATTAAAATATATTGTCGGGGAAGAGACAGTCGACACGCTTAAGTTTTTTTTTGTATTTTATTTTAGTAGTTCTACTTTTAAAGAAAATACGCAGCATGGGATCCAAATTTAATAATCTCAGGAGAAAATTAGTGGAACAACTAAAATCAAAGGAATTTAGGGAATATTTAATGAGGTTTAAATTTTAAGATTCATAACAGAAATGTGCCCATTTTATATATATTGTTTTCTGCAGTACTCATTTTTGGGGTCCTGTAGCCAATTGGGGAATTCCTCTAGCAGCTTTTGCAGATTTCACGAAAGATCCGAAATACATTAGTGGTAGAATGACTTCAGGTATAGCAGTAATTTTTTTTTTGCTTCAATTTTCTCAAATTATTTTCATTTTAGCATTACTATTATATTCTGCAATGTTTATGAGATTTGCGTGGAAAGTACAACCAAGGAATTTACTTTTATTTGCATGCCACTTTACAAATGAAGGTGCTCAATTAGTACAACTTGGCAGATTGTTTCATTACCAATATAATGGAGAAGAAGAAGAAGAAGATGAATCGGAAGAGAAGAAGTAATGACAGCTAAGCATTAAATATATTACATATGCTCAATTTATAATAGAATTTTTATTACCGGGTTTCGGCTTTATTTAGTTTTCATTAAGTTTTATAATATAACCCATCAGAAATTTATTGCGGATTGTTGAAACAAAGAAAAAAGTGCAATCTCATCGAATAGGAAAATTTTCAGGGACGTCATATACTCATAGAAATATGTATTATATTAAATAACAAATTGTATACATTCTTATTATTTTACTCTTAAAATAATACTCAAAGTTTTCTATCATTTAGACTGGTTTAATACTGAATTTATTATCATTGTTATTGTCGATTTTATTAATATCTAATCAAGAGTCAATCATTTATACGAAATTAAACATGTTTATATGCCATGCTCAGTTCGATTGATATAAACTCATGTTTGGTCAAAGTGTATTTTTCTATTAATTTAATTATCGGTTGGTTTCTTTTAAAATTCGTTCACGCGTGCAAGATAACCTTTTTTCAACTTTGGATATCTGACTGATGTTTCTTGTATTATTTTTTTTATCAGAAGATTTTATAAAAATCTTGAAAAAAATTGAAGACTACAAAAATTATATTTCGGAAATATACTGTTATTGTTAATATATTCTTTCCATTTTTACAGATTATATATTTTTAACTAATATGCAAATGTTTACAAACTATGTACCTACCTGTATTTGATTATATGTATAATGTTATATTTTATGCAAATAAAGTTTATTTTTCTGTTAATGTTTCGTTAGTAATTTGGTATTCAAATTTATTCGATTAAAAGTTATTGTGCTTTGAGTAAAGAATAGGTTTTTAATGATTAGGATCTATGGTATTTTTAATAATTCACGATTTTAAAATAATGGAAAATAATTGACACTTTTTAAAGGAGTTTGAATCTGGAAGAAAATTGGTGTTTTTTGGGTCATCTATACTATATCAAATACAATACTTCAGTAAATAGAGGGCGTAACTAAACCGTTAGCTAGCTTCAAATCTACGTAGCAATGAAGTTAATATGTGCAACATATACTTGTCTGTTTCTTTTATTATATTTGTTTGTAATTATGGTTCTTTATTATATTTACATTTATGTGGAAAATTTGCAATAAATTAATGAATCAGGTAATATAATTAACACTGCTCATGAATTTTAGAATCTAAAATTTTATTTTTATGAATTCAAGTTCTAAAGTAGTAGAAAGAAACTTACAAACATTTGAACATGCTTTGCATTTAAAAAAAAATATATTCATTACTTTTAAAAGCCCTGATTGATAAACTGAAGTGATCAAAAATATGTCTAATTAATTTTTTTTTATAATGGAACACTATACATATATTTAACAGAAAAGCGGCGCACAGACAACTGGAAAGTGTAAGCAAATATTCAGCGAAAAAAAGAGCACATTAAATCAAGTTGGTTTAATTTTGTTGCCAAGCATCCAATTTATTGTAATAAATAATCATTTTTTGAATAAATTTCGAAGAAAGTCGATGCGGTTTTTGAACAAGGAAAAAATATCCGAATTTTGCTGCTTCGAAAAGCATCGTACGTAAAATTTCCGTTCTATTTGAACAGGGTTTTAATTATTTTAATTATTTATTATAGGTTTTTGGCTGTGAATTTTGGCAAAAACTAATTTTTCTGCAAACGCATCGAGTTTTGGCATATTTTTGATATAAAATCATGGTGAATTACTGTAAGTTCATTGCTTTTTCTTTTGCTGCTAAGGTTTATTTCACGCCGCCTCTTTTAAAATTATGTCGTTTAAATTCTACGCTGCGGAGTAAGAATTCGACAAGCAGTAGGATAAAATAAAACTAAGATAGTTTAATAACTATCATTAATTGATTATTATTCACATTAATGATCATATATCCTTAAATGTTATATAAAAAAAATCAAATGCAGAACAAATACCTCCTTTAAACAATGGACGGAAAGTAAATATTGCGTAAAATAAGATTGTTTACATTTTATATGTATCGGTGTAAAAAGCATTTGCCTAGATGAAAATGAAAACAAAATGATACATAATCTAAATATGCTTATTTGTTTATAATAATTCATATACTATAAAATTCTAATTTATAATTGACTGTGTCAGGGAATTTCGTTTGTTATCTTTAATTATCATAAAATTGGACTCTTTGAGTACATAAGCAAATTTAAATACATTTTATAGCTGCAGAACTACTTACACAGATATGTGAAATACATAATTAGTACACGAATGCTTCAGGTACGTTAAATTCGGTCTTTAATAAAATTGAATCTTACAATCAAATGGCTTTCTACTCGAATACAAAACAACAATCTGTTTTGTGGACGGTTTATACTTTATTACAAAATTCCTTTCGTAAATATTCTTAAGATTAAAAATGCATACAATACTATATGCAACCTGGGCGGCATCGAATAATTCTCGTTATAAATATCACTCGTAATTGTGCTTCCATCATATACATGTCACTGCGTCTCTCGATTTATATCTTATACATACATGTTTATATATAAATATAATATATACAGTCTTCTTTGGAAGAGAGAGCGAAAAATTATTCTATTCGTTACATTTAAATCCAACTAAACAACAAGCTGCCAAACACCATTAACATTACAATTAGTAAATTTGCATGGATGGTGCCAGCACCAGCAAGTCGACATTTAAACAAGTCAAATCGTGTTGCATTATTGCTAACTAAATTGTTAAATTCAGCTTCGACTAATTGTCCATCGAAATATGTAATAGGATCTTCGAAAGGATATTCATAACCCTGTTTGCATTCACATTTGTAACCACCAGATTCGAAACCACGACCCAATATTGGTACGCACTAAAATTGAATTGTTAATTGTTCGTTGTTTAAGTTTTTCGTTTATGGCGTGAACTACTTACATAAGATGTTATTTCATCACATTTATGTGTGTCTTTAAAAACATTTTCCGCATAATATTTCTCAGCACATTGATTTATATCTAATTTTAGCATATCCATTGAAACTGCAACTACTCCTCTGAAAAAAAAAGAAAAATGTTTAAAGTAAAAGTTAGTCTCCAATTTTCCACCATTTTTATGAAGATTTCACAATACACTTACTTAAATTCCAGTTTCTCTCTCAAACTATCCTTCCCAAAAAAGGGTGCAGCATATTTAATCTTCCACATTGGTACTTTTCCATAACAATCAAAATATGGCGCAGTCCAATAGCCGTGATCCAAATTGGCGCCATGATAAAAATTCGGATAATGATCGTGTTTACTTGTTGTTTTTCCAGTTTCGTTAAATCGAACATGAATTTTCAACCAGAATTTTTCCAAACTATCAAAATTTAAAGCAAATCGATGTTTAAGAAATTTGAACCACGGCTTGTTTAGATAGACTTCTTCTGATTTATTTAGTCGTGCCAAATCTTCAACATTCAATTTTCGTGTAGTCAATGTTTTCTTATAAGCGTATGGTGCAAACAAGGTCCTATTGGTAAATTTATTTCTTTCCCAATATGTTCCAGCCGACCAGACTCGACTATTGCCTAAAACAATTGCTAATGTTTCTCCAATCATTTGATCTTCAGTTAATGATTTATCTGCTACTCGATTCCCGGAAAATACTTCCTTTGGATCGGAGACTTGTAGGAAAGAACTTATGAAATTTGCCAATCTCAATGCCATTTTTGCTTCGTTTTCAAAGAATTTTTCCGCTCCTGCCATAACACCTAATATGTTTTTTGTATTATTTATTGATACTGATTCATTTCTATAAATTATAACTGGTTACCTCCATGTAATTTTAAATTTTCCGGTTTGTATGTTCGACAATTGTCTTTATTCATACCCAAAATATAATCGAGCACTTTATGAATATTAATGTTGGGCTGAATTAACGATTCAGGTCCAGATGTTTGATTTATATATTCTGGATGTCTGGCCATTGCCAATTCTCTTGTATAAAATGGGGCTTCTTCCCATTTCACAGGCAATTTATGAATCCCTAAAATAAAGGCTCCCAAAATAATGTATCGAACACTTGATACTGACAGTTGGCTTACATCCAATTTTAGTACAATCGAATCCATTGTAATATTGTTCTTCGGTTGCTCGTTCGACAATTTCACCTAAATATGGTCGTCGACTTTGTAATGGTAATCGAAATCCTGGCCGACATCTACATTGATAACCACCTCGTCTAAAACCCCAACCATCAACTGGTTCACACTGCAAATATTTCAAAATTAGTACAGAATTCAAAGATACTAGTTACGCAACTAAATACTTCTGTAGTTTCTTTTTTACAGCGTGCTGTATCAGCGAATTTATTCGGTCCATTATTACCCGCTCCTGGCGGACATTGATTTATGTCAATTCGATCAAAGTCCATTTCAACAACGGATACAGCAGTATATCTAAATATATATAAGCGAAAACATAAGAAATTGGAAAAGAGACGATAGTTGATTAGGGGCAATTAGGGTGTGGATAAATACGCAGAGGGTTTTAAGAAATAACGTATCAAATTTAATCATGTTAATAGTTTTTCGCCCCAACGGGTATTGCAACCCCTTATTTGAAAACAAGGAGTGTTTCTTGATGGTAATTAAATAATTAATTCAAACATACGAACTCTATATAATACTAACGTTGGATATTCAATATGTCTAAATCCAGTATGCCTTGGATAGATATCGGCAATTGGTGAAACAGCAGCAACCAGCCATCTATTCGATCGTCCGCAATCGAAATATGGTCGTGTCCACAAAACAGGACCCGGTGTTTCATCTGCACCAGGTGGACCATGAAAAGTAAATGTTTCATTTGTATTGTTTGCATAACGAATTTCAATCTGCAGAAAAAAAAAAAACATTGAAGTTATTGTGCTTTGGTTCAAGTTTCGTTTTATAATGATTTCATTGAACCTATAACTTGCCTGATAGGTGGTTTTCGTATCGTGTCTCGTATTAACTGCATCTGGCAGCCATTTTTTATACCATTCATTAATTCTATAATAATCTGACGTGTAATCTGCTCTTGTATTTGGCTCTATTGCACCTAAATCTGCTACAGTAAAAGTGTTCAATGTTGATATTCTTTCTATATGAACGGCATCATTGAAATCATCGGCACGAAATGTTCTTGGAGCAAATCTGTAGAACAATGTTTCGATGTGAATTGTTAAATATTTAGTGGTTTAAAGTTTAAATTTTGTTTATGGCGTTGTTTTAAAGATGGCGCTTATATTACTTCGAATTGACTTAAAAAGTCAATTCGAGTTTATTGACTAAATTGAAATAAAAAATAATTTTAGCAACAATAATTCAATTCCACAATCTTTATATCCTAGTATATTAATAGAGAAAATATAGTTATTTAAATTATTGTGATGCAGATGTTTATATTTGTAATACTACTATTAATTATCTTTTAATTAACACTATAAAGAAATTGAACTCTCGTAGAGAATGAATCATTCATTTCAATAATATTGCGGTTTTAATTCAAGATAATAATAAAAATCATTACCTGGTAAATGTTCGATTGAAAAATCCTCGATAAGAACTAGAATAAGATGTATTTGGTGAAAAATAAATGGCACTAGCATTAATATGTTTATTAGTTGAAACATCGGCAACTGTTGATAGGAAATAATACATCATGCCTGGATCGTATGTATCCCGAATTGTTGCTGGTCGAATGAAACGGCTTTGTAAAATATATGACCAGAAGAATGCACGATTCAATGCCGTATTATGTATATGCAACAGCTGAGTCCTATTTGGAAATACCGGATTTACATCCACATCTTTAATATCCGGCAGGTGGGAAATAGTATCTTCCGGTAAATAAAGATTACCAACATGTTTTATATCACAATTATCTTTATTTATTGCACGAATAGAACGGGACACTTCATCAAATGCATCTCGAGCTTGCCATTCATACTGTCCATTGGTAACTACGATTTGAAACAATAAAAGATAAACCAACCATACCATGGTAATGTCCGATAATGTGCACATTTTTTCTTTTTTATGAAAATATTCATTAAATTTTACCCGGTTAACAACTTTACTAGTTTATTATTTATACAGGTTAAAAATGGGACCCAACCCATCGAAATAAACAAAAAGAACAGGTAGTAGGCGGCGGTAATTTTTTTACATTAGTTAATTCACCTCTTTCGACGACTGGGGAAACAAAAAGACGACGTTGCCAGGTTGTTGATGCATTAATTATTGTCCGTTATTATTATGGATCGCCAGTTGTGCGCAATGCGTTTTTTTTGTTAATGAATTAAAAAATGAATATCGGTTATATAACTGATGTTATAATACATATTCGGAATAAGCACGAAAGTATAATTAATTTTAGAATATAATATTCTGATTATAAATTTGTTAGTTAGAATATCTATGTGTACTCTGAGTTTTGTGAAAAGTTTTTTGAGAAATCAAAATACTATTTGCGGTATGATTTTAATTACATTTTGATGTAATTAAAATGTATGTTGATTTAGAAAAAAGACATTTTGTACGGATTGAAAAAAATGATTCTACCGGAGTAGGCCCCGTTTTGTTGTCCCTACATAATAGGCACTCTGTAAACATTGAACTTTGCTTTGACGATAAATCCATGTATCTATCAGAAAATTCCAACCTACCCATGTCTGAAGATGCTGATTTAATGCATGGATAACCGAAAATATTCGATGATACTTTCTATCAGGTGTCCGAGGACCTTTCACAGAGTAGAAAATTGGGTAATACAACCCCGTATGTGACTCCGATGTTTAGACTCGGTAGAACCTGTTGCATAAGTTTTAATGCTAGTATTTGAACATAATTTCAGCCGTAATGTGACGGTGGAATATTATTAAATTAAGAGAGTTGCCTGTATTTGTATTGTAGGTAGTGCTAACTAGATGGCGCAAAATGTTCTATTATAACTGAAACTTTATCATTTTAAAATAACGGAAATGCAACGTTCTTTTTTTTTTTGGATTTTTATTGATATTTTAGATGTTGGCATGTGGTGGCCATTTGGTGCATATGTATGTGCGTGCAATAAAGCCACTCGACGTATAATTTTTCTTAATCGATAGGGCTTCCAAAACCAGGCAATTTTGTTTTTTTTTTTTTCTTTTAAGCAGGGACAAAAGGAAGAAGCACACCATAGCTCATTTATATGCTTATATATAGTATGTATATGTGTGTCCATCCACGATACACATGTAATTACACGGACATGACCATATGTAATTTGAATTTTAATAAGGAACATAATTATTTTCAGGTTTTCTTTAATAACTATACTATGTCTATCTCCAAGGTTTGACTGCCACTATATGTAGAAAAATTAAGGGTTCACAATTTAGAGGTTATATTTAACATGTGGAAAAGTATATAGATAATGTAGATATTTATAATTCTAAAAAGAATCAAACAGTGTATTGTTAAATTTATGATTTATTTCATCAAAGAAATGTTAATGACGCTTCTTTGAAATTTTAATTTCTATGCACCCCTGTTTTCTGTTTGTATTGTTAAGTGTAAACGAATCAGTAAATGGACACGCATGTATATGTAAATTTTGGCCTTTTTTCATCGTTATGATTGGTGACAAATACAAGTTAATGTCCTAATTGTATGTATGTATGTAAAACTTGTTTTAGGCGAATTTCAAAATAAATTAATCGCATTAACAATGTCTCTACTATACAAATTAGTTTCAATAAGATGTAATTATAATTGCTAGTCGTATTCCAGGGTGGCTGTAAGTGTATATATATATATATTTATGAAGAACTGAAGAATTTGATAAGGAAGATTTAGACGAGAGACATAAATTAGAGCAGTGTGTCATTGGCAGGAAAATGAAATAAGAATCTTAGCAGAAGTGTATATCCCTTTGGGAACCAACTAAGTTTTCATGCAGAGGACTGGTATTGGAATTGGGTTTCACTGCTTACTTCAAACTCAACCTGACGGTTCCCTCTTGGTTTGAGACCAGACTCAAGAATATGCACAGAAACAGGGAAGTTATCATCGATCAGATTCATTCTAAAAATAAACTGTTGATTACACCTTTTCTCGTGCAAGTGAATTTGAAACACTCAAAACTCATTTGCGCTAAAAGGAGAGAAAATCAACTAAGCTTAACAAATCATAGGAGATTTTTGATTTATTGCTGAGCAAGTGCTACACCACTGTATGTTTGATTTGCAATTCTCCCAAGGAGGCCAACAGAAAGAGAAAGAAAAAGAGGTCGCCCGCCTTTTAAGCGTCGTCGGCCTGATTTGCTATATATTAAAACTGCTTAAGTTCGTTAAAGGTGAACGTACTGAACAAAGAAGCAATAACGTGGCCAGAGCCAGACAATGTGTGTATTTCATTTTTTTTTTAAATGACGGAATGTGTCTGCGAAAAATTGGCGTACGAATGAGGGAGCGTCTTGTGGTGAGATTTGAAGCGTCATATTATTTATTTTTTGGTGCAGATGACATTACTGTCGAAAGTTGGTAATATGGGTTTCCCAAAAACGGACGATTATTAAAAAAAGAAACATTACAAAAATACATTAATAATAGTTGCGCTTTCTATGTAAGCCTTACTCAAGAGCAAAATCATTCTTATTGTCCCTTTTTTACTTGTCTGCTATTCATTCAACAAACTTCACTACAGCATATAAAATCCCCTTTTCTACCATCCGTCGCCTTGTCTCCCTCCTCCTATTCATTCGATTCCCCAGAATGAGACGAAAAAAGAAGAAAAGAAAAGAAAAAAAAAAAAAACTTGGCATTTATTTAAATGTGAGACTCAACAGGTCACATGGCTTGGCCTAAATATCCGATCGCGCAACCCTTTGCGAATTTCAAGGCGAGTGCGAAATAATAAAAGGCCTTTTCCTCCTCTTTCTATGTTTAACGAAAATTTATAAAATACCCCCCACTTTTCTTCTCTGCTAAGTTTTAATTCTATTTATATATATATATATACAACACAGACAGCAGAGGCGAAACAAAATTCGCGCAAAAATTTTACAAGGCAAATAATTTCTCAGTGGTGGAGGAGACATGGAAGCAGAAGGACAACAGAAGAACAGTGGTGTAGTTGAAGTGGCAGGAATCGATAGGTTCTTCTTTTTTAAACTTTGCAACACTAGCGAAAAGAAAATTTAACGTTATAGTGAAATACAAAAGGAAACTTAAATGGCATCACTGCTGAATCCATGATATGAAGCCGTTCTATTTTTCCCTTTCTCTTCGCACTATTACATCTTCGCAAGTTTTGCAAAAAAAAAAAAGAAAGAAGAGACGCAGCCGGTAAGTTCAGGGGAATGGATGATATGCTGCTGCTGCTGCTGTTGCTGTTGCTGTACCGTCACCAAACAGGTTATTCGAGATTTCGTTCCGTATAAAAACTCAATTTCGAAACGGGGCGGAGGCGGTTAAAAAATCTCAAAAACGAGTTTTTCACATGTACCTTTAACTTAGGGGACAACACCACCAAGAGTATTTTCGATATTAACAATTCTTGTACTTTGGATTTCATTTTATAGTATTCGATTATTTGCAACTATTTAATTTTTAGAAGTAAGGATTGTTATCCAGTTAGGTGATCTCCTGAAATTAACTATGTCCTGTTATAAGAAGTCCGAAACTTGAAGTCATCGGACTTTGAAAACTTCAAAACTGAAGGTATCCCATGAAGAATAAGATTGCTTATATGAATTCAGAAGCATATAGGGCACATCTTAATGTAATATTCTATTTACGACCATTTGCACTAGTTGGATTAGGTGAAAGTTAAGCTAAGTTGTACTTTTTGGTTTATATAAATTACATTATAGCTATGGAAATAATGAATATAATGTGCGTTTTAGCTTAAACTTCATCTAATCAAACTAGTGGCCGATGATGACACTAAAAATCTTCATTATCTTTTATTGGAATTTAATGCTGGATTTCATCTAATAAGCTAATTAGATTTCGAAATTTGTTATTTCACTGTTCACTGTTTGCACTTCCTGTCTCAGCTTTTCATTCATTTGATATCGTCCATAGCAGTTTTCGAGATGAACCATATCAGGATGTCATGTATGTATGTGTATATACATAGGACTAAACATATACGATAAAGCCCAGAAAGAAAAAATTAAATTAAAGCATACAAGGCCAAAAGGGGGAAGAATGTGAACATATACTAGCTCGACTACCATATGAACATTTGCAATACATCGCGAAATTTAAATCAACACCTTTTCATTGAAAGAGACAGCAATTATTTAAGTGGACCGGCCCAATATCTTTTTTTTTTCTCTGTCTCTTTTCTTGTCTTTTTTTTTTTTTTGGGTACCCGTGGGAATCAAACGGGATAAGGGTTGTCCTGCGGTAGATAATTATTCGCATCCTGTCTTATATCATTTTATATAATATAAATTTTTTTGCAATGTTTGGCTAGCGATTCACCCTTTTGTGTGTACGTACCATCCTGATCTTTTCAATTCGGCCACACATATGGGGAATACAAAAATTTTTCTATGTTGAATTTGTTGAACAATCACTTTTATCATCATGGGAAAATGTGATCCAATTGGTATCCAATGATCCGTTGCAGTTTGGTTGCGGATCTAAAGAATTTTTTTTTTTTTTGGTGAGAACTTTTTCGCAAAGTTTAATCTTGTTTCATATAAGTTGAAATACGCTTTTCTGTTGCACTGCAGTAAGAGTAGTTGCATGTAAAGTTGCCTTTAGAAATACGTTCACCGCTGTCACTCCAGCTCTGTAGAACGGCATTTAACCTAAAATCCAGTAACACATACAAAGTACAATACTTGCCGGCCGGCAAACGTCTAACTAAAAGTGCAGCATTTTGTATTTTGTGCAGGAGGCGCATGCTGCTATAAATATTGAAGAATGTCTGCTATTTTAATGAGAACTGATGCGGCCAATACGTAGCCGATTGGCCGTTGTTGGCATCTAAAAATATTTGCGTTTTTTAGCGGAGAAAAGGATGATGACGAATACAATTGATGTTCATTTGTGGCGAAACTGTTAAGTGTATTCTAATTAAAGATTCTTTACAGTTGTTAGTGAATTGGTTCAATTTCTTCACATTGGAATGGAAAATAACTTGTTGGCTTTTCCCTTCTGCTAGTATACATGCAATGCAGCATTTTCTCCTAATTAATCAATCAAGTTCTAATTGAAAAATAGATTGGATAATAGACGTAGTCATTTACTAACATTTTTGAACACTCAATTGTTCACATACTTTTTTGAACAATTGAGTGTAATTCTGGTCTTGAAATAGTTTAATAGGTTTTTTTTATTTTTGCAAATCCTTCTATCATTACCCTTTCGTTATGTGATCATGCGCATGTTAAACCCGGTTTAGTTCAATTGTATGTCCCCCCCAACCCTCGTTGTTCAGACAGGCTGCAAAACGGTTGTCGCTGCATTTATTGCATTAACGTAGATTCCGCGGTAGTCGGTACATCAGTCTCATTACAAATTTTTTTTTTTCGTTTCGTTCTCACCTCAAAACCTCAAAATTTTCCGATCTTAACATTCATTTCGGTTTCGAATTTATTCCAAAAATTTTGCGAAGCTCGGCCACCAACGAACGTCTTTTTTTTTCTTAATTTTTATTTGGTGTGTTGCCTTGTTACATTTCTCTTTTTTTACTTTTTAATTTTTTTTGTAATTCACGTGTTTTTAACTAATTAGGAGACCAATGCAAAAACTGTACAACAGTATTCGGACTCTGACAAGTTATTCATAATTGGATTTCGTCTTGAATTTTTCCTAAAAAATAATTTTAAATGTTAAATTTTCATTTAATTGTTAGTGCGTTATTATTTCTAGTTACATAAATGATGTTTGTTGTGTTTGTTAATGTAGATTAAGCGTTTTTCTGATTTATATTATAATAATTGACTGGTAAGTTACGTAAATTTTATATTTAATTGAGTAAGAAGAGTTATTGTTATCTAATTTATTTGGAATCTTACAGTAAATAGTCTTATTAACATATATCCGGTCTACCACTGTTTATTTCAGAGAATCATACAAACAAAGTGTATACATACATATAATATAGTATACGTATATTAAATATACTTGCCTGACGCGCATACCATTTCATTTAAATTCTTTATAAAGCAACATTTTCAGTTACATAAGAAAATTAAAACTTAACCATAAATACATAGATTACCATTTTCTCTTAATACATTAATTATAACTGACCTTGATTGCAATTAAAAAAAGTTTTTCCTCATATGTGTACGGATAAATGTGAATACGGCTTAAGATTTGATACCTTGAGTTCGAGAGAGTACCTTGTTTCCTTGCGCGAAAAGCGCCGTCGAAAAGAGACGGCTTTTGCAACATGAAACTTGTGGCGCTGCCGTTCACGTTTTATCACGGTGCTGCCGGCCGCCATTTTAAGTTTTCTGAAAATTTATCAATTTTCTAACGTTTCACACCAGTTTTTAGTTTATTTCCGTAACAAATTTTTCATCTGGTAAGTAAATTGGAATATTTCAATTGTAATCACATGCTCAGCTTGTTGTAATTAAAGAGATTGTAGCCGGCAAAATTTTCGCCCTTTGTTTTTGTTTGTTGACCAGCCGGATTTGTATAGCGTCTGGCATTTATTAAGTGTCGTTATTTTGTAATCAATTTTTTTTTTTGGTTCAATTAATGTAGCGAATTACGCGACTATATGTTGGCATTCCTATGCTACGTCACCTTAGCTGTTGAAAATAGTTGCCAAATGATAAATTTGGATAGAATCTTTTTTAATCAGTTGTAATTTCTTTGTTTCTATGCGGACTTTTTTTCGACGAAAATGAACCGGTTAAGCGTTGTTGCCTAGTTTATTGTCACAGGTGGTGACAGACCGGTTGAGGTAGGTTTTTAGGCGGGAAAATTTAAAATTTTCTGTATTTCATTTGGTTTTATTTAAATGTATTTTATTGGATTTTTATGAATGTTAAAATAAGCGAGTCGTAATATATTTCTGCATTAAATAAATCAATAGAAACGTAAGCATTGTTAAATTCTTTTGTTAATAAATTGGGTATGCTGGATTGATTTCTTTGTGACTTGCGAATGGGAATTTTGGAAATTAATGATAAAATTTATAGAGGCAATATACATAAATTTCAAACATGAAAACTGAATAGGATGACTTGAAAAATTGATAAATTTCATTGTGAAACGAAGAAAATTTCTTTTGAAAAATAGCATCATATGGAATACATTAAGACTATTTACATTTATATGTATTTTCCTTTGCAGCTATGGCAGAAGGTAATGGTGAAGTAAAAGAAGATTCAATGAAGATCGAAGATTTAGAAAAAAGCGAAGACTATCAGAAATTAATCGATTATGGTTTAGACGAAAGGGTCTCATCAAAATTAGATGAAATTTATAAAACAGGCAAATTAGTACATGCGGATTTAGATGAACGTGCTTTAGATGCCCTCAAAGAATTTCCTGTAGATGGGGCCCTTAATGTACTCTCTCAGTTCCTCGATTCCAATTTGGAACATGTTTCGAATAAATCGGCTTATTTATGTGGTGTTATGAAAACCTATAGGTAATGGTGTAAATTTAATAGGAAAAAGTTGGATTTGATAGTCTATACATGATTTATATCGTAGGCAAAAAAGTAGAGCTGGTTCAAGTCAAGGTTCAACTGCTCCAGCACCAATACCAGTCAAAGGACCCGATGAAGAAAAAATTAAACAAATTTTAGACAGAACTGGATATACACTAGATGTTACTACAGGTAAATAGTATTTTAAATCGAACGAATCGAAGCTGATATATGGTTGTCAGTTTTGTGAAAATGTTAATTTTATTATTTGCTTAGGCCAAAGAAAATATGGTGGACCACCACCAGGTTGGGACGGCAGCACACCAGGCACAGGTTGTGAAGTATTTTGTGGTAAAATACCCAAAGACATGTATGAAGATGAATTAATACCATTATTCGAGCAATGCGGCACAATATGGGATCTACGACTGATGATGGATCCAATGACAGGTACAAATAGGGGATACGCATTCGTCACATTTACAACGAGGGATGCTGCTCAAATTGCGGTACAAAAGGTAAGAATTTAGGTAAAAACAATTGAAAACAAAACAAAATAAATATGTTTAAGAAATAGTACAAGTGGAATTAGATAGCGATCTAGACAAAAACAATATATATTTTTTTTATGGTTTTAAATTGTATTATAACTCTACCTACGTTAGGTTCTAAATTTTTTTTATTAATATATTACAAAAATTGTTAATGTGGTTTTGGTATTAGAATTAATTATTGTTATTAAGAAATTAGATGAGTTTTTCTCTAGTTGAATAGAATTTTCTTTAGTTTGTCAGTATGTTGAAATTTCTAGATTCCGTATTTATTGATTGAAACACAAAATTGATTAACATGATGTTTAGTAGATTCTATTTTCCTTTATTTCTATGCTAAAAAGAAATTGAATTGTTAAAATTGCATTATTTCAAGATTGGATTTAAGAAAACAAAAATTGTAAATTTTCTCATTTTTAAAATGACTTTCGATTAAGAGCAAAACAAAACTTGTTTGAATCTTACATCCATAATTTCTGTATAATACTTTCTATATTTTATCTAATTATTTGAGTATTTGCTCTTGATTGACGGTTGCTTTTATCAATTTCTTAATAAAAATGTATTTGAAATTTTTCATCAAAAAAATTCCAAAAAATCAAATATTTTTTATAACTATTACTCTTTAATTATTTAATTGGCAATTCTATTATAGATTCTGTCTTGACCACTGTCGTCATAGCCTGCAATTTAGTGTTTGACTTTTGTTTGCAGCGGCTCTGACAACGGAGCTCACACAATCTCTCTCTCTCTCTCTCTCTCTCTTTCTCTTTCTCTATTCCTTGTAGCTTCTCTCTCTCTCTTTCTCTCTGCCATTCTTTCTCTGTCACTCTCCTTTACACATAATAATAAATTGCATATATATGTTTTAGATTTCCGGAGCCCATTAATTGCTAAATTTGCGATTGTGCAAAATTTGGGCGAAATTTTTTATTGATTTTAGTAATTATACACTGATTAAGATTTGATTTTTTTTGATTGGGAATGGTTTTGGCTTTTACTATATTTGTATTGATTGGATTTTTATTCTTGATTGCTAATCGATTCGGTTCTTGTTTGTTTTGGCTTTAGTTTATATGGAAATATTTAAAAAAAATTTATTGCAAGAAAAACAATGCTTGTCTAGTTGAAATTTTCAATTTTTTTTTTTTTTTTAGACGCACATATATGTAAATTAGCAATCAAATTGCAAATTTAAGTAGATGATGTATTCGGTAAATGTTTTTTTCGAATGTTTGTTTATGCAACATCTTTTTAGTGCCTGGGGGTTTTAAAGTGTCCTTATACAGGGTCTCCTCTTTGCGCACAAAAAGGAGCAAAATCGAGACCAAGAAATGGTTGAATTTGGTTCGAAATGAATTTTGCAAATTTAGAGTACTGGTTTTATTATTGATTATTATTATTATTGATGTAGATTCAGGTTTTAGTGAAACAAAATTTAGTTGGTAGCAGAATAATAAAAGTGTGTTGGAACATACGAATACATATACAGAAATTTGCGTAATTTAATTTGCTTTTATTTATTTATTTATTTGTAAAAAATTTTTGGTTATTATTTTAACAAATGCCTCAAATATTTGTCTATATAATTAAAGCGCATGTAAAATTGGTAGAAATGGCTAGTGGGAGTGGAAGGAAATTCACGAATATATTTTAGATTTTTTTGATTAAAAAACAAAAAGAAACGAAAAAAAAAGAAAACACGTTGAGAAGAACGGAGCGCATTACTTTGTTGGCAACAATACAATTTTCAAATATGTGAGGCATTTTGTAATAATTCATAAAAATGTTTTCGCATTTTCCGCAATCTTAAAAATACATTGTGGTTTATGTTTGCATTCCAAATTTTTCTATTTCCTTGTAGGATTTTTTTAATAACATCAAGGTAAGGTTGAATATTTTTTCAACAAAATACAAATTTCTCTTTTATTATTTATTTTCTTTATTTTGTTTTGACTGAATCACATTTTTATATAAGCTGGTTTACCGACCAATTTTTTTTTTTTTTTTTTCAATTTTATATCGGTCGAGATACATTTTCCAAATTGAGCAAGTTTTCAATAATCATTTGCTTGCTTTATTATTAATTTATTAATAATTTTATTGAAATTCGTTAATTTAGTGTTGGAAAATTACAGCAGCAGCTTGAAAAATTCTAAATTCTAACCCAAAAACCCATTCGATCAATATAATCAAAATTTACACATTTTGGCAATTAGTTTTTTTTTTTTTGTTTTTTTTTCTTTTCGGCACACAGTTCGACAATTATGAAATCAAACCCGGCAAGACATTGAAAATTAACATAAGCGTGCCAAATCTGAGGCTTTTCGTTGGCAACATACCAAAGTCTAAAGGCAAAGAGGAGATACTGGAGGAGTTTGGTAAATTGACAGGTAACGTTTTTGGCAAAATTTAAAGAAAAAAATTAACCAGAGATTGAAATTTCCGATGGACCGAATTTTTTTTTTCAATTTGATTTTAATAAATAAAATTTAAATAGTAATAATATTATGTTGACTGTGTGTGTGTTGTTTTTTTTTTTTTTTTTTGTTTACATTACAATCAACATTTATTTGGTCTGTGGGAGATTTCAATTTCAATCAAAATTTAATATGAAAAAAATAAAATAAATCGTCAAAATTTTCAAACCAAACTCGTATTAATGAAGTTACGTACGTGTTTACTTGATATATATTTATTTTGGTTTAGTTTATTTCGAAATTGAATTTTGTCTACGACACACGTAATGTCATTAAAATGGGCGCATCAAAATTTTTATTCAAAATTCTTTTGCAAAATTTCGTCGGGCTCTATACTGTCACTCACTCTCTCTCTTGATCTCGCGAGTTAGGCAAACAAACATACACACAAAAGACACACACACACACTGCAATGCTGCATTACGAGAGCAGCACGCACACACATTACACAACAATCACATCCATTTCTCTATCCAGTCTTTTCGCTCTATTATTACACCACATTATCCAAAAATCCCATCACCTGCCTTTTCAAAAAAACAAAATTCTTAAGCCCCACCCCCCAGCCCTTTTGCCCAAGGCATAAATATGGCTACCCTTCCACTGTTCTTGCAGCTGAACGATTACGAAATACGAAAAGGGAAAAAGATTGGCGTAACCATATCGTATAACAACCACCGGTTATTTGTGGGCTATATACCGAAAAACAGAGATCGTGAGGATCTCTTGGAAGAGTTCTCTAAACATGCACGTAAGTTAAGCCTGCGTTAACCTCCAGCCAGATAAATTTTGTTTAGTTTTTTTTTTTTCTTTTCATTATTTTGTTTAATTTTTTTTAGTTTTATTGGTTTTCGTATGGGAATTTTTTGTATTCTTTTTTTTTGTACAATTTGGCTAAAATGGGGTGTAAATGAGTTAATCTCGCCTGGAAACACTTTTTAGAAATTTTAGTTTTAGACGACATTTTATCAAATAAGTTCAAATTGAGAATGGATCGGGTGTGGGTGTTTTAGGGCGAGTTTATAACATTAAATCTATAAAAAAAAAAAAACAAGCAACTAGGTTTTCGCGTTACTTTTCGTTTGGTTGTTTCGTTGAAAAAAAAAACAAGCATTAAAAATTGAGAGAAATATTTATAATTTAATAAAGCCTTTGAGCATTGGGGTTAAGGGCAGGGCGCTTGTAATATCAGGAAATCGATCAAACCAAGATTCAGCAAAGATTAAAAAAAGAACATTTAAATTTATCATAACCCATTTCAATTATAATTATTATTATTATTACTTTATTAAAATAGCTGATATATCTCTACACATTGAGCAATGCTGAACATTTTCTTACAAACTTCCTACAATATTCCAAATTCCAAATTGATTTCCGATGATTTTATTAATTTCTTTATTTTGTTTTTTTGTTTTAGTTCTTTTTGTACAAAGTATTCGCAAAAAAAATAAAATAATAATTTCTTTTTTCTCTTTCGTAAATTATTTCACTTTGAAATGTGTTGGAAACTAATTTGTATATGTCTGTATGTTGTACAGCGGGCCTCATTGAAGTAATTATCTACAGTTCACCGGATGATAAAAAGAAGAATCGTGGCTTTTGCTTTTTGGAATATGAATCACATAAAGCGGCATCATTAGCTAAAAGAAGATTGGGAACTGGTAGAATAAAAGTGAGTCTCGTCTCGTTTTCACAAACAAAGTGTTTTTGTGATTCAGGAAATTAACTTATCATCATAGAATATTCGATGTGTACAAAAATTAAACAAATTTATACTTGTATTATTGATTATAAATATTATATTGCTCCTGCTATAGGTATGGGGTTGTGACATAATAGTGGATTGGGCAGATCCACAAGAAGAGCCAGATGAACAAACAATGTCAAAAGTTAAAGTGCTCTATGTTCGAAATTTAACACAAGATATAACAGAAGAGAAATTGAAAGAATCATTTGAAGCATACGGCAAAGTCGAACGAGTTAAAAAAATCAAAGATTACGCATTTATACATTTCGAAGATAGAGAAAATGCAGTTAAGGTTCGTTTAGATATATTATTTATAGATAATTAATATTTAAACATTATGGCTATTAATAAGAGCGATAAATTAGAGAAATTTATTAACGTATGATCGAAGCGATGGTGATCTGATCAATTTGAAATCATTTTTATCGCCTTTTTAATATCGATCGAGATTTTTCGAAAAAATGGCGGAAAAATCTGAATCGAAATTGATCTGTAATTACTCGTGTTGAAAATTAGAATATCAATATATTGTTCTGATTAATTTAGGCAATGGATGAATTAGATGGTAAAGAAATGGGCGGTTCAAATATTGAAGTATCATTAGCAAAACCACCATCTGACAAAAAGAAGAAGGAAGAAATTCTACGAGCCAGAGAAAGACGTATGATGCAAATGATGCAAGTTAGAGGAGGGTAAGCAGATAATTATATTTCGATTTGACACAGAATAGTGATGGTTTATTTGAAGCACTGATATTTTAATTGTATCAAATTGTATTTGATTAGTATGATGACAAGTGCTATGCCATTACGTGGTCCACCGGGCACTGGTCCTCGAACAGGTCCAAATATGCGAGGACCAATGGGACGAGGGGATTATGGTAAGTGTGTGTATTCAATTATCAAGATGTTTTATTACCATTTATTTATATTTTTTTTTCTTTTCTTGTCACTCACTTTCATTTTTGCCCGTTAGCAATAAAATGTTCGTTTGTCCTCAGTCTGCTTGCTGTTGCTAAATGATGTTATTTCAATACTAATAAGTCTATAATAAAATAAAGCCTTGTTTAACACGATTTGCTACAATTCATTAAGATAGATTGAATTTAATTCGGTTATAAATTAATGGGAATTTTTAATTAGAAATGACATTTATTAAAGAAGAGAAAAAAAAACGTTTGACGATGGAGAGTTTATTTTCTGAAAAAAAAAAAAAAATTAATACAAAACATCTTCGTTAAATCTGGCTTTATTGTTGTAATTAAAGTGTACAACTTGACATAAACCATATTCAATGTTTAATGATTTTTGTGTGCACTTAAAAACATCACTACAAATGCTACTGACTGACATCATCATTCATAATAATATAATTTTAATGAGTGCATCAGTTTTACTTGCGTCTTTCTAATTACATACCACTTATTACTAATATACAATTGGTTTTAACAAGATATAATGGTGTTTGTAGAAATCTAACCGAATATTTTAATTGTATCCAAACAATATACATATCGATTTGCAGTACAGCATCAAGTTGACAAAGGACCCTTTTATGCATTTTAGTTTTTTTCTTTAATTCCTTAACCTCCACTATCAAATCACATATTTATTAATTTCTACTCACCTTTTTTTCTAGGTTTTACTAAACGGGGTTTTGTTTTGTTTTATCTAATATGAGAAGTAAGCCTATGTTGCTTTTCAATAATTAATTGATTGATTGAATAATTCATCGATTGATCGATATTAATTATTTATAATGAATAAATTTCATATGCGATTGACTATGGATTAATGTAATTTTGCTGTTTAAATTTATTGTTTTACTAGCAGGCTTATTTCTCATTTATTTATTTATGACATTAATCAATAATAACAATAATTTATGTATTTTTCTCTAACATTATCATCTCCTAAAGGTATCGATGAGTGTGGGCAAAAGAGCAAAAGTAAGCATTATTTATTGTTGTTTCTATTTGTTTATTTAATAAGGGAATGATTAATTTGTATAAAAAAAGACGCCTGTGTCAATGTAGAGAATATTTAAATTTATGCAGAGACGAAATGTTATTTGTATGGATTTATGCATAGAGCGGGGAATGTATTTGTTATTGTTTCTTTTTTTTCCCATTTATAATAATAAATGTAAAATTGCTTTGCATGAACGTCTTTTATAAAGCAGCCATATTAACTGTTTCTATTCAATTACTAGTGCAGGTTTATGAAACATAAAAAATTGTTATTTATTATTGGGAAGGAATAGCAGCGCGAAACAAGGGATAAAATAAATAGCATGATAAATATTTTTTTCTGATAGTTTTGATGGTGCTATAAAGCGGACGGCCTCCATAGATAGAGAGTGATCCAGAAACTGGTCAAATATATGACCAATATACAGCCACGGTCTTTTTGTTTTACTTACATGTTAATTAAATGTAATGGGGGTGTTTACTTTTGCTCAGTTTCTTTTTAATTAAAATTTAACCTTTTCAATTTAGGAGATTGAACGGACAGTAAAATTAAAATTTTAATCTTTCAACAGCATGAAAAATAAATACGAAATGTATGATGATTTTAATATAACAAAAAAAATGAAGTATTAAAATAAAATAGGCTCCGAATTGAAAATAGCCAACTACTGCCTATATTTAGCCGGGGCACCGCAATGAGGCAAAAGGGCAAATATCGTAATAAATTATCAGCATTTGCACGCGCGGCATTGGAAACCTTTTGTGTGTGTGTGTGTTTTTTTTTTATTTATTTAGTTTTGTAATTTTTTAACAAATTTTTGCATGTTTTTCTATAAAATATTCATTACCTTTTTATTATTAGATATTAATTTGATCCTGGTTTTCTTTTCGCTATTAATTGATTTCCACCATCCCCATAAAGGTTTTTTGATTGTTGAACAAAAAAATGCATTTAAATGTTTTTTGATTTGTTTTTCTAATTACACAATAATACACATGTATACAGATTATACACATATCCCAATGTATCAAATTGTGTTATTCAGTTTTCCAGTGCAATCAAGGAGATGGTAAGTAGGATTTGTAGTAGACAGAGAGAATTTCCACTGATATCCTAGAAAATAATCCTATATTTCACTGTTGTACATTTGATTTTTATTGGTTTGTGAGTAGTAGTGCAAGTGAAGAGTACCCTTTTCATTCATTAGTTGTAAATTTTTGAAGAGACGACGAATTTAAAGAGTAACACATTTTATTGTATTCTGTGATATGGATGTGGCCACAGAATATTTATGATCCTGTTGGTAAAAAGAAATTAGATATTTTTTTCTGAAACAAAATTCAAATTTTTGCGACGTTTGTAGAGTTTGGTGTAGTGCAATAATTATACGTTGCCGTATTTTTTTTTTTTTTTTTTAATATAGTAGGAAATTAGTTTATTATTTTCATTTTGATTTGATTATTAATTTTATTTTGGTTAAACCTTTTTTTTTTTTTTAGATATCATTTAACTTTTCCCGGCATGCTCATATTATACGTATTATTTAGAAATTTGAGAAACTAAATTAGAGTTATTTATTAATTTGGCCCGAAAATACATATGCGGAACTTGTTTCGTTGAGGAAATTTGGATAATAATTTTTTTTTATTATTTTGGGAATGTAGTAGTAGGCCCACACAATTTTCTAATTTTTTTTACACGAAATGTATTGACGGTTTCTTATTTGTTGCGCGTTTCTCTTAATTTTTCTGTAATTACAAAGTTTATTAGATTGGGAAAATGTGTAAAAAAAAAAGAGTACTGGAGTAGCAGCAAATACGAAACGGCAAACATTTTGATAAATATTCTCCTGCATATGGCTACTTTCTGGTTTATCGATTCATATTTGTCGAGCTGTCCTTTAAATTTCTCTATTTAAATTTTGTGATTTTTCAGCGCTAGTGCATCTGATTTTCTTGTGTTAGAACGAAAAATTAATTACGAATGTAAATAAAATTAAGTTGATCCTGATCAATGTGATGGAATGATTAGACATCGATTTTATCATAAAAAATGAAACAATCGTTAATACTATAACCGGAAAGTAGCACTTTATCTCTTTTTCTAGATTACGATTACGACTATTACGGTTATGGCGATTATCGAGGCGGCTACAGTGACCCGTATTACGATGACTATTACCGGTATGAAGATTATTATTATGATTACCAGCAGCCGACGGCCGTACCGGCCTCAACGCCTGCCATGGCAAGCGGCGGCTCACGTGGTCGCGGTGGTGCCCAGAACCGACAGTCCGCACAGCCGGTGGGTGGCGTTTACTAAACCACTTTATAGTATATATATATTTATTTATTTATTTTTTCTTATCATATTTAATTAGTATTTCTAAATTATTATAAGAGTTAGGGCGATAATTGGATGGGGGGGTTGTCGCATCAAAAAAGTGAATTATCGTGTTACTATTGCGAACTGAAACGTGGCAACGGGCGTATCCAATGTAAATAGATATATGGAACATATAAACGGACAAATTAAGAAAAATTATTATCCTTGCTAAAATTTACACGTATAAATTGAATTAGTTCATTATTAAGATTCAGGTTTTTTTTTTGATGGACACCCCGTTTTCCAAAAATAAAAAGAGAAAAAAAAAATTTTCAAAAGCGATTTGCAAAAGTGTGATTATTATTTGCTTGTTTTGTGGCATTCGAATTGTTTCTTTACCATGTCAATTGGCAGTGTAGGTGCTTTATCTGTTGCTTTACATTTAAATTTATATAACAATTATCCAAATTGGGTTTTTTGCAAATATATGAGAATCTTTTAGCTTTTACAATCAAACAATAAAAGTGTAAATTTTGATGGAAAAGTCTACTAACCGCAATACAATTGATTTAATAGAACTAAATTAGAACAGGAGGGAAATAACTAACCATCACATTTTGGATTTTAGAAGAAAAAAAAATGTATTAAAACTAACACGTTCATTTAAGCAGAAAATTGACTAATATCTAGACAACCTTTTGCAAATCGTTTATATGGTTTCTTCGGTTTTTTGATTGTGGCGGTGTGTCGACTATGTTTTTTTTTTTTTTGTAATATTTTGCAACAATTAAATATGTTATTTAACTAACACATAATAAAATCAAGCACACGCAGATTGGGGCGCATTACTACCATCTACTGCTAATGCTGCTATTTTAAATTTTAGCGAGGCCGAATTCTTAACTGATTTATTTAACAAATTTACTTAATAAATTGACGACCAATCATGGTGTGAGTGTAAAATTGAGAGAGATTGCATGCAGAATTCGGAAAAGAAAATTAAAAAAAAAAAAGGAATGTGAATGGGTCATTAATAAATAATAACAAGTAATATTTATACTATTGTGAATGTGCGAAAGAAGCAATTTTTTTTTATTTCTATCATAAATTTAACCAAAAAAAAAAAAAAGAAACTCATAACAAGACAAAATTTAAATGCAACTAACCATATTGTATGCGCCGCGCATTAGTCGAGCACTCGCCACATTCAAAAATGCCCATCATATCTGAGTCAACGTTGCTAAAGATTTCTTTTTCACTTTGTGATATTATTAATATTTTTCTTTGTTATTTTGGTGAACGGCCGGGAAAAGTATATCAAAATTATCTTCCAAAAGAAAAAAATTAAATTAAACGAACGAACAAATCTAAAAAAAAAAAAAAAAAAATGATGTGAAGAGATTGATGAGGATGAATAAAGGAAATTTGAAAAATTGAAAGGAATAAGGCAGCAGCTTGAATGGATTGTTTGTTTTCTAACAGGATGTGTAATAGTAATAATAATACAGCCAGCAGAGCCAATAGAGTGAGAGTGGATGAGAAAATGCACATTAAATTAAAAAAGCAAAAGAAAAAAAAAAAACAATTACCAGAGAAATGGGACAGATAGAGCTGGCTCAGATATGATGTTGCTCTTAAAGCTGTGTTATACTGAAAATGAGAATTGATGAAAAATTAAATGAGAGCTCTTTGCTCTTTTACTATTTGTTTACAAGAAGCCATTATCATCATCATCATTTGGTGTCAGTATAGCATGGCTACATCATCATTTTTTTTTATTTTGTTTAGTTGCAGGGTTATCCAAACTGGGACGATCCACATATGCCCCTCATATTATTATTATTATTATTATGTCTCGACACTAACCCCCCCACCCCTTTTTTTTCATTTTATATACATAGATAGATAGCATTATTTGTCAACAGCATTTTTTATGTTTTTGTTTGTTTGTGTTTGTTTGTCCCCTTACTTAATTATATTGTCTCAAAATGTTGAAAATTTTGAGAAATTGATGTGTGCGAAGAGAAACATCATGGCATACAATTTTTCTTTTTTGTTTTTCCAATTAATTTACTATTTAAGTTGCTTTAAAGCGAATTAAAAAGCAGCGTTATTTTTTATATAATTTTTTCTAATAGATTATGTATATATTATTTATTTTTGTTATTGTTATTCATTAATTTTTGTTTGTTTTTCTGTTTAAAATTCGATTTTTTTAAAAGCTGCAATTCATATATAGATTTTTTTTATTTATTAATTTTATTTGTGGCCTTATTGTTGTACTTATTTTTGCACTTTTTTTTTTATCATCATGTTAAATCCAATCATCGTTTTACCTGTGCTTTATCGCTTTTTAATATTTTGTTTTATATAGTAGGCTTTTAGACAGTGCTTTGCTTTTTGCTTTTCGCTTTGCCTTATATGTTTTTCTTTCTAATAATTTTTGTCCACTTTTCGCTTTATGTTTTGGTACGAGTCGTTTCAATGTACGTCTCTCCCGTTTGTATGCACATTCTCACTTCAATATAATGCAGTACGTACTATAATTTTATTATTTTTTTTAATTTCATTTATTTTTATTACGTTTTTCTAATTGAAATGAAAAAATCCGAGCGTATTTCTATTTGGATAACCCTTTTTGTTTTTAATTACAAAAAAATTAGGTTGTTTTCATGCATGAATAAATGTAAAGAGAAATGCTCTCTCTACTTTATGCTCGGAAACAATCTCATTTTTTTCTTTTCTATCTTTGTTTTCAATTAAATTAATCATGAAAGAATCGATTTTCCACACAATTGGCATACGCAATTATCTAATGTATCAAAATTAATTTATTTATAAAACTTAGGAACTGAAGGAGAGCTCTTGTCGATTAGAAACGTTTTTCAGTGAAAGAAGCACGAAACAGGTTTGTTGATATCCTTTCTACCGAACTTTTTTCGTCTGTCCTTTTTGTTTTTGTTTAATTTTAAAGTGACTGCACATGTGTGTGTGTGCGTGTGTACTTTAGGAAAGTGGATTTCCTAAGGATAATAAAACACATTTTCAATCATTTTATTACTAGATTTTTTTTTTTTTTTCATTAAAATTGATTTTGTATAGAAATACAAAGAATCCTGGTTCCTTTCTTCCTTGTTCCTATTCCTTGATTTGTTTTGAGAACAGAAAATATTTACTCCATCCAATTCATTTCTGTCTAAATGGTAGAAAGGATCCAACTTTTCTGAGATCAATCGTTGTATTTATATATATATAAATATATATATATATATGCGTTTATGTTTTAATTGACTGATATAAGTTATTACAAATGTAAATTAATAGTAATTTTTTTTTTTTTTTTTTTCTTAATTTAGGTTGGCCGTGGGCGTGGAGTAGTGGCACGTGGCCGGGTAGCCGCTGGGCCGCAGGCCCGTGGGGTGGGCTCGGTGGTCCGAGCGGGGCGACCCGTGGTCGCGGGCCGTGGGGCACAACGCCCGGCCGTTCGTGGAGCGGTCCGAGGCAAGGGGGGAAGTTTAGCAGGTGAGATTTTTAAATAATTAGATTCATATTGTATATAATATATTTATAACAGAAGTGTGATGAATTCCTTGTTTTTTTTTTCTCGCTTTTATATGATAATTACTTACACATATTTTTACAGTTCTTTGTGTAAGTGTGGCCTAATGTTGTTCCCCGTACCAAAAGTCCTATTTCCTTATTATATCCTTGTTCAATTTCTGAAGAGATGGTGTTTTTTTATCTTGTTGGAATGCAGTTTGTGAACGTATGTTATATTAAAATTTTCGATTTTAATTGCTGGTTTAAATCAATGTTTAATTAAATTAATTTAACCGTTGTGATTTCAATTATTGTTAGGGAAGAGAGTGTGTACATTACAATTTCGGGGTACGTGAAACATTTTATTTAAACATTTACTATTATTTCATTAGGCTCATTTGTGCAAATAGGATTGCCATATAGTCGGTGAACTTGAGCAGCGTATACTGTTTTAGGCACTAATTTTACGTAAATGTCAAATATCTTACTAGAATTATTTGCGCGTTTAATGCAGGCTTTAAAAACACTGGACCGAATGTCTCCAAACAAAAGTACGACACTAGTAGCTTATATATTCGTAACACCGAGTGATCCCTCTATAAACTGAAAAAGGAACTATTGATTGTGAGCCAGTTGGTTATCTCCTATACCAATACCACTTCCTTACCTTTATTTAATTAAACATTGATTAATTTAATCCGATGAGCTATTTTATTAATTTAATTGAATGACTAATGTATTTTTTTATTATTATTATTTTTAGTAGGTAAACGAAAATTTGACGGGGGTCACCAGAACCAGGGGGAGACGAAGCGACGCTTTCAAAGCGGTGGGCAGGGAGGATGGGGTGGCATGCCCCTGGCGCAACAGCCCCTTGACGCTAATGGCGATCAATGGTACCAAGATTCATATGGAGCTTGGAGCTAGAAGGCATTTGCGCTAGAGGCAACCGAGAGTATGAAGAATTCCCAATTCGAAATGGTCTCTTTCGGGGCTGACGAAACCAGTTTTGGGCATGTGCAATAGTTTTGTGGCAGCGTAAAAATATTTAAAAAAAAAAAAGAGAAAAAGAGGCATTTTTGTAAAAAGAATTTTCGACAAGCTTTTATTGGACGGTGTTTAAAATTTATCTTATTAAAGAATAATGTTTATCGATGATTGATATTTGAAAAGGAAAAAAATTTGTTTTTGTTATTTGGCGCAATGTGATAAAGCCACAGAACTATTTGCCTTGTTTTTCCGTTATTTTCTTTCTTATCTTTGGAAAAGAAAAATTACAAAAATTGTTGATAGAAAGTCAAGTAGCAAAATGGCATTCGATTTAGGCCCATATTCGGTATCCTCTGCCTCGACCATACCCACACACATATGTATATGTAAAGGCCAGGGAAAATAAGTCACGGTGTCCCCAAATTTTATTTTTTTTACGTAATAATTAATTATAATAATGATAATAATAACTGAACATTGCCTCATCTGCATTCTCTTATGATCTTGTTTGTCTTTATTATTTTTTTTTTATGTATTTTTGTAACTGTAAATGAAATTGTTAATTTTGCGATAATTGTTCGCTTGTTTCAAAATTTGTTCTATTTACTTTCGTTGACTAAAGAAAATTATTAAATTTGGCATAAAATTGTCTATGTTTTGTCTTTATTAAGGGACTGTTCCATTCACAGTTAATTCTATTTATTCTCTTTTTTCTTTTCTATATTATTTAAGTATGTTTGTAAAGTGGGCAATATTGAATTGAATCGAACATATTTGGGCTAAAAATAAATATACAACTCTTATGAAAATATAATCAAATGAAAGTTGAACAGTCCCAGTTTTATATACTGTTTGTTTGATTGTTTGTTTTTAATATTAAATAATAATTATTTAAAGGGCCTTGATGTAAAGGGTCCGTATGCGTTATAAATTCGCTCAAGATTTATTCTTTTGCGTTTGTTTTCCTTTTTCTATTTTTTTTTTCTTTTTGTATTATTATTTATAAATACATAAATATTATGTGTCTGATTAATTCGAGCCTTGATTATTATATATTTTTTTTTTAAATTCTTTTTAGAGCAATTTATTTGCCCTAGTAAAGTTGTTTAAATTAAAGATTATTTTCCTTATAGATTTATATTAAAATAAAACACTTTATACTGGATTTTCTGTATGAAGTGATATTAATAATAAAATTATGGAACTATTTTTTTTTTCGCGAGGAAAAAAGCGGACTAAAAAGATCAATCGTGTTTCCTTTTCTGAACGTTGTGCCTGCTGGCTAAATCGGGCTATTCACGACAAACATTCGACTCGCTTGTTAATATTATTATATATATATAAATTATATATTATAATAATATTAATTTTAATTATATAATATTATTTTTAATACTATCAAGCAGTGCTGAAGCGTTCAACATTGGAAAGTGTTGTATCCGTGTGGCACCCGTGTAAGAAGAGCGAAAGTGTTTAGTATTTCGATTGTTAAATGAAATTATTAAATTTTGATTTGATTATTTGAAAAATGGTACGTGTTTGATTTGTCTCAGCCAGTGGCGAAATGTTCGAAAAAGACAAAATATTTTAATATATTGGGTAACGAATCGATTGATGATGAATGTTGAATGATGGAAATTGTTGTTATTGACATAATGATGAGATTATTAATTGTTGGACGAGATGTTTCTTTTTATGAATGATGATGAGATGAGAATCAACCAAAAATGGGCACAATAATTAAGTATTTAGTAATTTGTTACCAAATTTATTAAAATTTCGATTTGAAACAATCAATTTTACTGTTATGTATTTTTTTTTTTTTTAAATGAAGAATAATAATAATCAGGATGGCCGTGTTAAATTCAATTTCGAATTTTATAAAAAAAAAAAAGAAAATAGTTCAAATGATTCTTTTTTCAATTTTCTTGATATGTACATTTATAATAATGTATTTTTAATGATTATTAATAATGATGCATTTTCGCATTGTGATCCTTGTAATTTATAGAGATAATTTTTTTTATTAAGAAATTATCAATTTTAACATGTACAACTTGCGTTTCTCCCCGCCACCACAAAAGAATGAAAACCATAAAAAAAAGAAAAAACAAAAACCAACCCACGATCAATCACCGAATCAATATAATATCAAACAGACACCCCCTCCCGTTCTATTTTGTCTTTATGTGTAATTTATAGTTGATAATGTGGCCCAAAACAAAAAAAATCTAATAAATAAAACAAAGTGACGTCCAGATTGGTAAAATTCATTGCTCAACTGGTATGACGTAATGTTCGTTGAGCCATCTTTGCTAATGATGTCCCATGTCGTTTTTAGTATGTCGAACGGCCAATGAAATTTACACGTCTGTATGTCGCTTAAAGCATATTAATGATAATAATTGTAACAAAACTTTTATTGATTGCAATTTTAGTTACTACTATAGTTTATTTTAACTGTAATAATTATTGTAATTCTTTTTTTTTTTTTCTGTAATTGAGTTTTTGTTTTGTCCGTTTCTTTTGATGCTTTTTATTTGTTTCTTTCCCGCTTTTTTTCTATAATACATAATATATTCAATGTGTATCTTCAATAGGTAGTTTTTGAGAACAATGGTTTTAATTTTATACATACGACAAATTAATATAATAATTATGCTAATTGTAATACGTATCTTATATCTAATACCCCAATTTTAAGTAAGTGTTTATTATTATTATTTCTTTTTTTTTTTTTTAGTGTGTTGTAAGCTGGTAATATTTAATACTTTTTATTACAGTAATTCGTACGCCCCCTATAGTAATTTTACATTTTCATTCGTTCTTATTTTTTTGCAATTATAATTGAAAAACATACCTACTGCTGTATCCGAAAGAAGACATCCGAGCATAGAAATTCAATTTTATTATGCTCTATTTTTATATTTTCCTATAATAGTTAATTTAATTTAATTTTATATTGTAAATTCTGTAAAAGGTGGAGGCGTCTGTTGTAGAACTGACACCCCCGTTACACCTTCCCTCTCTGTCGCATTGTTCAATATCTTAATAATAAATAATAATTCTAATTCTAATAATAATTGATAATTAACAAGAGGACTGATTTATATTAAATATATGTCTCAATAAACAGTTGTATGTGTATTACAATTTTATATTTTTTTTGTTGTTTTATTTTAATTATTTTGTTCCCAATTCTTGAATGTGTTTTCTTTTCTAGCAAGAAATGGCGAGTGTAAGTCGTTTTTTTTTTTTTGTAATTAACTAATAAATTCGAATGTTGTTTGATCAAAAAAAAAAATAGAAAAAAGACTCTTGAGACAGATTTTAAATAGAAATCGAAACAGCGTTTGAGTAAGAAGTAAATGTATAGAAAATTCAGAAAAAAAATAATTATGTTCTTCGACTAGAACTAACAAATGTAGATGCGACGTGTCTGTGTGTGTGTGTGCATCTGGTACAATGGATGGGCGGAAAGCAAATGTTAAATGAGGGAGCCATCTAGCGGTAATCAGTTGCTTCAATCAAATGATATCCAAAAACTGGAAACTAACAAAAAAATTAATTTCACCATTAAATTTCTTTCAATCGTGTAGAATTACAAGGTTTTTCGTGTAAAAGTCAAAAAAGAAAAACTGACATCAGTGTAACACAACAAGAAGAAGAGGAAAACGATGGAATTTTCACCCTTTTAGCGCAAACGCATTATAAACATATTTTCTTATAACGTCGCGACGCCTGACGCTTCTGACCGACCGACCGACCGACCGCTCCCCATTCCGCCTTCGCGCGTCGACCTAACAACAACCGCTCTTCCGATAGAAATACGCGTACCAAATAATCACGATGCGCCCGGTAGGGGCGGGGCGACTATCGGTCGCCCTAGCCTAGGACAGACTACAATGTCGCGAGTGACGCCCCAACAAGGGCATTTCAAACGGTAATTATTTATATTATTTTTTATATTTAAGTTTTAATTAAAGAAAATAAATAAATAAAAATTGACACTCTACTAATAATTTAGAGTCGCTTTTTGTTTGCTTTGAATTGTACGAGTGTGTGTGACTGTGTGCTCTGTGTGTATGTTTAATTTTGTTGTTTTGTATTCTATGCGCGCTGCGGCGACGACAGTCGCTACCAATTCTCCAATTTTTCATAATTTAATAGGTTGTGATATATAATTTCTGGGTTTTATTTTTTTTTTTTGAAACGAGAAAGAAAGAAAAAAATATGTAGATGCCGAAAGAGGGCGGATTATGGGGGGTGGGTCGTTTATATGTAGATGTTCGTGTTTTTGATGTAAGTATTGGAAAAATTATTTTATTTTTATTTGAACCATACCATTATCCGCATCAGGTTTATAGTTTCTTTTTTGTCATATTTATTTATTTAATTGTTTTTCCATGTAATTGAACTGTAGATTTATTTTATTCATGTAAACTAACTGATATTGTCATTTCAGTGTTTGTATATTTACTTGCCGTTCTGTATTTTAGATTATTTTTTTATTATTTCCTAGTTTAAGAGGTATGCCACTTGCCCATATACATGGTTAAATCATAATATCTTAATTCACTTGCATAATAGTACGAGTAGCATTTTCAGTATTGTACTAAATTTTCGCCAACATGATGTTTATCATCACATTGAGAATTCAGGTCGCCCTTTCTTTCATGCTATCCACACACACAGGAAAAAAAAAAACAATTTCAAATATAAACAAACAAGACATTGAATCAATCCATTTTAAACAAAGAAATAATGAAATTATTTACATTTCAGTATAATATCATTCCTGGAAAAGGTATATAGTGGGGTGTGTCTCAAATCCTGAACGATTATTAGAAATTTATTAGATATTCGACAAAACAATAGAATTATCATTTCAGACACGCCTTAAGTATGTATTAATTCAATTCCGAACCGATTGAATTCTTCTATTCTAAACAATTTATTATTATTGCAATAATAATCCATATAATTATTAGAAGCTATACAATAAAAAGTTCGAACATTTTGAAATAACGTGGAAAGTAAGTATCATCGATTCTAACAAACTTCCGGCCTCCTTGACAGTTATAGTATAGATAGATAGATAGATAGAGGCAATGATGGTGGCTATACTATTCGACTTTTATGAACTAGCTGCTTAAAGCTTTAAAAGAAGAGCTCTACGTGAATCTTTTTTTAAATATATTCGAGTTATCCAGACGTTCTTTAAAGTAGAATATTTGATTCAAATCATCATTTTTCTCTAATTCCCGCATCTAATTTGAATGCCAGCTTTTTGTCTATTGTTGGTCCATCTCTTTTCTTCTCTATTGAAGAAAGGGTGTTATGGTGGTGGATCACATTTACATTTATATTGCCTAATTACTTACAGTTTGAAATCCTACTACTAATTGCATTAAGTCAAAATATAATGGATTAGAAATCCGTATACCCACCAGTCGCTATTAATAGTGCGGTCCTGGTACAATATAAAATCCAACCCAATCCAACTGATGGGCAGATTAGAAAAGTTTTTGAGTTGGCCTAAGAATGATGAATTGAAATGTTGGTAAAAGGTTTTGTATTGTTACGGGTGGTTGTTTGTTGTTGTAATTGATAAAGTAATTAAGTCGTAGAAATCGACTTTAAATTGAAATTGACTCGGATTATATACGGGATGATTGAAATACTAGATTTTAAAGTTATTGTTGGAGCCATAGATTCAATGGATCTTATACAAAATTTGTTAAATTTCTATTATATTTTGAATAAAATTGTTTTGGAATTATAGAGGTTTTCTTTTCAATTTTCTACTTTTATGACATCTACAAGTTTCAACTTTTTTTACACCTATTCCAACTTGAGTAAAAGACAACAACAATGAACAAACAATATGAGGGGAAAAACAAGCAAATGATTTTTAAAGATATAGTTTGCCAATAATAAGTGCATTCGAAAAGAGAATAAGAAAATCATCCAACCCGACATGATACGATCGAATTTCACATGTGTGTGTGTGTGTGTGTGTGTGTGTGTTTGTCCCTCTGTGAATTCTTTAGCTTTTTATTTCCAGTATATCTGCATGGTTATTGGAAAAGTTTTTCTACAGTTTGGTTTTCCCCTTTATTTTAACACGACGACACACGGTGACAGCTACACAGAATGAATGAATGACAGACAGGCTTGAGAGGATCCAGGTGAAAGACAAAGATTTTTTCAAATCCCCAAATGTTTTTATCGTGTTTTAGTTCGGGAGAAGTTTTATATGTATAATAAATAATCGTTAGGGTAATCGATTATTAATGCGATGGCTTAATTCAGTTAGATCTCGTCTGGTTGTGTAAACGTCGAAAGTCGATAAACAGTGGTGGCTATTGCAATGTACATGCTATGTACCAGTATGTCGTGGTGTACTTTTTGTATTTAATTGTACAGCTCGTACAGTCGTTTGTGATTAGCTACACCTAGTTTTGATTTCCGTACGATACGTTATTCGGCGTTAATCAGTTTGATGAAGCTTGATAAGTCTGAATTTAATTTTGTTCTAATCTGTATTTTTCCCTCAAATTTTGTGCATGCTTGATTATGCTAAACTATTTATTTATTTCAGGTGATTCGGAGGTTTAGGTCTGTCGTTTATAATACACCAGCCCTCGCCTCGATTCTGACGATATGGTAAGTACCAACTTAACCGAATCAAATTTGACTAATTAGAAGGTAAAGCAAATATACTATCAAATCGAACAAACTTGAATATCGAAAGGTTTTCTTTCATTTCTTTTGAAATATCAAAAGAATATTTGACAACATTGTTCGTCTAGCAGCTACATCTAAATATCATTAAACTAAACAGATTGGTTGAGTAGACATAAGTCTTGTTCCAAGTGCACTAAGAAACCGTCATGGTACCGTGTTTTTAGTCGACCAAACAAATCACACTAACCACACGCAGGAAATGAAGTTTATTTCTTAGTTCCAGTTTGTCGACTGAAAAAGGACAGTTCTGTTACGATTTCCGATGCACTTGGAACAAGGCAAAACATGGTAAAGCAAATATTATAAAGTTTATGACGAGTCCAACTTAGATCACACTTGAAATCTCAACTTTATAAGCGGCGAACGCCACGAATTATACTGTTAGATTATCAAAAAATGGCCTACTTGACAAAAACAACTAGTATTCGAGAAATAATGAATATAACGTAAATTATATTGGTAATTTTTTTTCCATACCAGTACTTATTCTTTCCTCCACATTTCTCTCTCTTTACTTTCCATTGCCTTAATTCACTATATGTATATGTATATACATATATTGTTCTGGGAGAAGAAGGAGAAAAAAAAAAAAAAAAAACTTATGGATCTAATACACAAGCACAAGCTGTGTGCTTCTTGTTAGAATAAAATGAAACTTCGACCCTCCCCATTTTACACATTTAAATTTAGATTGCCAACAAACTTCGACTTTGTGGGTGAATCGAAAGAGTGGTGGTGGTGGTGGTGCAGGAAATGGTAGAGTATACTTACTCTACTATACTAGAATATAGTGTGGTAGAATATATAGGATAGGAAGGGAACGATTCGGAAAATTCAGATAAACAGTCTCTATCTATGTATGTGTGTGTGTGTGTGTATTTATCTAAACTATATGTATGGGTGGATCATGATTGTAATTGGAAGGGCGGAGGAGTGTGAGAGGAATAGAATGGAGTATATAGAGAGTGAGAGAGGAAAGTAACTATTTCGTTCTTTATCTACTGTGTAGATGCCTATTATATATGCATTTATATATTTGTGTATAGTGGATTTGTGTTCAATCTTCCCTCATCCCTCCACATTATATACTCTTTAAATTTTATTTATTATAATATTATGTTGCAACAGTGTATATTTAAATAGATCTATTCGAGTAGAGTATATATGTATATATATATATAGAGTGGGGTCTTTATCTAAACTATACCTACATGCATATCTATTAATTCAAATGGAATTTCGGAATCAAATATTGTTATGAATAATTTATATATGGAAAGATTGATCGTTTTGTTTTTTTAGACATCGCTCGCTATTTTAATAATTTCAGAAGTTTAGAAGGCTATCGAAAAACTGAAAAACACAACTTAGGCTGAAGTTATCCAACCTTTTTAAACTTATTGCATAAAAATAATCGTAATCTGAGCACGCAAATCTTGATATAAAAATATTGTTTCTAATAGCAGTGATTGCCCAATTCCTTAATTTATAAACGTAATTTTAAAGTTCCCAACTTTTAAATTTTACGTATGAAAGAAATGCGAACTAAGAACGCGCGCTTGCGCTTTAACCACACAATATTTTCGATCAGATGATCAGAGATGGAACGTAACCTTAAAACCAAACTATTCTGGCGTCATTTTTGATGATAATTTCGGTGCATAATTGAATCGTTTATTTAGAATTTTTTTATTATCTATTATTTACTTTTAGCGTTTTTTTTTTTAACATAATTGATCAACCTTTCAATTCTTGACATCAATTTCGATTTTAATGTCAATTCTTTCAATTTCTGACTGACGAATTAAGCAATAAGTAATTGTAAAACTGTATTTTTAATTTTTACTGATTAAATTTATGTTTACATAATAAAAAGAAGTTAGATAATCCAACTCTTAATCTGCGATTGAAGGATTATATGATTAAATTACAATAACAACAATCTTGACTCGCAACGACCATTATGTACAAATAATAATAATAATGATAAGTCACAGAAGGCAAATTGGGCCATATATTCTACTACCAATAACTTCGAATCCAGTAATAATTTTAACTCGCCCGATCGAATAACAAACAATGGAAAGGCGAACAAAGAAAACTAGACAACAAAACAATATAATAACGAAAAGAAAATGGAAAATAACCAGTTAGACAGTGAGCAATTTTGGTCAACTTGAATTTACTACCACCACCACCAAGTAAAAACCGAAATGGAAAAAGAAAAGAATTAAAAAAAAAAAAAAAAGAGGATGAAGAAGTTTTACGATGCAGACAACGATGATGATGATGATGATACAGCAGAAAAATAGCATTGGCAGCAAGCAGAGTAGAAGCAGACTAGCTAGATATAGCTAGTCCTGCTTTATAATATATTTTAAAAGGGTGCTTGCTTGCTTGGTTGGTTCGTTGGTCGGTTACAAAACGAAACGAATAATGGAAATAACAAAACGTGGAAAGGTCCTTTTCCTTCTCTTTATTTTGACGGCTTATTTGTGAAGATTAATTAAGCTCTTCGTCTCTTCTCTCTCTCTCTTTCCACCCTTCCTCTCATTTATCTCATCCCTCATTTCCTTCGTTTACTCTGTCCCTCTCTCTCACTCACTCACTCGCACGCTCTATGCCAAAATCTTTATTCTATACATCCTGCTTCGTCATACATTTCGCAATTCTAAACGAAAAAAAATCCCATAGCAAAAACGAAAGATAAATTTGTCTTTCAGCAACATTTCAAATAACGTAACATTCAAATTAGATGAAAATGTGAATTTAATTCAGTCATTAATTGCGGGTTGACAAGGGTGTTTATTTAAATAGGTATGTGAAATTATATTGTCAATGCGATGTGCGCGCCATCAGATTTCGGAAAATAAAATTATTGCCATTGCCCCTCTCGCATCTATTGAAATGTCAAGGTGATAAAAACTGTTGTAATGTGACTTGCACCGAAAGCAATCATGCGACTTATGACAATAATAATAAGTTTGGTTAAAGTGAAGGTGAAGCAACAACAGTAATGCGTATGCGTCGTGAGCGCTGTTAAATCTAACCTACATTTCATTAAAATATCTGCAAAATTTCTCTCCATTTTACATATATTCCTCTCCTGTTTCATCATATTAAGCTAATCTAAATGATTTATTTAATTTTCTAATGAATATTCTTCCATTTCACTCCTCGGGGAGACCTGAGAGAGAGAAAAAAAAAAGAAAATTAAGATAAACTTTAACAAGTTTCTATTTAAAGAAAAGAATCGTCTAGATTTTCATTTCCTCTCTTTCTTTTCTTTTCACTTCTTTATTTTATTTGCTTCCGTGTAATTTTCTTGAACGAAATGTTTCGTTTGGCAAAAACCGAACTAAACTAACTTCTGCATTATTCAGAATGAATAGGTAGCAAAAAGTGCTAACGGGAGTGGAGTGAGAGAGTGAATTGGGAATTCCTTGTGTTAAAAATTTTTATTCCACAAATTTTGTGCTACAAGGGTTGAGTGAAATCGAAAAGGGATTCTCAACTTATTATATATATATATATATATATGCTTTTTGTTCGCCACTGTTGCTGTGTTTTATTTACTTTTGCTTCGAGAGACAAATGTTTTGTTTTGTTCCAGATTACTTGATTTCGGAAATATGTATTTATTTTGTTTTGTTGCGTCACAGAGTTAGCGGGAAAGATGTTGTGAGCGAGCAAAAAGTAAAAAAAGAAGAAACCACGGAATGCATAATGAAATATTTTCCTTTTCTTTTTTAGTCTTAGGACTAAAGGCAAATGAAAATCGTTGCCGGATTTTTTTTTTTTTTTTTTTTAGCTGCATTTATGTATAGTAGGCTCCTATACATATAGCTAGACCATTTCTCTTCGCTTCTTCTCTCTCTCTCTCTATCTTGCGATTCTCATTTACTCACCATTTCCACCCTCGGCATTTCCTTCCTTCTTTACAGTGAAGTGCAAATCAACGAAAAGGATCAATCGAGAAGAAGCAATGATGATAATAAAAAAGAGCGGAGGAAAAAAATTGTCGTTGTCATTGTCGTAGTGGTGGTGTGGTGTGGTAAAGAAACATTTTTTTCAAGAGGCAAGTTTGCTGTGGATGAGGACTGTCTCTCCCTTCTTTGAATAGAAACAAGGCCGCATAGAAAAATTCAAGTTATGTTGATAATATAAAAGGGGGTTACTTTTCACAAAAATATAGCCCTGTCAATTTTTCTAATTACGAATAAAAGAGAAATTACAAATAATGATAAATTGTCATTTAAATAAATTGAGGCAGCAGATCTTTCAATTTTCCACTAACCTCCATTAAATTCGAATTACATTTTTTTCTCGTATAGAAGAAGAAAAATTAATTAAACTTTCCAAATCAATTTTAAGTCAAAATCGATTATTTTTTTATCTTCACCACTCCCCATTCTTCCTTCCTTGCTTCCATCAATCCATCTATCCATTCATATTAGTTTTTCATTTAATATCAGGGTCCAAATTAATTTTGATTCAAAATTAGACAAATTTCATTTCACCTTTTTTTTCTGACAGTAATCAGAATTGATCTTTTTATTTTTTCCGGAGGGGGATAAAAAAAAAAGCTACGTAGCAAAACGGTTTTGAAAAAACGGGCGACAGGAAACGGAGAGGAAAAAAAAATGCCACCATCGAACATATAGTAATGAAAATGGTGATTGGCAAATAGCTAGCAATTAGTTTCCATCTCTTTCTATCTCTCCCATTCTGTCATTCTCTTTAATTTTTCGTGTTGTTTTATACTTTTTTACTTTCGTAGAGGATTTAATTGAAACTGAGCGAGTAGTTCCGTTCGATAGAGTAGAAGTATTAGACTGAATGGGAAGAGATGGAAGATGTGTGTGTTGGTGTGTGTGTAGAGCGGAAAAGAAGAAAAATCCCAATTGCTAAAGTTGTCATTGACTGTTTTTTTACTTGTTTTTATGAATTCTAATGCTTTTAGCTCAGTAGCCGAATTGTGAAATTTTGGAATGAATCTAATTCGGAATGTACAGTTACTGCCAAACAACTCCGTAATAAATGCCACATTTATTATACTATCTAAGATAAGTTGTGTATTAGAATTTTTACTGCAACAGCAGTTTCAGTAGTCAAACTTTTAACCCTTAATTTATACGATCAATTCTTATTTGAATAGTAAAATCAAAACAAAGATAGAATAGATACGATATTCTTAAAGATAATTTCAGATTATTATTAAGAGAGACAAACCACTAAGAATGAATTAATAGGAAATGAGAGAATGATATAAAGATTAATAAACAGATAAAGAGATTTCAACTTATGTAAATCGATAAGAGGAGAGAGATTTTAATGAAAATGTCAAAGCCATTGTCTATTCCGTTTTGGCCGATTTCATTCTCTTTTCAACCTTTTTGGAAAACCGAATACATGCCGGGACACAGTGCGGTGCGGTGCGGTACGACGCGGCTCGAATATTGTTGAATTTAAATTAAAGCCGATTTCTCGTTTTGGCAAACGGTATAAAATAAAGGAGATGACAACGATTTATAGAATAAAATAGAAATAGAGGAATGGTAGAAAGAGAAAGATAGCGCGAATTTTGTTTTGTTGATTGATTTTATTGCAACAATAATAATAGTAATAAAGCTTGACAAATATTTTTTGTTTAGTTGTTTATTTTCTAAATAGTTGAACGGGTTTTCTTTGATTATTCGTTTACGCTAAAAAAAGAATAATAGTTATTGTTTTCTTTGTTTATTACGCTTAGCACTTAATTATTTTAGAGGCACTATACGTTGGAGATATTCTAATAATAAATGTAAGTTTAGTATTATTGTAATAAAAATTACTTTTTAATTCTTCCGTAAATCAAAAAGAAACTAATTAAAATCGATTTTTTTTAATGGCAGTAATTTTAGCTTTTAATAAAATTCACCTAAAGAGGGCGCTCGCGGCTTGTAACAGGCCCATTTATTTATGCATAATTAAACATAAATTATACACCATTTTTATGTCTTTAAAGTAAATAATGGGGCCATAATATTTGCGCTTATTTATGTTTTTTTTTTCTCTCTCTCAATTTTTATTTCTCTGGCATTTCCGTTTTATTGTTTGCCAGTATTTGGACCATTTTCTATCTCTTTTGCTGCAAAACAAAAAATGCATTTTTTAATTTTTTGTTTCGATCATGATCGATGATAATGCTTATATGACAATAATGCAAATGGTCGCGTACATTTACGGATATATCAGATAAATATATGTATAATAGTATTCGTCAGCTTTTTTAGTGAACCGGCAGCAGGTGTTGTAGATTTAGCACATTATTCAACCTATAAACGTCGACGAATGCCAGTAACACAACAGTTCTAAAACAACTGCCATTTAATTGTACGGAATTATTTGGCTGTCACTGTACTTTCATTATTAATTCTATTTAGTGAACTAATATGTGGTTTCTTAACAAGGCAATATCCTGTGTATGTTTCCATATATTTATGGAGCTATTCTCATATATATATATTTATATATATATAGAACTCCTTAAAGCCTTTTGACAAATTTGGATGGCGAAGACGATGAGAAAATTGAAGTATTTATTATTGGATTAGATGTTTAAAAGTGTAAGCACGTAACAGCAATTTTTATTCAAAAAAACCATCACATATCCACACACGAATACGAGACAAGGCAATATTCTTTCTTCCTCTTCTTCCCTCTCCACTTCGTCCTGTTCCACCATTGCCTGCTCTTTCTCCTGCTATTCGTTTTTCTTCTACTTTAACAACAACACAAGACATTACTTGATCTTTGAGCCTCCCCATAAGACACTATTAGTATGGTTATCAAAGTAGTAGTAGTAGTAGGGGCGGTGGTGGTGGTGGTGGTGAATATAGGGCGCGCCGCTTTTGGAGGCTGATGACCCTGACGCGCACGACGCTTTTTACTCTAAGCGCCCGCGACGACGCCCGCATTTCACTGCTGTAAATTCAACTATAGATGCGATGGTGTGTACTAGAGTGTATGGTGAGGGCGGCCACGCCTTGGGTTTCCCCTACATTGTAAACAAACAAGAACGAATATGCTATCCCCTTTCAACCCCAATCCAAAGAAAAAGGATTACCTTAACATCATTAATATAAAAATGTTAAACTTAATAACATTCTAACTCTGTTTTGTTCGGTGGTTCTTTATTCTGTGTTCATACAAATAGAATATAATAATAGAGAGCTAGCCATGCGAAATGATTTAATAATAAAAAATTAATTTCGTCGCATCATTTTTATGTGAAGAGAAAAAAAAAACAGGGAAAAGTTTTCATTCCTAAAAAAAAAAAAAAAATCCCAGCTTTATTCTGCCCTAGCAACCTAGTTTTCGCTCCTTTTTCCTCTCTTATACTCGCCGCACATCCACTTTCCTTTTATCCTCATCTTTTTCTATGAATTTTTCTTTATTTACCCCATGCGTTTTCAAGCGAGCAATTTTAATTCACCTGCATAATTCAAAAGTGGAAAATCATACAGGAAATTAAAAAGCCGCTTCAAAAAAAAAATTATTGCGTTTACATTTTGTCATTGCAGCCACTGCAACCGCTGCCGCCTCTTTTTAGCTGTCTAATTTTAAGAAAAAAAAAAAAGAGGAAAAATTAGCTAAATAGAAAAAGATAGAAAAGAGAGTGTTCAAGGACACGGCATAGATAGAAGCGATAACACTGAGAATAGTGAGCATCGAAATTATTAATAAAAAATGTGTATCATATTTTCAATAGTTATGAATGAAATAAATTAGATTTCATTAATAATGAATAGTCTCTTCTTTTACTTATTGCTCAACAGAAATTAGAATTTTAGAAGATAATTATGTAGCAAAATTCTAATCAGCACTACTGTCCAGTGTCCAGTTCTTCTATTACCTAAAAATTTCTCAGATGTACTCATAATTTCATTAACTACGATATACATTTATATTTTTGAGCGGACAGTTTGTTATCAAACTAACAAAAATCTCCTCCATTAAAACTATCAAGTTTATCTTTATTTTTTCCCTTTCGACTTCTCCCCCAATCCTCCTCTACCACCACACCCCACTCCGGCCTGCACCAATTTCACTCACAACGAAACGTTAAGCTTCGTTATTACATTATCATCTGAAAACAGCTTTATGTTCCCACTATCGAACCAACACGAGATACAAAAAAATACCGGAAATAAAACATCAACGAACGAAATGTTGACTCTTTTGCCATCTATTGTTAAACGCGCGAAAATCAGTTTAAAAATAAAGATTGACAGAGCAATGGTCTTATGCAACCCCATATACAAGAGGGGTAAGTGCATTTAGCTGGCACTAGATGGCATTACATCACCTAAATAGACAATTTCAATGGATGATTATCATTAACTATTAAGGGCTTGTAATAATGGAATAGGGGGAGAAAGTAATTTGAAATGAAGGAGAAGGGTAGAGTGAAATAGAATGATGGTAGCTTTCAAAATGCGAAATAATTGTTTCACTTTCGTAATGGAGTAGCTTTGAATATTTATACAATGCTAATTGATTTATTTATGTGATTTATATGAATATCTACTCGTACTAATTTTTAATGAATTTGAAGTATTCAAAATGTATTCAATTTAATACAGATTACCGGATATCATCTATAAAAAATATGAATATATCGATTTTGTTTTTGTTTTTTAGGACACAGTATGGCCCCAGACAACTGGCACACCTCAAAGAGAAGATTTATATTGTCATTGTTGTTTTACTTACACGTCATTTGTATTAAGTTCAGTACTGGTAAGTAATTTTCCAGCGGCATATAGATAACTACCATATCCAATACTGATTTTATTTTGTGTGGTAACAATGGAACTAGTAATTTCCCAGTGCTTTGGCCTTGCGCCATGATTTATTAATGACGTTGCCAGATATTATATTAGCACGCACCTGGGTGTTCACGGCCTACTTGACGACCAGAATTCCGATATTGACTATCATTTTTTTTTTTTGTTTTGTAATTGAAAATATTGTCCCCTACTTTTTTCAAAGAAAAAGAACTATAAACAAAATTGCCTCAATTATACAAATACCTCGCCTCTATAATTCGCCATAAAATCTTTTTTTATCTCTTTTTCTTATTCGCTACTATCCTGATCCATATTTCTTTCTATATCTATCTCCATCTCTTCTCTTGTTATTCTCTTCGTTGAATTATCTTTATTCATTCATCTATTAAGACCCAAGTGGGTCGCGTCATCGGCTCTTTTTCGTTTTTTTTTTTGTTTGTTTTTTTAGGGTTCTCAGACTCTTTTTTTTTTTTTAACTGTTTCCGGACGTTTTTCTAGGTCAATCGCGTGACAAAAGACAAAAGATAAAGAGAGAGAGTGAGGGAGAAAACGAAAGAAATAGCAGTGCCATCTAGATTTTATTAGATGGCTTAATATCGAGCATTTCATTGAGTTAAATTAGATGTAGTTTAATTAGAGGTATAGAGACAAAAAAAAAAAAAAAGACGAAACGTGAAGAGGTATTAACTGTATGACAGTTAATGAGAGAACAAGTCACTCAGAAACAAAGCAAAATAAATGACTAAAATGATGAGGTTGCTTTTAAGAGAAGAAGGTGTGGCATGACATGGCAGCTACTCGTACGTTGTGATTAAAGGTACAATTGGATGTCAAGTGTTTACTCTGTTGACGGGTAGAATTGGTCGGCTCTTAACTGTCAAGATGGGAAATTACCGAGAAAAACATGTGAACAAAAAGACGGGTTAATTAAATATTTTATTTGCTAGACAATTTTTCTGATTAGAAGATATTTGCTTGTGGCTGGAGCAGGATCCATTAGAATTCTATAACATCTAAGGTACCGTTCAACCTAACTACATTTCGCTTATGCTTATATCGCTTTATAGTACATAATGACTTGCCATATTTGATTCGGACATGACAATTGAATCAGTAGCAGTGATGCCTATTCCACTCTGTTAACCGAGACTCGTTCACTTACACGTATCATCTAATATCAGCTGATTTCATGCTTATTATTTTTCCCTTTTTGGAATTCCCTGCCTACATTGTTTCTAGTAGTATATTGCCGTCACTGTTAATTTCCCAAAAACGAAGGCAAGGCCTCTCCGCCACCTATTTAGACTCCCTGCAGGCTTTTATCTAATCAATATTTCATCCCCGGCGCGCGCCCAAATCAGACAGACTCTCTCTCACACACATATACACACACACACACACACACACACCGACATAGACCAGAGCACCAACACAGACGCAAACTGGCACACACAAAATCTAAATCGTTCGCTCCCGAAAACCGGGAGACCAGTTCTTATTCTTTGCTCGTTTCGTTCTCTGGGTTGGCTCTGTTTCGTCATTAGCATATTGGTCGTTGGCCATTAATTATTCGAACAACTCATTTGTTTTTAATAGCAAAATTTTATTTTGTTCTCGTATCGTAAATTGATTTTTATCGCAATTTTGAAAGTTGGCTTGCGGCCCAATTGGCCCCTCCCCAATTTCGTTGTTCCACGTGTTTAGAGAATTTCCGGATATTCGATTGAGCTGTAATAATAATAATAATAATGATAATAATAGATATGTGTGAGTCACATGGCCGGAGAACTCCGGTGGTGGATCGACAAGTCAATTGTGAACGGATTCGAGCGGCTTATCTACGTCGATGCCGGTGCTAAATACGTAAAAGAGATTTGAACGGATTTTAGTTCTGTTTTTTTTTTTTCTTTTTTTTCCTGTTGGGCAAATGTTTGCCAAACTATGTTGCCAGTTCATTCAGTGATACAATCACAAATATCATTGTCGCTGTTATCAATAAATCGTACATTAACCTTACACTTGATTATCGAAGCGAATCCAAAATGGTAGCGGTGGCCGTGTGTTGTATTTTAGTGTTTTTAGCTGTTTTTATTGTAATTATTATCGTTGTTGGACAAAGCGTTGGTGATCAGCATGCCAATGATTAATCTGAAGCGATTCAATGCGACATAAATGGGTCAGTCAATCAATCATCAATCAATTGCACTTCGATCTTCATCAGCACCGCTGTCACTTTCCTGATTTTCACATATGCATCGTTTCAATGGAGATTTGAATAGAAGAACAAAACAGAGGAGAAATGTCGCCAAAACAACCATTGAACCATTATAGAATATGCGAAGATAATTTAGTACTATTAGATCGGACAATATGGAGAATATGCTCGCATTGGCAATTTGTTTTATTTTCTTATTTCTGGTAGTTTTCATCATCATTATCGTGCTGGTCGGTATGAAAACTTAGTGACACTATCAATTTGACAACCTAAAAATCTAGCTCACGTTCATCATATCAACAACCAAATCAAGCAAACAAACAGATAACGAAAATAACAGCCAATGATTCCAATAAAAGCATCCAAAAAGGAAAGAAAAGTAATGATGAAAAAACGACATAAAAAAGAATGAAAAGATTAAAATGCAAGACTGAAACAATTTCTACAACTGCTTGCTTCCAATTATGTCTTCAATTGCTTCCTCCATTACCACATTTATCATAATTCAACGCTTAACGATGCTCATTTCTTTGGCATCGTTAGAATTTCTACTATTAGAAGCAATTCGAATATAATATGCAGCAACAGCAGCAGCAGCTTGAATTGAGTACTAGTCGACAATTTCAATTTCTCTACTACTATACTAGCGGAAAATGCTTTTAGTAGCTGTTTGTTGCTTATTTGTATTTCTAGCAGCTTTTATTATCAGTATTATTGTGATTGGTCAACAACGATCGAGAAAACAATGAGAGAGCAATATTTTTTTTAAATTAAATTAGTATTCCTCCTTTTTGCCAACCATCACATTGGTACCATTATTGGCTGATAGCAACAACAGCTGCAAAACAGAAAAAAAAGAAGCAAGAATTTTAAGCAAGTGACGTGGGTAGTTAACCAGTTAAATGTTGAGCTTTGGGACTATAAATTTTCGCAAAATTGGATTTGGAATGATATATATATATATATATGTTGTTATACTAGATTCAACAATGAGCCCATATGAGAAATAGTGGCAGTTGGGAGCTTAAACTTTCTAAATTTTCATTTTTGGCAATTTTCTATTTTTAGAGATTTAACAAAGAATGACTTCTAGTTAGACGAAAACTGCACTCTTTCTCCCTTCTAAAAATCTATGAAATTTTATTCAGTTATTGCCACTCTTGCCAGTGTACTAGAAAATTTACCATCATTTTCAATCGACCGATAACAAAAAAAAAAAAAAAAATTAAATTGAATGTCATAACACAATAAATTATGATAATATGAGAACACCTCTAGAGCTATACTATACCCCTTTAACACGAAAATATTTGCTGCTTTAAAGCAATAAATAAAATTACATTTCGGGCAATTTGCACATATAAAACACGTCGTCCAAAAATACTAATAATAATAATAATAATAATAGCGGAAACACAACAAAAGTTGATGGCAAATATGCCAAGCAAGAAGCAAATGCTAAGATGTGTATCGTGATATAATAAGTTATGATAAATGATGGCAATAATAAATTTGAACGTAAAAAAGGCATGTTCTTGACATTCGCTTATTATTATTATTATTATTAAATCACCACTATTACTTAGATGAGACTATTTTCGTAGAAATACGTGCCTATTGATAGCAATCAATAATAATTACTATTAAGCAACTTTAGTGATATGAATATCTATATATAGAATAATTGTCAGAAATGGCCAGCAATATTAGAAATACGTAGTGTAAAAGTACTGAATAATACGTAAATAAGGCAAAAAATAAGACTTAGGTTGAAACTATTGTAGTAGTAGGAAACAAGTACGCTTTCTATCTATAAATGTTAATCGTTATTGTTTGTTAATGTTTAGAATACAGTTTAGAAAAACAAAGAAATGCTTAAAATAAAATCTACATACATACATAAATATACTTAAATAACTTAGAATTTGATGTTTTAGATTGTAATTATGTTATTGTAATTTATTAATTAATTTCGAATGATAAAGTGCTGTTGGCTGATTAATTAATTGATTATAATAATTTTAGATAAATGTTTTACTGTCTATTTATTTAATACGTCGACAATATAGGCACACATATGCATAACTACATATACGTATAATATGTCATTATGTTTTATTATTATTATTATTATTATTATCGATTGATAATTAAAACTGTTGATTACTCATCTTTTTCCCTTTACTACTTATAATTAATTTTACTGTTGTTATTTTATCATCATAGTTTAAGCATTTTTGGGTTACTGAACTAAATCTTCACCTCTTTCATATCCCTCCTTAACCTTTTACAAACAATTTGTCAAACAGGAAGTTGATTGATTCACTGGACTGTCAATTTTATTACTGATTCACTTAGCTCTAGGTGGTATCGACGCCATATGCCAGAGAGATGAAGTTATACGTTTAGTGACCACACTGCCTAAACTGTGATTTTACTCTTACTATTGATATATCAAATAGATTTATTTTCAATATAAGTTTTTGATTGACTAATTACTTTGTTACTGTTATTATTATTATTATTGTCGTCGTTGAACCTAGAGTCTGACTTACTCAGTATAATTTGTATATTTTATATTTATATATAACAACATTGTAAACGTGGTTAGAGTATTAATAAAAAAAATATAATATTTTGTAGGAAAATTTCATTTTTCTTGAATCAAACGTTTCGATATTATTCGTTGTTTTTAAAGATAATTTTACTATGAAATAAACATGGTTGCGCAGCAGCTCGGTAATATCTGGGTTGCCGGTCTACTACTTATAGCTTCCCTGATGAGCCGCCTAATGTAGCGAAACCGGTCAGAGCATTGATTGTTTACAGAAAACCTCAATACGATATGATCGTTGGTCACCGCTGATACGTCATAAACTTTATGCAACGTTGTCAACATTATTTTTGGAAGTCTATTGATGTTTTAATCAATTTTATTGTGGATTTTTTAATTACAGTAATTGTTTCAAATAATAAATATAATTCTTGAGAATTTATTCAAAAATGATTAATATCGCAAGAATATCATACAGTTGGCAGAGCGTTTTCCACCAAGTGTGACGTAAGATCAGACCCTATTGCGTTTTGCTATAGATGATTCTGGTGGCTAGGTTGTAGAAAAACTCAACGAACGAACAATCATTTTATTTCAATTATTCGTAAGAATCTTCGTCAAGATATACTTTTCCAGTTATTATTCACTATAAAAAAAGTATATTTTACTTTCAAGAAGCTATCCTATAAAAATTTAATTAATTAATGTTTTCCGAAAGATATATATTTCCCATTTTTATTTCAAATTTAATATTTCACATCTTGTCGCCGGCCAAATAAATAAATAAAGCGTGTTTGATTATTTATCGCAATCGTCTTGGAAAAAGAACTAGAAACTGGAAATCTACGTATGTATTTCGAGAACGAACAACAGGGACATTCCTAGCAGGAAACAGCAGTAGCAGGCTAGAATTTATTGCATTTATATATATATATACATTTATTTTTTGTTTTGTCGACGACAATACAATGCTCCCATTGTATTGACAGCCAGCACCATAAAAATTTATCGTATCGACAACAGGGTGCCTGAAAGAAAATAAAGAAATATAAAATACTTTTTTTTGTTCTTTTGGAAAAAAACGGGACAATTTATTGAACGATAAATAAGGGTTAGAGAGTTTTGAACTGTAAACTTAATACATAGTAGTTGCTTAGTAGTGGCATGCAACAGTCCAAAGTACGACCATTTGTTACATTGTCACTGATTCATTACTGTTATACAAACAAATTCTGCGTTTAATTGACTTGAACCTTAGATCTTTATCCGGCTCGAAGGACATCAAAAGCTAATTTCGTATCGTACATTTGCTATATACCTGTATTCTATCTAACTAACTTAATAAACTCTCCAACAACATAAATAAATAAATAAAACCAGGCAATGAAATGGCGATTAAGCACAAACAACCCTAAATTCCCATTAATATATATTTACAATTTCCTTTTCGTGCGAGAGAAAAAGGGAATGGAGAACAAAGCACCGAACAACAATAATTAAACGAGAGAATTTAAATTTTGCGAAAACTCTAAAGAGCTGAATCACTGGTTCGTTGGATGCCAGGGTTTGCTGGCTAGCTGGCTGGTTGGCTGGCTGGTTGGATGGATGGTTGTTGGAATTCAAATTGTTTCCATGCAGTGTATACTATATAAGGGAAGATGATGTTGGAAAAGTAAGGGGGGATTTGGAAAGAGGCTGTGAGTAGAGAAAAAAAGAGATTTATGCTTTTAAAATGAATTTCTTTTATTTTAAAAGCACAAAAATATGAGAAAAAAAAAAGTAAAACGAACGGCTGTTTAAAATGCATTACTTTTTTAGAAATTCATGTTGCTTTTTCATAATTTTATTCGTTCTGACGTGCCATTTACGGTTTCATTTAGAATTCCTCTTTCAAATGATAATTTTTTTACGTTTTATTATTATTTTTTTCTCTTGGGGGAGTGGGATTATATTATATCAAACCGGATTCCACTCTACACGAATCACAAAGTTACTTCTAGATTTTTATCAAACGAAATTATATTTTGTTAATTATTTATTTGCGTGCCGTCTTTTTGAAGCAATTTGGCTGGCATAAGAACTGAAATTACCATTTTCGAGTGAATGGCAAACGATATTTCAAACCATCAATTTTGAGTATTCATCGTGACGAAAGAAAAAAACACAATTTCCTTAAGAGAAATCGCTCCCATATGTCGCTACGTTTTTTTTTTTTTTTTTTTTCTAGGGCAACTTTTCCCATTTGGGTAACGGAATTTTCCAACAACAACGAAGAAAGCATATCGAAAACGACATCTCATAAAGTTTTACGCGCATAGGAAATACGGATGAAATAGGTACCCTTTTTTCAAAGGGTACACCTACCCCGTGTGTGTGTAACAACTGATAGCAGACAAGAAATTTTAATTCCCCAATGGCGACTGAGCGAAATAGAGCGAGAGAGAGAGCGAACGAAGGGTGATAAATGTTGCTTGATTTCTGTTGTTGTTGCTGGTTTCGAAGTTAAATTTGAATGACTACATGTAATAGGGATAAAAGTGCAAAGCGGGAGAGAAGAGGCAGTGTGTGTAGCATCAGAAAAAGACTTTTGGGTTGTGTGGGTTTTATTATCATTAAATTAGTTTGGAGAGTGGCTATTGTACTTTCGGTAACTTCAAAATATGAACAGAGAAACGGGAAAAAGAGATGGATTTGGAAACAGCTTGAAAGGGAAACAAAATGGCCATAGAAGAAGAAACAATTGTGTAGGATTAAACTACGAGATATTTTTTATTTGGGAATAAATTGTGTGCGTGGAGTCAGCTGTTACTTGTGTACGGTCTACGACTACTACGTGAAAAATGGGAAGGAGTGATTTTGTTTTAAATCTCTTGAAACCCTCAAAGTTTAATGATTGAAAATATAGCTCAGACGCATATAGGCCGGGGATTTGAAAGTTTATCAATTCGCTGCGATACAATTTATCGTTTGACACACGGAATCAATAATGTGACAGTTGAATTTGATAGAAAATCACCAAATAGAATACATTGTGGATTGTTCATCGCAATTCAATTTTGAACTTAAAAAACGATAAAATAAATTGATTGAAATAATGATTGATTATTCAGTTTTTCTTCAATGAGTTTATTGTGTGTAGAACTTAATATTGTACATTGGTTTATTGTACTTGTGGTCCCGAAGCGATTATTTCTTTGCATATTGATTTTCTATTTTTAACTACTCAATTTATATTCGGTAGATTGCCACATACCTTGAAACACGTTTAATTAACGGTAAATACACGGTCTGGCTCGAAGGACATATAAAAATAAAACTACCCTACTATATACATCACCTCCATTAAAATCCGATTCCAACGTTTATATAAAGAATGTAAAAAAAAAAAAAAAATGAAACAGCACATAATCACGCATTCCACAACGTAACAGAAGAATTTCAATCGACTTTTAGGGTATTCCATAATTAAAACTATACTATATTAGAGAATGACTATTTCCGCATTTTGTATGTGAATGGGGGGAGACTAAAAAGACCTTCATCGTTTCTGCTGGTTGGATGTCACCGAGTTGAACGTTGAAATCTAATTTCTATTCTCGGAAAACTTGAAAAGAAGGGCGAATGGAATGAGGGGATGAGTAAAAATGGTGATTCAGCGCGATTATAGTCGGAAAACGAATATTAATTCGATTGTCTTTCTAATTGCTTGTCGTTGCTTTCTTTTTATTCAGATTAATTGGTCGTTGTTCGAATACAAATTGATAGCTACGGGCATAACATGACCTTGAAAATTACTATACACATTGCTTTAATGTTCCTAATTTAAACAATACGTATTTTTTATCAAAGACATGACAACTATGTATAGTCTTAAAAAAAAAAAACACCTTCTATCATATTAATGAAAAGACAAAGACAAGAAGAAAAGAAAAGAAAGGATTTCAAGGAAAACTTGAGCTTTGAGATTGAACTTTTTTTTTGTTTTTTCTCCCTTTTTCTTTTCATGTCAAATAATTACTGGTTGAAAATGACTTGGGCAGATCCATGTATCTGGTATACATATATGCAAGGATCTACTACATACTAGTACATATCTATTATATATATATATATAGGTATAGAAACCATCATGTTGTAGAATAGACAACCATCGATCTTTGTTGAAGCGGCACTCGATTGGCACCGATTTTAATCTCCCTGCCTCTCCCTCTCCTTCATCCCGTCAACCATGGATTTTTACTCTCTCATACTATTTCATCTCAGTTTGTGATTATAATGCTTGTGACCTGTTTTTCAATAACCACAATCTTTATGTGAGGAAAATTATTTCGAGAGTTTTTATTGAATTTTTTAAATATTATATGAATAGAATGATAATTTTGGACTTGCGCTTAAAGAAAATGCAGATATTAGATCGTTAATATATCCACTTAAAGATGTTGCACTCTCTAGTGGTAAACGCCCAACAAGAAAAAAACTTTGACAAGCGAAACGTATGGCAGCATCAAACTGTATTTGCGCTGTGTGTACGCAGCGATGCGCACCATCGTGCACATATATAGATAATATCGAAAGTTAATTTAAATTGCCAATGGCGAAATAGATATCCTTCAACTATCCCTTAAAATAAACTCACAGTTTCGTGTTTAATTCTAATAGAATTCGTTATCCATATAAGTACACAAGTTGAATGTCAATCAAACTTTAAAGTCTTCCATTTTGATTACGTCTTATTGATTGATCATCCATTCCATCATTCTAAAAATATATCAAAACGAAAGAAAAAAACAACACACCAACTACTGCTTTTCTCTTTTGCTCACCCGTTCTCATTACTCCTCTCTCTCTCTCTCTCTCTCACAGAGAATAAACGAGATTTACGATAAAGTTGCTTATAGCTTTCAACTTCCGGTTACGTTACGTAAACTTTGATAACTTATTTAGTTGTAGCAGAGCAGATAATTATCGTTTTCGGATAAACGAGATTGGCTGATATAGTATTATATTTCGAAGGGCGCTGTCGCTTTCGCGTTCCACGTTCCCATATCTACTTGCCTGAGTGTATTTTGACAAGTTCCATTAAATTAGCTCCCTTCATAACCTAATTGCTCTTCTCATCCATAATATTGAAGTTTCTATACTCTAGTTTGGTGATTCACTTCATTATAAACTTATTTATTAATTAATTATTAGACATTCTCAAGCGAGCACAATTAGAAACGTGCCAACATATTGGCAACGCCGCAAATGTATGTATTGTTACTAAATACATTTTATTATAGTAATTATTTCTATTTAATAGTGTTAAATAGCAAATTTATATAGTGAATAGCGTAAGTTTGGTCACGAAAAGCTCGTACACATACGAGTATACTTGTGCGCATGTGCGATATTATGTTATTTGGTCTAGAATGAATAAAAATGGCCACTGCCAATCACCTGTTTTAATTATTATTTTTGTGACATTCCAAATTTTATAATAAGCGTCGACACAGATCATTTTAAACCTAAAATTATATAGATTTCCAAAGATATCTGATGTGTCTATTTGGTTTGTATATTTTATAGGTTGTCAACATACATTTGTGAGCAGACCAGGTAGCCCTATGAACGGTACATTTGCCCATCCGGAATTTATCAATCTTCCTGGACAGACAATTAGCTGTGTGTATACGTTTCTAGGTGGTCCTGGACAAAGGGTCCATATTGTGTTCGATGATTTCAAATTGAGAGGCACGCCACCAGAGTAAGCACTTACTATTTGTTCAAATATTTAAATTGTTTCTCCCTTTTTTTTTTTTTTTTGGTAATATAAATTGAACGGTAAGTGATTGATTGAATTATAAATGTTGAAGCATGCTGTTTTTGGTATGTAAGTGAAAACCTACACACAGATTAGGTATATTATAATTTTGAAGAAAAAATGGCGTAACACATTGAAAAGATGACAAACAAAATGAAGCTACGATGCTACAGCAGCGCAGTACATCAATATTAATATCTTTTCAATGTCTCCGTTTTATTTTTCTCAAAATTGAAAGGATAGGGTGAAGACGAAGCAATAGCAAAAGACGACAAGAAAAGAAAAGAAAAAAAAAAAACAACAACGTTGACCATTAACGCATTACAAAATATACTTAGTGCTTATAGAAATTGCAACAACAAAAGACAAAATGGCATTATGGCCCATTTTATGGCGGCGCCCGTAATGGCGAAACGTTGTTATTCCCCCGGCCACATGGAATAATAGGCTGGATTTAGCGGATATTAATGGAAGAGCAGCAGCAGTAGTGGAAGCTCAACCAGAGGCGCAACAATAGATCGTTAGATTTGTTTTTTCCATTTGGGTTTCATTAATTTTGTCTGTTTAGATAAAGGAAACGAGCTACAAAAACAATTTTTGGTTCGCTTACTGCACATCCATGTCAAATTATATAGTGTAATAGAAAATATAAATAAAGTCAAATATAAGAGAGCGTTTTGGCTTGTACTGCGCAGCGATCGCAATATGTCGTCACATCTGCGCAGCAACCATCTTTCTATTGCGCTTGGTAGATTATTAGGGGTATGTTTAGTGTTAAAGGCACGAAATTGTGGAAATGCAACGATTAATAAAAATTAAACTAGTGTAAATTGAAAATTAGATTGACAATATTCATGTTTATAAGTAAATTATTATCAATCTCTTTATCGAGAAGTTTGTTAACCAGTTAATAAACAATTTTATTAACAACAAATACAGGATGGTCATTAGAATATACTTCTATATCAACATACATTGCTGTTTCATCGTTTGATCATCCTGTATAAAACCTAAATAGAGTTTCTAAAAAGAAACCTTTCTGCGTACATTATTTTTTCCTTGCAAGTAAATTTAATTTCCTTCAACCATTTTCCATTTTAAATTGATTTACCTACTAGCTAAAATCTATAATACATACATATACATACCTAAAGGTATTGATATCTTTTCGCGACAAGACTGTTTCCAATTTCAAAGAGCTTCACTCAGAGCATCTATTTTTTTTTTTTTTGTATTGATACGTTTTTAATGAAATTGAAAGAGCTTTATCTATGCTCTACCTACTCTCATTCTGTCGCGTTTCTTATATTCTATGCCATTATTATTATTCTAATTTCTAAAGAAGCAGAATAAAGAGTCGGGTAGAAGTAAAAAGGAATAATACGTCACTAGATTCTAAATGGAAAATCGTAATCGAAAAAATAATGATGACTGAATTAAATATTGTATTCAAAGAATGAATAGTTAAACTTGTAGTTTCGATTTGTTTTTTTTTTTTTTTTTGTTGTTGTATAAAACCGAATCAATAATCAAAAACCATCGAGAAAGAAAATAGGACACCAGATTTTATGATTAATAGTGAACTGTTGCTGTTTTTATTTGATGCCTCGATGTACGTATCTAAGTAGAGGACTTCTCTGATGAGCCGTAAAACAGCGAACAATAAGAATCTGATTATCTATGAATTCTTTGTGGTGCACGTTAAATGATATGATAAAAATCACTTTTGATTATTGATTCAGCTAAATGATATTTTTAGTTAATAAACAATCTAGTTCTCGTTTTGATTTGATTGATATGTTATTTTTATGTTTTGTTATGTGCTGCAGTGGAGCTGGAGTCGGGGACCTTCCCACGTGAGTACCTTTCATCATCATCATCATTTTCATCATTATTCTTCTCTTCATCCTTGTATTCTTTTCTATCATTTTTTTTATATCTTTTATATTTTCTTAATCTTTCGGAAAACTTTATTATGATTTTATCCTGCATGCCAGCTGGTCCCTATTTACAAATGCTTCAAAATCAAACTGTAGTTCTGTTTGTTTCCTATAATCAATCAGAAACTGTAGACAAACTGACATCAATGATTCTGTGTCTCGAACCGTAATTACTTCATATCTTCTATACTACCTCCGAACACAGAATCAGATCTTTAGATTTTGATTGATTTTGGGATGAATTTTGGGCAGCTTATGCTTTCGTTATGAACAGTTTGAGTCGTAATTCTTCTAGTACACAGTGCGCATGCTTGTTCTCTAATTTTCTTCTACTACTTAATCCATTACAATGGAAAGGTGATTAACAATAATTTTTATTTTATTTCTTGTCCACTATAGATGCACTCACGAATACATGGACCTTTACACAGAGGTGACCCAGCCAGATTTGGCCGAGCTCGTCAACTCGCCATTTGGTGGCCGATATTGTGGCCCAACTCCTCCACGGGCCAGAGTATCACTATATAGGGCTCTGGCATTTTCTTTTCATTCAGATAAAAATTCTTCTACGCCAAATTTGTTCGGTGGCCGATATACATTTATCAATGATAGTAAGTATAGAATAATCATGATCAGAATAAAGCAGCGTTTAATAGAAGATGCACTTCCATTAGCTGAATACGAAGTGGGTACACCAACTGGTGGTGGACCATGTAATTATTTAGTAAAGGGTTCAACTAAACGTTCAGGCAACATTGTATCTCCAACTTATCCCGGTTCGTATCCGAAAAATTTGATTTGTACATACCAGTTTCTTGGTGCTCCAAATGAACGTATTCGCCTCGAATTTCGGGACTTTGATTTGTTTTATGGTGGGCCACAGTAAGTTAATTTATGATTTTTTTAAGTGGATTTTACCGTTGACACATTCTCTTGTCTCTTGGCAAGTAAATTTTTGACAAGTTTTGAATTACGCATTGCGCCTATTGTACGTGTTATCAAGTTGTCTTGGACTTAACGAAAATAGGTTATGCGCTATTTTTCTTGCCACTTGTCAGCGCAAGTTTGGTAATATTTTGTATAAATTCATGTATACCAACTAAAATTTCAATTTTAGCGCGCGATTCAAACTTGAAATCGCGAAAGTTGACGACAAAAAAACTTGTCAAATGTTAAAGTCCACTTTAATGGCAACTAGCACCGGATGCGTAAAATTATTTTGTTTTTTTTAGTTGTCCATTTGATTATGTACGGGTTTATGATGGAACTGACAATTCATCAGCAATTATTGGAACATATTGTGGCCAGCAACGTAATTTGGTTGTTTATTCATCCGAATCGACGCTCTATGTTATTTTTGTTACTTTACAACGCACTGCCAATACACAAAATAGAGGATTTAAAGGGATCTTTGAATTCTCCAATTCTTTTACCAAATTAGGTAATGTACATTAAAATTCCACTTTATTTGGCTTACACACTACAAATTCGCAACGGTCGATTTTTTCAGATTTTATAAGTAAGAATGATGGAGAACATATTCGGGGAACTGAATGTGATCAAAGAATTTTTAGTAAAAAAGAATCAAGCGGGTTTGTTTATAGTCCAAATTATCCATTTCCTTACATGCCGAAATTGGTATGTAGATATTTCGTTTATGGAATGCAAAATGCTCAATACTTGGAAAGGGTGCGGTTGGAATTTCTAATGCTCGAAATTCCTAAAGGGAAAAAAGGAGAGTAAGTATGCCAATTGACGTGCCAATGCGGACAAGAAAAATACGCTACTATATTTCTTTTTTTTTTTTTGTTTTTTTAGTTGTAGTGATGGCTACCTCAAAATATATTTAAAAGGCCAAGAAACGTCAGATAACTATGACAAATTCGATCATGAACTATGTGGTGCAGATCCTCAGCCGACGACAATGGTATCGGACGGTCCTCGCTTGTTGATGGTATTTAGTTCTGGCGAGTTTAGAATGGGTAGAGGTTTCAAAGCTAATTATACATTTGAAACCGGTAAAATCGTATTAATTTGGTAATTGATTTCATTTGATCAAATCAATTCTTGTTCTGAATATTTTCAGAATATCGGATACCGGGAACGGCAGCACCCGATGGTACCTGTTCATTTAGTTATCGTAGTACATCAAAGAAGAAAGGCGAATTCAATTCACCTAGATATCCAACAAATTATCCAAGTCACACGAATTGCACGTATCATTTCTTAGCAACGGACAATGAACAGGTCACTTTAGTCTTTGATAATTTCAAAATCCGAGCTGATAATGTTAATAGTACTACGGGTGCTTACGGGTAAGTAGTAACTGGTTGTAACGATAGAAACAATATGGTACCAATTAATGTTGTTGAACCTGTGAACGTGACATCCCTGAGTAATCAGTCTAATTAGATAAATGTCTAATTTATTCTAGAGCTGAAAATTGTGTAGAAGACTGGCTGGAGATCTACAATGTATATCGTGATGGATCCGAAATAATTGTCGGTCGATACTGTGCCATGACTGCTCCTGGACCTATTGAGTCTAATCGAGGTGCTATTGGCTTAAAGGCTCTTCTACATTCTGATGGAGCACATGTGTCTAGCGGTTTTCGAGCGCGTTACAGTTTTGAAAGTGCAAAGTCAATATTTGGTGATTGTGGCGGTATGGCGTTGATGTAATTTTGTTCTTTGATTTCAAACGCAATTGATTTTTAGCTAATGTAAGCAGTTCTATAAGCGGCACTATACTTAGTCCGAATTATCCGAAAAACTACGATGCACCGAAATCCAATCAGGCATCGAAAAGCTGTAACTGGTATATCAATGCGAGGCCCGGTTATCGAATTTTGATTGTTTTTCAAAAATTTGCGATTGAAGGCGAACCGAGTGGTATGTTTTTTCAACAATATAAAATCAGATATCTTATTTTGATTGTTCAAATTCCAGGTAGAGGTTGTTCAGGGGCGGTTTTACGGTTATGGACCGATATTGCTGCGCCAAGTAAAGAACTATGTGGTGAGAAACCAGCGACGGAAACGTGGCAGTTTGTTTCAGTTAGCAACCAAATGAGACTTAGGTACAAAATGATATATTTATATTATTCCTTGCTACTATGTTGCTTGCAATCTGTTGCAATTTCAGTTTTATAACAGCAGATAAAGCAGTCGGCTATACGGGTTTCAAAGCCGTTTGGACGGAAGTTATGGATGGACCGTCCTGCGATGATTTCCAATGTGAACAATCGCTATTTTGCATTCCATCCGAATTGAAATGTAATAAAATGCCTAATTGTGGTTCTAATGACGCGTCAGATGAAAAGGGCTGTAAGTCATATTTGGAATTAATTATCTTATTGCTTTTGAGCTTATGTGGCGTATTAATAAAATTAATAAATCTAATATTAATGAAGAGATATTGCAAAAAGAAATGAAAACCATCCGAATGATTTAATAATGGAGTCCAAACTATAATTGGGTTATTGAAGGCTATTAATTAAAATATGTGGAGTTCAGAAACAAGCGAATTTGTTGGAATGCAACATCGCAAAGCATTTTATTAAATCTTTCGAAAAAATAAAAAACTATAAATTAAAAACGATAAATAAATCAATAATACAAAATGAGCTGCATATTTCTATCAAGTCGAGTTTTGCTTTTATTAATTTGTAGTTTAGATCTGCAAATCTCTATTATTATTATCAATATTATTTAATTTGAAGGATACTCTATTATTTCTGTTGTATTGCATGCCATTTAAAATCGAAAAAATACATACCTCCTTTGCCAGACTTAATCTCTATATTATGATCCTTGTTTAATAACTGTCTACTACACAAGTGTCGCCCTTTTGACATAAATCGGTTTTAATGTACGTATAGGTGCTAAGGTGGTGGCGCCTGTGGCTGCGGCATCCCAGCTGGGCGCTATCTCACTGGCCATACTGCTGGCAGTATTTCTTCTTCCCCAATTCTGCGTTTCCACTATGGCCATGTGAGTCAATCAATTCTCTATTTTCGTTTTGTTAATTCTGGTTCAAATATGTTTTTTTTTTTAATGATAAGTTTATTGTTTCCATTTTCTGGTTAAATGTATGCTTCATTAGTTTTGATTGACTGCTTGTTATGCATGTATTGTTAAAGTTACTGTTTGCTATGCTGATAAATGCATAAAAACTGATTACTTTTTAGATATTTACATGCTAAAATCACTAGTTATAAATTAGTGAAAAAATTGTTATTCTTAGGTGCGCCAGCTGAAGAACCGGAGAGTCCCTTTCGGTTGTCCTGGGTGGTTATTATGGGTGCCATTTTGTTAATATCCGTTATTTTCTGCGTAAATTGTCACAGAAAACGTCGACGACGTAAAGAAAGAGAGCGGGCCATGCGTCGCAGCATCCACATACCAGTAAGAATTGCACAAAATCACATCAATGAAACTAGTTTCTATTTTAAAACAACACTACACTCAACAGCACTTTTTCTAATTTTTTTTTAAACAGGTAGCCATTCCAGGAACATCTAGACAACAAGTGCCCCATTTCTGTGACGAACTTGGTGAACGATTCGCATCTGTCGATAGTGTTTGATGATGGCTTTTGCCGTCTACGGCGATGGAATCATTGTTATTTAATTTTTTGCCTGGATTCACAGCTAGGCTAGATCGAACATTGTTGTTATTACTATTAATATTATTATTATTATTCTAATTGGTCCATGGAGTATTGGTCGAATACCTACTCTATTCGCGTTATCTACAGTTGATAAAACTGTATTGCGTGAATTTTTGTCGTTATCCGTGTCGGAGCGTGTGCAATATAAGGACAATTTAAGACAATTGACATTTTTTTTTTTTTTTTAGAACAAGAAAATTATTCCGCGTAGCAGTAGATTTATTTATACTGTAATCGACGGTGATTTTTAAATAATTGCAATATTTAAAAAAATTACATTTATACACACAATATTATCGTTTTTATAATTTTTACATAACAATAATATTCTATATACATATACATTTACATAGGTACTTACATACATACATATTTACATAATTACTCTACGATCTTCCAACAGGGCAAATGGCAACTGACCGCATATAGGCATCACGAAAGAAAAAAAAAACAGAACGGTGCACTAGGGATAAATTCGGATTTGAAATAAGTCTATAATAATTATTTTTGCCCATTAATAATTATTAAACTACGGAATGTGTGCTTTCAAAACAACATAAAAACAAGATCCAGTTATCCAGTAGGACAATCAAATTATAAGGAGAGCAACTGCAGTCAGTTGTCATAATTAAAATAGCATTTACTGGATATGCAAGTTATGCAACACAACGTGCATACGTATATATCTAAATTTGAGCCTTAAAGAAAATCGTAATTTTCAAATAGTATGAAATCAAATAATTCAAAACTGACATATGAATATTGAGTAGATATAAAATTAAAGTGAATTCAATAGTAATCGTTAAAACAATTTAGTAATAATTATGTTAACTAATAGCGTATTCGGGTGACCTGCACTGACTGCTGAGATTCTTAACTGTTCATATTCTGAGTTACTGGAAGTTTTTTAAGCATTTTATAAATTAATTTACTCTTTGTGACTTTTATTTAAAAATTATTTATACAGTTGTCATCGCGGTATTTCAAACCTGAGTGCGCACCGAGTGTAGTCAGTGCAGGTTATACAGGATACACTATAAAACATGGGTGCAAGAATAATGGAGATTTCTTTTATATATTAATTAAACTCACTCGGAAACAATAAATGCAATGAAAAATAGTATTGCACATCGCACAAAAAGAGTATAGGAAATCCGTCTGAATCACGACGGATTACTGAGTAATGTCAAATTTACATACATTCTCTGTGTGTGTATAAGAAATATTCAATTAATTAGTGCACCAAGATCTATTGGACAGATTGGCTTAAATCACTTATGATGAGATTAGACTCCTACAGGGTTGTCATATTAGACGTTTTTTTCATAAGCCAATATATATAAATATATAGATTTTCGTTTGTTTGAGCATTCAATGCTCAATAGATAGATAAATATTTTGTATTGCAAATTGCTCTTTTTACAGATGAAAATATTAAAAATAAATTACCCAACAATAATTACTATAATAGTTGTTAAGATATAAGAATGAAACCACCAATCAAATCATCGAAATCCATTAATACACACACATATAGATGTACATGTACTATCCGTATCCACAATCACTCCAGCAATCAAATATTTGTTTTTTTTTTTTTGTTTTAATTTATAGAAGTAAATGTCTTTTTTTACAACGAATAAATATATATATCTTTCCAGATAAGTGCGCGAGTTAAAGATATATTGATAGCAAAAAATAATCAATATTTTGAATTCGAATTTTTACCATTAATCATTTCGCCGCATACATTTTCTGTATGTTTTGTAGAAAAAATATCGTAAGTAACACTTGCCGAAAGAGTCTTTTCTGCACTTGTTATTTAAACCAATTACTATTTATTTAAATCCAATAAAATTTAAAATAAATAAATAAATAAATAAAGCCAACTTGACTGCCGAAAGTTTATATTATCTACAGTGAAATTAATATTTAAAATCGCAAATTAAGAGGGACAATTAGTTTATAATCATACCTATTATAAAAAAGTAGTGTATCGTTGTACGTTTATTATTTAATTAAGTATTATGTAGTAAATTTGAGTGTGTGACTTAAAATTTAATTTGAAATCGTCAAAATTATAAATGACGATTTGTGTTGTTATTTAAATATGATAATGTGAATTCATTGTTTATCATTATTATTATTATGATTATCGTAAATTTTGTTGTTTTTTGCATACATTTACTGAATGTAAACTTTATGTTATACAAATAATTTTAGTTATATGCATATATAAATGTATTTTGGATGTCTGGTGGTGGAAGGTAGGGCCGTTAATTAGTAGCCGTAAATCAATAAAAAAATATTTCCGTTTGATACTAATGATTATACATTGTAAGTTACCAGAAACAATTTTTATAATGCACATATTCCATGCAAAATGGTCTTGTAGTTCAACTGATAATTTAACGGCCTTCGACGCAAGACTCAATTTTGTTTATTCTAACTATAATCATTAAGTTTGCTAATTTGTTAGTAAAATCAGCGTCAGATTATTTTAAGTTAATACTTCATTTCATTAAATGAATTTTTAGAACTAAAGGAAATTGATAAAAAAACACCAATAAATAAAATTACATTTATAATAATAATAATAAATTAAATAAATTGATAATTAATAGGAAATAAATTAATAATTAAATAATAATAAAAATAAAAACCTAGTCTTCCCGTAAATTGTTATGTTTAAACACTAGATACTAAATTTTATTTTGTCATACTTCGTATCGTAAAAATGTGTGTGTTCATTAATAGAAAGAAAAACGAGGAAAACAATAGATAAAAACATTTGCTCAATATTTATTTTTGGTTCTTCTCTAGGCTGGAATTATTCAACTTCGTAAACTTAATGTATAAACATAGTTGGAATTTTAGTACGTAAATCTTAATATAAACATATTGTTTCTAATAGTAGTGATTATCCAATTCCTTAATTCTTATTGCTTAATACATAAACGTAATTTTAAAGTTCCCAACACTTTTAACGTTTTACGTATTAAGAAATACGAATTAAGAACGCGCGCTTGCGCTTTAATCACACAATATTTTCGATCAGATGATAAGAGATGGAACGTAACCTTAAAACTAAACTATTCTGGCGCTATTTTTAATGATCATTTTTGTGCATATTTGAATCGTTTATTTATAATTTCTTTATTATCTATTAGTTACTTTTAACGTTTTTGTTTTAGTAGAATTGATCAATCTTTCAATTTTTTTCAAGGTCATTTCAATGTCAATCCTTTCAATTTCTAACTGACGAATTAAGAAATAAGACATTGTATAACCGTATTTTTAATTTTTAGTAATTAAAGTTATGTTTATGAAATAAAAATTAAGTTTACAAAGTTGGGTAATTTGTTCGTATTTCTATAATCTGTTTATTGTTCGTATTGGAACGAGAGTCTGCTAAAAATTTCCATTTATCATTTTTAGCTGTCTTCAAGTATGTCACATCTACTCTGTTAATCTTTTACTCTCTTTCTCTCTAACACCCGCTTAAATTCCCTTACTTCAATATTTGCAAAATAAACAAAAACACAGGGTAAAACTTAATTAAAACTTTAAAAATTAAAATCATTATTATTATATTCAGTGTGTCACATTGTTGTTCATTTTAAATTTATGAAAAAAGAAAGTTTTATTGTCCATGTGCATTGTCCCTTAAATGTAATAATAATAATAAACATAATTAAAGGTACTGTTCCTGTGCGTCTCTATCAAATGTGTCCCAAATAATTATGACTCAACAAATCAATATATAAATATATATAGTACCAGCGCGGAGTGTATTTATATGCAAAAATATTAGAAGGATGCATTATTGACACGTTATTTTACTCCCCTATAAAAGTACATTACAATCCTATTGATTTGTTGAATCAAATAATACGAAATTAATTCTGACGCACCGTGTGTAAATTACAGAAATTATCCATTAGACGGCTACAGCCCCCACCTTATTGGAGTTTTATTTTAACTTTTGATTTACCTATACTATTATAATATATGTATTAGATGTGATTTTCTAATCGGTAGTCAAATTTCTTTATTCAAATATGCTTCCAAATTCTCGAATCCGTCTTTTAATCTAGAGGAGTGTCTATTTTTATTATTTTTCGTTCATTTTGTAATCTCATAAATTGAAATTTGACAATCGATGATACTTTTATTGGTTTTTCGTTTTGAACTATAAAAAAATGGCCTGCTTTTCTTTTTATATTATTATTATTCAAATAAAAATCATTAGCACAAACATTAAATAATAATAAATAAACAGCTTATGAATCACCCTGTACAATCGTGATTTGTTCTTGAATTTTTTAATCGATTATTAAGGCAAATCGAAATAATGAAATATTTAGTAGCCCAATTTTGGGCCTGATAGTTTGTAATAGTTTACTTACTTAGATTATAAGGAACCATTTAAAAAAAAAAAAAAAGGGTGGTTTTTATCGAATATTTTATAGGAAAATTATCATTGTCTAGTCATATTATGCTGTAAGAACGTAAATATTAAATACGTAAATAGAAATTGTACGAAAGCACATTAGTATAATTGGAATTCCAAATAGAGACTCACTCACTGAATTAAAACATTCCGTAAAGACCATCTATAAGAAATTAGAAATATTTTTCACATTTTTATACACGTATAGTAATGTATAGCAAATAAATAAACAAATACTTAAACGAGGTTCCTTAAAAATCTAAACCAATTCAATAAAAATCCATATTTCAATGAATGAAAAGAAACTCTTCCATTCCAGCCAAATATGGATTTTCATTTTTGAATCCATTTTTCCTAAGGAAGGTATTGTATATTACAGGCTGAAATTCCTGTTTATTGTTATACTTTTTAGATAGAAATCGTAATTAATATTATTATGTTAGCCTGTCTGTCTGTGTCCCTTTCCTTGGGAAAAATCCATGTTTCGAAATTTATGATAAATTCAACATTTTTTGTATTTTATCCTAAGTATGTCGAATTGCGTATTATTTCACATAATGAATAAAGAAAATAATCCTCATTTCCATGTTATTTGTTAAAATTAATGCTGTTAAGTACTGTTAAGGTTTAATAATTGGTCGCGATTTGTAAATTATAAATTGTGTCAAAATGCTCACTTGCGACTAGAATAATAATAAAAATGTAATTCCATAGTATTTTGTTTGTTGTTTTATTCAATCACGACTCATTTAGTTTTAGATCAAAATGCTAAATGTACCTCTGCAGGACATACACTCACCAACCTGCGCATTTACATAACCAAATCAAAATCGGTATCTATTTAAATAATAAGGGCCTCCAAGAACTATGACTGTCAATGTTCATAGGCGAGAAATTTTTAAATTTAAAAAAAAGCATATAATTATATATTTAAAGGTATTACAGGAATCAGTAAAAAAAGTATGCCTAAATACAAAATTAAAATAAATCTTCATGTTCTGCATTCAATTGTACGCCTCTTTCTTTCAATGCTGTTGCCATTAGTTTCTTTTTCTCTTGTTTTAATTCTTGTTCTTTTCTTTGAGCATCCAATATATCTTCTACTGATATTTCTGTTAAAGGTAATTTATCTTCTTTTTCTACATCCTTAAAAACAATCAGCAGGCATAAGTCTATCTCAATGACATAAATATGGCAAAATAATGTCAAAGTCAGCTTGAAGATACATCGTAGAATTTAACATAAATTTATTTTAGTTGAAAATGGCTTAAATCGCCAAGCCAACTGCGACTATACAGAGTTAATTAATAGATTTGGCTCATCCTTACAATTTCACCCAACAAAACTACATTTTCCCCACGTATTATAAACACCCCACGCGGTATATCACCATATTCATTTCCTACATGGATTCGTTCAATAGTCCTATGCAGTACTAAATTAGCAAATTGATCTACACTTCGTAAATAACCGATTAATGTTCGACCATCTCTTAACAGTACCATTAATTTTTCTGAACATTGAAAATAAAAACTATTAAAATTAATAAATAAATGAAATTGATATGCTTACTGTCCAGTTCATCTATTAAATGGGCTGTGCCTTCTAAACATTCTAAATCAGGCCCCCGATTATTCATATTATTTATATAGAATTTTATATTTACAAGAAAATTTTATATATGTATTTTTTGTTTTTATTAGAAAAATAAGGTTATGATCTAATTAGTTTGTTTAATTTGCATAGCAATATTTTTCGGGCAACAGATGTCGCTGTGAAATTTCTTTCATCAATGTGACCAATGGCAATAAATCAACACAATCTTATTATAAGAAAGATCCCTACTTTCAAAGTTTGACAAACTTTAGTTTAAATTGTTTAAAATTCAAAACTTTAATGGCGAAGAATAAACCAGCAAATTCGGTGCTGATACGGAATCGAAACATAGTTGTAAATGAAGTGCTTTTTAAGCAAATCGACCTGTATTTGAAACGTTATATTAGTTAATTAACGGTAAGTTACGCTTAATTAAAAAGTCACTTTTTATAATTAATTGCATTTAAATACTTTTATTTTTTAATATTTGTAAGGATATTTTAGCCCCTAGAATTCCAAGTCATCCTAAAAATTCGCTTTAATTTTACTACCGTCACCTCGCATAATTAAAACATAAACTTTATTTCTAAAACATCTATATTATTATCTAGAATTACAAATAATAATAATATTAATAAAATACAATAACAATTCTGTTTTCTCTTTTCAAAAAAATTTAAACTGGTGCACTGATAATTTCGGAATATTTCTTAATTTTACTAGCCACTGACATATCTACATATTTATCACCAATGGAAACAATCATTCCACCAATAATGGAAGGATCAACTTTAGTGGATAATAAAATTGATTGACCGGATTTCATAAAACTCTTTAGGACACCTTGCAGTTTTTGTTTTTGATCGGCATCAAGTGCTCTAGCGGTTGTAACTTCACATGGGACCTAAAAATTATTCGATATAAAAATATTTTTTTATAAATTTTATCTAATTTTCAATTACTTCTCCACGATGTGCGGCCATAATAATTTTAAAAGCATTTATGACACCGTCTAATTTCTTTAATCTACCATTATCGGCCAACAGTTGAAGTAGATTAGATGACTCTGGTTTCAAGGAAACCTTTGAAGATAAACCCTTAAGGGCTTCGGCCTTAAGTGATCTAAAAATAAAAACTTGAAACATATATTTAATAATTTCACTTTGTCTGTTGTACCTTTTAATTGTTGGATTCAAAATGAAATCTTTAAATTTAACATCAGTTTTAAGAGATTGTTGTAATTGCAGTAAGTCTTTTTCGACACCTTCAAGTGACTTTTTCTTACTTGCAGCTGAATATAGAGCTGTAGCATAACGTCCTTCAATACCGAAAATTTGTACTGGCGGTTTTACTAGTTGATTAGTAACTGTACCAGTACTAAATTTTCGAATCTAAAAAGGATAAAATTTAAATAAAAACAGATCTATGACATAACAATATAACCTTAGTCCCTAATTATATAATGCGATTATTTGATTTTGCTAATTAAATAATATACAAAGTAGATTGTAATTGAAACCACTTACGGCGACTGAAAGTTTTTGAGAAGCCATTTCACGCAGTGAGTTTATTTTAATTTTTTCTTAAATTTTTTTGAGAAAACAAAACTTGAATACCCCAATATTCAGCCAATTAATTTTTCTGTCAAGCAAAAATTGAAATCTGTCAAGTGTCAACCTAGAATTTTTTGAGCAGAAGCAGCATTGCCATCATATCGCGTTTTGCGATTGTTTGGTATTTATTTTATTTTACTTTGCTACATTCTTTACATTTTACAATAACTATTTACTCTATTTAGTACAATATTTACATTTAGATAAATTTTTAATAATCTCGACAAAATAAAAAAAAACAAAACATGAGCCACAAGCGGTGCAATAATAGAACTAAAACTGTACAAATATAAGGGTGCCCCTTTGTAACTAAATAAATTGAGCAATATAACCTCAACATGCTAAAGGTAAGTGGGTATTCATTCTAAATTCTTGTCGCTAAATAATTCTTCAATTCTGTTTAATATCTATGGCATAAATCATGAAATTCTATAGGAAAGGGGCCAATTAAGATTCGAAAATAAATGGCCTCAAATGCGACCAATTGTTTTAAAGCTATTAAAACAAGAACCAGTATCAGCTAGTGAATGGCAAGAATTGTTTTATGATGTTCATTTGGTTTGTTTATGGGATGAAAAAGGTCCATTTCAATTACGTGATTGTTTACATGATGATATTGTACTATTTATCAAACAAGCCCAAAGAAAAGTATTAGCTCAACGGCAAGAAGAAGCCTTACTAAAAACGTATATAGGCGAATGGCGGAAATTCTTTACGCAATGTAATTATCTACCAACACCTTTCAGGTAATGATTTCATTATTTTGTTACATAACTATCTTTTAAGCATAAGTTTATATTGGAAATAATACGTATATACTCACAAGTTGTCCGGTTTAAAGTCAGTTGGATTTTTCTTCATATTTTTAAATAGGCAATTGGAAAGCAGCCTTCAAGGTAAACATACCTCATCATGTACAGGAATTCAAAATAATAATAATAAAAGAGTAATACCAGAAGAAAGTATAGTAAGAAAATTAATGCTCGATTCTTGGAATGATAGTATATTTAGAGATATTAAACATACATTACAAGACAGTGCTGTGAGATTAGTACAAGCTGAAAGAACTGGTGAAGCATTTGATTCTCAATTAGTGATAGGTAATTATCAATTGGTGATTAAAATAATTATATTTACAGGCGAGCTAATATTCTGTCGTTTTTATTTAGGTGTTAGAGAATCGTATGTAAATCTATGTTCAAATTCAGATGATAGATTACAAATATATCGGGATAATTTCGAAGCGGTTTATGTAGAAAGTACTGAACATTTTTATAAAATGAAAGCCCATGAACAATTGTCAGTGAACGGTGTCCAGTCATATATGAGATATGCAGATGCTAAATTAAAAGAGGAAGAAGCCAGGGCTCAAAAATATTTAGAACGTAAATTGGATCGCAGAAATAAAATCAAGCAAAATATACAAATTACTTATTTTAGCTTGTAGTATTAATGAAGTGATTCGATGCTGTGTTCGAGTATTAGTTGAATATCCATTATCAGTCCTTCTAGCCGAATGCAGTCCTTTAATTAAAGCGGGAGAAACAGAGAAATTACAGTTAATGTTCAGGTACATAATTGGATTCACTATTCAAAGGTTAATTGTAAAGTTTTTGTTTTAAAATTGTAGATTGTTAGAAAGGGTTAGTGGTGGTGTCCAACCAATGCTTGAAGATTTAGAGGCTCATATTACACAAGCTGGTTTAGATGAAATGATCGCAGCAGCCGATATAATTGTACAAGATTCAGAAAAGTATGTTGAAAGACTATTGGAATTGTTTAGAAATTTTAGTGAATTGGTACACGATGCTTTTTCAAATGATCCACGATTTTTAACAGCACGAGATAAAGCATTCAGAACAATAGTGAACGATACAACAGTATTTAAGTAAGACCGGGTTTTTGCTCGATATAGACAAAACAGATATTTACGTGTATTTTTCTGAATAGATTGGAATTATCTTCCGGGAGGAATATTGGTGGCAAATTCATTCCGCCAGAAAGTAAATGTCCAGAATTGTTAGCTAATTATTGTGATTTGTTATTAAGAAAAACATCGCTATCAAAAAGACTCACTAGTGATGAAATTGAAACAAGGTAAATTAAATAATGAAGCGGTTAGTTTGATATAGGGGGTGTTTCAAATTCGTATGTAAGAATAGGGATCTCGGATACGGTAAGAGATATGCGGTCGATTAAATTGGAGCAAAGTTACGCAATTTTTGGGATTACTAGAATGGATTGTCAAAATTTTAGAATTTTCTGATATTTACACAGATAATCGAAAAAAACCGAAAATTTTGATTTTCGTTTTTCATCAATAACTTGAAAACTATTTATCGTAGATAACTAAAAGTTGTCCTTAATTTTCTTAGATATTGAGTAGAACTTTCGATTATCTTATAGACGCCATCTTGGATTTTCATAGATATAAAAAGTTCATGAAATTCCGATTGAAACCGCCTGTATATAGAACAATACTGGTATTTCTTTTAATTAGGTCCTAATAATTTTCATTTATAAGTGGACATAACTATTGACTCCTTTTTTGTCTATTCTAGATTAAAAGATGTACTTTTAGTTTTGAAATATGTAACAAACAAAGATGTTTTTATGAAATATCACAAGGCCCATCTAACGAGACGTTTAATTTTGGATGCAAGTGCAGATAGTGAAAAAGAAAAAGACATGGTAAATTTGAAATTTGAAACAAAAAACTATTCAGACAACCAAAAATTTATTATCGTAATTAACTGAATTAAGATTTATGTGAATTAGGTGGAATGGTTACGAGAAGTAGGAATGCCAGCCGATTATGTAAATAAATTAGCTAGAATGTTTCAGGATATTTCATTAAGTAAAGAAATGAATACCGCATTTAAAGCATCAACTAGTCCACGGCACGATGCGATAAATATAAAAATTTTAAATGCAGGTGATTAGACAATAACTGTGAAATATGCCGAATATATTAACTTTACATAGCGAAATTTATCAGGTGCATGGGCAAGAGGTTCCGAACGGGTTACTGTCAGTTTACCAGTTGAATTGGAAGATTATATTCCCGAAGTGGAAGACTTTTATAAGCAACAGCATAATGGTAGAAAATTACAATGGTAAGCCAGTAAACTTACTTTATAAAATGTAAAGTGGGTGTGGTGTTGAATATTTTTAAATATGACATCATACAGGTACCATCATATGAGCAATGGAACCATAACATTTACAACTATCAATGGTAAATTTGATTTGGATGTAACCACTTTTCAAATGGCAGTATTATTTGCATGGAATCAAAGACCGAATGACAAAATTACATATGAAAATTTAAAGTAATTATATTGCAAATAAAATTTATTAGTCTTGCGGCTACAGCACTATTAAAAAGTCCATTTGAAAACTTATCTAGAACATTTAATTTTTAGATTAGCAACTGGTTTATTTGAACCAGAATTAACAAAAACATTATGGTCACTAACTTCTTATGCTAAATTAAAAAGACAATTATTACTTTGTTATCCAGCAGCAAACAGTCCGAAAGACTTCCATGAACATACAGTATTTTGGGTTAATCAAGATTTTGCATTGATCAAAAACGGTAGAACGCAAAAACGTGGAAGGGTACGTTTCAGTATCAGTATTTGGATTGAATTGTAAATGAATTTATTTTTTTTAGGTTAATTTAATTGGCCGATTGCAATTAAGCAATGAACGTTCTCAGATCGAAGATAACGAATCAATTATTCAACTGCGTATTCTGAGGACACAAGAAGCAATAATTAAAATATTAAAAATGCGAAAACGAATAACGAATGCTGCTCTACAAGCTGAATTGGTAGATATATTGAAAAATATGTTTTTTCCTTCCAAAAAAATGATTAAAGAACAAATTGAATGGTTAATTGAACATAAATATATGTGTAGGCATGATGAAGATATAAATACGTTTATTTATTTATCTTAAAAATTAATATAAATTCAATTTCAAAGAAAATTATTAAAATATTATTTTAACATAAACGTTGACGTTTTTTGCATTTGAAACGAGGAACGATGTCTTTTATACTTCTTTGGAAAATGATCGAGATAAAAATTGCTTTAAGTTAGTGAAGAAAATGCAAAGTGGTTTATGGTCGGGCATAAGCTGGTGATATTATGGTTACTTCTTAGAAGCCTTTTACAATCTTTAATTTACAAAAAAAAAAAGAAAAATAAATAAATACGGAGTTAGTTAAAGTTTTTATTTATCAGTGATTCATCCATCATTTCTTCCATATGCATTAAATTCACAATGAGACAAAGTTAATACTAGTACATTATTTCATATTATACTTAACCAAAATACAAACATACAAAGCAATGTAATTAAAAAAAAAATATGTATCACTATGTAAATAAAACAACTAAAAAATCGTACTACTATGAAACTAACATAATTATTACAGTATAAAATACAAAGTCTTTGTATTCTCTCAATTGTCCTTTTTCTCCTTTCTCATCTCTTCATATGTTTGAATACCATTATTAATGGCATTAATTCTTTGCAACAATGGCGGATGAGAATAATAATATGCCGAAAACATCCAGTCATGAACGGGGAATCCAAGATTATCCTTGTTGAGATTTAATAATGCTTTAATTAAATATTCTCCTTTATTCAATTGTATAGCAAATTTGTCCGCTTCAAATTCGAATCTTCGTGACAGAACGGTTGTTAGAAATGATAACAGCGTATTATATGGCATCATTACATATTGAATGACAACAAATAAACCAACTAGAACCGGCTGAGCATTAAAAAATCCCAATGATTTATAAATAAGTGGATTCTTGAATAAAACAGCAAAAATGAAAAACAGCCAGAGTAAATTGATTTGCATAACTACAATATTTTTCAGTGTGTGGCTGCCATGCCAATGACCTAATTCATGTGATAAAACTGCTAAAATTTCTTCATTTTTATCCGCATCGTCTTCATTTTTCGGCAGAAGCGTATCAAATAGTACAATTCGCTTTGATTTAAATAAACCATAAAAATAGGCGTTACTGTGTGATGATCGTTTCGATCCTTCAACCACATACAATTGAGTAAGAGGAAAACTTACACTTCGTGCCAATTCTTCGATTTTCGTTCGTAGAACACCTTCTGGTAATGGTGTATATTTATCAAATAATGGTGCAATTGCAGCCGGATAAATTGTCAACAGTATTAAACTGATTCCGCATACAACTGCCCATAACCAAATGAAGAAATAGTCACCACCATTTTTAATAACAACAATTACAATTGAAGAAATTATAGTAGTAAGTATTTGCTGTAAAATTAAAGCCTTTATCTTATCCCAAACGTAAAATTGATATGTTTGTTTATTGAAACCAAATTTTTGCTCTAAAACGAACGTGTAGTAAATGGAAAATGGTAAATCGATTATTGTGGACAAAGTGGTAAGTATCGTTAACCAGAACACACTAGTTGATATTTCATCATTTAGTGGATTAATACTTTCAGAGTAATTCCAAGTGATGGCTAAGATGTTTTTGGAAATTACTGCAGTCGTCACAAGTACCGCGAATATATCTTTTACAAATCCAAATTGTCCTTTTGCTAAAGCATAATCTCTAGCCTTCAAGTATTCATCTGTAGTCATAATATCTTTAAGATTAGCAGGGACTTCTTTGGCATTTTTTGTTACTCGATACTAGAAAAAAAAAAAAAATAGGGAGTGGAAACTTGGATTAGCGGTCACAACATATCATTATCTGTGTGTGAATTTAAGATTGATAGAAAAGATAAATATTTGTTTCACATACCTGGCGTAATGAAAGATAAAGCTCCCAAATATATTCTATCCATATTATGCCTACTATTAGAGATCGCACCGATTCTTCATTAAGAGTAAACATATTTCACTTGGAAAATTAATTTAGGCTTCCTGAAAGAGGAAACACTGGGTCAAGTGAAGTAACTAACCTTAGTTCTTCTTTGATATTCGCTACCTTGCGGCTTGATAGTAGATAGATAATAGATATTTATATTATAGCGTATTCCTATTCAATTCAGACTATTCAGATCAGACGGCTTGCAGTGCAAGCCTTGCACTGACTGCACTTGATGCGCATTGAGATCTGAAATACCCCGGTGTTCAACGATTCTTCAAATGATTTTTAAAAAGGTGTTTATATAAAACTAAATTAATTTAAAAAATGTTTAAATGCTTATTTAAAGTTTAAATTTTAAAGTAAACCATTAAGATTCTTAACTAAACTCCCATATATACAATAAACCGAAGTGTTTTTACAACGGTTTTTTGCACCGGTTTTCGAACCGGTTCCCAACCCTGGTTAAGAAATTTAATTATTTTTAATTTTATTTATTTAATAAATTAATTGTTACGATGTTTATATAACGATTTATTTTATGGAACGTTAACTTATGGACAGTTGAAATGTAATAATATATTATTTTTATTATTAATAATATATAATTTATTAATTTCGACTTTATTATTTCATTTTTCATTATCCTTCTGAAAGTTTTAAATTTTAAATTTGATCAGAAATCATTAATAGGAAGTCAGAACTCAGAACTGTACTGTAGAGCAGAACTAATAAATATTAGTTGTATTGTACTATTGTATGAATGTAATGTAATGAGCATGTAATGAAAAAAAAGAAGATTTTTTTCACGTTACTAAGCAACAGCGGTATAGACAACTCATCATACTGGATACGATGAGTTGAAGAATTTAAAAAAAGGAATATGCAAAGATCCTTCTCAATAATTCATGTAAGTAGAATATAAACTGTACCTCGTGTCTGTACATTAAAACAGAATTTATCACTAGGACGATGAAGCGTCAAATATCAACAACCCCGATGAAAGTGGCAAATTTAGTGATTCTTCAGAATCACATTCTGAAGCTGATTTAACTAGTAACAAACAAGCAAATGTTCAGGTAAATTGTGTAAAATAAATAATAATAAAAGAGCAGTATATAAAGAAAATGTTGCATCAATAGTATTTGTATTTTTCATTCATAGAAACGACAACCAATGAAACCAGATGCGTTACCAAGAAAGCAGCAAGTTCTCAAGTCCAGTAAAAAGCCATCAAATGAGCAAAAATCCAAAAATTCTAGTGAGGAGAGTGATGAAAGTGAAAATGGAAATAAACCAAAGAAATTTCCTGGTGAATATGATCCAAAAAAATATGAAGATTTAGATGTTGATCCAGAAGTTAAAGAACTTTTTCAGTATATCACTATGTGGGTGTATATAGATAGCAACACACTTGAATGTTGCTTTTATCCTTCCTATTCTATTTTAGGCTTTTTATAGGCCACTTACTATACATTTGCGTTTTCAGGTACACCCCACAATACATGAAAATTGATTACAAATTTAAACCGTTTATCCCAGATTATATACCGGCAGTTGGTGATGTAGATCCTTTTTTAAAAGTTATACCGCCGGAAACGTTACCTACCGGTGAACCTTTTGATCCGGATGCCCTTAAATTAGGCATAAATGTTCTAGATGAACCTGCAACTGTTCAAAGTGATCCAGCATTATTGAAGTTACAGCTACGTGCAGCTCTAGAAAGCGAGGGGGATGTGGATGATGATAAACAAAAAGATATTGTAAGTGAAATATATTCTTGTGGAAAATAAATAGATGATATGAAAAATTATCAATTGTAGGTGGTGAAAATAGTCGACAATATTGAAAATAGTGGAAATGTTATCGATAGATGGATAAAAGATATTTCTAATCTACATAAAAGCAAGACTTCTTTGGTCGTTCAATATTCACAGTAGAGATACAATTGTATGAATGTAGTTTCAGTTTAAATACAATTTTTCTTGTTTTAGAACAATGCCGGAACTTGAAGATCTAATGCAACAATGGCCCGAAGATCTGGAAAAAAGACTAAAAGAAGGATTCCCTAAACCAGAAGATTCACAAACCTTATCCGATTATGCTGATGTTGTTTGTAAATACTTTCAAATACCAATAGCAGAAAACAAAATCCAATCATTACATTTACTTTTTAATTTATTCATTGCTGTTAAACAAATCAAACTTTATCAGAAACAAGAAATCAGTAAGACTGAAAAATTAAACGTTGAGGACCAAGAGGAGAAAAGTGATATTGCTGATCAATTAGTTTTAGAATAGTGGGTAGCTAATTAATGTTATATTCTTCACGTTAATGTGGATTATATCTATTTATAATTAGTTTTAATACGCCCTAAGCAAAACTAGGATATCTTAATTCTTTGCCAAAAGCGTTTCGGTTTTTATATCGGAATCACATAATTTATAATGCGAAGCCAATGTCTCTAGCTCTAGTTACATCAAACAAAGTTGTCTAAAGTAAACTATTATGGCAAAAACACAAAAATCTATCTATTCTGTTATTTCTGTTCTGAAATATTTAAATTTTAAATTAAATGTTACGTTATACCATAGACAACAGATACACTGATATGATGTATTAATTAAGCGTTATGCTATGCTTTTAATATTAAATTAAATTAAAGCTGGATAAAGTAAATCGAAAGGCATGCAACAATTCAATTTTATTTCAAAATTTTCAAAAACAAAAATGTGAAAAATGTCAAAAATGTGTAACTATAACATCGATATTTTCCTGAAACCCATGTATCCCTCCCTAGTCAGCGGTAAGTAATTCGATCTTCCCGCCCCGGTTAATTTAAATTTTTAAACAGGGTTGGGAACCGCTTTAAAAACACTTCGGTTTATTGTATATATGAAGGTCTTTGAACCTTACTATAAGCTATTCGTATTGAACCGTTTAATATTTTTCTTGCCGAAAAGACTCGATCAACGAAACGCTAAACGGTCTGCACCACTTTTAAAGGACGGAGACTTGTATCGGTTTGACGTG